>OX419715.1:6250000-7500000 GCA_948474765.1 Patella depressa | reverse complement strand
CTGCTGAAATTAGCATCTCTTCGACCATGGACAACGAATCCATTGCAATTGTTGTAATCACTGTGTGTGTGTGTGTGTGTATGTGAATTAGTTTTAGTTAACGTCCGCTTCCACCGAGGTGATATCGCAGACAATTACGTGTTATATGTGCATGGTGATGATATTTACAACGTGATCAGTGGATTAATGTGGATTAATTAGGTGTTTTAATAGATATATATGTACAACGAATATATACAGAGACGAGACGTGATCTAACAGGTGCAGGGAAAAAAAATATTATTTTAAGATTTTAGGTGCAGGTGGGACAATTACAGACATATGATAGAACAGGCATGGACATGGACGAACATTTACACAGACAGGGACATTTGTATACACACATTCTACAGACATGAAAGTGGACGAAACATATATATATCTATCTTGGTCAATTTGATTGATCAGGTCGTTCTGTCCGGTCGAATGGCAGGGCGATGCAACTCTTCCTTGGGGCTTGTTGGTGAGTTTTAGGGCCTGGTCCATTCTTCCTTCCATTTGGATATGTTGTCCGGTGTGGTGGTATTTTTTTGTATTTTATTTTTATGATTCATTCCTTTGTTGTTGGTTCTCAGAAGGAAGAATCCAGCGCCTGAAAAGAGAGAAAGATAATGTCTGATCTTACAGTGGTGTATGTGTTGATTTCGTCTAGTAAGGCTTCTGGGGGGGGGGGGGCTAAAAATAATAATATTAGTAAAGAAGATAATGAGAATAAAACAATAATGGGAATAAGAGTATAATTAGATAAGAATAATAGTAATTAAGGTAAGGGTAAAGTAAGTTTGGAGGTAATAGTACTGAATAATATTGGGTGTAAAGAGTTTTAAAAGATACTTATTGAGTCATGGAAGAGACTGAGGCAGTTGTCGATCTTCCATGATTTTCCTATGTACTGTGGTGGTTTTTCTATCACATAGTAATATTGGGCTGTTTCATATATTAATATTCGTATCATGTCCAATAGATTAGGTGGATTCCGTCTGTCTGGAGCATCTTTTCCGTAGCCTTTTTCCATTTATTCGTCTTGTAAGAGTAGGTGCCCCCATAGGGCAGCATGGGGTGTTGGGCCAGTTTCCTGAGCATGTGCTGATTTAACCCCTCTTGTATACGAATATACTTGAGAGGATCAGCGAAGTATCTGGGTAATAGCCTTGGGTATGAATTTATCCAGATGACCGGTATCATCCCTACTCTGCCCTGAATGGTAAGCATGACCTCGATGATGTGGTCAGCGAGTGTTTCAGGGTCGGTGCGGGGTCGAATGTCGTTGCCCCCGATATAGACAAGTGCTATATCTGTGGCTCTGGTTATTTGGCTTACCCTACTTCTGCTTTTGGCAACCGTGGCCCCACCTACTCCGTAGTTCTGAATGTTGTGGTGGTGATGGATTGGTTGGTTGGTTTTCCTGGCGTACTTCTGGAGATGCGTCATATACGAAGATCCTATTAGTGCGACGTTCAATTTACTGGCCATGATGATGAATGATTTGCCTATTTTCGTATGTGAATTTATACCATTTGCTTGACACCCTATGCGTGATTGATTTGCGTAAGCTGGGTCTCGGCTGTTTGTTTGATTGCCAAGACGAGGTGATATCGCAGACAAGTTGCTGAACACAAGTGGGAGTTGATTTATATACACTATTTGAAAGGTGTTCACACGTGATTAGTGACATACGGTTAAGGATTGGATATTCGCTAATAAAGCAATAACCAATTAAAAAATGGTTCATTCCCATTTCGACTACGTTCCATTTTGACAACACCCAGTTTCGATTACATATTTTATTACCCTCAAAATCCTGACTTATCAGGAATGAACTGTTCCGCCGTTAAAGAGATGCAATTAAGGCAATGATTATTGTACAAATAGTTTATTCATTGTCTATTGAAGCTTGTTTTTTTTTAAATGAAAGGAGAAAAATCAAAGCAGAGTATATTTTTGTTTGTATAAAATTTGGATAATTATTGAGTTTAACACCTGCTTATCTATAAATAAGGTTATTTTTCCTTACAATATTTATTCAGCCAATATTTACAAAAGGTAAAAGATACAATATTTAATTTGGGGTCTGCTAACCAGCCAGAGCTTAAATAAATCCATTTCCGGTAATACATTTTTACAGACATAATATAAAACATATAAAATACAATGTTTATAATTATAATCACGACTTGAACACAGTTATAATTACAAAAGCAAAACATATCTATTCTCCTTTACTGAAAATGTATAAAATACTTAATATACATAGGTTAATGTGATTAGCGACATGATTATGTTATGTAAATAGTGTGGTGAGATAAATAAGATGAATTTTAAGAAATTGTGTACTTTCATTCTTCGGTCAAAATCGTTGTTATCTTATTTGAATTTCTTTATAACAATATTGTGTTAATTTTTGATGCATAGCGAAATGGCAGAGTTGAACGTGCGGTTTTAAAGGACAGCAACAAACAGACATTATACGTTTCAGTATAAACTTAGAATAAGACTGTCGATAATGGATAAGAGAAATATATGCGGAATATGCTGCAAGAAAATCCGAGAGAAGAGATTTAGAATGTGGACGTGGGAATAAAATGAATGACAACAGAACGGCCCTTTAAGGGCGAATTACACCTTGAAAGATGACATACCATACCACTATCGGCGACGCCAAATGTCGTGATTTAGTCGGGGCGATCAGCAGAATGCTCGTTATATTCCTACCGTGTTGAATTCCGAACTCAATTATAGGCTACTCCCCCCCCCAACGAAAACATGGAAGAATAAAAAAACCAACTGTTTAATTTATTATCCACAAGAAACCCTTTCCTAATACTTAACTTGTTGGGGCGTCAACCCACCCTACATCAGACAGCAATGCTTTCTGATTTTTTTCCCACAACGATATTACTGGTTGCATACTCCTCGGAAAACCATTCCGAAAGACGGTTTCGGAGACAATGAAATTTAATCTTTCGATCCCTATAACCGCGTCCAATCAAGGGATCGGTCTGATTTCTCCCCTGGGTCCTCCTGACTATACTGTTTGAATGGCATTTAGTAATTGGACACATTAAAGATAGGCTGGCACTGCCAGGCAGGATACGCCCACATTTTCGAGAGATGGACAGAGAACAAACAATACCGAAAGTGATTTTTCCTACATATTTAAGTCCTGTATTTCATACTGTATTGGGAGCAGCCATTTAGTTGGTCAGTTCCAGTCTGATATTAATGAAACTCGAAACCGACAATGATTATGGTGTGATGGTACACAACCTAGAAATGTGACTTTTCATCAAAATCGGATAAGAATTGTGACCTGTAGCGAGTCCACAACAATGATATACCATATTTTTACACTATTCGCGTACAAACGGCGACCATTTCGTCCGGCAATTTTGGTACGATTTTCACGAAATTAGAACTCAACCTTCCTCATCAAAATCGAATTAAAATTGTGACCTATACAGGATCCACAACCAAGATATATCATTTTTTTAACAGTATTCGCGTACAAACGGCGGCCATTTTGTCTGTCAATTTTGGTCCGATTTTCCCGAAATTCAAACTCAACCTTCCTTACAGTGTAACGGTGATATAATCAAACGTTTTTTTAAATTGGATAATAATTGTGACCTCCAGAGGGACCACAAGCTAAAGAAAGGGGGATTTTGCGTATAACCAGGGGCCATAATTCAGGAAGTTACGATCCGATATGCGCAAATATTGAAAAGAACCAAGATCTTTGGGTTATAACGATGAATTTCAAGTTTCATCAAAATCAAATTAAAATTGTGACCTTTACAGGGTCCACAACCTTGATATACCATTTTTTAACAGTATTTGCGTACAAACGGCGGCCATTTTGTATGGCAATTTTGGTCTGATTTTCCCGAAATTGAAACTCAACCTTCCTTACGGTGTAACGGTAATATAATCAAACGTTTTTTTAAATCAGATAATAATTGTGACCTCCAAGCTAAAAAAAAGGCGATTTTGCGTATAATCAGGGGCCATAATTCAGGAAGTTACGATCCGATATGCGCAAATATCGAAAGGAAGCAAGATCTTTGGGTTATAACCATGAATTTCAAATTTCATCAAAATCGAATCAAAATTGTGACCTCCACATGGTCCACAACCTTGATATACCATTTTTTAACAGTATTCGCGTACAAACGGCGGCCATTTTGTATGGCAATTTTCGTCCGATTTTCCCGAAATTCGAACTCAACCTACCTTAGGGTGTGAAGGTAATATAATCAAACGGTTTTTTAAATCGAATAATAATTGTGACCTCCAAGCTAAAAAAAAGGCGATTTTGCGTATAATCAGGGGCCATAATTCAGGAAGTTACAATCCGATATGCGCAAATATCGAAAGGAAGCAAGATCTTTGGGTTATAACCATGAATTTCAAGTTTCATCAAAATCGAATCAAAATTGTGACCTCCACAGGGTCCACAACCTTGATATACCATTTTTTAACAGTATTTGCGTACAAACGGCGGCCATTTTGTATGGCAATTTTCGTCCGATTTTCCCGAAATTCGAACTCAACCTTCCTTAGGGTGTAACGGTGATATAATCAAACGGTTTTTTAAATCGAATAATAATTGTGACCTCCAGAGGGACCACAAGCTAAAAAGGGTGATTTTTCGGACAATCAGGGGCCATAATTCAGGAAATTACATTCCGATAGCCGCAAATATGGAAAGGAACCAAGATCTTTGGGTTACAAACATGCATGTCAAGTTTCATCAAAATCGGTTCAAAATTGTGACCTCTATAGGGTCCACAAGCTAAAAACGTGATTTTTCGTACAATCAGGGGCCATAATCCATGAAGTTTTGATCCGATACATGCCAATATCGAAAGCAGCCGAGATCTTTTGGGGATAAACCTATATTTCAAGTTTCGTCAAAATCGGATAAGAATTGTGACCTGTAGAGAGTCCACAAACAAATTGTGGACGGACGGACGTCCGGACGGACAGGGGCGACGACATAATACGTCCACATGAAAATGTGGGCGTATAAAAATAACCTCTTTACAGGCAATTAAAAATAAGCAGCTTGCACACCCTTTAGTAGCAGACATTTATCGTCTGCTACTATCACACGAGTTTAACGGCAAGGACACCGTCTTTTGCTGGCTCCCCAGTCATGTTGACATTAAAGGGAATGATCAAGCAGACTTAGCTGCCAAGTCTGCTTTAGATCTTCCCGTATCAAAATTTCTTTTACCTTACACCGATTTTAAGTCGTCCATTACATGTTTCATATATGACCGCTGGCAACGGTCTTGGGATGATGCAGACACAAACAAACTTCATCACATTAAGCCTCTCTTAGGAGACTGGCCAAGCTCCTATAAAACCAGCAGGAGGGATGAGGTTGTTTTGTGTCGCTCTCGCATTGGTCATACCTTTTTAACTCATATTTTCATTTTGAAGCGAGAGCCTCAACCAGAATGTTTTCACTGTCATGTTCCTTTGACAGTGAAGCACATCTTGATTGAGTGCAATCATCTCAAGTTTATAAGATCTAAATATTACCGTTGCCAGTCAGCACGTCAGCTATTTGTCCAACCGGAGCTACATGATAAGGTGCTTGCATTTTTAAAAGAGACAAACTTTTATTCAAAATTTTAATTGTATATAATTATCGTACATTTTGTTTTAAATATTTATATATGTAAAGGAATTAATATATTTATTTTTAATTATATTTTCTGTGATATTTGTTTTTATTTACATATATGAATTCATCTCTGTGATATTGTTTTAATTTGTCTCGTTCAATTTACCATTTGTGTGGCGCAATATGGCCCGGTTGGTGCTGACGTGCCATTAAACAACATTTCATTTCATTTCATTAAAAATAAACACAAAAGTTATATGGATAACAATTACTATATTTCTATTAAAGCTACGTTTCAACAATGATTCTCTTGTCGTTGTCAAGCACAATACTGATACAGATAGAAGGAATGAGATATATATACTATGTACAATCATAACATTCAATGAAACCATAAATTGGGAAAAACAGTGACCCTTGTTCTAATTAATGAAACCATATAGATTAACACAAACCTCTAATTGTAATATACACATGGATGGAAAACCACTGATTAACATAAGGTTAGGACCTTTGATGTGTATAAATAGCACTACAATAGATAAGTTGCGAGGCCATTTGATTAACCTGTTGGAATTCTTCACCGTGAAACTGTATGCAATTATTTGTATGTTAACAAGTTACAGAGAAACTTAATAAATATATATTGATGTTATCAATTATAACTACTATAATAATTATGTGCTGCATATAATTGTAACAATTAAACTGTACTTCTTGAACTAAGTAAAAGGCACTAAGGATATGTATGAGAGTAAAGTCTATGTTAATTATTGGTTTTGGTCTGTTTTTATTAATTCATCATAGGCTCTGGGGATATATAAACCACTGTCTCTGTTAAGTTCTGGTTGATGTCTCTTAATTTGCACTCCCTCCATTAATCTTCTAGTTGTCTTTTGATTGATATTGATGTTAAGGGTATTTACAGCTGACCAGTTCACTCTGTGGCGCGGGTTGTTTTTCATGTGTTCTGATACAGCTGAGTCATTGGTGGTGCCTTTGGACTGGTGCTCTTTGAGACGGATGTCTAATGGTCGTTTACTTTCGCCTATGTAAAATTTCTTGCAGGAGCAGGTAATCTGGTACACACATCCCTTTGGTTGAAGAGGTATAGTTGGTCGACATTTACCATTTGCGCTGAGGATATCTTTTATTGTAGAACCAGTGTAGAAGCTGGTGTCTATTCCTGCTGGTTTAAGGAGCCTCCGGATTTGGTAGGATAGCTTGTTGTGGAATGGAATAGAGATGCGAATTTGTGAATCTTGTTTAGTCTTATCTGGTTTGGGTTCATTGCTGGTAGCGGTATTGATGACTTTCTTGACTAACTGTTCAGGATATTGGTTGAGGTTGCAGAATGTATGTTTTATATGTTCTAGTTCTTTATTGAGGAGTTCAGGGTTGCAGATTTTCTTGGCTCTGTGGGCGAGGGTTGAAATGATAGCTGCTTTAACTTTGATGGGATGATTAGATTGATAATGGATATATTGATCGGTGTGTGTGGGCTTCAGATACACTGGTTTGGATGGTACTGCCATTTCTATTCACAAGGACATCTAGGAAGGGGATGATTCCACAGTTTTCTTTCTCCATCGTAAATTTGATTCTGGGGTGCTGGTTGTTTAGGTGTTGTAGAAGGCAGTTGGGGTCATCTTCTTCTTTCAGCATTACAAACGTATCGTCGACTTTTCTATAATAGCAGATGGGGGTTATTGGTGAGGACTGTAGAGCTTTTTCTTCCAATGAGGTCATGTAAACTTCGGTTAGAAGTGGAGATAGGGGGCTCCCCATCGGTAGGCCATGTATCTGTTGGTATAAGTCATCACCCCAGGTGAAGTAGGTGGTGTTGACACAGTCTGTTAATCTGAGACCATTTCAGTGTGTCTCCCACCTGCTGCTTCCATATTTACAGCCGAACTCCAGGCCATTCTTCAGGCCTTGGAGTTCATTCAGTCCTCTTCAGCTTTAAAGCATATCATCTTTACTGATTCTCTGTCCTCTTTACAAGCAATTAACAATAAACAGCTTGAACACCCATTAGTAGCAGATGTTTATCGTCTGCTACTATCTTACGAGTTGAACAGCAAAGACATCGTCTTTTGCTGGCTCCCTAGTCATGTTGATATAAAGGGGAATGATCAAGCAGATTTAGCTGCCAAAGCTGCTTTAGATCTTCCCCTATCAAATATTTTAATACCATATAAAGATTTTAAAACATGTATTAATCATTTTATCTATGACCGCTGGCAACGGTCTTGGGATCTTGCAGGCACAAACAAACTTCATTACATTAAGCCTCTCTTAGGAGAATGGCCAAGCTCCTATAAAACCAACAGGAGGGATGAAGTTGTTTTGTGTCGCTCTCGCATAGGTCATACTTTTTTAACTCACATTTTCATATTAAAGCGAGAGCCTCAACCAGAATGTGAACACTGTCATGTTCCTTTGACAGTTAAGCACATTTTGATTGAGTGCAAGTATCTTAAGGATATTAGATCTAATCATTACCGTTGCCAGTCCTTAAATCAATTATTTGCCCAACCGGGTCTATATTGTAGATTACTAGACTTTTTAAAAGAGACAAATTTTTACACAAAATTTTAATTGTATATTTGTAAATTTCATTTGTTATTTTCTAATTATATATACATAAAGTTTTGTGATAATTGTTTTTAATTGATAATCTCTGTGATATTTGTTTTTATTTATGTATATATAGATTACTACTGTGATTAATTTTTAGTTTGTCTCGAATAGCTCGTCATATGTCTGGCGCAATATGGCCCGGTTGGTGCTGATGTGCCATAAAACCACATTTCATTTCATTTCATTTCACAGTCTGTTATTAATTTTATTATACTGTCTGTGGTGAGCTGTGTATTTAAAGGTGTTTCAAGTTGGTCTAGGCGTTGGCGGAGAACTTCTATAGCTTTAGATCTGGGGACATTTGTAAATAGGTCAACTACATCATATGACACAATTTTCCAAGGGTTTTGTATATTTTTAATTTCGTCACAAAATTCTGATGAATCACGGATGAAGGATTTAGCGGACTTGCCTAAACGATAGGAGTGGGTCTTATCTCTTCTGTGACAAAATGCTCAAACGAAGGCTGAGCCACGCGATTGCGGATTAAGGTTAAAATCCTTGAATCCCATAATAGGTTGTCGATACCCTGTATGTTGGGAGTTTGGCGACGCCCCCCCCCCCCCGAATTATCCATTTCCTAGCAAATATAAGCTGGATTAGTTAAGTCCACCCCCTCTCACATGTCAGTAAAGACAGTAACTAACATTACTCAAATCAACACGCCCTTGTGCTCCGCATCAAAACCGGGACGAAATATAACATTGCATAAACCCACCCTTGTGCTCCGCATCAGAGCCGGAACGAAATAATTATTCAGAACAACTTGACTAGTAATATGTTCATCGGAACATTCTCTAAAGGCCCGTGAAGCAACCGATAGAACACGGCCTGCCCATTTGCTACAGACAGACAAAAAAAATGGGTTTAACGTCCACTCGACCCAAACTAGGTCATTTCGGGACTAACATGGTTTAATTTTATTTCAATAATTTGCTTCCGCGTAGGGGTCTTACAGCAGTGGGAGGAAACCGGGGTGCCCGGAGTAAACTAACGAGGTTGAAAAGGCGCCCGTATCTTCATGCCACATACGCTCACACCAGGGATCGAAACCACAGCCGCAAGCCTGAAGAGACCGCCCAGCAAAAAGTCGAAACGCGGCACTCTAGTCCACTAGGCCATCCCACCTCATCCCCTAAATTTCCTAGAAAATGCCTACCAACTTGTCGTACCATCATAGGATAATGACTTGGGTGGAAATGAGACCCGTTGACGACGATCACCTGAAGGCGAATTTGTATAAGTCTGTTCCAATTCCTCCCTATCTATAACGCTCATAGCATCTCGAGTGGCACATTTTTTTCGGCAGCTATCGGACGGACTCCAATATCACATAATTGTTTATATGAACAATTGTCGACATTTATTTTACAAGACGTATAGTCCCTTTAAATAACGGCTGGGGCTATTTGCCATATGTGGTAAGACGATTTGGACGCTATGTGCCATTTGTACGTCTCCGTACCACAATTGTCAACTGATATTCACGAAACTTGCAGATTATAATTACATTAATAATATCTCAGGTCTCTGCATCAATAAATTGCCCAACCGGGCTTATATTGTGAGTTGTTAGACTTTTTAAAAGAGACAAGGTTTTATTATAAATTTTAATTGTATATTTATCATTTTATTTTTTATATTTTAAAGATTTATTTGCATAAAAGATTTATTTGGTGTTTTTTTTTTTTTTACTTACTGTGATATTGCTTTTATTTATGCATATAAAACTTTTTCTGTGATATTTATTTAACTTGTCTCGCATAAACCATTGTAGGTTTGGCGCAATATAGCCCGGTTGGTGCCGAAGTGCCATAAAACCACATTTCATTTCATAATATCCCAGAGTAGGCAAAGTTTAGACCACTTCCGGTGAGTGGTTTCCGAGATATGAGGTTACTACACATTTAATGTGGCACGGCTACAGACCGTAATTACCAACAGATTTCAATGAAACTTGCAGATTATATTAACATAAAAAATATCTCAAAGTAGGCAAAGTTTCGACCAAGTCTGGTTAGCAGTTTCCGAGATATAAGGTTACCACACATTTCATGTGGCATGGCTACAGACCACAATTATCAACTGATACCCACAAAACTTATATAATATAATCACATCAAATTGATGTCATCAATAATATGGTAAAGTAGGAAAGTTTCGGCCACTTCCGGTTAGCAGTTTCCTAGATATCAGGTTACTACATATTTCGTGTGGCACTAGAGAAACTTAACCGGAAGTGAACGAAACGTTGCCTCTTCTGAGATATTTTGTACACGGTGAACAGTCCATTTGCTGATTACACTATTTTGCCTTGACCGTTTTTTAGGACTTCGAATTTTGACTAATGGTTTGGATTGGTCGTACTTGGTTTTATTTTATTATCAATGTCATTATAATCTGCAAGTTTCATTGGAATCGGTTGGTAATTGTGGTCTGCTGTGGTGCCACATGAAATGTGTGGTGATCTGGTATCTCGGAAACTGCTAACCAGACTTGGTCGAAACTTTGCCTACTTTGGGATAATTTTTATGTTAATATAATCTGCAAGTATCATGTAAATCGGTTGTTAATTGCGGTCTTTAGCCGTGCCACATGAAATGTGTGGTAACCTGATATCTCGGAAACTGCTAACCGCAAGTGGTCGAAATTTTGGCTACTCAGAGATATTATCATTGTTATCATAATCCAGGCCCGTAGCTAGCGCCCCCCCCCCCCCCTGGAAAATTAGGAAATATTTTTAACTACTAATACTTTAAACGTCTTTATTTATTTTTCTTATACTTCAAAAAAATGTTTGAGCATAAAATTTGTCGGAGTAAAAAAGTTAATGTGCTGAACTCATTAAGTCTAGTCGATGTCATGCTTATCAGTGATTGTAGCGGCCAAGCGAATATTCACTGCGGGATCAGTTTGGTGCAGAGGCGGTGTGTTATCACTCGGCAAATATCGACAGATTCCGGAACGTTCCGGAACCTACATCTAGTCTCGGCTGTATGACGAATTCGCCACATTGGAACTACTTTAAAGGTCCTGGATGAATCATGGCTGTGCCCATGATGTCTTGGAACTACTTTAAAGGTCCCGGATGAAACATGGCTGCGTCGATGGTGTCTTGTTTGTTTGTAATAGCGTTAAGTTTTCTTGTTAAAGTAAACCGGTAGCCGCATCGCAAATGTATGGGCGTAGGTACATATCACTTACTGTCATACAGCCGAGACTAGGGGCCAATTCGATTATGCAGTCCGGACTCTCCACGTTCTCCAATCCGGATTGTCCGCGTTTACGGTGTAATCGAGTACAGGTGGAGAACCAAAATGGCAACTGTAACTCTAGTTTTGATTCTAGAGAATCTCCTGGATCCAGCGAGAGCACGTCAAAAGAAGACGACGTATTGCTTAATTGTCAACATTGTAAGTCGGTTAAATTAATCATTTGGGGGTATAATAAATATCTGGATCTCCGGTTATGGGCTGTATTTTGAAGATAGGTAAAAAAATAAATTCAAAATCAAATTTAGTTTATGCCTGATTTTGAGACAGACAACTGTTTGTAGCTGAAATGCAGCGATTTGACGTGAGGCGAGGCAAAATTCTATCGACAAATAAGATTACAAAGCGATTGAGGCGACTGTAGGGTGAGATTATCGTCAGAAAACAACGAAACTGATTCAGATTTGTAAAATTTGGAAGGAAATTTCTTACCTTGCCGCCATCTTGTTACGTCACTCTCCGCAATCGCACCGGTCGAAAAATTGGAGAGGTTGGACGATCCAAAAATGGTCACGTGACCAATAAACGAATGGAAATGGAGAGTCCGGACTGCATAATCGAATTGGCCCTAGATGTAGGGACCGAAATCTGTCGAGGATTGCCGAGTGGGTGTGTTATGTAATACCACACTGATCAGCAGTGAATATTGGCTAGGCCGCTACAATCACTGATAAGGAAGGCATCGATATGAGCGGAAAATATTATTTTTGTTTCTTCCGACAAATTAAATTTGAAAACTTTATGTTTTCGATAAGGATTCTGTTATTTTTATCAAGTAATCGGTGGTCCTTTTTACCGCCGACCAAATGCTTTTTACTTCCGACCGTCGTGTAATTACCACCGACAAAATACTTTTTACCGCCGACCGCATTGTAATGTGCTTAATGATTCCTTTTTACCGCCAATTATTGTACGGTTGTATTTTTTTTTTATATAAAACAAGAGAATACAACAAGAATTTTATTTTTTATTTGAGGTGTAATCACGTACTGTCGAAAAACATTCATATATATTTCATAGAATATGGAAGGACAAAACTACAAAACTGAAGGGCAAATATATCAAGATTGTTTCAGCTACTGGTTTTAAATAAATAACTTTTTAGGCCTATCAATTCTATTACTCCGAACACATCTACACCTTTTGGTTTGATGGTGTTTTTTGGCTGGTAATTTTGCTTACTTTATTACACAAAATTTTGTGTATTGAACAAATAATTTCCTCTTCGTCACGCTTCCTTTTCGAGTCTTTAAGAAAATTTGCAAAACATTTTTGTTGCGCTACTTTTGTTCAGAAACAGAACATGCTTTATAGCGACCACAAAGTTCATAATCTCCAGGTTAGATCTTATATTATTTAATTGAAAATGCACACACATATACAGCTTCTCGATTAATTCTGGAACCGTTTTGGGTTTCCAGTCAATGGCACATTAAAAAATATGGTTTGCGGATTCAAAGTTGTTATTTGTCCATAATTTGTCCATCTCTTTGGTATATAAACGAACTTTGTTAGTTTATCTTTCACGGTTTCAAAGTACTTTTTTAGGTGTAGGTAAAAAGTATTGGTCGGCGGTAAAAAGTACCACCCTCAAGTAATTAATGAATATTATGTACCAGTTTAGATGATTATGATAAATGATGATAAATGATACATTTTTGACTTCTAGTGGATTGTGAGTTATTCGTGCTGATCATATCCACGTCTCTATTTCTGCTTCCGCATTTTCAGGAATACCGGAAATGCCATATTTTTCTCGCTCCGGAAGTTACGCCCTAATTAGTACCTTTTTTTCGTATCGGTCTACTACTGTGGTGTATTTTTCTGAAGCCGTGAAGTATCTTTACATATAAAAATTGAAGTAAACTAATCCGTACAAACATGGTGAGTTGAAGTACCGAATATGGCCTTGGTATCGGAAAAAGTCAGAACAAAGACAACATCGATCGTTAGGGCAGTGGCGGAATTTTTGCAGGAGGGGGGGGGGGGGTTGCCAGGTTTCTGTTACGGAAATCTGCCATCACCTTATCTAAATTACATAGGCATACACACAAATTGAACTATTTAAACAGAGAAATCATTTTTATACTGATGTAGGATCACTTTGTGATGTAATTTCATTGATGCAAGGCAACTCATCCCACATTTAAAGACAACTCAACCCATGTCAAAAGACATCCCAAATCTAAATACAACTCATCCCAACTTACAAATAAATACTACTACAAATTTTGTATTTTATATTTCATTATTTTATATATTGAATTAATCACTAATATATGAATTTATTACATCAACAATTCATTAAATAATACATTTATGTATGAATTTATTACGTTAAACATTTATTAAATACCGTAATACATTTTATTATTGTATCATCAACTAATACATTTTATTATAACGTCAACAAATTCCTTCTTTATAGAAATGTTTATTCGTCTGTCAGTTTGTCCCGCAGCCAGTCATTTAGTAATTTAGTCTGTCAGTTTGTCCTTCAGTCAGTAATTTAGTCTTTCCTTCAGTTTTGTCCATATATCCCCCCACAATCCACATCTTTTTAATAGCTGGTTGGTGCTGATTTCCTGGTTGGTGTATGAATTCCAAAGTTGAAATAACTTGCTGTGTGTTGTTCTTGTTTGCTTTTTCTGGTGTCTTCGTAATTTCCCCTCTGATATCATTTTGATCTGTGTTGGTAGGTGTGCCGTTTCCTTGTAAAACAATGTTAAAAGAAGATAAAACTGTAAGTTTCCTTTTCTGGCCTTTTGGTTAATTCGATTATGCCAGCCCTCGACATCATTATTTGTACGTATTGTTCTGCCAAACACACTCCATGTCAGGATGGTCCATATACTACTGGTCAATTTTCCATAATGTAGTTCATTACATGTATTCAGTTATTATGAAAAGTGATGGTGATATCATATTATTATTACTTATTGTACCTCAAAATCAAGATCTGTTGGATCAGCTGGTCTTTCTTTTTGCTGGAACTGATTACAGTATCGAAGCAGGTTCGAATAATAGGGTCTGGATGCCTCTGGTTCGCTATTATCCACATGTTCAGCTAGGATATTATCCACAATATTTTGTGCTGGCTCGAAGAGTGTCAAAGGGGCCTTTACTTTCAACTAAAAAGAGAATAAAGCCATAAAAATATAAGCACTATTTCAACTCAACATAGAATATAGACGTAGAATGGGATTATTATTTTTGAATATGAGTGTTATTTTAATCAAATGTTTACCTCAGTCTGGATCTTGACCGCTGTCATTATTCTTGGTTTGGCGGAGTGGGAGTGCTCTGTGTTAGCGTTGTACGTCACGACTCGTTCCTTTATAATA
Source organism: Patella depressa (assembly GCA_948474765.1). NCBI lineage: Eukaryota > Metazoa > Mollusca > Gastropoda > Patellidae > Patella > Patella depressa. The sequence continues at coordinate 7,485,070 of OX419715.1, read as the reverse complement.
ACTGAACAAAGGGTCGTTGTGTTCCGAATACTACACTGCCATTCAGTACTACCCTTGTTCGGTCTTTTCATGGTGAAGGTGTGTCCGTCACTGGACACAAGCTTCCTTTTCCTCGTTCGGTGCCATTATCCACGACCTTGATAAATCTTCAGCTATGGACTCATCCGACAGTGAACTGTTGATGATAAAAATATAATAAAAACTGAATGTAAGAGATAAAAAAAACCACATAGACTATATATGATAAGGATATTAAGGGTAATACTAAAACTTGTTCTGGATGTGATAAACTATGCATGTACTTACTTTTCCTGGATATGCTCTGGCATATCGACGTGGGGGCAAACTGATAAATGGAATGTAGTCTGGTCATTCTGTGTGCTACAGGCAAAGACAGCCTATTACTTTCCGCTCTTGGTGAAGTAAAATTCCTGGTTTCATCAGGTGCTGCACATTCAATACATATGATGGGTATCATTGTCAATTCTTTTACCATCCTGCGGTACTGAGCTCTAGATATATCTGCAATACAATATTTTTAAATTTTAATACAATAGTGTTGAATTTTGAATTTGATACTAGATGTTTAAGTGTCCTACCTGTTGTGTAAATTATCCATTACGACCTATTTTACTTGTCCAGAGGTTTCGAAAATTTTAAATCAAAGTCACATTTGAAAAGCATAATAAATAAGATGTTTACAAGATCATTTTGTTATACAAAAAACTAAGTGATGCGTTTTCTATGGCGCTTAGTATATAAGCATTGCAACCAACAAGTAACTTAATATATTTATAGAGAGGAATGACTATACATTTTTTAGTATGGACATACATGTACCAAATTTTTGATTAAGCCCTGTACATGTATCTGGAATTTCGTATTTAAACCCAAATTTTTACTTGAATACCCTAACCTCCATTATTTAATACCACTCAATGTTTTTTAAGGTATATTAATCTGAATGTGCCGCTAGTGCCAGTAAATTCTTTACATATTTTTAAGGAGCAATTGGGGTGCTTTTAGTGCCGCAAATCATGGCAATAGATTTTAGTTCGTTTTCAGAGAGTATGAATGTGTCAGAAAGTTATTTACACATATATTTGAAAAGGGCAATGAACCTGTTTTCTAATTATACATAAAATGTTTGGATTTTTTCTTCTATCAAGACTTGTATTTTAACATTGAGTACTCCCCACCCCACCAACTAACACACACTTGTGCAATCACTTAAAGTAGCTAAGTCTCAATATCATCCAAAACATTCAACATTGAAAACACAAATTATTTGTCAATTCAAATCAACATTGATGCTGTGATCTTACCGGAAAAAAAGATGGGCTTCTGATATCCAATATTTAAGACAAAATAAACATTTTACAATTGATACATGCATTGTTTACCATAATGTGTTTCTGCGCCAGTTCTAGCAAGAGACTTGAGGAATGAGGCTAGACCCAAGACGGACGAAAAGTACTTTTAAAATGTTATTAAACCAGTGTTGAAATCAGTTTGTATCGGCATACCTTTTATCTTTTTTATCATTTACCGTGAAACAATGTAGTGCAGCTTTGGGGTTGTACTAAAAATTTTGGATACATATATATATCTAGTATTTTAAATTTTTAGATGCATAAAAGATTGTTTTTTATTTTTAAATTTGATGTACTGTGATATTGTTTATACGATTTTGTGATATCATTTAGCTTGTCTCGTATATTTCATCAGATGTTTGGCGCAATATAGCCCGGTTGGAGCCGACGTGTGCCATAAAACAACATTTCATTCGTTCATTCCTTTCAATATTTGCACATTTCCGGTCAATACTTCCTGGAGTGTATGGCTCCTGATTGTAAGAAAATCACAGGGCTTTTTATACGCCCAAGTGGAAATTTGGACATATATTGCCATTGCTTCGGGCCGTCCGTCTGCATCCACTATGCTCTAACTCTAAAAGTTATTATCTGATTGTTTTAAAATTGATAGACGTGGTTTACATTAGTGAGATGAAGAAGCCTATTTAATTTCACTAATTTCTGTTTATTACGTCATTATGGCCCTTGTTTCATTCCAAAATTTATCGTCCTATCTTTGGGAAATTTATATACATTATTTAAATTAGTTAAACGAAGAAGCCTATTGACTTTTTGTTTATTACATCTAGAGTTATGGCCCTTGTTTCACTTTATTAAACCTTGATGAATGCTCTGATGCCTGTCTGTCAGAAATTTATATACATTATTTTAATTAATGAAACGAAGAATCCAATTGATTTTCAGCAATTTCTGTTTATTACGCCTAGAGTCGTATCCCTTGTTTCACTTTATTGAACCTTGTGATGCTAAAATGTTGAAAGTTATCATCCGATCTTTCTGAAATTCATATGCATTATTTGAATTAGTGAAACGAAGAAGCTTTTACGTCAATTATTTTTTATTATTTCTAGAGTTACGGCCCTTGTTTCACTTTCTGAACGATCTAACACCGACAGTTATCACCCAATCTTTGTGAAATTGATATGTATGGAACAGAGGTCTATTTAATTTTAGCAATTTTCTGTCAATTATTTCTAGAGCTATGGCCCTTGTTTCACTTTGTGAACCTGGGAACATTTGAATAACAAAAAGGATCATCCAATCTTTATGAAATTTATATACATTATTTAAATTAGTAAAATGAAAAAACCTGTCAAATTTCAACAATTTCTGTAAGCAACTTCCAGAGTTGAGGCCCTTGTTTGGTAAACCCTTATGAACCCTCGAACGACAAAAAATATAATCAGATCTTTTTTTAAATGTCTTGTAAAGGCCCCTTATTACCTACAAAAAAATAAATATGCGACCTCCCGGATGATTTATCTGCTGTGGGTTTATGTTTCATTGTCTGGCAACCTATCTTTTTAGATATCTCTATCCATCTCTTGCAAAATGTTGACAAGCCTTGCATGGAAAACCGCTGGATTATGTAATCAATCCAATTGTGTGAAGAAAATCTATGAGAAATAAAAAAAGCAAAATCTTTGATTATAAATTCTGCTTGTCTACTTCGAAGCAAATTGAAAAGATTTGATGCATAAAATGTCGCGCAAATCCAGTTTTTGAGATTTTTACTTTTATTTGTTACAGAACAATAATGATATTATAAACTTTTATATATTACAGGACAATAATGATGTTATAATTGGCCATGTATATGATGAGATTATTCAACAAGTTAAAGAAGAACAAACTAGTAATAATACAACAAGCTATCATTGTAATTTATGTGACAAAGAATTTAAATCTAGCACCGATTTAGAACAACATTGTGAACTTCATGTGAAAGAAGTGAAAACGGATCATGTACCGGTAGATGAATATTGTTATGTTGAAGATGAGCAAATGGATGAATATTGTCATGTTAAAGACGAAATTGTAACATGCTATCAGTGTAATTTGTGTGATGAAGAATTTGAATCAGAAATCGATTTAGAACAACACTGTGACATACATAAAAAGGAAGACAACTCTGTTTTATGTCATGGTAAAAATTTAAAAGCAAGTTTTAGTCAGTTTAATGAAACAGAGATAGAAAATAAAACAGGTTTTAAAGGTAATGGATACAGTAAACCACCTGAGGCCATCAATATTGGAGAAAACTGTTACAGATGCTTTGTTTGTCGTAAATCATTTAGTAGTGACACAAATCGTCAAGCACACTTGAAAACTCATTTAGGAGAAAAACTTTATAAATGTGATGTTTGTGATAAATTATTTAAACACTATTCTAATCTACAGACACATTTGAAAATTCATACTGGTGAAAAACCTTATAAATGTGATGTTTGTAATAAATTATTTAGTCGGAAAGATTATCTACAGAAACACATGAGAATTCATACTGGTGAAAAATCTTACAAGTGTGATGTTTGTGGTAAATCATTTAATCGGAATGATACTCTACAGACCCACATGAAAATTCATACTGGTGAAAAATGTTATAAATGTGATGTTTGTGGTAAATCATTCAAACATTCTTGGACTCTAAAGACACACATGACAATTCATACTGGTGAAAAACCCTACAAATGTGATGTTTGTGGTAAATCATTTAACCATAATTCTACCCTACACAACCACATAAAAATTCATACTGGAGAAAAACCCTACAAATGTGATGTCTGTGGTAAATCATGTAATCTGTATGGTAATCTACAGAAACACATGAGAATTCATACTGGCGAAAAACCTTATAAATGTGATATTTGTAGTAAAGCATTTAATATGAATCAGCATCTACTGATACACATGAGAACTCACACTATTGAAAAACCTTATAAATGTGAGGTTTGTGGTAAATCATTTAATCAATCTAGTAGTCTACAGAGACACCTCAGAATTCATACTGGAGAAAAACCTTATCAATGTGATGTTTGTAGTATATCTTTCAACAAGCACGATAATCTGCAGCGTCACATGAGAATTCATACTGGAGAAAAACCCTACAGATGTGATGTTTGTAGTAAATCATTCAGTAAACGAGATCATCTGAAGCGTCACATGAGAATTCATACGGGGGGGGGAAAGACCCTATAAATGTGATGTTTGTAGTAAATCATTCAGTCGGTTAAATGGTCTACAGTGTCACCAGAGAACTCATACGCCAAAATCACCCACTGAATGTGATATTTCTTGTAAAGTAATCAAAGGCAAGTGTCAACTACATGGCCGCATGAAGACTCATCTGTGATGTTTGTAATTAATAATTTAATCAAAAGACTAATCTTCTTAAACACATGAGAATTTATACTGGTGACAAACCTTATAAATGTGATGTTTGTAATAAATCATTTAATCAAAATGGTAATTTACAGACACACATTAGAACTCATACTGGTGAAAAATGGTGATGCTTGTGGTAAATCATTTGTTGTTGTAATCTGCAGACACACATGTGAATTCATGCTGAAAACCCCTACAAATGTGATGTTTGCAATAAATCATTTAGTCACACATGTGAATTCATGCAAATGACAATTCTTTTAAGTGTGATGTATGTGGTTTTTCATTAACTCAGAACAATGATCTACAGGCATACATCAAGATTTCTACTGATGAGAGAGAGAGAGAGAAATGGGATTTAACGTCCACTCGACACAAACTAGGTCATTTTGGGACTAACATATGGTTTCATTTTATTTCAATAATTCGCTTGCGCGTAGGGGTCTTTAGCAGTGGGAGGAAACCGGAGTGCCCTGAGGAAACCCACGAGGTTGAGAAGGCGCCCCTATCTCCATGCCACCCACATACGCTCACACCAGGGCTCGAAACCACAGCCGCAAGCCATAGGTGACCGGCCAGCTAGAGGTCGAAGCGCGGCACTCTAGACCACTAGGCCATCCCAACCCCCCTTCTACTGATGAAAAATCTTATAAAAGACATTTTGTAAGAAACAATATATTGAGGATTTTTATCTGCAGGGTCACGTGAGAGAGAGAGAGATTAACCCCCACTCAACACAAACTAGGTCATTTTGGGACTAACACATGTTTTTGTTTTTTTTAAAATTTTATTTCAATAATTCGCTTGCGCTTAGGGGTCTTTAGCAGTGGGAGGAAACAGGAGTGCATGGAGGAATCCCACGAGGTTGAAAAGGCGCCCCTATCTCCATGCCACATACGCTCACACCAGGGCTCGAAACCACAGCCGCAAGCCAGAGGTGACCGGCCAGCTAGAGGTCGAAGCACGGCACTCTAGACCACTAGGCCGTCACATGAGGCTTCATACTAGAGATAAACCTTGCAAATGTCATCGCCCAAAAGACACACAACCTCATACCAGAGAGAAACCATATCAATGTGAAGTTTGTAGCAAATCATTTATTTGTAAGAGTAATCCAAATAGTCACATTCTAAAGGTACATGTACACGGGTGAATTCATAGCAAAATAGATATAAATACATTTAACAAATGGCTGAATAGAATACAAGTGTATACTTTGTCAACCACACCATCCACATCCGGCTAGCAATATTTCAACTACCAATGGTTTACTTATTTCGTCAAATTAGTAAAATAATATGTACCTTATCAGACATAATAATTACATACATGTAGCAATAATATTTTTAGTAAACTGATTGTGAAAAATCCTTCAATCAATCAGAAAGTAATTGAGAGTCGAAATATTGCTAGCCAGATGTTGACAGTGTGATTGACAAGGTATATTATCACCGAATAGTGATACTAAATTTTACTTTATTATGAAATTTCAACAAATCAAATTAAAGATAAGATTAGGGATAAAACAAATCAAATAGAAAGTTAAATTAATATATAAATTTCATTGGTTGAAATTTCATAATAAAGTTTTAATAGAATTAGTTTAATAAGCTTTAAGCCATAAAGAAAGTAAAGGTGTTGCATTGTTAACTGTATAAATCTTTGCTCAAGGTTTCTCTTAATAAGCCTACTGGCATTCAAAGATTATAAAACAGTCAACACCAATCATGCTTTTAGGCAATTACTTTAAATCAAAATATTGACATTAAATGTATGGAAATAACAAAATGATAACCTTAATATTGGCTATATTGTCTAAATGCTTAATAGATAAATTCTGTATATTCTTAAAAATAAAATTTGAAAAAGAAGTAAAATTTTGTATCGCTATTCGGTGATAAATGCCCCCGTCCTGAAAAATTCATGCGTCCTCGCATGATATATATAATACACAATATACTTGATGAAATTATTAATAAATACATAAAGAAAAATATATGCTTATAATTAAAAATTTGTAGAAACTTTTGTATCACACATTCTTGTCACATACATAAATACATGTACATGTATCACTTGCAATAATTATGAAAATAAAAAAAAAAGTTTTTAAGGAATGCAAAATTCCAATTATATGTTTTTCGGTCAATTATTGAAATGAATAAAGATAATAAAATATAAAAAGTCAATGATAATTAAGAGTCACGTAATAAAACATTAGCACTATGCTGACGGAAGTTTTAATACTTCACTTTTTAAAGTTAAAGTCTGCATCACCGGAATATTTATAATGGAGATAATTATTTCTAGCAGTAGTTGAAAATTGATTGTTTCCAATGCAGAACACATACACATTAGCTATTTACATGGTTATATAAAAATTAATTTCTGCTGCAACAAACAACTTTAAAGGGACTATCCCGATAAGAACAGAGTCTCAAAAATCAAAGTCCGAGTATTTATGAAATTTATGGACCAAAATATAGAGGCATGGTGTATTTACCTTGTCTCAAAATTTCAGCTCAAAATATTGAGTCGTTTGGACGTGAACGTCAACACTGCTTATCCGGACACGTAACCCTTTTAAGATTTCGGATCAATTTTTTCATTGGGTGACCTGATAATCGATTCCGGTTTCTTGAGAGGTCTATACAGTGAATGACCCATGTACTGTACTTGATAACAAAAGGTAAAGTTTACCTACATATTATTTTTATAGAAAAAAGTCTGGTTTTATCCAGATACTGTATTATACAAGGGTCTCCATTTCCAGATGAAGACTGTCAGGTTTAAGTTATTTACAAGCATATCACAAATGTCGAGTTAGTTGGTCGGCCTTAGGTAATGGGTTTTAATTGATTTTAACACAAAATTAAGCAGTTTTACTCCCAAAAAGTTATCGGGATTGGCCCTTTAATGAATTCACTGCACTTATATACACAAAATTTTATCAGGAACACACTTTTCATCTTTGGCAGTTGCTGGAATGTAACAATTTACCGGATCAGGGATTATGACTGTAAGGTCCACCACATTCATCTTATTGGTCTAGCACATTTTGTTATCTGGTTACCTTGCAGTCTGTCTGGTAATGAAACATGCGCTGGTACTTCTTCTTCTTCTTGACATGGAGAAATCTCACTTGGTTTGACAAAGTCAACCTTGCCCAGAATTGAAGATATCAGCTTCAAACTTCTTTGGTCCAGCCTGTTATCAGAAATGTTGTTCAGCAAGATGAAACCTGAAATATCTCTTGATTATCTCATATAATAACATTCAAAGTGTGACAATAAAACAATTAGGGTAAATAATTTTGAATCAAAAGAATGTGGTCATTCCCTGTACTCAACCTGACTAAATTGTAATACCATTCCCATTTTCCGTTCTAAATGTTATAATCATGTACATGTATGTCTTCAACACTGTAAAATGGTCAAGACTGTGCAAAGGCTCAGAAGATACTCTATTCTTTTATTCTCATATAGTATTATTCAATATTTTAGTTATTACCATGAGCATTTCTTATTCTTACATGTATACATGTATGATCATTTCTTATTATGATCTAATTCATTATTTTATTTATTCTCTTATTTATTTGCATGTTATAATTATTAAACAAAACAAAATTGGGGGTATATTTGCACGAAATGTGAAAAAGAAAACAATTTATATTTATATATACATATCATTCAATATGTTAATAATCATATCAAGAACCTCTTTTTTATTACATGAAAAACATAGTAATGTTGTTATTATCTTATGATTAAAATTAAAAGAACTAGGTCTATGTGGTCTAATCAAACTTTGTAAAAGTTTGTAAAATGATTACACAGTGCTTTACACATTGATCGTCACCAATATGGCACAGCGCTGGCGTGACAGTCAAAAATGGATGGCCAGTCCACCTTGCCTGACAACCTGATTGTAGCTATATAACAATAATTTTAAAAATAACTTAGACACACAGACCCAATCTCGTTCCCAGAGGCAGCCGCGGAGCCGAAGGCCTCTGGCACATTAGACCGTCCATTTTTTCCAATTATTTTCAAACCTAAGCCCCGCCCATTCTGACCTCTGATTGGTCAATCTTTTTGGGTCGATTTCTCGAAAACTAGAGGTCGGATTGTCGTTTCGTTTGTTGTAAAATGATCCTTGAGTCAAAAACAATCTTGCTGACATAAAAAAATTGGATCCTAAGCGAACAAATTCATGTTTTTGTAAAGATCTATTTTCTACGCGTGGGTATATTTTTAAGTGATTCGGTCATCCAGGCACGTAAAATCAGGGGCGCACGACGCAAATAAACGAGAAATTTCGCGCGTAGGAATTACATGTCATTTTCCGGGAAAATGGTTACCCCGATTCACCAGAGAAATTTCTTCAAAAAATTTTCTGGTTTCGAGATTGACACAGACCCTTTTCTTTTTTTGAAAGTAATATAATGTAATTAATATGTGAAAATTTTAAGGGTGTTGAATTTTAGTCGCTTTTTACGACACGCAATTTAACCAAATGTTGGGCCTACTCTTGTCCCCGGTCCCACAGGGGAACAAAGTCACTATATCTATTTGTCGTAATTACACAAGTTTTCTGTATGCTAATAACATTCAAATATTTTTTTTTTCTCTTTTTAAAATTTCTGCCCATGAACCTATATACAATTATTGTCTTGTTTTTGATAAACATAAAATATAGTGCAAAGAATATCTCTTTGAATTTCCTAATTTGGAACATGGAGAAAAATAGCAGTGTTGAAATATTTACATATTTTTGATCAGTGGTTAAGAATTGACTTACAGAAGCCTTTAAATTATTATTTATATACATATTATCATTCACAGTTATAATATTAAAACAAATTGGCATACAAAATGAGTGTAAGAACTCCCAATACCTTACATCATTAATTATTAGGTTATTATTTACAATGAAATTTTTAGGATTTCTGACTTTTGACGAATCTTTGGAAACTACTGGTACCGAGTCTTGTCCAATACATTTTAATTGATTGACTTTCTTAAATGACAAATCATTACCAATTATTATGTCATAATTACTTGAAGTAGACCTTATGAGATAAAATTTATGTAATATGATTGTGTCTGAAACTTCTAAATCAAGTAAAACAGATCCTAAAATTTTGACAACTTGACCTTCACAACTAATACTAACACCAGGGGTTATGTCAGATGGCAAGATTTTGGTAGTTGGTATGATTTGATCTAACAGTGTCTCAGAGATAAAAGATATGCTTGTTCCTTTGTCAAAAAGGCTTTTAACAATACATGTATTATTACCTATAGTGACAGTCACAAAATCTTTGTTCAGGAAGACAATAGCATTTTTATCGGTTTTCAAAGATTTGGTATTACAATTTAGGTCTTTTGAGTGAGAATAACCCATCTTAATGATTCTGACTTACGTTGAAATCAACTAGTAAATTATATTCCATATATGCCCTTGGGCATCTCGGATTTATATTGCATTTTACTTATTACTCTCGCTGACCATGCACTCTCGCTCAAACTTAAAAGGCTAAAAATAACTCACCACATTGGTGTGTTTATGCACCTGATGACACGTGACCACGCCCTATATAAACGATCACAACACTTCCCATATTGTCTTTTTCTTATTTGATCAAGACCGTGCACGTCGTGTGTAAGTGATAACGCTGTTATCAAGTTATATTTTTTGTTCTTTTCCGATCGTTTTGTTTGCTTCGATATTTTTTCATTGTCATATACAGCCATTACAGGTAGAATCGATCGCTGATCATTCACCTGTTTGTTGATCGTTTTACTATTATTATTCGCGGTTATCACGCAGTGTTGACCTTTTTTCTTTCTTTATGGAGGAAAGCGATTTCGAGGGGTTCTGCGAGGCGGACCTGTTAAATGATCACAATGTAGGCGCCAACGTGGATATACTAGATCTAAATGTCGGTAATACGGCTTTTTTAGACAGAGATTATATTCATGTTGAACAGGACAATCGAGGACAAACCGAATGTTTACAGCCCGACGATGTCGTCAATCTTCCGGAGTCGGTAGCTTTGCACCGGTAAGTAAAAATGATCGTAATAATAAACGTAAATCTTCCGCAAAGGTCTCAAAAAAGGCCCGTAAATCTTGTAAACGAGAATCAAACGATAATAATGCAATTGGTGATGTTTCATTTCAATCACCACTGATTTCTTTATATCCAGATCCAGTTGCCATAAGTCAACATAATAAAGTAATTGACAATAATAATGCCAACAGTAACACTAAAGAGGGTTACCCCACTACTAGTAGTGGTAATAAATATTTTAATAGAGTCAATAAAAAGTCTGCAACCAATAATGTCGTTACGACAAAACGAGCCGTTACGGCCACTGCTATAGACTTTAGTGGTACAACTGCTGGTACCGGTAATAATAATAACTTGAATTACGTTCACAATAGTAATAATACTAGGTCAACCGGGTCAAATCCGAATAATAATGCCCAAGATTTTAATAAAATACATTATTCGTCGAGGCATCCAAATGATTCCATTTTGGTTGACAAAAATGAGTTTGGGTCCCTGCAGAATCCGGGGCCTATTTCACGAAATTTTAACTAAGATAAGATCCCAATTTTAGTAATTTGATTGGATAATATTAGATTGATTTTAGTGCTTAGCCAATCAAAATTGAAGTATCTACTAAAATTGGATTTTATCTTAAGTTAAAATTTCGTGAAACAGGGCCCAGGTCTCTGTGATGTCAAATTACCTGGGTTTTAATAATAATCCATCTTTTCATCAGTCTCCAAATGTGTTTCCTCATCAATCAAGGTCAGCTAATAAGCCAATTTCACAGGACTATGTAGATAAGGTACCTGTTTATCAGGATGATCTGGATTTTAATAGGAATGTTGTGAGTAATAATGAACCCGTATTGGATATTGTAGATCCTCAAAGTCTTTATGACGAGTGTATGGAGGAAACACAAGAACCCGAAGTTGATATCCCCAAAATTTTCAGGGGGATGATGTTTTTGATGACCCAGTTAATGAGTCTGTTTTAAGTTTGATTACTCAAGCTACTAATAAAAAGGTAGAGGTAGAAAAACTGGTATCTAAATACCCTCTGCCAGTTAACTGCAAAAGATTGTTGCCACCTTTGGTGGATCAAGACATTTGGCATGTCCTGCCCAAAGCGGCGCAAACTCAGGATTCTTCTATACAAGAAGTACAGAAATTATTAGGTCTAGGTTTATCTCCTTTGATACCTTTATTAAATAAAAATATAGATCCTGAGGCTAAGTCTTCTATAATCGACTCAATTATTACTTTGGGCAATGCCCATTTAGAGTTGTCTCTTAAGCGTAGGTTATTCCTTCGCAAATTTTTGAGTAAGAGGTACCACCCTTTATGTTCCACTAATAGGCCTGTCGGGGAGACATTATTTGGCCCGGATGTAGCCAACAGAATCAGGGAAATAGACCAATCAAATAGAATACACAATTCCTTCTCTAATAAGGTAGTATTTAAAGGTAATAGCAGAAGACCTTTTTAAGGGCAAGGCTACAGACGCCAATTTCAGCCCCCGGATCGTTCCGGCAGAACATTCAGGGGCCGTCCCTTTTTAAACCGGGGAAGGGCGAGAGGCAGGTTTCCTCGCCAAAATTATTATTAAATGTGGTAAGTAATAGTAAATCTTTTTATGCAGGACAAATTTCGAAGTTTTATAAAAACTGGGCATTTATTACCTCAGATCAATGGGTGTTGGATGTTGTAAGGGGTTATGAGATTGATTTTATTTCAACCCCTGTTCAGATGGCTATTCCAAATAGTCCACCTTTTAACCTTGAACAGATGTCTTTAATAGACGAGGAAGTAAATAAAATGATTATTAAGGGAGCCATTGATTATGTGCCAGCATCAGACTGTTCTGGTCAATTTATTTCTAATATTTTTCTGGTTCTTAAAAAAACTGGTGATTTTAGACCAGTTATAAATTTAAAGAAATTAAATGAATTTGTTGTTTATGAACATTTTAAGCAGGAAACACTAGCAATTGCCTTAAAGGCTATTAAACAGAATGATTTTTTAACATCCATTGATCTCAAAGACGCTTATTTTTCAATTCCTGTTTGTTTCAAGCATCAGAAATATTTACGGTTCATTTGGAGAGATCAAGTATATGAATTTAATTGTCTACCTTTTGGTTTGTCGTCAGCTCCACGAATTTTTACTAAAACCCTCAAGCCTGTGTTAGAGGTTCCGAGTCTTGAATTCATCTTCCACCATTATATCACCGACGCTTTCGGGGCTATTCTTCTTTCGAATATGCACCCAGGTGATACATATATATGGATGAGCTAGGATTGGGGTGTATATAGCTCATTACTGGAGAAGTATTCTGGTGAAGGCGGTCACTGTTCATTAAAAGTCCAAGTCCAATTCCATTTCAATATTACTTTATATACAGTTTTAAAATACATTATTTACAACTTCTATACAGGGCATCTGATGTCTCTGTCTTTGTGTGTGCCCTCTCTCTCTGTGTAGGTGTCTTTTAAAGACACTAATTAGCATATACACAAAGAAATAATTTCAACAAATCAAATTAAAGATAAGATTAGGGATAAACCAAATCAAATAGAAAGTTAAATTAATATATAAATTTCATTGGTTGAAATTTCATAATAAAGTTTTAATAGAATTAGTTTAATAAGCTTTAAGCCATAAAGAAAGTAAAGGTGTTGACACTCGATCTGCCTGCATTGTTAACTGTATAAATCTTTGCTCAAGGTTTCTCATAATAAGCCTACTGGCATTCAAAGATTATAAAACAGTCAACACCAATCATGCTTTTATGCAATTACTTTAAATCAAAATATTGACATTAAATGTATGGAAAGAACAAAATGATAACCTTAATTTTGGCTATATTGTCTAAATGCTTAATAGATAAATTCTGTATTTTCTTAAAAATAAAATTTGAAAAAGAAGTAAAATTTAGTATCACTATTCGGTGATAATATACTGGATGTGGGCGTGGCCTACCTCTGTTTTCGTACGTGGTACAATCGCCATGCTTATTTTACAAGTATGGCGATTATGTATGGCGGTATTTTTTGTTATTTAATTATTTCTGTAGTTTTGTACATGTATTTCAGCTCTAATGAAATAAAGTATTTTTAATTGTTTATTGTTACAAGAAGTTAATCTGTTAATCCCCAAAAAGTTATAAATTAGTTAGCACCTGACTGTTATGGGTAAAGGTTGCTGATTGGATAATCAAGTACTGTTTGTAAATCACCCAACAGCCTTCCACAGCTGTTTTCTCTTAGCGTCATCACGGCACTTAATCAAAGTAAGATTTATCTGAGTTCCGCTACAATTGGATATGGATAAACTAGCTTTGTGAAAAGGAAACAACATTTTGAAAACAAATTTAATGGGTCGGCCGAATTCCAGCGCAGCTTGATTAATTAATGACAATTTGGCAACTAAATCTGCTTGGTCATTACCACTTATATACTATTCAAAAAAAGTAGGGGATATTTGATTTTTAAGTGTTATTAAAGTCACATAATGAAACTGACGAAGAAACAAATGACAAAATGAAATGAAGTTCACATTCATCGATTTATTCCAAATGATCGTAAGACTAAGTAAGGCACAGACTGACCATTATAAGGGTAAAATGATACCCGGGGTCAAACAGCAAAGTTACCACAGCATCACAACAAAGTCAGTAACCGGTAAATCCTCCTCTGTTTGCCAAACAAGCATTGATCCGACGTGGCATACTCCTAATGAGACGTCTAAGGTCATTTTGGTTCAGATTTTCCCATTCCTGTTGCAACGCAACAGCAAGTTCTTGGACATTGGCAGGACGTTGTTGACGTTGACGTAACCTCTGTCCAAGCATGTCCCAGACATGCTCGATGAGGGAGAGGTCGGGACTCAGTGCTGGCCAAGGTAATGTGGTGATGTTCTGTTGTTGGAGGTAACCTGTAACGATCCTGGCCCTGTGACATCTTGCGTTGTCATCCTGGAAGATGAAACGGCGGCCATGACGTCGTGCGAACGGCACAACATGGACTGCCAAGGTGTTGTCCCGGTAGTACTGGCCTGTAACACGCCCTGCAACAACATGTAAAGCCGTTCTTCCAGCAACAGTGATGCCTCCCCACACCACAACAGAACCACCCCCAAATCGATCATGTCTGATGACGTTAACGTCTTGGAAGTGCTCGTTTCGACGACGCCACACCCTCCTACGTCTGTCCAAAAAATCAACAGTGAACCTTGACTCATCTGAAAACATCACATTGCTCCAGCGTCGATTATCCCAGTGTTGATGATCCCTACACCAACGACGTCTTGCCTGAATGTGATGATCTCTCAAACAAGGGATCACGCGAGGACGTCGGGCGCGAAGGTGACCCCTATGCAGTCGATTCCGAATCGTCTGGCCACTCACTCTCACACCAGTGTCTGTTTGAAGACGAGCGCTGATCTGGTTTGCTGTGATGACACGATTTCTCAAGGCCAAGGTACGGATAAATCGATCCTGGGCTTGAGTTGTCGACCTGAGCGTGTTCTGTCCTGTACAGATTGTGTATCACGGTATCTGGACCATAGCCTGCTTATGACAGACTGAGAAACATTCATCGTCCGCGCCACAACCGCCTGTGTTGTGCCGATCTGTAGCATGCCAAGGGCACGTAACCTTTCATTTTGGGTAAGCCGACGCATATCAAAATTTGTTTTCTGGTCACTAAAACAATTAAACTGATGTTTCCACCCTGGAATTCAATGCCACAATGACTGTAACATTCAAAGTCAGAGTCGTGCAAATCTTGGGTTGGACCCCCATGATGATCCCAAGCATCACCTGCATTCCATGCGGTAGCTATTGGTGCGTTTGGGCGTCACATGTAACTGGAAATGTTTCTTCTGTTAGGTTCTATAGTGACTTTTTTCGTAGTCATTTGCATATTTTAGTATTATGCCCCCAAAATCAAATATCCCCTACTTTTTTTGAATAGTATATCAATGTGACTGAACTAGCAGAAGATAACGTCTTTGCTGACAAAATCATAAGAAGATTGCCTTTGGAGCTCAGCTTTAAATATGGAAGCAGCAGGTGGGATAAAATACTTCCCCGTGGAACACCAATTTCCTGAGGAAATGGGTCGGAAAATACTGTTGCCAACCGTACCTTAAACATTAACTATTCATTAATGTTCTCGGGAAGAGGGTCGGCCATCCGAGCTCTCAGACGTTTAGAAATGTAGTCGTCAACAGCTATACTAAGATATAGTGCCTTTGTCGATTTCGGAATGTCGCGACTTTTGAAAATAAAGACTATTTAATAACCATGTCTGACACCGATTCTTTTAACATGTGTGACATTTTGTGGTGATAAAGGTCCTAGCAGTAAATAACACCTCTATATGAGTTGAAAGATCAGTGTGGAGTTACTTTCACTGGATTATTTGCAAGCATGTAAGATTTACGTAACATATTTGCATGTTGCTCTTTTATACCTTCTATCAATAGTGCTCCACTGTTAAGTTTCTAGGTGTTTTGGGGCTCCCCAGCGGTGGCGGCTTTTCCTTTGGATATCACGAAAGATGTGCCCTCGATAAGGAGAAACCTCGGCCAATATACCTTTGAAGACATTTCCGGATCTTCATCTTTTTTAATGTTGCGTCGGGCATTGGGGGATCCATATGAAATAAATATGGATATTTTACCCTCCGCCTTCCCCCAGGTTACTTCCCTGTCTACAACGTGAGGGCTTACATGACTGGCATGTGTATTGACCCAGGGCTAGGCGAAGGGTATACTCAAGTAATATGTATACATAAATATGCAGTAATACCCCCCCCCCCCCTCCTATGTCATTCATATCTATTACACAGATCTACTGGGCCGCAACCTTTCCAGTCCCCCTTTTTCTTAATGTTCATTTTTTTCTTGGGAAGGTCCTCCCCTAGAACATTTTGAAATTGTTTGGCTCTCTCTCGGCATCTGAGCACATTGCTGGGCCTGAATTTGAAGTGCCTCAGGCAGGATTTTATGGCTGAATTTTCTGAAATTTCCTTCTTCGACTCCTCCCGCCGATATCATCTTGAGGGTAGTAGAGAGCATCTTTTGATTTTCGCGGAGGACTCTAGGCTGGGCAATACAGCTGAAGTATCAAATTTGAAACGAAATGAAATCTGGTTTAATGTCCTACTGTTCTGCTCCTAACCTGAACTAATGAAGACGGGCAGGCTCCGTACAGTGTGCTATGAGCGAAATTTTGCCCAGGCAGTGGCGCTACGGCATATATCGAATTATATCGAATTCCAATCGCCAACGGATCTTTTACGGGCATGCAAATGTGTACACGGGAACTCAGTTTTTCACCTCACCCTTGTCAGGCCCTCCATCCTGCATCACTGACAACGGGAAACCAAGCCGGAAAATCTGGATGAACTTTCTCGGCCAATGCAGGGAATTCGACCTCCAATCTAGCGAGTCAGCGTCTTACCCACTTAGCCACGTGATCTCCCAGTATCAAATTTCAAGTGAACTATAGGTATTCCATTCTTCTATTCATATAATTACAGTATAGGCTGCACAATATGCACCTTATGTTAGATACCATAAGCAACTACATCTTGACCGTCTTTCTCGACAGCAAATAATGGCCTTAAAATTAATTTTACATGTTAAACATACCGCCGACGTTTACCCTCAACTAGACAAATTGAAAATGTTTACAATAGTAAATCGACATATCTCTAATCAATGTACTTCTTTTAAAACAATGCCATGATTACTTATGTGACCTCTTACTGTATTATCGAACTCCTTACAATCATCTTTACAATATGAATAAACTTACTACTCTCAATTAATGTAGGTAAAAGTAGTATATGCTTTAAAGGCTCTGGAATTCGTTGCCAGCTTCTTAAAAACTTTATGTAACTTGAATTTCAGGAAAAAACTTCTTCTTTACCTTATATGTGTTCTGTGTATCTGTGTATATAATAAGCATGTACGTATTGTATATTTGTTAATACATGTTATATCTGTATGTATTCAAACTTTCTGTTATATACATATACTTAAATTAATCTTTTAACTGATTTGTGTATATATATATTTTCCGCTATTGTAAATTATTGTGGTTTGTTGTTTAATTTTACTAGCTATATCTTTTGTATTATATTTTCTACGAAGGACAGGGTGTTAGAAAGACTAGTATAGCCTAATCTTCAATCTTTCTTAAATAAAGTCATTATTATTATTATTATTAAATAAACCCGGATCGGGGGATTGGGGGGCAAATATTTTGTCTTGCCACTCCCTTGGACTTGCGGCTGTCACTGGGCTGGACTACTGCTACAGTGTGAATTATTAGTGTTGGTTAGATCCGCGTCTCTATTTCTACTTCACCCACCTTCCTGCATATTAAAAATGATGCAATCGTCATCATAAGGCGTGTCATGATAAGATCAACTCTTTACGAATCTGCCTGTTTAATATTTGTAAGAAGACAGACGTGAAATATCTCTACATATAAAATATTGAAGTAAACTATTCCAACAAACATGGTGAGTAGATAAGGTACCGAATATGGCCTTGGCTTGAAGTTCCAATTGGAACTTCTCTGAGCGTAAAGCCAGGCTGACACTTACACGACTTTTGGCCACGACAAGTTTGCGCAAAACGGACGGTGTCGTGCCGACTCGAGTCGTGCCAATGCGTGCCACGGAATCGTGCACGTGTCAGCCTAGCTTAATATGACTTTGGTGTTTAGTTCCATTGGAACTGTCTTTGATCGGAATATGACCTTGGCATCTAGATCCTTTTGGATGTGTCTCTGGGTGGAGTATGACCTTGACCTTAGTATCTAGTTTCATTTGTGTGTGTCTCTGAACATGACCTTGGTACGGGTATCGCAGAGAGTCAGAACAAAAACAACATGGAACAATTTGGCACACAAATTCCCTCAAAAGTACAAATTTTAAAACAGTTTAAATTTTTAAAATTTTAAAAAAAGAATTTTTTAGTCCGAAATCAAAATCTGGTCCAAAAAGTGGTTACTTGATTCCACTGCTATGTAAAAAAAATGTTTTTCAATGAATTTACATCAAAACTTAGTAGAATAACACGTGGAGAAGAAACAAGGTATCAATTTTACATGGCCTATTGATGTTATAACTTTTATATATTACAGGACAATAATGTATATAGTGAGATTATTCAACATGTACCCTTAGATGAATGTTGTCATGTAGAAGAAGAGAAAACTAATCATGTGCTGGTAGATGAATGTTGTCATCTGGAAGAAAAAAAGAAAATGGATGACTATTGTCATTTTAAACAGGATGATGACTATGCTTTACATCATGGTAAAAATTTGAAAACAAGTTTTAGTCAATTTAATGAAACAGAGATAGAAAATAAAACAGGTTCTAAAGGTGATGGATATAGTAAACCATCTGAGGCCATCAATACTGGAGAAAACTGTTATAAATGTTATGTTTGTCGTAAATCATTTAGTAGTGACACAAATCGTCAAGCACACTTGAAAAATCATTTAGGAGAAAAACTTCATAAATGTAATGTTTGTGATAAATTATTTAAATACCATTCTCATCTCCAGGAACACATGAAAATTCATACTGGAGAAAAACCTTATAAATGTGATGTTTGTGGTAAATCATTTAGACATACTTATGTTCTTAAGACCCACTTGAAAATTCATACTGGCGAAAGACCTTATAAATGTAATGTTTGTGGTAAATCATTTAAAAGTACTTGTAACCTAAAGACACATTTGAAAATTCATAATGGAGAGAGACCTTACAAATGTGATGTTTGTGGTAAATCATTTAAACATGCTTGTACTGTGAAGACACATTTGAAAATTCATACTGGCGAAAGACTCTACAAATGTGATGTTTGTGGTAAAGCATTTAATCAGCGTTGTAATCTACAGACACACATGAACATTCATACTGGAGAAAAATCTTATCAATGTGATGTTTGTAATAAATCATTTAATTGTAAAAGTCATCTACAGATACACATGAGAATTCATACTGGTAAACAATCCTACAAATGTGATGTTTGTAATAAATCATTTAATAGTAATAGTCATCTACAGATACACAAGAGAATTCATACTGGTGAAAAACCTTATAAATGTGATGTTTGTGGTAAATCATTTAAACAGAATCATCATCTACAGATACACATGAGAACTCATACTGCTGAGAACTCATACAAGAGAACTCGGACTAGTGTAAAATCTTATAAATGTGATGTTTGTGGTAAATCATTTAATCGGTCTAGTACACTTCAGAGACATATCAGAATTCATACTGGAGAAAAACCTTACAAATGTGATGTTTGTAATAAATATTTCAACAAGCAATATAATGTGAAGAGTCACATGAGAACTCATACTGGAGAGAAACCCTACAAATGTGAGGTTTGTTGTAAATCTTTCAGCTGGGGAACTGGTCTAAAGTGTCACATGACAACTCATACTGGTGATGTTTGTACCAACAGGAGCAAACATCAAGCACACAGGACATCTCACACTGGTGACTAACATTTGTAATGTTTGTGGTAAATTATTGAATTATAAGGTTAATCTTATGACACACATGCAAATTCATACAGGTGAAAAACCTTACAAGTGTGATGTGTGTGATAAATCATTTAGTTATAAGAGTAATCTTCTGAGACACACTATAATCCACACTAGTGAAAAACCTTAGAACTGTTTGTGGTTATTCATGTAATCAGAATAGTGCTCTACAGAAACACATGAGAATTCATACTGGTGAAAATCCTTAAAAGTGTGATGTTTGTTGTAAATCATTTAATCAGAATGGTTATCTGCAGACCCATATGAGGATTCATACAAATGACAATTCTTATAAATGTGATGTTTGTAATAAATCATTTATTGTACTGGAGACAAATGTCATAAATGTGATGTTTGTAATAAATCATTTACTCATCATAGTGGAGACAAACATTAACTCATTTATTGATAATTTTTGTTTACAGACACACAGGCAATGAAAGACCTTACAAATGTGATGTATGTTGTAAATCATATAGTTATTGCCAACATATAAAGATACACACCAGGGGCCTATTTCATGAATATCCCAATTTTAGTAATTTGATTGGATAATATTAGATTGATTTTAGTGCTTAGCCAATCAAAATTGAAGTATCTACTAAAATTGGATTTTATCTTAAGTTAAAATTTCGTGAAACAGGGCCTTGGACTTGCACAGGAGAGAAACCATATAAATGTGATGTTTATAGTAAATCATACTTCTAAGCAAAATCTGAATAGCCACTTTTTTAAGGTACACAGGTGAATTCCTAGGAAAAATAAGTACATTAAACATTGAATTCGGAGTAAAATGGACACATTAACGGGCTAATACCGATAATTTTTTGAAGAATATAACTGCTTAATTTTGTGTTAAAATCACTTAAAATTCCCTACCAAGAGACTGAGCAAATAACTCAGTATTTGTGATACGTTTTCAAACAACTTAAACATGTCAGTTTTCTTCTACAAATTGAGACCGATGTCCCAAGCTGTATTATACAGTGTCTATGTAAAACCAGGCTTTCTTTTAAATAAAAATAATGTGTAGTTGAAATTTACCTTTCGCTATTAAGTACAGCACATGGGCCATTCACTGTGTAGACCTTTCAAGGAACGTGAATCGATTATCAGGTCACCAACTAAAAAATTCACCCCAAATCTTAAAAGGGTTACGTGTCAGGATAAGCAGTTTTGACGTTCACGTCCAAACGACTCAATATTTTGAGCTGAAATATTGAGACAAGGTCAATACACCATTCTCCTATATTTCGGTGTTTAAATTTCATATGTACTTTTATTTTTGAGACTCTGTTCAAATCGAGACTGGCCCTTTAAACATTGAATTTGGAGTAAAATAGATACATTAAACAATGACATTTTTCTCCCTGTTCTTTTTTCTGCTATTACTTGTTGTTTTATCGACACATTTAACATTGACATTTTTCTCTCTGTCTTCATGTTCTTTTTTTCCTTTTCTACTGTTACTTGCTGTATTGTGAGAGAGAAAGAGAGAAATGGGGGTTAACGTCCACTCAACACAAACTAGGTCATTTCGGGACTAACATATGGTTTAATTTTATTTCAATAATTCGCTTGCGCGTAGGGGTCTTTAGTAGTGGTAAGAAACCAGGTTGCCCGGGGGAAACCCACGAAGTTGAGAAGGCGCCCCTATCTCCATGCCAAATATGCTCACACCAGGGCTCGAAACCACAGCCGCAAGCCAGATGTGACCGGCCAGCTAGAGGTCAAAGCGCGGCACTCTAGACCACCGAGTATTGTGAATGATGGATAATAATTGAGGATTTCATGTTGGCTTTATGTTTAAGGTGGGGATTGGATGACGAAAGATTAGCACATGCGCATTTGATCATAAGGGTTGTCATTGAGTCAAGTGACATGGTTTCGAATACTCACTTATCAGGGGCGGATCTAGGAATTTTTAAAAGGTTGGGGGAACGCAAAATGAGGGCGCTGACCGAGGAGACGGGGCATGCCGCCGAGAGGGAGATGGGGAGAGGGGTCCACCAAGAAAATTATCTGTCATTTCCTTGCATCTGTAGCCTTCCTTTAGCTATTTGGCTGATATTTTTATCTAAGTAAACGTTGGGAACAGACATATTTGGGTCTGAGAAAAGGCACTTTCAGCAGTGAAAAAAGGCACTGTCGAAAATTAGCGGGGGGTGGGGGGCAAGTGCCCATCCCACCCCCATTGAATCTTCCTCTGCTTATAGATGATATGCATTGATGCCATTTTTAGAATTAGGCCTGACATAACTATATACATGTAATATACATGTAATGATTTCATTGTTACATGTACATTTTCATTTAGTTGTTCGAAGAAAGGAAAAACCAATGTCCCGATTAGACATTTGCGTGCGCGTAAAAGATCCCTTGGCAGTTCGGTATAAGAGTGGGCCATAGCGCCGCTGCCCGGGCAAAATGTCATAAGTATATAATATACATGCACTGATTTCAGATTTTACGGGATCATTCCCCCTGACAAGGACAGCTGTCTAGTTGTTTGGCTGGGATGAAAAACAAGGTCCTTTGTACACATTGGCGTGCCTGTAAAAGATCCCTTGACAGTTGGAATTCGATATCAGATTTGGCCGGGCAAAACTCCCCTCATAGTACATTAGCCCAGTTCGGAGCAGAACAGTGGGAGGTTTTATTTCATTTCATTGTTACATTAAATTTCAGGACATTACTCACAAAAAATTACACTATTTTGATATAAAGAAACCTATTAAACAAATCTATAAACCTTGTATACTTACTTATATAAACCTTCTATACTTACTTATATAAACCTTGTATACATATATAAACCTTCTATACTTGTATCAACCTTCTATACTTACTTGTATAAACCTTGAATACTTACTTGTATAAACCTTCTATACTTACTTATATAAACCAGGGCCCTGTTTCACGAAATTTTAACTTAAGATAAAATCCAAATTTAGTAGATACTTCAATTTTAATTGGCTAAGCACTAAAATCAATCTAATATTATCCAATCAAATTACTAAGATTGGGATCTTATCTTAGTTAAAATCTCGTGAAATAGGCCCCTGGTATACTTACTTATGTAAACCTGGTATACTTACTTTTATAAACCTTCTATACTTACTTGTATAAACCTTGAATACTTACTTGTATAAACCTTCTATACTCACCTATATAAACCTTGTATACTTACTTTTATAAACCTTCTATACTTACTTGTATAAACCGTGAACACTTATTTGTATAAACTTTCTATACTTACTTGTATAAACCTTGTATACTTACTTTTATAAACCTTCTATGCTTGCTTGTATAAACCTTGAATACTTGTATAAACCTTGTATACTTACTTGTATAAACCTTGTATACTTACTTGTATAAACCTTGTATACTTACTTATATAAACCTTCTATACTTACTTATATAAACCTTCTATACTTACTTATGTAAACCGTGTATACTTACTTATGCAAACAGTGTATACTTACTTATATGAACATTGTATACTTACTTATATAAAGAGATAGATAAATGGAGTTTAACGTCCACTCGACACAAACTTGGTTATTTTGGGACTAACATATGATTTTAATTTTATTTCAGTAATTCGCTTGCGCGTATAGGTCTTTAGGATTGGGAAGAAACCAGAGTGCCCGGAAGAACCCACAAGGTTGAGAAGGCCCCCTATCTCCATGACACATATGCTCACACCAGCGATCGAAACCACAGCCGCAAGTCAAAGGTGACCGGCCAGCTAGAGGTCGAAGCGTGGCACTCTAGACCACTAGGCCATCCCAACCCCCTTATTCATATACGCCTTGTATACTTATATATATAAACATTGCATACTTATATAAACCTTGTACACTTATTTAAACATCCGTCTTCATTATCCCAGTTTAAGAGCAAAACAGTAGGACGTTAAACCACATTTCATTTCATTTATATAAACATTGTATACTTACTTACGAGAGCATGAAGATCAATGTCGATAGCTTCTTATCTACCCTACTCTGGGCGAAATTCACGTCTACTGTACAATTTCGCGACAATACTCAAGATAGAAATGTTTTATAGGAGAGGAATTAAGGAAAGAAAAGAATGTACAATTTACTCAAGATAATAACGTTTTTTATGGGAGAGGAATTAAGGAAAAGAAAGAATGTACAATTTCGTGACGATACTCAAGATAGAAACATTTTAAGGAAAGAGAAGGATGACGAGTGCCTGCTAGATGACGTCATCATTGTTCTTAATTATTGCGGTGTGTTTTATTATTATTGTTGTTATTATTGTGGTAAAATGAGGTATTGGTGTTGTAAACGACAGGTTCCCTGAAAGTGCAAAATTGGCTGCATTCCGTCTTTTTCAGCAAAAAACTACCCGGACAACATTTGGAATATCCAAATTCCAACATTTGGAACAAAAGAGTTGTCGATATTGTGAGAGCGTTTCTGCGGCGGCAGACAGTCGTCTATCTCCAAACTGATTAAAATACAGATCTGTATTTCGTTTTGTTTTTTTAAACATCGATGTCCGACACTTCATGAAAATCTGACGAGTTGTACTACGAAGTCACATAAGGGGTCATAAAGTGGCTTTTGATCCTGTAAGGTCAGACATTGAGTAATCAAGCAGCATGGGCGTTTATAGGGCTTACCCAGTGAGTTTACCCTCAGTTCCACGCAAAGCACGCCAATAACTCGCCGTAACAGACACTTCATTGACTAAGTCCTCACATCAACTACAACGTTGTTATATAACAACTCCTCTTCGAGGACAAGTAAAACGAAGTATTGAACTATGAAAAACAAAAGAAAATACAACCAGGCCCCGAGTTCACAAAGCATTCTTAGACTTAAGTTAAAAGAATTTGCTCACCTTATTTTAACTAAAATAAAGTCTTTTGTGAAACTTTTGATTTTTTTAATGTTCAGATACACCAATAAGAAACCGTGCACAATGTTTTGTGTTTCTGGATCAAAGATATTTCTCATAAACAGTGATTGAGAATGTTTTGTGAACTTAGGGCCTGGGCTTTAATCAGATTTATACTTCAGGGGCGGATCCAGGAATTTTTGCAGGAGGGGGTTTGTCAGTTTTCTGTTACGGAAATCTGCCATCATCGTCTCTAAATTACATAGGCATACATACAAATTGAGCTTTTTAAACAGAGCCATCATTTTTATACTGATGTAGGATCACTTTATGTAGCTGAGCAGGGGGGGGGGGGGGGGTGTTGGACCCCCTCCCCCCCCCTGGATCCGCCCCTATACCTCAGTGTTAGCCTGCTGATACTTCGCCAAGCGGGGGTGGGGGAGAATGGTCTGTCTTCAAGACGACGAGAAAAGAACATTACTTGCTAAATTAATTAACAGCACAAGGATTGGTTAACCCGTATCCTAATATGATTCTCCTAATGGAGATGGGGGTTGGGATGGCCTAGTGGTCTAGAGTGCCGCGCTTCAAACTCTAGCTGGCCGGTCACCTCTGGCTTGCGGCTGTGGTTTCGAGCCCTGGTGGGAGCGTATGTGGCATGGAGATAGGGGCGCCTTCTCAACCTCGTGGGTTTCCTCCGGGCACTCCGGTTTCCTCCCACTACTAAAGACCCCTACGCGCTAGCGAATTATTGAAATAAAAAATTAAACCATATGTTGGTCCCGAAATGACCTAGTTTGTGTTGAGTGGACGTTAAACCCCATTTCTCTCCCTCTCTCCTAATGGAGATGTGGGGTTGGATGGCTGAATAGGCATGAAAACTCTTGATGAATAAAAAAGGATTGCAATGAGGGAGGGACCACCACTTTCAGAATTTTGACCATCACATGCTTTAAAGACGAATATATACAAGGCTGGCGTTGGGTATAAAGTAGGAATGGAAACTAGGTCATTTTGGAACAAACATATTGTTCAATTTTATTTCAATAAATTAATGAATGAGAGAGGAGAGAGGAATCAAAAGCATGCCCGTTGACCCAGTGGAAGACCTTAAGATTGTACATGACACGGGTCGTCTGCCAAACTGTGTTTCCCCCATACTTGCAAGCGAATTATTGAAATAAAATAGAACCATATGTTAGTCTCGAAATGACCAACTTTGTTTCGAGTGTGTGGCCACGGTTTCTATCCTGGAGGTCGTGTGTTCGATCCATGCATTAGTCCAGAAAGTTCATAGTGATTTTCAGACACAGATTTTCCATGTCAGTGGTGCAGGAAGGAGGGTCGTTTGGAGGGAACAAAAACCTGAAGACCCGTGTTCACTTTGGCGTGCATGTACAAGATCCCTTGGCAGCTGGAAATCGATATTAGAGTAGGCTATAGTGCCGCTGCCCGGGCACAATTTCCCTCATAGCACACTGTATGGTGTATGGCCGTCTTCAATAGCTCAGTCGGAGCAGAACAGTAAGACATTTCAATTAAATGTGAAAGGGCATAATGTATCGTTTTGATATAATGCTGTCAGATAATGGATAATGAATATATTTAAAATTTCATCCAAATTATTTTCAGCGAAGTTCCCATCTTCATTATATCAGTCTGAATAAAACATTAGATAGTTATTCTTTGGCAGTTAGAAATGAACACAGATAGGTCACAACGTATATACATGTAATTATGCAATATGAATGTATATAGATAGATTTACACTCAATCGTGGGTTTTCCGGAGTGGTTTCGCCTTGCTTGTCAGTGATGCAAGAGGAAGGCCCGACAAGGACAGCTGTCTAGTCGTTCGGATGGGACGAAACACTGAGGTCCCGTGTACACATTGGCGTGCAGGTAAAAGATCCCTTGGCAGTTGGAATTCGATATAAGCGTAGGCCGTAGCGCCGCTGCCCGGGCACAATTTCCCTCATAGCACACTGTATGGCGTATGCCCGTCTTCCATTAGCCCGGGTCAGGTGCAGAGGAGTAGGATGTTAAACTCAATTTTATTTATATATTGTACGTGAACTATATAAGCTAACAGAACACCGCATAGTAGTATCCTTACATAAAACATTTATTCAATTATTTTACAATAAAAATAAATAGAATACTACAAAAGGGTATCGTTGCCAATGTTAAATGCTCTGCTAAAATGTCTATTCCATTGATTACGTGAAAAAGTACAATGTACAAAGTCGTACTACCGGTAATGATAAAGTCAAAATACCTCTAAGGCCAAAGTTTAATATTAAACGTTAAATGCAATGACAATTGTTTTATTGGAAAATGCTGTTTTTGACTTATGTACATAAGACATTTCCTTCTTTACGTTTGCGCTCTGCCACTTCTCATTTGTCGTTTACGTTTTCTACATATCATCTTGCGCAGAGCATCAACTATGACATGCAAATATCACGTGACTTGTTAACATCCATGGAAACAAGGCGAGATCAACCTGGCATACAGTAAACCATCATACCATAAGATATTTACGTTGTCTGCCATTTACCTTGGTGGGGGGGAAATGGGGTTTAACGTCCACTCGACACAAACTAGGTCATTTCACGACTTACATATAGTTTAATTTTAATTCAATAATTCGCTTGGGGTCTTTAGCAGTGTGAGGAAACCAGAGGACCCGGAGAAAACCCATGAGGCTGGACAGGCGACCCGACTCCTTGTCACGTACAACCGGGGATTCGTAACCACGCCAGTTGACTCAAAGACAAGCTTTATGATACAGCACGTAGTCATTTCACGACTAACTAACATATGGGACTAACATGTGGTTTCAATTTTATTTCAATAATTCGCTTGCGCGTAGGGGTCTTTAGCAGTGAGAGGAAACCGGAGTTCCCGGAGGAAACCCACGAGGTTGAGAAGGTGCCCCTATATCTCCATGCCACATACGTTCACACCGGGGATCGAAACAACAGCTGCAAGCCAGAGGTGACCGGCCAGCTAGAGGTCGAAGAGCTGCACTCTAGACCAATAGGCCATCCCAACCCCCTCCATAGAATACAACATAGTAGCATGCCAATTTAAAATACAGATGTGACGTCATCCTTTGAGGTTGGCGTACCATAAATAATGGTATGGGTAATGCACCACAAGCATACATTGTAGATGAAAAATTGGCCTAGTGTGCCGTGCTTCGAACTCTTGCGGGCCGGTCACCTCTGGCTTGCGGCTGTGGTTTCGAGCCCTGGTGTGAGCGTATGTGGCATGGAGATAGGGGCGCCTTCTCAACCTCGTGGGTTTCCTCCGGGCACTCTGGTTTCCTCCCACTACTAAAGACACCTACGCGCAAGCGAATTATTGAAATAAAATTGAAACCATGTTATTGTTAGTCCCAAAAAGACCTAGTTTGTGTCAATTGTTCTCAGCTGTCCTCAATTGGTGATATGATGACATAAACTCACTTACAACTGAATGTATTTAGTTGCTTTGAATTTAAGCAGGATATCGCATAGTATTATTCCTATACATGTATAAGAGATTTAAAACAATTAGTATATTATTATAAAGCCAACTAGAATACTGCATGTTTTATACAAAAAAAATAGGTTGCCAGGCAACGAAACATACACCCACACAGCAGCTAAATCGTCCGGGCAGTCAACAAGAGTTGTCGCATATTAAGGAATTATCAGAAAATCATTAGAATTTGTTTGGTTTTTATAATCAAACGGTTTTTTTTAAATCAGATAATAATTGTGACCTCCAGAGGGACCACAAGCTAAAAAGGGTGATTTTTCGTACAATCAGGGGACATAATTCAGGAAGTAATGACCCGATGGGCACAAATATCGAAAGGAACCAAGATCTTTGGGTTATAAACATACATGTCAAGTTTCATCAAAAGCGATTCAAAATTGTGACCTCTATAGGGTCCACAACCTTGATATAACATGTACAAACGACGGCCATTTTGTCCGTCAATTCTAGTCCGATTTTCACTTAATTCAAACTCTCTCTTCATTACCATGTAACGGTGATATAGTCAAACGTTTTTTTAAATCGGATAATAATTTTGACCTCCAGAGGGACCAAAAGCTAACAAAAGCGATTTTTTGGACAATCCAGGGACATAATTCAGGAAGTTATGATCCAATGGGTGCAAATATCGAAAGGAACCAAGATCTTAGGGTTATAAACACACATGTCAAGTTTCATCAAAATCGGTTCAATATTGTGACCTCTATAAGGTCCACAACCTTTATATAACATATTTTCACACTATTCGCATACAAACGGCGGCCATTTTGTCCGTCAATTTTGGTCCGATTTTCCCAAATTCAAACTCAACCTTCATAACCATGGAATCGTGATATAATCAAACTGTTTTTTAAATCGGATAACAATTTTGACCTCCAGAGGGACCACAAGCTAAAAAGGGCGATTTTTTGGACAATCAGGGGCCATAATTGAGGAAGTTACGATCCGATGGGCGCAAATATCGAAAGGAACCAAGATCTTTGGGTTATAAACATACATGTCAAGTTTCATCAAAATTGGTTCAAAATTGTGACCTCTACGCTGTTCACAAGCTAAAAAACGTGATTTTTCGTACAATCAGGGGCCATAACCCATGAAGTTACAGTCCGATACATGCCAATATCGAAAGGAACCGAGATCTTATGGTGATAAACCTATATGTTAAGTTTAATTGAAATCGGATAAAAATTGTGACCTGTAGACTGTTCACAAAAAAATGTGGACGGACGGACGGACGGACGGACGGACGGACAGACGGACGGACAGGGGCGACGACAATATACGTCCACATAAAAATGTGGGCGTATAAAAATTCATCCAATAATTATACTCTAATGATCAGTATTAGACCTATACAAAAAAATTTATTCAATTATTTTACTATAAAGATCAGTAAGAAACTGCACAATATCATGCATATTGTGTAAACCATTTCAATCAATTAGAATAAGGTATAATAGTATTATTCCTATATCAAACAAACATTTGTCAATTATAGGATTACTTATATTATTTTTGGTGCATGCCAAATATTTGTTTTATGTCTTTGTGTCGCCTACATGCCGGAATTCATTACAGATCCTTTTGAAACTTTGTGTACCTACTCTTTATACCGTAAGGATCATCGCTGCTGCTTTTGGTGCATGCCCAACCCCAGGGTTTGGGCCAGACCCATTTTTCTTTGTGTGTCTATGTGTTGACTACAATCTTTGTATAATGAAACCATGTGTTTGTCGCACTTCACTTTGTATAACAGGCACCAAAGGATAAACTGTACGCTCTCTTGTTTCTGTGAATAAGCCAAACTCAAGATGATAAGACAAATTTAAAAGAATCACATTTTTGGAAAGCTTAGGCAGTAGACTATTCAAATATGTTGCAAGCTCTATTTCTAGAAAAATGACCAAGAAGCTGGTTTTGTGGGAGCGGGTCACAAATGAAGAAGCATATACATCACATGTAGAGGAATTGTCATTTGTATGAATTCACATATGTGTCTATAGTTCACTACTCTGATTAAACCTTACATGTACAATTTTTTTTTTCATCCAGTGTGAACTCTCATGTGTGTCTGTAGATTACAACTCAGATTAAATGATTTACCACAACCATCTTCATTTTTCACCAGTATGAATTCTCATGTGTGTCTGTAGATTACAACTCAGATTAAATGATTTACCACAAACATCTTCATTTTTCACCAGTATGAATTCTCATATGTGTCTGTAGATTACCATTTTGATTAAATGATTTATTACAAACATCATAATTATAAGAATTTTCACCAGTATGAATTCTCATGTTTGTCTGTAGAGTACTATTGTCATTAAATAATTTACCACAAACATCATACCTATAATATTTTTCACCAGTATGAATTCTCATATGTGTCTGTAGATTACCATTTTGATTAAATGATTTATTACAAACATCACAACCATCTTCATTTTTCACCAGTATGAATTCTCATGTGTGTCTGTAGAGTACTATTGTCATTAAATAATTTACCACAAACATCATACTTATAAGATTTTTCACGAGTATGAATTCTCATATGTGTCTGTAGATTACCATTTTGATTAAATGATTTATTACAAACATCACAATTATAAGAATTTTCACCAGTATGAATTCTCATGTTTGTCTGTAGAGCACTATTGTCATTAAATAATTTACCACAAACATCATACTTATAATATTTTTCACCAGTATGAATTCTCATATGTGTCTGTAGATTACCATTTTGATTAAATGATTTATTACAAACATCACATTTATAAGATTTTTCACCAGTATGAATTCTCATATGTGTCTTTAGATTACCATTTTGATTAAATGATTTGTTACAAACATCACAATTATAAGAATTTTCACCAGTATGAATTCTCATGTGTCTCTGTAGATGATCTTTCCGACTAAATGATTTATTACAAACATCACATTTATAAGGTTTTTCACCAGTATGAATTCTCAAATGTGTCTGCAGATAACCTTTGTGATTAAATGATTTATTACAAACATCACAATTATAAGATTTTTCACCAGTATGAATTCTCCTGTGTGTCTGTAGATAATCTTTCCGACTAAATGATTTATTACAAACATCACATTTATAAGGTTTTTCACCAGTATGAATTTTCAAATGTGTCTGTAGATTACCTTTGTGATTAAATGATTTATTACAAATACCACACTTATAAGATTTTTCACCAGTATGAATTCTCATATGTGTCTGTAGATTACCTTTGTGATTAAATGATTTATTACAAACATCACAATTATAAGGTTTTTCACCAGTATGAATTTTCAAATGTGTCTGTAGATTACCTTTGAGATTAAATGATTTATTACAAACATCACAATTATAAGGTTTTTCACCAGTATGAATTCTCATATGTATCTGTAGATTACCTTTGTGATTAAATGATTTACCACAAACATCACAATTATAAGGTTTTTCACCAGTTTGAATTCTCATGTGTGACTGTAGATCATCTCTCCGAGTGCATGATTTATTACAAACATCACATTTATAAGTTTTTTCGCCAGTATGAATTAGCATGTGTCTCTGCATATTATGACTTAAACGAAATGATTTACCACAAACATCGCATTTGTAAAGTTTTTTGCCATTTTGAATGCTCATGTGCCTCTTTATATGAGCTTGTTTGCTGAAAGATTTACTACAAACATCAAATTTGTGCGTTTTTTCTCCAGTATGATTTCTTTTGTGACTCTTCAAACCACTTAACTGACTGGATGATTTCCTACAAACATCACATTTATATGGTTTTCCACCAGTATGAATTCTCATGCGTGCCTGTTGATTACCATTGCTATTAAATGATTTATCACAAACATAACATTTATAACCACAAACATCACATTTGTAGGGTTTTACTCCAGTATGGATTTTCAGGTGGGTCTTTAGAGTCCAAAAATGTCTGAATGAGTTACCACAAACATCACATTTATAACATTTTTCACCAGTATGAATTCTCATGTGTTTCTGAAGATTAGAATAGTGTTTAAATAATTTATCACAAACATCACATTTATAAAGTTTTTCTCCTAAATGAGTTTTCAAGTGTGCTTGACGATTTGTGTCACTACTAAATGATTTACGACAAACAAAGCATCTGTAACAGTTTTCTCCAGTACTGATGGCCTCAGATGGTTTACTATATCCATCACCTTTAGAACCTGTTTTATTTTCTATCTCTGTTTCATTAAACTGACTAAAACTAGATTTCAAATTTTTACCATGACATAAAACAGAGTCGTCTTCCTTTTTAACATGTACGTCACAGTGTTGTTCTAGATCAATTTCTGATTCAAATTCTTCATCACACAAATTACACTGATAGCATGTTGCAATTTCTTCTTTAACATGACAATATTCATCCATTTGCTCATCTTCAACATAACAATATTCATCTACCGGTACATGATCCGTTTTCACTTCTTTCACATGAAGTTCACAATGTTGCTCTAAATCAGTGCTAGATTTAAATTCTTTGTCACATAAATTACAATGATAGCTTGTTTCAATATTACTAGTTTGTTCTTCTTTAACTTGTTGAATAATCTCATCATATACATGGTCAATTATAACATCATTATCGTCCTGTAATATATAAAAGTTATAACATCATTATTGTCCTGTAATATATAAAAGTTTATAACATGATTATTGCCCTGTAATATATAAAAGTTATAATATCATTTGGCAAGGAGTAGGGTCACCTGTCCAACCTCGTAGGTTTTCTTGATGTACTCCGGTTTCCTCCCACTGATAAAGACCCCTACGTGCAAGCAAATTATTCAAATAAATTTGTTTCATATGTTAGTCTCAAAATGACCTAGATTGTGTCGAGTGGATGTTAAACTCCACTTCTCTCTCTCTCTATAATATCATTAGCTTTTATCATTATCATTATTGTCCTGTAATATATAAAAGATACAACATCATGAGTTATAACATCATTATTGTCCTGTACCTGTAATATCTAAAAAGTTATAACATCATTATTGTCCTGATATATATAAATATATAAAAAATTATAACTGATATTTAGTTTCCTGTAGAAGATTGAAAATCGGGTAGGGTTCGTACCTATTTTCTTTTTTTAATAAAATTTTAAAATGTACCAATTACTGAAAACTTTCAATTTCATAGAACTCATATTACTTTCATACACATCCATGTTTCATAAATGTACACTTTTGGGGATTTATTTAATTTAAAAATAAAATGTTAACGTCTATATTGGGTTTAGATTCAATTCCCCCCCCCCCAATCTTTTTCTCTCTGCTTATAATTCATACTTCAGGATTTGTGTGATGAGATCAAATTTTTGAAAGTACAAATAACAAGCAATGGTCAATTTAATCTTTTTCACATTCATTGATAACCACTTATTCTGCAAAAAGGGGGTATCTGTTATCTGAATGATTGTGAATTAAATAAGGAGTACCGGTAATACTACCAGTAGGCCTACCAAGTTTCATGTAAATTCCTTTTAAAACAATTTGTATACAGACCGAAAAATTCCTTTGTTGAAAATTGAAAATTTAAAAAAGTTAGAGTCAGAAAATCTAAACTGTTTGTTGGAATTTGTGTGCCAAATTATTGTCTTTGTTCTGACATTTCGCGATAACGATACTGGTACCATGGTCAAGGTCATATTATACCCCGCGACAGATCCGAAATGAAATAGATACCAAGGCCATATAACGCTCAGAGACAGTTCCAAAAGGAACCTGACACCAAGGTCATATTCCGGTCAAAGACAGTTCCAATTGAAACTATATACCGTAGTCTATATAGCAAGGTCATATTCCGTTCGGAGACAGTTCCAAAATACGAACTTCAAGCCAAGGCCATATTCGGTACCATATCAACTCACCATGTTTGTTGGAATAGTTTACTTCAATATTTTATATGTAGAGATATTTCACGTCTTCTTACAAATATTAAACAGGCAGATGCGCAAAAAGATGATTGTATCAGTACACGCATTCCAATGACGATTGCGTCATTTCTGGAATGCAGGAAAGGTGGATAAAACAACAATAGAGACCCGGATCTAACCAACACGAATAACTCACACTTCAGCAGTAATCCAGCCCAATGACAGCCCGGTGGCATTTTTACCGCCGACCACCGCCGACTACCGCCGACCAATACTTTTTACCGCCGACCAAATATTATTTACCGCCGCGCCGACCAAATATTATTTACCGCCGACCAAATATTATTTACCGCCGACCAAATAGTATTTACCGCCGACCAAATATTATATGCCGCCGACCAAATACCTTCGAGTAATTACCGCCACCCAAATATTGTTACGTATAACAACCACCGACCATCGTGTTTATTTACCGAGGATCAAATACTTTAATATATTAAAGATAGAATTTTACAAAGGATATTATAAATCATATCAATTATTCTTTTAATAAGGATATTATTAATCATATCAATTATTCTTTGGGTGGTGTTATTTTCAAGTGTCAATTAGGCCTAGCCATATACACAGATAAATGTGCAATATACATGGACATCTCTATGTCTGTTCTTTTAAGGTGTGATTTCAGGTGTAATTTCAGTAGGTGTTAATCCAATTGTTTCTGCTACTGCTTGTTATGTGTCTGTTCCGTTTTGTTTACTGTCAAGCCCTTGTCCGTAGATATAAAACGCCCAGAAGAAATAGTTTCAGGGAACGGCACAGAATCCGCACTCTTTGCTGATGACAGTTCATTCTGGAAAGCTTCAGACAACCTAGGCATAATCAAAAAATCTCTTCAACATACCCTAAAACAAATTTCAAAATGGGCAAATGAATGGGGATTCAAAATTTCAGAAGGGAAAACAGTAGCAATACTGTTTCATCCAACAGACAATAACAGGAAAATCGACTTAACTCTCAATGGCTCAAAAATTGAATTCAAAACAGAGGCTAAATTTCTTGGCATGACATTTGACTCTAAACTATCTTGGAAATCTCATATCGACGGCCTAGTAAATCGAACATCTAAAACACTCAACATGATGAAATATATCAGAGGGACACAATGGGGCGCAGACAGAATTACACTTATGCTAATTTACAGATCACTAATCCGTTCGGTAATCGACTACGGGTGTTTGGCCTATGCCAACGCAAGTGACACTCAACTAAATAAACTAAACATAATACAAAACAAAGCACTAAGACTAATAACAAGAGCCGCCATAGGAACCAAAACAACTGCCCTATTACAAGAGATGGGAGAACTCCCGCTTGATCTCAGGCGGGAGGAACTGTCGCTCAAGTACTGGGGAAAACTGCAAATGCTAGAAGAGAGATGTCCAACATACAAGTGCCTCAATCAATTCAAACGCATAGGCTTCAGGAAAAACACCCGTCCTATGACATTCGGACAAATGACAAACGATATTTTAAACAAACATAGCTTGAAAGGTACAATTATACGGAAAAAAACTTATCCTGACACCCCACCATGGAAACTAAGAAATCCAATCACCAACACGCAACTAAATAGCAGTACAAACAAACATGTAAATCCCATAGAAGCTAGAGCTCTAGCACTTCAACTGATAAACACCGAATGGGCAGATCATCTCAAAATCTACACAGATGGATCCAAAAATACCACACAGGGGTCTACAGGGTACGGCATACACATACCCAAAGCAAAGCTAAACATCAGGAAAAGGATACCAGAACACTGTTCTGTGTACACCGCTGAACTGATGGCCATTAAAACTGCACTAGAATGGCTAGCCACGCAAACGCACCAAAAAGCCGTAATCCTGACCGATTCCCTGAGCAGCGTTAAATCTATAGAATCAGATTCTTCAAAAAGCAGGCAGGACATAATCAGTCAAATCAGGGATATTAATCAGAAAATTAAAAACAATGGAAGGGAGGAAGTCCTCGCTTGGATCCCCTCCCACGTCAATATTCTCGGCAACGAAAAAGCTGACACACTAGCCAAGGAGGGGACGTCACTAAACGAATTTGACTATTTAGAATATAGCAGCCAGGAATTTACAAGCATAGCTAAAACAAAGATCAAAGAAGCATGGAAAACCCGTCTACAACAAGAAAACACCCATCGCTATCAAATAGATAGCAATCTTGTCGACAAGGTCTACATCAATCATCCTTCCATCAAAATATGCAAACTAATCACTAGGCTTAAAACAATAAATGTAATTAAAGATTTCACTTATACACCAATAAAATGCCCGTGTGGACAAATTGCAACCACGCCACACCTGCTAATCAACTGTAATCAACTGTACAATGAACGTCAACCAATGATTAAAAAACTAACAGAGAGAGGAAAAACTCTCTGTCTTAAATCCCTACTTTCTCCATCACCTAATGACAGATACTGGACATCTCAGCTTATCTGGGACTTTGTTGAAAAAATAGGAATGACAAAATACATATAACAAACAGAACTAACCAATATCAACACAGTAGAACGAAATCGCAAAAATGTCCCCTCGAGGGAAGCGCAAATCGTTCTACGACATAAACAATATCACATTAAAACTAATTAATCAAGCACATTCACACAAATCACACAGTAGGATGATGAGTAAAAACGTCCTCTCGAAGGAAGCTCATTCATTCTACACCTCTAATAATACTTGGCAGCAGGGTATTGGCGCAAAACTGTCCCCACCGAGGGAAACGCTACATACCCTGAAAACTCAATAGATTAGCTTTATCTTTATTCGACTAAACAAAACATTGATTGTAGATCATAGTAAATCACCATGTATGCTTTATTGTACTTTATGAACCTTGAATAAAAGTAGTTTATAGATCATATATCTTATTATCTCTTGTCGACTAAATAAATATTGATTGTAGATCACATTAAGTTAACATATATGCCATAATGCATTTATTACCTCTTGTAAGTAAAGAACATTGTAACTGATTATCTATTAATAAAGATTGACTGTATAAACACTTACGGTAAACTTGAACGGAATTCAACACCCATAGTATGATCCTAAAAAAGAACACCACAGTATATAGGGAAACCATGGAAGATCGACAACTGCTCCAGTCCTTTCCATGACTCAATAAGTATCTTTAAAAACTCTTTACTATTACTGTTTTAAAAATCTAAATACCCCCAATATTATTCAATACTAATACCCTCCAAATTTATTCTACTCTAAAACCTTAATTACTATTATTATTCTTATCTACCTAATTATTCTTATTCTCATTATTGTTTTATTCTTATTATCTTCTCTATTATTATTTTAGGCCCCCCCCCCACCCCCAACCCCCCACCCCCAACCCCCCAACCCCCCAGAAGCCTTACTAGACGAAATCATAACACATATCACTGTAAGACCAGATACTATTTTTTTCTCCTTCTCTCTTTTCAGGCGCTGGATTCTTCCTTCTGAGAACCAACAACAAAGGAATGAACCATAGAAACAAAATTCAAAAAAATACCACCATACCGGACAACATATCCAAATGGAAGGAAGAATGGACCAGGCCCTAAAACTCACCACCAAGCCCCAAGGAAGAGTTGCACCGCCCTGCCATTCGACCGGACAGAACGACCTGACCAACCAAATTAACAATAGATATAGATATATATATATGTTCGTCCACCTTCATGTCTGTAAAATGTATGTATACAAGTGTCTCTGTCTGTGTAAATGTTCGTCCATGTCCATATCTGTTCTATCATATGTCCATGCACCTGTTACTCCTGTTAACTCACGTCTCGTCTCTGTATATTCGTTGCACATATATATCTATTAAAATCACCTAATTAATCCACACTAATCCACTAATCACGTTGTAAATATTATCACCATGCACATATAACACGTAATTGTCTGCGATATCACCTCGGTGGAAGCGGACGTTAAATAAAACTAATTCACACACACACAATAGTTTCAGTACGCCATGCACGGAAAACGCAGATCGTTCAACATAACAAACCTTGAAGATAAAGACAAGTACGTTACCAACGGCAATGAAAAGGCAGATTTACTTGCTAAGACATTTGCAGATGCAAGTAGAAATGAAAACCAACCTCCAGAATTCAGGAAGAGGAAGGAAATCTTTTATTCACAGCACCCTTCATTAGTAATTGAATCTAATGAAGAGGCTGAACCAATCAATCTGTCCTTCCCCGAGGAAGAGTTAAATAAGGCTGTTTCCCTCAAGAAGGATAGTGCGGCTGGTGAGGACAAAGTACCCAATGCTCAAACATCCGCCCAGAAATGCCAAAAAGATACTACTGAACTTCTTCAACACATCTTGGTTGACAGGGGAGGTACCTAAAGAATGGCGGAAAGCCAACGTCATCCCTCTTCCGAAACCGGGGAAAGAGAGAACAAAGGCAGAGTCCTATCGACCAGTAAGCTTGACATCCACACTGTGCAAAACATTGGAGACAATGGTTAACATCCGACTTCAGTTCTACCTGGAGAGTAACCGACGGATCGACGAAAATCAAAGCGGGTTCAGGAAGGGAGATCAACAATGGACCACTTGGTGCGTCTACAGCAAGTCATGTCTCAGGCATTCCTCTCGGGGCACCTGCTATTGCCGTGTTCGTAGATTTAACCAAGGCTTTCGATTTAGTTTGGTTGGACGGGCTGCTTTTCAAGCTTGGACGTATCGGAATAACGGGCACAATGTTTCGGTGGATCAAAAGCTTTCTGAGCGATAGAAGGATACAGGTGAATGTTGGCAGATTCCTGAGTGCCTAGCAAACATTAGAAAATGGCACGCCTCATGGGTCGGTCATCAGTCCCACTCTCTTCAATATCATGATCAACGACATACAGAAATCTTCATATCTCGACGCCAGAACTGAGCTAGCA
This sequence comes from Patella depressa, assembly GCA_948474765.1. NCBI lineage: Eukaryota > Metazoa > Mollusca > Gastropoda > Patellidae > Patella > Patella depressa. The sequence goes on along the minus strand of OX419715.1, from coordinate 7,445,348 downwards.
AAATTTGCTGACGACAGTACAATATGGAGGAAAGGGACGAGATTCTGTGAACTTCAAAAAAATATGCAAAAGGCCTTAGACAAATTCATGACATGGGCAAACGACTGGGGATTTAAGGTCTCAGAGAAGAAAACAGTCGGCATGTTTGTGTGCAGGGATAGAGGGATAAGCAGAATGAACGGGAAAACCATCGAGTTTAAAGACCAAACCAAGTTCTTTGGCGTAATCTTTGACCGAAGGCTGACCTGGAAACCGTACATCGACTTGACTGTAGATAGATGCTCCAAAGTCTTAAACTTAATGAGAAAAATAACGGGCAGCACTTGAGGAGCCAATAGAGTTACACTTATAATGGTGTATCGTGCTCTAATACGCTCTGTTTTAGACTACGGATCTTTGGTCTTCATGAACTGCGCTCCAACACTCTTAAGTAAGCTTGACACCATCCAATACAAAGCTCTGTGTATTGCGACTGGCGTAGGGCTTGGGACCAGAGAAAGGCATTACTACAGGAAGCCGGAGAGTTGCCCCTATCCCTAAGAAGAAAAGAACTAGCAACAAGGTATTGGGCTAAGATATCGCAATTGTAAGAGATCCTAGAAAGAAAAGCTTCGGCCAGGGTATCAGGGAAACAGTCAAGGAACTACGACTGGAGGAACTCGTGATAACCGAACACGACCCACCATTGATCGCTCCTTGGACACTCCCAATACCACCGGTCAATCTAGATCTGCTACAGAAAACCGACAAGAAAAACAACCCCACTACAGCACGGGCTCTCTCTCTGGAACACCTGGAAGACAACTGGCCGTCGGATGACTGGGAACATGTTTATACGGATGGCTCACGCAATCCTGAAAGGGGCACCAGCTCGTTTGGAATATACCTGCCAAACGGGGAGCAGGGAATAAGCAGGAAACTGCCCAATAACTGTTCGGTGTACACTGCAGAGATTGTGGTCATCCGTGATGCTATATCATGGATCTCTTATCAAAAGACTAGTAAGTTCGTCATCCCAAGCGACTCTCTGAGCAGTCTGATTTCAATCCAAAATGACAAGTCGGACTGAAGACCAGAAGTCATTCTAGAAATCAGACAGCTGTCCCAGAGGGTCCTAGAAAAGGGAAGCAAATGGGGAGGTACCTAAAGAGGTTGGTTTTCATTTCTACTTGCATCTGCAAATGTCTTAGCAAGTAAATCTGCCTTTTCATTGCCGTTGGTAACGTACTTGTCTCCATCTTCAAGGTTTGGTATGTTGATCGATCTGCGTTTCCATGCATAGCGTACTGAAACTATTTCTTCTGGGCGTTTTATATCTACGGACAAGGGCTTGACAGTAAACAAAACGGAACAGACACATATCAAGCAGTAGCAGAAACAATTGGATTAACACCTGCTGAAATTAAAACATCTAAACACTAATCCACTACAAAGACACCAAAACTACAAAGTGGGGTAAGTGGAGTAAGGGGAGGCCACGATAAGACGGGTCTGGCACCTAAACACTTAACCCCAAAAGATGACTTCCACCAATCCAGAGACGAGACGCATATATGTCTGCATAAATGCTTTCTCTACAGATCAACTACCAAACAATATGTTTTTTATTGAATAAAGGGAAGAACTTCTCACTAAACCTACTCCATGGCTCAAGGCCGCAAATGGAAAGATTGCAAACCCATATTCTAAAAACAGGAAGAAGCCTTGGCTCTCCTATGTCTTGTCTGCGATATCACTTCTGTGGAAGCGGACGTTAAAACACCAGGTAGTAGTAGTAGTTTCAGTATAGTTTTAGTTTTATGCCCTCTTCAATATGTATCGTTCTAAAAGAAAAATCGTATATTCCAAACGTGCTGCTTTTTACCCGTGTGGAGTTTGTAGAAAGAATTGTACCTACAACACGGTACAGTGCAACGATTGCAGCGTCTGGTACCACTACGGCTGTGACGGAATCAAGGAAGAAGACGTTCATTTTGTGGACCAAGCTAGCCTAGAAATAATGAATTAGTGTGGCCTATCAAATCTCGGAACTCCGATTGTATCTTCTGGTGATGGGAACTGTTTTTTTAATGCCCTTAGTCAACACCTCAGTGCTACGGAGGCGTTGTCTGTGATGTTACGATACAAAACGTGTATACAGATGTGTTTAGCCCATGAAAAATACCAGAAGCATGAAAACGTTAAAAACTTTCTGTTAGTTTCTCCGGATTATGAACAAACTTGTCTCGACGCATCTAGGGTAGGTTCGTATTCTTCTGTTTGGACGATGATGGCTGCAGCCGATGTAATACAGGCAACAATTCAGTCCCCTCGGTAATGTGTTATACGAATGAACAAACTGTAGATATGAACCACTTTTTAAAAAGCTCGAAGTCTCCAATTTTGGGAATAGACCGGACGTTCAACATGGGGACATACTACGTTACCGCGATTGTTTACAAGACTGAAATGTAATCAGGAAAAAAACGCAAAGATTATCCCATTATAGTCGGTCCTATCTTACTCCACAAGGATGCAACGACTGCAACATATAAACAATTTTTGTCACATATCGCGGATCAGTTAGGGGTGGTTAATGAAGTTGAACATGCCTGGTAGTTTTGAATTCGGTAGTGACGACGAAAAGGCCTTAACTAACGCCATAGAGCAAGTATTCCCCAACGCATCAAGAAGATTGTGTAGTAAACACATTAAAGATAACTTGCAATTCCACCTACAAAACAAAGTCGGACTAAATATAAGTGAAAGAACTGAAATAATAGAGAAATTCTTTGGAAATGAAGGACTTGCTTGTGCAAACGACACGTTCGATTTTGAAAAAAGGAAACACGCACTTTCGACCCTGTACGAAAAATATCCGGATTCAAAGAAGTACCTTGAGACTGTTACCAACAGAATAAACAAATTCGTTTACACTCCAAAAAGAAAAAAATGATGAAGTTAAATTGTGGACAAACAATAACGCGTGTCTGTCGTGTGTTGGAAATTTGGCTTGCGAGGAATGCATAAGTTAGGATTATTGGCAACAATTCGTTGATGGCCTAAGCCCAAATGTATTACATATAAATGTACAATATTCCAGTTCTAGTAATTGATTTTAAACACCGAAGTTGTGATCTATGCCAAATGACTTTTAACTAGCTTTTGATTATATGTAGCCAAAGTTATGTAGTTTTTACTCCGATAACTTGCTAAAACTGGGGCTGAAACGCATTATGGTACACGATTCGTGTACCAATGGTAAAATGTTTATTTTGTCTTAAATATTGGATATCAGAAGCCCATCTTTTCCCTGTAAGATAATGTTGATTTAAATTGACAAATACTTCGTGTTTTCAAAGTTGAAGATTTTGGATGATATTGAGCTTAGATTTAGAGACTTAGCTACTTTAACTTTTTTACTCCGACAAATTAAATTCTAAAACATCTTTTTGAAGTATAAGAATAATAAATAAAGGTATTTGAAATATATCTGGATAAAAAGTATTCCAGATTTAGCATAAATAGATACAGAAAATAGTACACGGAGGCGTAAAATGGGTAAAAATTATGATACTGCCCGTATCAGTTCATATTACTACGTTTGATGTAATCGAGGCACGTGTGACCATCAATTAAGACCAGCACTTACTATTAAAGGTCAGTCATCTTGGACAGAGATAAAAGACGCCCGTCGCATAATCTCTGTGAAACTGATTGCGAAATTACGCCTGGAAAATGAAGATAATAATAACAATAAAATAATCTAATTGTAATGCGCTGGATAAGTGTGACAAAAGATTTTTAAAAGTGCTTCCGATCCTCTTCAAGTAAGGATTAATATCGATTGTCTCTACGGGCAACTCTGACATAAATTGTGAGTTGTTCATTTCAGATGGATCCAAGTATCAAATCGATATACAACCAGAAATATGTTGTACCGGAAATAAACAATGACTGACAAAGAAAATCTTTTCTTGTCTGGGTTTTGAAGCAGATCTCGACGTATATATGCTAATATTTTTGGAAATACCAGTCGTCATCCATTCAGACAAACTACAATTAAACAAAACAAGTTGCTAACAAAAGAATGGTGAGTTGACTGTAGAGAGAAAGTTTTGACATCTGCCACTGGTGACCCGATTTACGACTACTGTTTTGCCGATGCCATGGTAAATAATAAACGGATTTCGTCGATTATGAACAAACTAGTTAACTTTGGTTATTATAAACTTACCTGTGTGTTTGAAATGAACTCCCGTTAAATAAAATCCATTGCACCACTAAATATCCCAACGAATAAAAACAATTCTCTCTTGAAAAATTGAAATCCCACAAACTTTCGGTTAATAAAAATATCAATATGGAAGCTTGTTACGTCACACCTCGGGAGATATCACTTTGTATTAGGGGTGACAGCATAGGAAATGTGTCATTTTTACGACAATTTAAGTTTGGTTTAGCGCGCCTCGACTCTGCATTGAGTTTGCGCGTTCGCACACATAACAACCTGTATTTTTAAAAATTTGTTACCGTCTTAATTATTTGATTAGCGATTTGGATGGGATAATTTTCTTTTCAACACGCATGAGGCACAAAAATAACTACATTCGTTTCACAGGCTTTAAATATTACCCATCTTTAATATGATATGATAATATTATTATTTAACATATGTGCAGGCTATTTACAATTAATGTTCCGCTTCTTATGGAGACCGCGTTGGGTAAACAACTGTTGAATATATAAACTAATGATGTTATAACTATATATATTACAGGACAATTATAATGTCATAACTTTTATATATTACAGGAAACTAATGATGTTATAACTTTTATATATTACAGGAAACTAGCTTATGATGTTATAACTTTTATATATTACAGAATACTAATGATGTTATAACTTTTATATATTATAGGAAACTAAAGGTGTTATAACTTTTATATATTACAGGAAACTAATGATGTTTTAACTTTTATATATTATAGGAAACTAAAGGTGTTATAACTTTTATATATTACAGAATACTAATGATGTTATAACTTTTATATATTATAGGAAACTAAAGGTGTTATAACTTTTATATATTACAGGAAACTAATGATGTTTTAACTTTTATATATTAAAGGAAACTAATGATGTTTTAACTTTTATATATTACAGGATACTAATGATGTTTTAACTTTTATATATTACAGGACACTAATGATGTTATAACTTTTATATATTACAGGAAACTAGCTAATGATGTTATAACTTTTATATATTACAGGATACTAATGATGTTTTAACTTTTATATATTACAGGATACTAATGATGTTATAACTTTTATATATTACAGGATACTAATGATGTTATAACTTTTATATATTACAGGAAACTAATGATGTTATAACTAATGATGTTATTACCTTACATCAATGTGTTGTATGTGATAAGATTTTTCAACAATATGATGATTTAGAATATCACAATAGACTTCACGTTAAAGAAGAGAAAACTAAAGAAGAGAAGGGTGATGACGATTCTTGTCATGTTAAAGAAGAGAAAACTGATGAAGAGAAGGTCGATGATAAATCTTGTACAGATGATATTGAAACACAACCTCAGTGTAATTTGTGTGATGAAAAATTTGAATTAGATACAGATTTAAAGAAACACAGTGAAGTACATGTTAAAGAAGAGGATTCATTTGTACAACCCAGTATTTTCAGTCCATTAAACGAAACAGAGATACAAAACAAAAATGGCTTTGAAGTAAGTACAAAATCTGAAGTTTGTGGTAAAGCAGTAAGTGGAGATCTTCAGATACGAACACACCCTCAAACTGACGAAAAACCTTATAAATGTGATGTTTGTGGTAAATCATTTAAATTAAATGTTGATCTTAAGAGACATGAGCAAAATCATACTGGAGAAAAGGCTTATAAATGTGGTGTTTGTAGTAAATCATTTAGCTATACGATTCCATTGCTTGTTCACATGAGAACTCATACTGGAGAAAAACCTTTTAAATGTGATGTTTGTGATAAATCTTTCACACAGCGAGGTGGCCTACAAAGACACGAGAGGACTCATACAGGAGAAAAACCTTTTAAGTGTGATCTTTGTGGTAAGCCCTTTGCTCAGAGAAACGGTCTACAGGACCACAGAAGAACTCATACAGGAGAAAAACCATATAAATGTGATGTTTGTAGTAAACCATTCACTGATAAAGGGAATCTGCAAACACATATCAAAACTCACTCGGGTGAAAGACCTTTTAAATGTGATGTGTGTGGAAAATTGTTGACCCGGAAAAGTACTCTGCAGAGCCACATGAGAACTCATACCGGAGAAAGACCTTTTAAGTGTGATCTTTGTAGTAAATCATTCACCCAGAGAATTGTTCTTCAGAATCACATGAGGACTCATCAGAGATCTTAATCAATCACACCGGAGAAATACCTTTTAAGTGTGATCTTTGTAGTAAATCATTCACCCATAGAATTGTTCTTCAGAATCACATGAGGACTCATCAGAGATCTTAATCAATCCGGGAGCCATGGTTGCTAAGTGGGTAGAATGATGGCTCGCTAGTCATGAGGTCGCGTGTTTGATCCCTGCCTTGGTCGAGAAAGTTCATTAGGATTTTCTGTTGTGTTTCCCCATGTCAGTGGTGCGGGATGGAGGGCCTGTCAAGGACATTGGCATTCATGTAAAAGATCCCATGGCATTTAGAATTCAATTTAAGAGTAGGCCATAGTGCCACTGCCCTGGCAAATATAATCCTTGAGTGGCATTTGGTGATTAAGCACATTAAAAACACAACACAATTTATATGGAAAACAATCACTGGTTTATACACATATAGCACGACGCTTCGACAAGTATTCTCTTATCGTTATCAAGTACAAACTTCCCTCATAGCACACTGTATGGCGTATATGCCCGTCTTCATTATTCCAGTCATTTCATATCATTTAATCACGCTGCTGATAATAGTCTGCTTTAGCCACTTGATGTTTGAAAAACAGATTGATAAAACAATGAGTCGGTCTCTACATGTATGGTATCATAAATCTAAAATCAATCTAATCTAAATGTACATTGGAACAAATGAACCGGCCACTATGTGTAGAATAAAGCACCAGACCGAGGTTATGCTTGGGAAAGAAAGACTGAAGAAGATAACCTGAGTTTTGTTTCTAAAGTTTTTCATCCCCAGCAAAAAAACTAAGTCGAGGACTATATCTTGCTTATAGTTCAGCTTTGTTTACATGTACGTAAAATGAGAATATACCAAAATTCCATTAAGAAAAACCTTATGTTTTCTCAAGGGAAAAAACCCTAACACGGGAAGAATAAGCCTTTACAGGCTTAAAGAAAAACTTTCAGACGAATAACCCCAAATTCCTTTGTATACATTCAAAGCCCCGACTTTCAGACCGCAAGTTATTTCGGAATAGAAAATACTCCAAAGATCAATGAGATTTACCGTTAGAGGTTTATTATAAGGTATCATATATCAATATCTACATTCGGCCAAACTACAACAGGTTAAAGCCCCAATACCACTCTTGTTGAAACTGAATAATATGTCCCAATCTTCATTCTGGTCAACAAATTGTATTATTTTACAATATTCCAATTAATTAATGATATAAATTTCATCTTAGCACACCTAATTTAAAAAATTGGAAAAATTCAACTAATTGATTTAAAAAGTCTAACGTAAACCTTTTCAAATGTGACTTGGATTTTAAAATATTTTTGAACCTTCTCGACAAGTAAAATAGGTTGTAATAGATAATTTACACAACTTAGAATAAGGCTATTATTTATTTTCTCGAGCTGCCAAGCCACCAAGAGTGTTATTGTCCCTTTAATTATTAGGCGTACTTGTTAAGATTCCTGGAATGTACTGGAGAAAACCTGATTGTAGGTTCCACCATCACTAATTCGCTGGTACATTGTGGCCTATCGGTAGAATTGATATTGGCCAAAATGATGCCATTTATTTGGTGATGCTGGAGACCTAGATATCTGTTCAAAAAGACTGTAAATACATGTACCTTCAAAATATTGTTTGAGTTTTGAACAAAACATTCTCTCTTGTTTGGAATTGTACGATGAGAAATCAAAAGAAATGCAACCATCATATCTACATGTATCAATAATTTATCTGCTGCTTTCTTGAAAATGTTTGGTGTTTATCCATGAATGAATTTATCAAAATAAAATATTAAGTTAAGATATACATGTATTTAAAGATATGTTTATGTTCACAGATGTCAGTAGCGCGTGTGTCCTCCACTGGCTCTTACGCACGCTGTGCAGCGACGTAGCATGGAATTAACCATCTGTGTCGTACTTATGGTTTTGACCCCTCTGACCTTGTACCGCTGATTACAGATTAAACAAATGTGTTGTTATTGAAATAAAATTGAACTATATGTTAGTCCCAAAATGATATACATGTAGTTTAAGTCTGAGTGGATGTTGAGCTCTCTCTCGCTGGAAACTTTTCTCCGGGGAGCATGCCCCCAAACCAAGGCTTCTACTTCAAGTGACATAGTGGAAGTCGATCGTAACAATGTTTGAAAATTGAGTGCAAAATGACCAATGGGTCAAATCTAGTTAAGGTCATTTTCCATAGCCCTAGGTCTTGGCCGGCATGTACGGTCAACGTGGAACCCCATGCTACAAGTGACATAGTGGAAGTCAATCGTAACAATGTTTGACCATAGCCCTAGGTCTTGACCGACATATACGGTCGACATGGAACCCCAAGCTCCAAACCCCCCTAGATGCTCGGTGTGAACTTTCGGCTCTCAACCAAAAAGCCACCATCTGCTACATCATTTTCATACTGATAAAAGATAGGTTGCCAGGCAACGAAACATATGCCCAAAACAGCTAAGTTGTCCGGACAGTCAACAAGGGTTGGCACATATTTTTTCTTTTGTCAGTAAGGAGAATGTTTACAACACATGAAAATCTTATTACGAATCATAGCCCATTAAGTACATGTAATTATCAGAAATGGTTAGATTTGTTTTGATTGTTTGTCTCATGACCTTCATCCACAAGATATTTCAAAGTGATCAAGGACCATACCTCTGGCAGAAATCATCAGATATCGCTGACAATCAATAGGATTCTTTGTCTCATGACATTAAACATTGTTTGTAAATTAAAAGTCAAAAGTTATTAACTTTAGCCTCTAGACCGTCCACAAGACTTTTAAAAGTGATCAAAGGCTATATTAACTCTGGCAGTAATTATGGGATATCGCTGAAAATCAATAGGCTTCTTCGTCTCATAACCTTAAACACTGTGTATACATTTTAAGTCAATCGGATATTAACTTTAGCGTCTAGAACATTCACAAGATTTTTCAAAGTGATCAAGGGTCATAACTTTGGCAGTAATTTACGGATATCACTGAAAATCAATAGGCTCTGTCGTCTCATAACCTTAAACACTGTGTATACATTTAAAGTCAATCGGATATTAACTTTAGCCCCTAGAGCGTTCACAAGATTTTTCAAAGTAATCAAGGGTCATAACCCTGGCAGCAATGTCAAAGGGCGACGACAATATACGACCACATTTCCATGTGGGCGTATAAAAAGCCACTTCAGAATGTCATCATTAATCAGGAAGGTTATCTGAATAAAGTTTTGCAGTTTTTGTTGCATCTTGCTCTAGAGAGCACCTAAATTCTATTTCCCACGGCATGTGATATTAAGCAAGGTTTCCTGTGGTACAGTATATTTATAGATGGCCCCCATCTTCAATAGAAGGCTTGATCTTGCTTTATAGTACATCTTATCAAGGCCCTCACGTCATACCCTGCATATTTTGGCACTAGTTTAGATTGGATACAAGCCCAGCTTGTAAGAATATCAGATACCTCGATCGTCGCGAATACCAAGTCTTGCGCTTTCAAGCTAAAATGTCTACCTGTGATAATCAAATTGCAAAGTTCAAGGTTCGTTCAATGTTTCTGTGGAGGTCAATATAAACCCTGTTTACATTACAAATTTTAAGCGTGCCAGGTACCGTTACTGGTACGGCACCGTTAATTTTTTTGTAGTGTAAACGGGTTAAACACAACGTACTGAGTACCGTGCCAATCTGGCCCACTGAAATGAGGTGGTCTCGGAACTGTGCTACATGTAAGAAAGGCTCGGTTTAAATTTTGGTAGTGTAAACGCTAACCGGTCTGAGCACGGATTACTACGCATGCTCCAAATGAATCTTGACCTTTTTTCCTGCGAACTTTGACGGCTGTCATCAGTTCTGTCAAAATGGCTACACGTACCAAAATCAACCGCCATAATCGTTTTCATCCGGGTAACTTGCTTAGGGACTGAAATTAACTTTTCTGTGAAGAGTCCCACACTTGGCGTGCTTGGCACGGTTCCAAGACCGGTAATGTACATGTAAACGGGTCAATTTCTTGAAATTTATCGCAGGCTAGTACCAAGTGTAAACAGGGCTTATGTCACAACCTCGGATTGGACATTATGACACAACCTCCGATGTCACATCACGCAGCATCATTCATTGGCTCAATGGCATGTGCATTGTTTTCATAAGATGTTACTGGTTCGGGCATAATGGTCCTTTTTACTCAATTTAACCCTTGTGTGTACACGTCGCACCAAAAATGTTGTCAGCAACAAGGGGTAATCTAAGAGCCCAGACATAAATAGGTTTTTGGATACATATTTTTATTCAAATACGACTAAACTACAGGTTCATATAAAGACTGAACAATATTCAATCAGGGTAAAACAAAATATTTGAGGTGTTATCAGTGACGATAGGAATTATAAGGTATTTTTAAACCCATATAAATCTACAAATAACGTAATTGTCATGCTCCATGTAGAATCGTCTTTTGATGGGGTTGGTTGGGTACCTACATTTGCTTTCTGATCTAGATTACTAGAATCACCAAAACACTATCCACTAGTAAGAAGGATTCCAAATACAAAGCTAGCACCGATTGCACAACAGATTTTTTTTTCTTTGTAACCAGCAAAATGTTGACAGGAAAGGGGAGGGGGTCCACAAGACCCCGGGTGTCCGATAATGTAATACTCGTAGTTTCTTGTCAAATGAAGAATGTTGCAGTATTATACTCGACATTAAGTAGCTGACAATGTATTAAATTCTCGCTAGACAATTATGAACCAGTTCCTCACAAACGTTAAGTATGTGGTGGTGGGGTCCCGAAATACCCCTCGTATACGCACAAGGAATTACCCATTTACAATAAATAGGAAATAATTTTTACCTACAAATACTTCAAACGTCTTTATTTTTCTAATAGGTAAAAAATGTTTTACAATTTAATTTGTCAGAGGAAAAAAGGTAATATTTATGTCTCATTAAGTCACATCGGTGTCATCCTTATCAGTGATTGTAGCACCCTAGTGAATATTCACTGCTGATCAGTTTGGGTAGAACAACGCTGGAAAATCTGGATGAACTTTCTCGGTCAATGCAGGGATTAAACACCCGACCTCCAGGCTAGCGAAATATGTTATGCAATTATTGAAGTGAATAAAGAATGACTATCCGTTGGGCCTACCCGTGACCAGTTAATAAAAAAAGATTAAGAACCCCGAGCTGCAATATGAAAATAACTCGCTCCCCTATGTAAGGTCTCAGTGATGCAGGACAGAGGGCCTGACAAGGACAGCTGTCTAGGCGTTTGGTTGGGACGAAAAACTTGTGTACACTTTGGTGTGTATGTAAAAGATCCCTTGTTTTAACCGTCTGAACAACCCTCCTGTAATCTGGAAAAACCTAGCATGTCAAATTTTGGTGAAAATTGAGTTACACCCATATTTGGACTTACATGTAGTACGCATGTATATAATAATAGTTTTTTTTTTACTCCTTTACTGGAAAGGATTCTAATTATCTTCATCTAAAAAGACAAAATCAAATCGTTTTTATATTATTCAGTAGCTTAATTTGAAACAAAACAGTATTCCTTTGTTTTCTCAAATCTACATTCAACAGTGTTACTAGGTTTATCAAGATTACGGGAAAACTGAGATGCGCTCCACACAAATGACACCCACGTATTACGTCTCAAGTGCCTCTTTAGATTGGCTTCATGAATAAACATCACACTGACAATGTTTCTCTCTGCTGTGGGCAATCATAAATTTAGGCCTACAGGCAAAATTTCTAGCTCGAGGTTCGGCTACAAGGTCTTCCAAAATATACAAACTACACATTTTTGGCAAGCTTAAAACACCAGGGCCCTGTTTCTCGAAATCTTAACTAAAGACACTTCAATTTTGATTGGCTACGCAGTAAAATCAATCTAATATTGTCCAATTAAATTATTCAATTTGGATTTTATCTTAGTTAAAATTTCGTGAAACAAGCCCCAGGAATGCAAATCCAGTCAGTTGTATGTTGAACGTTGTAAACTATCTTTTACAACTGGAACACACTAGACACAAATCACACTCATGTTGTTTTTCTCCTGTGTGATTTCTCAAATTCTAAAATTGGTATCGTGCATAAACATCATACTGTTACCGTTTCTCGCTGCTGTGAACAGTCATATGACGCTGTAAAAAATCTTGACAACTAAAACGTACTCCACACAAATCACACCGATGGGATTTTCCCGCTCTCCCCCATGTGACTTCTCAAGTTTCTCTTTAAATTAGTTTCATGAATAAACATTACATTAATTAAGCTTCTCGCCGCTGTGAACAGTCATATGGCGTTGTAAAACGTCTTTACAACTAAAACGCACTCCGCACAAATCACACCGATGGGGCTTTTCTCCTGTATGACTTCTCAAGTGCCTCTTTAAATTAGTTTCATGAATAAATGCTTTACTGCAAACATCACATTGATAAGGCGGTTCTCCACTGTGAATTTTAATGTGCATCTCCAGTCTAGAACTTGTAGTAAATGACAGGTCACAAAGATCACACTGATGTTGTGTTTCGCTCGTATGGCTTCTCAAGTGGTCTTGAAGCTCATAGTTTTTATAAAATGTTTTGTGGCACACGTCACATTCCAACGTCTTTTCTCTATCATGGCATTTCATGTGTACACGTAGATTGTGCTTCCAATTGAAAGATGTGTTACATTTATTACATTGGTATGGTTTAACTGTAATGTGAGTTTTAACATGTGATGTCAAATCACATTTCTTTAGAAATGTTCTAGAACAAAATCTACATTTATACAACTTATCTCGTGTATGAATCCTCATGTGTGTCTGTAGACTCTGTTTGCGTGTAAACGATTTACTGCATATATGACATAGATACGGTTTTTCTCCTGTGTGAATTCTCAAATGGTCTTGTAGATCTCTACTTCGAGTAAAAGATCTTCCACACACATCACATTGAAATGGTTTTTCTCCTGTATGACATCTCATGTGTAACTGTAGACTACTTCTATGAGTAAATGATTTACTACAAACATCACATTTAATTAAATTAACCCCAGTATGAATTCTCATGTGTATCTGAAGCGAGGTTTTACGACACAACGTCTTATCACAAACATCACATTTAAAGGTCTCATTTCTATTATGAATTGCCATGTGCAAAGCAAGATACGATTTTTTAGTGAATGATTTACCACAAACATCACATTTATAAGGTTTTTTACCAGTGTGAGTTCTCATATGTTCTTGGAGACCACAAACTTGAAAAAATGATTTACTACATAAATCACATTTATGATATCTCTCCCCTCCATGTTGTCTTGAGTGTTTCTTTTGATTTGCTAGATTGCTGAATGATTTATTACAAACATCACATTTATACGGCTTTTCTCCACTATGGATAGACCTGTGAAGTATCAAGTAAGATTTATGTTTGAAGGATTTGCTACATAGATCGCATTTAAATGCTCTTTCGCCAGTATGAACGCGGAAATGCCTTTTCAAACCGGACTGCTCAGAAAACGATTTTCCGCACGCATCACATTTAAAAGTTTTCTCACCAGTATGAATTTTGAAATGTTTCTTCAGAGCATCTGGACGTACAAACGCTTTGCTACAAACATCACATTTATAGGGTCTCTCATTGGTATGAATTCTCATGTGTATTTTTAGATACGAGTTACTAGTAAATGACTTACTACAAACATCACATTTAAACAGTTCTTCACCAGTATGAACAGCTGAGTGTATCTGCAGTTTGCTTCTCCTAGAAAATGATTTACTACAAATTTCACACTTGTGTGGTTTATCCCCCCTGTGTTGTCGCATGTGCATGTTTAAATCAGACTTCATATTGAATGCTTCACCGCATATTTCACATTTATGAGGTTTTTTGTCCGAATGTCTTCTCATATGGTTGACTAAACCAGACTTATATGTAAACAAATCACCACAAACGTCACATTTATAACGTTTCTCTCCGGTATGAGTTCTAATATGACTAAGGAGAGTTTTATTTCGTGTGTAGGACTTATCGCAAACTTTACATTTAAAGGGTCTATCTCCAGTATGTATCCTAACATGTTCTCTTAATTCATAGCTCTTCTTAAACGATTTACTACAAACATTACATTTAAAGGGTTTCTTTCTTAACGCTCCTTCAATGTGTGTTTGTTTGTGTGAATACAGGCCGGAACTTTGTTGAAATGATTTGCCACAAACATCACATTTATAAGGTTTTTCCCCTGTATGAATTCTCATGTGTACACCCTTAAGATATCTGGCAGTTTGAAAAGATCTTCCACAAAGATCACATGCGTGTGGTCTTTCACCAGTGTGAATTAACATGTGTTCCATCAAGCCATCCTTGCGCGTAAAACCTTTCGTACAAACATTACACTTATATGGTCTCTCTCCTGTATGATTTCGTACATGAATGTCCAACATGGTCTTCCGAGAAAAAGTTTTACTGCAAACTGCACATTTAAAAGGTTTTTCTCCAGTATGTGTTCTCATGTGCCTCATCAATTTACCTTTCTGTGTAAAAGATTTACCACAAACATCACATTTATAGGGTTTTTCTCCATTATGACTTCTCGTGTGTTCTTTTAGAGACCCGCGTTGAGTGAATGATTTACCACAAACATCACATCGAAAGGGTTTCTCTCCAGTGTGGACTTGCATGTGTGATTTTAGAGTCCCAGTTTGAGTAAATGATTTACCACAAACATCACATTGATAGGGTTTCTCTCCAGTATGAGTTTTCATATGTGATTTTAGAGTCCCAGTTTGAGTAAATGATTTACCACAAACATCACATTTATATGGTCTACCTCCCGCGTGTGCCTGTTTGTAATCACATTTATATGGTTCATCTTTCGTGTGTGCCTGTTTGTCATCACATTTGTATGCTTTATCTTCAGTGTGTGCCTGTTTGTCATCACATTTGTATGCCTTATCTTCCTTGATTGCCCGTTTGTCATAACATTTGTATGCTTTATCTTCTGTGTGTGCCTGTTTGTCATCACATTTATGTGGTTCATCTTTCGTATGTGCCTGTTTGTCATCACATTTGTATGGTCTACCTCCCGTGTGTGCCTGTTTGTCATCACATTTGTATGCTTTATCTTCCGTGTGTGCCCGTTTGTCATCACATTTGTATGGTCTACCTTCAGTGTGTGCCTGCTTGTGCTGCACCAGAGCTGTTAATGAGGTAAAAGATGCAGCGCACAGATCACATTTATAAGGTCTCTTCCTAATTGTGGTTTTCACTTTCGCCATGTTTTTTCACTAAAATAAAAAAAATGTACCAAATTAAGCTAAACATATGAGCAAAAGAGAGATAGTTTTTTTATTTCATATTTGGTTTGGTTGCGAGAAAGTGGGGAGAGAAATGGGATTTAACATTTACTTGATGCAGACTAGGTCATTTTGGGACTGACATATGGTTCAATATTTCATTTCAATAATTTGTTCATGCGTAGGGGTCTTTAGTGATCAGGGGACCTGTGGAAAACCCATGAGGTTGAACAGGCAACCGTACTCGTCACATACAACTTGGTAATCAAAACTACTCGATTACATATCTTATCATACAGCGTGCGTGCGCTAAACATTCAGCCTTCCAACTGCGCCTGTGAAGGCCTGTACAACGTAAAGGTACATTTCAGTGATCATTGATTCGATCAAAACAACCCCAAACAACTCAAAACAACCTGTATTTTCAATAAAACAACACATTTTATGATATAAGACAAAATTTAGGTAAGCGGGTGATACAAAATTGGACTAATCAAAACAATACATGTACCCCTACTCCATGCTTACCTAAATTTTGTTTCGTCTAGGTTCTTAAATTTGTACAATACCCTATATTTAGATTTGAATAGCTTCTGTTTCGTAGAAGGGGACATATTTTTAACAGCATACCATGGGGGTTTCAGGTCATGTGACTTTAGTGTGAAAACAGACAGCCAGCAGCTGAAATGTAGCAGAATTCAATCTACGATTCTCAATTAAGCCTACTATTTTGTGTAAATGTATTACTAACAATTGTATTGTAATAGTTTAATATCAATCTCAATATCTGCAAAGATTCAGGCTAAAAAAATTTCGAAATGTAAGCGATTTTACCCTTTATGTACGTATACACTCGCGGGTACATACCACTCTGCTCACTTCATTGTTGAAAATCCGCACCTTAATTTCCGGGGAATCATAATATAGAACTAATCAAACGATAGATAGCATTTCTGTGATTACTATGATGCGTGTCGGTTGCCAAAGTTGCATCTCAAGTCACTATTTACTCCTAATGATTCTTTCGAAGAGAAGTAAATATTTTGATAGTTGTATTCCTTTTACTTTCGCTTCATACATTAATATATGGCATGTAAAATATACAAGTATGCCTATTGGATATCATTATTTCAAATTATCTTATCAACACTGCTCGAAACATAAGAACTAGTTGAATATCAGTGATTCTTGAGCGGGAAAACGGTTCGACATTTTATCATATCACCGCCAAAATGGTTTAAAGGTGAACAACAGATATAACTGTAGGCATCTCTTACAAATATAATTTAAATATATATCATTCTATCAGGAATTCAGATTCTGATACCTTTTCGGTTCCTGAAAATAACAATAGGTCTATAATATTGTACACGCAACACATACATGTAAATTTATAGAAAATTAGCAATTCTTGGACGAGATTTGATGTGTAAATAATATGTACATTGTAGTGTAGTACGGCGTTGTTCAAATAGACTAAAGTTACCAAAAATAAAACCTGATCATATTAAATCCAAACTGCACTAATATATATTATGTAAAGTTGTTGTACACGACATGTATATTGTATTGTATATATCGGTAAGTATTTTATAATAATAGGCCATTGATAGCGTAAAAGCTGTTGTGTCGGTCATACTGGTTCTAGCGAGCAGGTGCGGATCCAGGATTTTTTGCAGGGGGGGGGGGGGTCTAGGTTTGATAATTGCTTAACTAATTGCGCTCAACCGATAATTTGGTAAATTAGATTCAATTTTTTCGGTTCCTGAAAATAACAATAGGTCTATAATATTGTACACGCAACACATACATGTAAATTTATAGAAAATTAGCAATTCTTGGACGAGATTTGATGTGTAAATAATATGTACATTGTAGTGTAGTACGGCGTTGTTCAAATAGACTAAAGTTACCAAAAATAAAACCTGATCATATTAAATCCAAACTGCACTAATATATATTATGTAAAGTTGTTGTACACGACATGTATATTGTATTGTATATATCGGTAAGTATTTTATAATAATAGGCCATTGATAGCGTAAAAGCTGTTGTGTCGGTCATACTGGTTCTAGCGAGCAGGTGCGGATCCAGGATTTTTTGCAGGGGGGGGGGGGTCTAGGTTTGATAATTGCTTAACTAATTGCGCTCAACCGATAATTTGGTAAATTAGATTCAATTTGGTTCATTCGGACGTATTTCCGGAAGGTAAATTCCAAAATAACAGGTCTAAATCGCCAATAAAATCTGATAAAAGCCTGAGCAGGGGGGGGGGTCCGGACACCCTGGACCCCCCCTCTGGATCCGCACCTGGCGAGGTAAGTAAGGTCTTATTTTCTCATTAAGATGTTCATTTACATTGTTCAGGGGTTCACATGGACAGACACTCGGCCGTTTAGCAGTAAAAAGTTGCCCAGTAAAATTGACTGGGGCAGATTCCAGTTTCGACATGTATTGAATGGCACAAGACTTGAACGTATTACGGGCGAGTGTAATGAGACCTACAATGTGCCTACAGTACATGTACATGTACGTTCAGAGCTGAACTACGTTTAAAGAACTAGTAAACAATGCACGTGTTGTCGAAGTCCTATGATGTTTCGTACCAGGTTGACCTTATACTGTGTGTAAACGCAAAGGTCAACCATCGTGCACAAAGTTAAGGAACACTTTAGCATTACAAACATGTTGTATAAATACCTTAAAAAAAATTACCGCTTTTTCCACACGGTTCCAGCTTCCGACTTTTGGTTGTATCTAAAATGTGACCGAGACCAACGACATCCGACCCGAGTAATTCATGTAAATAAGAGTGAGCGAGAGAGAGAGTGGGAGGGAGATAAATAGAGAGAGAGATGGAGGGAGATAGAGAGAGAGAGAGTGAAAGAGAGAGAGATAGAGAGAGAGAGAGAGAGAGGGGTTTAATATCCACTCGACATAAACCGGGTTATTTTGGAACTAACACACGGTTTTTAATTTTATTTCAATAATTCGCATGCGCGTTGAGGTCTTTAGCAGGTCATTTCGGGACTAACATATGTTTTTTTTAAAATTTTATTTCAATAATTCGCTTGCGCGTAGGGGTCTTTAGCCGTAGGACGAAACCGTGCCCCGAGGAAACCCACGAGGTTGAGAAAGCGCCCCTATCTCCATGCCACATACGCTCACACCAGGGATCGAAACCACAGCCGCGAGCCAGAGGTGACCAGCCAGGTAGAGGTCGAAGCGCGGTACTCTAGACCACTAGGCAAACCAGGTCATTTCGTGACTAACATATGTTTTTTTTTAAATTTTATTTCAATAATTCGCATGCGCGTAGGGGTCTTTAGCCGTAGGAAGAAACCGTGCCCTGAGGAAACCCACGAGGTTGAGAAAGCGCCCCTATCTCCATGCCACATACGCTCACACCAGGGATCGAAACCACTGCTGCGAGCCAGAGGTGACCAGCCAGGTAGAGGTCGAAGCGCGGTACTCTAGACCACTAGGCAAACTAGGTCATTTCGGGACTAAGATATGTTTTTTTTAAAATTTTATTTCAATAATTCGCATGAGCGTAGGGGTCTTTAGCCGTAGGAAGAAACCGTGCCCTGAGGAAACCCACGAGGTTGAGAAAGCGCCCCTATCTCCATGTCACATACGCTCACACCAGGGATCGAAACCACTGCTGCGAGCCAGAGGTGACCAGCCAGGTAGAGGTCGAAGCGCGGTACTCTAGACCACTAGGCAAACCAGGTCATTTCGGGACTAACATATGTTTTTTTTAAAATTTTATTTCAATAATTCGCATGCGCGTAGGGGTCTTTAGCCGTAGGAAGAAACCGTGCTCTGGGGAAACCCACGAGGTTGAGAAAGCGCCCCTATCTCCATGCCACATACTCTCACTAGGGATCGAAACCACAGCCGCGAGCCAGAGGTGACCAGCCAGCTAGAGGCCGAAGCGCGGTACTCTAGACCACTAGTTGCCCCCCCCCCCCCCCCGTGCTGGATAGCGAGACGTGTGGATATTGGGTCAATAATATAAACGAAATGGGGTTTAATGTCCAACTGATCTGCAACGACTGAGCTAATTAAGACAAGATATACAGGGACGGATCCAGGAATTTTTGCAGGAGGGAGTTTGCCAGGTTTCTGTTACGGACCTACTCATATATCTTTTTTCAACTGCTAAGAGTTCCTTTATGTACACACCAATGTATACACAGTACCTCATTTTATTTCTTCCATCCAGACAATTAACTTTACGTTGGGCTAATGAAGACAGGCATGCGCCATACAGTGTACTATGTGGGAAGTTTTGCCTGGGCAGCGGCACTATGATCTGCTCTGAAATTGAATTCCAGCTTCCAAGAGAACTTTTATGTGCCCGCCAATACACACATGTGGCCTCGATTTTTCATACCATCCAAAATCTAGACAGCTTTCCTTGTCAGACCAGGGGAAAATCATGTCGGAAATATTGATGAACTTTCACCGCCAATGCAGGGATCCAACAGACGACCTCCAGACTAGCAAGCCAGGGTTTCACCCACATTGCCACCATGACTACAGACTTGTGTATGGGAAATATGCCCGAAACTACTTTGCGGGAGAGAGAGAAAGGGGGTTTAACTTCCACTCAACACAAACTAGGTCATTTCAGGACTAACATGGTTTAATTTTATTTCAATAATTCGCTAGCGCGTAGGGGTCTTTAGCAGTGGGAGGAAACCGGAGTGCCCGGGGGAAACCCACGAGGTTGATAAGGCGCCCCTATCTCCATGCCACATACGCTCACACCAGGGCTCGAAACCACAGCCGCAGGCCAGAGGTGACCGGCCAGCTAGAGGTCGAAGCGCGGCACTCTAGACCACTAGCCCTCCCCCCCCTTATTTCCTGCAAGGATGCTTCTACTTATTGAGTACCATAATGATAAACAGTATTAGATTTACCTATTGGCTGGACAGTCTTTGAAACTTGCTGGTGCCTGTGCGACAAGTCTATGGGGGGGGGGGCAAGGACTAAATTCTAAAAATGACTAGGTAAACAAAACATAAATATTGAATTATCTTGATCCAAAATGTGGAAGGTAAGAGATAATTGATATACTTTGCCCCCCCCCCCCACACACACACACTTAATCCGGTACTGCTGGAGCCTCAAGATCCAGGGGGCTCCCAGTTCCTAAAGCAACAACTGCTACTTTTATAACATCCAGGTGTTACTATATTACATCACAATTCTAATTATAGCTACGACATTTACAACCACTCGGACACAAACTAATGTTGGCCATTTTGGGACCAACATGTGTTTCAATTTTATTTCAATAATGCCCTTGCGTGAAGGGGTCTTTAGCAGAGGGAGGAGACCAGGTGACACTGAGAAAACCCACAAAGTTCGACAAGCGACCCTGCACCTTGTCGTGTATAAGCGGAGAATCATAGTCTCAAAACTTGACTTAATGATAGACCTTATGTTAAACAACTAGACCATTCAACTCCACTTGTGAAATTTGGTGCATTCAAGGAAATTGGATTGACACAATTATCAACGATCCCTTTATTGACTTCTTTTGTATGTCGGTACATCAACCCATCGTAAACTATTTCATGTGTTTTTTTCTATTTTCAACAATGTGTAAAATGGAACCCCCAGTCCTGACAATTACCCTTGGCATTCCGCTGTAGTAAATGACGATGTATTTTACACTTTTATCAGCAATGAAAAAAAAAACACAAACATAAACATATCTTTACATGTATCTTAAATTACAATATTTTTCATTTTGATAAATTCATTCATTGATAAACACCAAACATTTTCAAGAAAGCAGCAGATATTGATTGATACATGTAAATATAATAGTTGCATTTGTTTTGATTTCTCATCGTACAATTCCAAGCAAGAGAAAAAATATTTTGAAGATATTTACACTCTCTTTTAACAGATATCGAGTACACATGGGTGTAAATGTAAAAGCTCCTTTGATAGTTGTAGCAGAAGAGCAGGAGTGTCAACCCCAATTCATTATACACCCACATTGAAATGTGGTCGTATATTGTCGTTGCATCGGCCGGCCAGCGTCCACAATTGCCTATTGATTTTCAGCGATTTCCGATAATTACCGCTACAGTTATGGCCCTTGGTCAATTCAAAAAATCTTATGGACGCTCTAGAGGCCAAAGTTAATATCCGATTGACTTTAAATTTATACACAGTGTTTACGTCATGAGACGAAGAATCCTATTGATTTTCAACGAATTCCGATAATTACTGCCAAAGTTATCTCCCTTGATCTTTTGTGACGCTCTAGAGGCCAAACTTATCATCCAATTGACTTCAGTCAGATTGATACACAGATTTTAAGTTCAGATTGATTTTCAATGAATTTTGATAACTGAACAGCCAAATCAATGATTTTAAATGTTTCGTATACTAAGCGTTAGCATTGGGCAGAATTTATAAAAATCAAACAAATTCTAATGATTTTCTGATAATTACTTAATGAGTTGTTACTCTTAATCAGATTTTAGTGCAGTCTATTATTAATGTTTCAATACCGAAAAATGTAAGAATATGCGACAACTCGTGTTTACTGCAAGACGATTTAGCTGTTGTGGGAGTATGTTTCGTTGCCTGACAACCTATCTTTTTATTTGAATGACCGAATAGTTAGCACGTGCGTGCTGTATCATACAGTAAGGTCTGTCATTGAGTCAACTTGCGTCATTTCTATTCCCTGGTTGTACGTCACAAGGAGTAAGTTCGCCTTTCCAATCTTGAGAGTTTTCTCTGGGTCCCGATTTTGATGAAACTTAAACTGCATCTGTATATTCCAAAGATCTGGTTTCCTTCCGATACATTTACTTCCTGGATAATGGCCCTGACAGTTCAAGAAATCACCTTTTTTAAGCGTGTATTCTGTCTGCATGTACATGATTATCTTGGAAATTGTGAGTGTATCGAGCCTAAAGAAACCATACAGGGCCAACTACACAGAAATCATAACCAAGATAATGGAATGGGTTGTAGTGTTATTGCTATTAAAAAATGAATTATTCGTGTTGATGTGGCTCCAAGATTTGTTTTATATACAACTGATAAACCGGAAATCGTTCGTCTTGACGGAAATATTGGATGCATTGAATTATATTATAGTTTCATGTAAGTAAATGTATGTTAACGACCATTAGGGGCTTCAGGTCAATGTTTTAAATGAATTAAATCGCTAATAATTGCCATTGGTACCTAGAAATTGGCCCACTTTAGCAAAGCAAAACCTCGCTGGTGGCGCTACTGATAGGCCTACTGTTTTCATCACAGTTGAAAAATCTGACCGTTAAAACCTTTGGAGCCGTTTTTGTTCACTTCTTCGGGAATGTGTATGGGCACAACCATCGAAAGATTTTAGCCGTTTCATGAATGGAAGAAAAAAATGAGTTTGTGTCAAGCATATTTCAGAGATCAAAAAGGTGAAAATGGCAACTTTTATTGTCTTATTGACCCATATTTCATTCACCAACCTATGGTAGAGGGGTTAGACATCAGAAGAAAATCAAACAGAAATGTTTCAATGTAAATCAGTTTATAGCTTAAAGGAGCTAAACCTGAGACCTCTGGTTTTCTCCCACTGCGCATTCGAATTATTGAAATCATTTAAAACCACATTTTAGTCCCGAAATGATCTAGATTGTGTGGTGTGGACACTAAAGCCTATTTCTCACTCCCTCTTTCTCACTCTCTCTTCGAAATTCCACGTTTTTTAAATCAGGAGCTCTTTGTGTGAATTGGGGGGGGGGGGTGGCCTAGTGATCTAGACTGTCGCGCTTCGACCTCTAGCTGGACGGTCACCTCTGGCTTGCGGCTGTGGTTTCGATCCCTGGTGTGAGAGTATGTGGCATAGATTAGGGGCATCTTCTCAACCTCGTGAGTTTCCTCCAGGCACTCCAGGGGGTGGGATGGCCTAGTGGTCTAGAGTGCCGCGCTTCGACATCTAGCTGGCCGGTCACCTCTGGCTTGCGGCTGTGGTTTCGAGCCCAGGTGTGAGCGTATGTGGCATGGAGATAGGGGCGCCTTCTCAACCTGGTGGGTTTCCTCCAGGCACTCCGGTTTCCTCCCACTGCTAATGACCCCTACACGCATGCGAATTATTGAAATAAAATTAAAACCATATGTTAGTCCCGAAATTACCTAGTTTGTGTTGAGTGGACGTTAAACCCCATCTCTCTTTCTCTCTCCAGGCACTCCGGTTTCCTCCCACTGCTAAAGACCACTACGCGCATGCGAATTATTGAAATAAAATTTAAAAAAAAAAAATATGTTAGTCCCGAAATGACCAAGTTTGTGTTGAGTGGACGTTAAACCCCATTTCTCTTGCATGAATTGGTTTTGTCATACTTAGACTTTTATTACAAATTTTCTTTTATAAACTACTCTAGATCTGTGAATGGAAAACAAATAAAAATAACTCATGTTTCTTTATTTTTCAGTTTCCATGGAAAAATGGTGGATATCAGTTGAAAATTTACTTTTAACCGGAAATCCTATAAATGGGATGTTTGTGATGAATTATTTCCCAAGACATGTTCATTGAAATAAGTTGGAAAACACATACAAGAGAGAAGCCAAACATGTACAAATGTGTTATTTGGGATAGACCATTTGCTCAGAACCAGAACATTGATGGGAAAGTACACAAAAGAATTCATACTTGTGATAAAAGATTTGCCCATAAGGGTATGCTAATATTACTTGTAAAAACTCATACTAGATTAAAACCATATAAATGTGATGTTTGTGGTAATGATTTGAAAACAAATAAGAGAACTCATACTAGGGATAAATCATATAAATGCAGAGAAGATGTTGAACAAGCAGAGAAGAAGGATATGGCCGAAAAGCTAAGAGGGCCATGGCTCAACTTTTGTGTCTTCAAGTGTTACCTGTCAATAATGAAAGTAAGGCAGCACGAGGAGTATATCAGTTGCAAGTTGAATCATCCCAGTGAGAAATACTACTTGTGTCTGGAGTTAGGCGTGTCTTCCATAACGGGCCCATCCTCACATCCCGACAACAATTACAGTCACTGTCTCTGGGTGGACGAGCCGAAAGTACAAGACATTGATAGCGTACTAGGCAGTATGATGGACGATCCACAGGATCGAGTTAGGAAGCGAGGAAATGAAGAGCAATGGCAGAAAGACATTGACGAAGAATTGCGAAAGTACTGGATGGGGATTCTGGGTTTTAAGACGGTGTTCATCAAACGCCAAGACCAGTTCATCGAATACAAAAATGAGTTCATCAAACACAAAGACAAAAAGGACCCAGTGCGACAGTGGATGGACAAGGTACCAAAGAAAAAGAAACAATGGCTCCCAGACCAGATGGATGTCAACGCGATCCCTGCTGGGAGATGGTTGGGAATGTGTGGCCAGGCATCTGGAGATCATAGAACCGTGGATCAGCCAAGCCACGATGAGTCATCCTAACAACACACGCATGCAAATCTTTACCGTGTTCAACCAGTGGCAAGAATAACACAGCAATCGAGCTTAACTGATATTGTTGGAGGCATTTCCCGTGAGTGAAGCAGTCAACAAACGAAAAGTAAAAGTTAATTCTGCTTTCGATGGCTAGTCAAGTTTATTTCTTTTGCAACAATGTATATGGTATATAGACTGCCCAACTCGTTCCCAACAACAAAAACGCAAACGAAAGCCAAGACAAGACAGACCAGCTTTGGAGAAACAGGGCACCCCAGTGTGGAAACGAGTCGAATTCAAAGAAATAAAAAGAACTGTCAAAAAAAATGTTATACATGTAGAATCAAGAAAACCATTGACGATATAATCACAAGTGGCTTAACTGTGGACAAAGCTCGGACCGTGCCTGTTCGAGTGCGAAGAAGACATCGAAACCCAATCAGATTGCGAAAACGAAACCCACTTGAAGCAGTTGCCAGTCGCATATGCGACAACAACATCGATATGCCTAGAGACAATGTCATTAGTCCGCTGTGTTGATGTGGAGAAGGGTTCGAACTCAACGGATGATACAGGAAGAAAAAAGAAACCAACAAAGCTTTTCATCTCACAAACGAACAGTGAAACCCTGGCGCCGACTATCCCCTGGTTTGCGGAGAAGGAAGTGGAAACAATTTTCTAAGCAATCCTCTAATATGCGGGTCCGAGATATGATCATAGCCTTGTCGTATCCCCCATCTTTCGATTTGAGTGAATGGATATACGTTGTTGTCACGCTTGCTGCCGTGGAATACTGGAACCCACAGGATTCGATGCAGAAGCTTTTGGGACACGTGTATTGGATTCCTCGCGTCCTGAGAAATTCACCCTGGTTGACACAACAGATCTCGAAGCGAGACCATCCAAACTAATCATAACATTCTCATCTTGGTGTTTTTGTTTCCTTTGCATTGTATGCCATGCTTGTTTTTAATTGTATGACATGCTTTTTTTTGTATTTTATGCCATGCTTATTTTTGACTGCTTTTTTTAAATTGTATGCCATGCTTTTTTGATAAACTCTGATCTTACATGCATTTCATTGAATGCCTGTTGTTCTGTGGACACAAAGGCAGTGGGGAAAGAGGGTATACAGAAATAGTGTGGCGAGACACAACAAGATAGATGTGGCCTGTCCAACCTCGTGGGTTTTTTCCGGTTTCCTCCCACTGCTAAGGAACACTACTCGCAAGCGAAGTATTGAAATACCTTGTATTAGTCCCGAATCGACCTAGTTTGTGTCCAGTTACTCCCCCTGGCCCGTAGCCCCCCCCCAATATTTCGCCAACAATAATGATTTCTTAGGAGTGTTCTTAGCCGGCCACATCCTCAGCCCCTCCGCCCCGCCAAAAAATTCAGTAGCCCCCCCCCCCCAATATTTTTAGAGCTGGCTACGGGCCTGTACTCCCTCTCTCTCTCCCTCTCTCTCTCTCTTTATCAGCGGCCCAGAATTTTCTTCAAGCGTCCCTGTTTGATGCCCCACCCCAGTGCCTCGTGTCAGACGTAAAGCAATGACAAGAGTTGCGATCGTTAAACCTACAATTACGTCACATGCTTGATGCGTCCATGTTCGATGCCCCACCCCAGCGCATCGTGTAAGACGTAAGAGCAATGACAAGGGAGTTGCGATCGTTAAATGCACAATTACGTCACAGGTTTGACGGATATTGACAACGATTTGATGGGAGAAAGCACGGAGATATTAGGGACCTCTCGCATCCGCACGAAAACGAATACCAAATCGAAAATATGTTCGTTTACGTTTCCTCTAACACACGGTTTCGCAATCCGGCGTACGATAATGGCTAGATGGCGTTAATTTCAACTCCATGAATTTCTCTGTCCAGGCAAAGTTTTCAATCGATATTTTTGTAGATGTACAACAAATCAAACAGAATATTGCATTTGAGCACATTCTACAAACTCTACACAATCAACAATATACACAATTAGGCCTCGAAAAATTGTGGAAAATTCAATATACAGTACACATCAGGCGGATGTTTCAAATTAATCTTTGGTAGGTGTTTTTTCTGCTCAAGAATCGCGGTGTTTTCTCATTTGCACTCCGCGCAAATATAGGCATTCTGGGCGGAAAAAACGCGGCAAAAAGACTACCAGGACATGGTTGGTGGTACATTCTTCTCTGCAATCATATCACAAAGCAAATGTACTTTATGTACCTATTTTGGGTGTCAAGGGTTAATTTTACACGCAGACAATGGAATCATGTTTCGTGAATTCTGATAGCACTATCGGAAAATGGGCGACAGCTTGTCTATAAATATATTTATGCCTAGTGTACATGAACATCGGTATTACAATCGTGAATCATTTCATAAAGCTATTGTGGGTGTCAACGCTTAATCCGACAAGCAGACAATGAAACCATGTTTGTGAATTCTAATTTTAGTTATTTCGTTTTAAAACTGACTTCTGTATCATAACACAAGCTCAAACTTATGACAGATCCCCACTTTGCAAAACAGATGAAATCTTTTCAGTTATTGAACAGATAAGAATAACAATCAATCCGTCAGATATCTATTTATTCATAACGCATTTAAAGTATCAAAATTAATTACAATTTTGCATATACATTGATAATATATTATCAACGACATTTCTGGTAATTGCATATTCAGGTAGTTATATAATACATCAACATAAAAAAGTTCTTCCATTTTTTGAAAAGAATAGATATGGTTTTCGTTGGTTTATATATATATAAATATATATATATATATATATATATATATATATATATATATATATATAAATATATATATATATATATATATATATATAGTTTTTTTTAGTTCTGCAATCGAAAATTTAAATCATCTTGGATATCGTCAAAAACGGAGACGTCTGTACACGCAGATGATGATGGCTGGTGAATTTCTAGTGGCTCAACTTATTCGTAATTTTATCTTGGGTTTCTTCAATTTTTGATAATCTTAGCATTATTATATCTAGAGATTGCTGTATGACAGAGCTACATCCACATCTTTTATTATTATTAGTGTTGTTTTGCGCCAAATCGTCTAAATCGGGCAAGACTGTAAGTAGCGAAAAGTCAGACTCTGGTTCAAAAGATGCCGGCACCATGGGTTGGGGTGCTGGTATGACCACTGGTGCAATAGGTGCTGCAAAATTCGTGGGTGCTGATGTTGGTGCTGGTGTTGGTATTGGCATAGATGGGATTGGCGTAGGTGCTGAGGGTGCTGTTATGGGTTCTGGTGCTGTTGTTGGTGTTGGTATTGGTGCTTGGATTGGCGTGGGTGCTGGTGTAAAACTAGGTGCCAAGGCTAGTGCTGTCTGGATAGGTGTTGGCATCAATGGTGCTGTTGTGGCTGATAGTGATGTTGTGGCTGCTGGTGCTGTTGTGGCTGCTGGTGTAAAAGTAGGTGCCAAGGCTGGTGCTGTCTGTGTCTGGATTGGTTTCGATGTGGCAATTGGTTCAGGTGTTGGTATTGGCAAAACTGGTGCTGTTGTGGCTGATGGTTTTAGTGCTGTTTGTGTCTGTATAGGTGTCGATGTGGCAACTGGTTTAGGCAACGCTGTGGTGACTGGGGATCCAATTACCAATCTCCGCACTACGGAGGCATACTTCTGAAAATAAAAGAGAAAGTATATTATACACCATGCATAAATCACGCATTGTTAATATGTGTCTTTTTTATATTTCATGGATGAACTGGATGCCGTAAATGATTATTATCCATACTTGTGGACGCTATCGGTATTGCTGTCAATACATCTACTTGAAACATGTATATGGTTATTAAGACATAAATAATACAAGAAAATTGCTGATAATAATTAACATGCACATGTAAAAATGGCGCCCTGCTAATCAAAAGCATCGTAACTTTAATAATTGAGGGCCTGGCAAGGAGCAACGCATAGTCGTTCGCCCTGCCCGTATGACCGCCCGTACGTCGGTCCGGCGTTCACAATTGTTACTAAACGTTAGCATGTGGCAGAACAATAAGCCAAATAAATTATGATAATTTCTGGTTTTTTACTCTTCCATTTTGATATGATTCGTATATGTAATAATGGCGCCCTAATAAAGTATTTAAAAATAGTGACCGACATGGAAAGATATTATTTGTATATATATCCATATGTATATATATGATTGTCGAATACGGACTGCCTTGACGGTTACTTTTATAATTAATATGCAAAAAATGTGTCTTCTTTTATATTTCATGTACCTTAATATATGAACCGGATGCCGTAAATGGAAACTTATCCATAGCTTGTTTTATAAAAAAAACCTACTAATTTCCATATTACATGAACAGACGAATTAATTATGATAAGAAAATAAACTAATTTATTAATCTCCTAAATTGACATTTTTTTCTAATGAAAAATGTGAAAAAATCATGGCGACAATGTATAGTAACACCTTGGTAAGTAACACCTGAATGTCTAGATTTCTGACCTGCAAACAAAACAACCTGATGACATCTGGTTAAATATTATTTAAGTGTCAAAAGACGTGTAATGGTGGCCTATAAATCAGTAGAGAAATCAAACATGGTCTAGCGGTTAGGATTCCTGGCTTTCATCCAGGCAGCCCGGGTTCGACTCCCGGTATCGGAACAATTGCTTTCTTGTCTGCGATATCACCTCGGTGGAAACGGAAGTTAAATAAAGCTATTTCACACACACAAATGATGATCACTTTGTTTTTACAATGCCTTTTAAGTTACCACACCCACATCATACTAGAAATAATAGAAACCAGAGAGGTTGGACCCCTACCAGAATTAAAAGGTTTTTAGAAGAGAAGGAAATTACAGTCACTTGGGCAGCAGTAAAGAAGGTTATCAAAAAGCTCGAAGACGGTCATATTCAACACACTGTAGATACGACAGAACGCCAACCCAAATTCCAGACAGAAACTGACGGAAGATAATGTTTGAGTAAAACTACTCTGCAGGGAGATTGTAACTCTTCGTCGAGGGGCCAATGTAAGTCTGTCAACGGTTCAAAGAGGCATAGCTGCAGTCGGATATACAGCAATAACCCCTAGGGTATTGCCAGCTTATTCGTGAGAAAAACAAAGAAAATCGTGTTAAATTTTGTCAAGATCTAATAAAAACGAACGACCTATTTGAAAACGTCATATTTACAGACGAATGTACCATTCAACTGCACGACAACAAGACTGTGGCATACAGAAAAAAAGACGCAGGAGCAACCCACCAATCCAGACCCAAAACACCCATTAAAATTACACTTATGGGGTGAAATAAGTAAAAAAAGCCCAACCAATCTTCTGGATCGACTGGATCATGGCCAGCAATTTTTATGTAACAGAGATAGTAGAAAATACACTGCTACTATACATAAAAAGCAGTTTTCCGGAAAGACACAAATTCCAGTAAGATAATGATCCAAAACACACATCAAAGCTATCTAAGAACTTCATGAAGGACAATAGAATCAACTGGTGCCCATGGCCATCCGAGAGTCCGGATTGGTCTGGAATATGCTCAAGAGAAACGTCAGCAAGAGAAACCCAAAAACCAGAGGAGAATTAACAAACTATTGTGAAGAGTTTTGGGCAGCTGAGTTGACGACAAAAGTTTGCCAGAGGTTTGTGGACCATTTGTATATGGACGTACCTGTAGTTGTGGCGATAGGTGGACGCGCAATAGGCGATATCCCCAAAAGGTTATGACCGGAACCTTCTGTTGGTAAAGACTGCGTGCATTTTGAAACTAAGTTGAGAACCGAAGAATTACAAACCAAACTGAAGGCTATAAGTGGACAATAGGTCAATTTGTGTTTAGTGAACCCGTGTAAATATTTCTTTTCCTATATTGTGTAAATTTTACCCGTTTTAAACATTTTACTACACTTGCTAAAATATTTTTTTTACTATATTGAGTTTCAACTCGTGGATTTATTTGTGTAAATATTTGTGATTTTACCTTTTTTTAGCGTTACTTCACGTGCTGCTAAAATAATATTCCCTTTGCTATATTGAGTTTCGACTCGTGGATTTATTTGTGAAAATATTTGTGATTTTACCTGTTTTTCTAAAAACTTTTCGACACGTGCTAAAATATTTCTTTTGCTATATTGAGTTTCAACTCGTGGATTTATTTTTATAAATATTTGTTACTTTACCTGTTTTTTTTAATTTTTACTACACGTGCTAAAAAAATTTTCCTTTTACTATATTGAGTTTCAACTCGTGGATTTATTTGTGAAAATATTTGTTATTTTACCCGTTTTTCTACAAGAATTTACTACACGTGCTAAAATATTTCTTTTCGTATATTGAGTTTCAACTCGTTGATTTATTTATGTAAATATTTGTGATTTTACCTGGGTTTTTTAAAAAATTTTACTGCACATGCTAAAATATTTCTTTAGCTGTATTGAGTTTCAACTCGTGGATTTATTTGTGTAAATATTTACCTGTTTTTTTATAAACATTTTACTACATGTGCTAAAATATTTCTTTTACTATATTGAGTTTCAACTCGTGGATTTTTTTGGTGTAAATATTTGTGCTAAAATATTTGTTATGGCAAATAAAAATATATATTATTCTTACTTTTCTCTTTGGTGTTGGCGTTGGTTCGGTTTGAGTTGGCTTTCTTTTGGTTGTAGTTTTTGAGGGTCTGCTTGGGGCGGCTACTGTCTTAAGGGCCTGTATTTTTGACTTCTCTCTTTCCAAATCGATCCATTCCCCACTTGATATAATATCGGCCTCTTCAATCTGTATATTGGTCCCCCACTGCACCTGATATCTCTTCCCTACCCGTATTCTCCCCTCGACAAATATCCTGGACCGGGTGACAACTTTAAAATTGCCGTCGTCAAACGATGCAAGATAGTGGTTCGGTTCTTTGGTTTGGTCTCGTAACATGGTCGTAGCATAAAGAGTAATGCACTTCCAATTTTTCAGACTGCTCTTATATTCTCTTCTAAAACATTTGAGCACGGAAGCCCTAATCAGGTTTTACAACATTAATCATTTTGATTTTTTGTTACTTTGCCGATATCTTAGTAATTGATGTTTGCCGGCGTGTTATCTATGCTACTAGGGATTAACTGGATATTAAAGTTGTGTAAACACTGTTCTCAATATGTTGTTTTACCATGATAGCTGTTTAATATTACTGTCTAATTGAGAATTAAAGTTGTTTTAACAATGTTCTCAATCTGTTGTTTTTTCATGATGGTGCTCGTTTTTTTTCTAAATATTTACCTTAGGTGTGGGTGTATCTAATAATTTTCTAGCTTTATAGGGATTGAATGCGTACCATTTGTATTTACACGCATGACTTTATTGATAATCCACCGAGTTCTTTGTAGAATTAAAATAAAAACATAAGATAACGACATACCTTTACATGTGAGATTGTCATTCACCAAATCTAAAAATTAAAAGTTAAAAAATTGCTACTGGAAATGGTAAGCTCACGTTTACAAATATTTCAATTTCTTATGCCAGCACACCTGAACAAAAATACGCTAAGTTAAAAAATACAAATACACTATTAGACTATTGTTAAAATATCGGTTTGAATGGAAAGTTAAGACTTTAACTTTATTAGCTAACATTGGATTCTGTAAACTTATTATATATATTGACCTATAATATAAATTGTTTATTACATTGTTAATATTACTATGTATAACATGAGTGTAACAATAACTATTGTAAATAAACTATTTTAAAAAACACGGACTAAATACAGACTCGCGCAAGATTTGCTACACAGAGTTTTAAGTACTTCCAAAAAAAAGATCATTTATGTTTACAAATGTGCCTGTAATTATACGTAGATATACATGTACTTCTAGCTGATTATTGAATACGTTTAGTAAAATGTGCCGTACATTAAAAAGTCGGCGATGCTGTTATTTATATATTAATGACGACACCTGTAGGCGAACTTTTATACTGTGCATTGTTTGTACAAATCCTTATTTGCATATTTTTTTACATACATGCGTACATGTAACAATAGGCACGTGAAAATTCAACATATTAAATTTCGCGCTGGATACATTTCAATTTTCTCGGCGTTCTAACAAATCCACGGTTATCGGTGGTTTAGCAAATCCGCGGAGGAAATTTAGAGCATGGGCAGAGCGGAAAAAAAACATTTTCGTTTTCATACCTACGTGAATGCAACTTCATACGCGTAACGTTTTTCACTGGTCGAACACTCATTACGGATTGACGTCACAAGTACATACGAATCAATGACGTGTCATCACCACGACACAAGTGTCACATTGTGCAAAACTTATTCGACAAACAACAGCGTATCATCAGCCTATATGCCCATTACTTTGATCAGGAAGTTGTGGACGAACCGCTCGACGAGGATGGGACTCGAGCGCCTAGGAGTGGGATCGGTTGTGCATCGATGTCAAACAGCGACTTCTCAATAAACAGGGTTACGTCATATGTGCACTGTTGCTATCTTTGGCCACACCATTGATTTCTAGAATATCGAGGGGATAAGAGGGTTGGATGTTCGAATGGTTATACGTGCGCGCTGTATCATAAGGCCTGTCATTGAGTCCGCACCTGGTAAGTCCCGAAATGACCCTTTTTGTGTCGAGGGAACTTTAAAGCCCATTTCCCCCCCCTCTCCTTCTAGGTGTGGGGGGGGGGGCAACCTGTTGGCGAAAAAGGTATGCGCGTAGGGGTCTTTAGCAGTGGGAGGAAACCGGAGTACCCGGAGAAAACCCACGAGGTTGGCTGCTTCGGGGGACGACGGAAGAATGTTGTTAGGGTATTTACTCTTGTAGGAAGACGAGTCTGGGGAATTCTTGGCAACATCTACAATTGCTAGGGCATGGCAATAACTTTACAATAATTGGTACATATCTCACAGCACTTGTTGTATCAACGTTACACAATGAACCCTATCAACATTCTACCTTCTGCGACTTTCCATTCTGGAATTATCCAACCTTTGTTTCAAACTTGGTTAGAAGTACAGGGGTCATGAAAGGACGAAACCTATCGACATTTTACTACTTTAAATTAACGGGTAGCCCCCTTCCTTAAAAAATTGTCAAAAATCTTGTAAACGTTGATAGATCCTTGCTTTTTTTGTCAAATTTAATGGTAAGCATAGGAGTCCTGTTTTTAAATCATCAGATCGGATGCAAATCCAGTAAATATTTCAGGCTAGCGATGACACCAAGAGTAAATTATAGCCTCAATAAGTTAATTCATGTCTAATTAATAATGCAGATAATATTTCAAAATGAAATGAAATGGGGTTTAACGTCCTACTCTTTTGCACCTAACCTGGGCTAATGGAAGACGGGCATACGCCATACAGTGTGCTATGAGGGAAATTTTGCCCGGGCAGCGGCGCTACGGCCTATTCTTATATTGAATTCCAACTGCCAAGGGAACTTTTACGTGCACTCCAATGTGTACACGGGACCTCGGTTTTTCGTCCCAATAATATTTCATGTCTAAAGAAAGAAATGCAATAGCAAGATTTAGCTCTTGCATAATATATGTTTAATAAATTCCCAATTAATAATTTATATAATATTTAAACCCAAAACAAAGCCATGCCATAGGCTGATTTATCTCTTTTGAAAATACCTTTATGCTTAGGACTGTGACAGAGTCATGCACTGCTCATAACAAATACGAATCAGGGACAGGGACATGATCAAACAAATACAACAAGTATTCAATAGTTATGTTTATTATAACCTCGTGGGTTTTCTCCGGGTCCCCGGTTTCCTCCCACTGCTAAACGCGTGAGTGAAT
The DNA here is from genome assembly GCA_948474765.1 of Patella depressa. Taxonomy (NCBI): domain Eukaryota; kingdom Metazoa; phylum Mollusca; class Gastropoda; family Patellidae; genus Patella; species Patella depressa. Next base: position 7,410,342 of record OX419715.1, on the reverse strand, counting down.
TAATGAAATAAAATTTAACCATATGTTAGTCCCGAAATTATCTGGTGTGTGTCAAGTGGACGTTAATAACCCCATTTCTGTTCCTCTGTCTATATATACATATTATAACAATACATGTAAATGTGTGTGAAATAGTTTTATTTAACGCCGAAGTGATATCGCAGACAATAGATTGTAAATATGGACAATTTTAATTTAATGGTCCTAAAATAATTACAAATATAACTAGATCTGCCAGGCAGATATGAAAGCTTTCATATTCACGGCCACTCTCTGTCACATGGCATAGGTTATACAAAGAACCTCAATAGGAAAATAATTATTAAAATCAGTTAAACACTTGTGAAGTTATAAGCTTAAAGTAGCCAAGTCTCTAACTCCATATCGTCCTAAGTCTTACACGTTGAAAACACAAATTATTTGTCAATTCAAATCAACATTGATGTTGTTATCTTACCTTGGAGAGGTAGGCTTCCGATATCCAATATTTAAGGGAAAATAAACATTTTAACATTGGAACACGAATCGTGTACCATAGTGCTTTTCAGTGTCCTTTGTAACAAGTGACCAGAACAAGGCTAGACAAATTCCCCAATTCAGTCAAATGGCAATAGCATAACTTATCTAGAGAGCATGCGCAATAGACTGGAATAACCAGACACTAGAAAATTCTATTGGGAGGCTCATGCCGTATTTCGCTGGACGTAACTGATTTGACATTAGTGTCAAAATGGTTTCCATTGAATGTAAATCAGTTCATATACAACCAGTTCACATTATTATATGTGTTGCGACCCATTTGGGTCAATTTCTAGGTCCGAAATATTAGCGATTTAGCTCCTTTAAATATCGCGACAAACATTTCACCCTGACGAAAAAATAATCTGAGACTTGTATTGCTGTAATCAAATTGACTTCACCAAAAACGATCAAACTACTTAAAACGGGGGGGGGGGACTAAAAAATGGGTGGAAAATATCAAAAAATAAAATGAGATAATTGACTGTAGCTTATATTTTTGAAATCTGGTTCAATTCATCTATTCGAATATCGAGGCCAAATTTGGAAATCAAGGAAATTAATTGTCCCGTACAAATGCAAACTTCAAAATTGTGGAATTTTCAAATATCAAAAATTTGAACCTGATCAAAACTTCCTAGAAATGTGTTCATTCAGGACATAGGAGACGTATTCCCCGAACTATGGCCTACTGTGTTCATTTTCACATCATTTAACAAAAGCAATAAGCTTTAAGTGAAATTTTGCCTTGGCAGCGGCACTATGGCATACTCTTATATCAAATTCAACCTGCCAAGGGATCTTTTATGTGCATGCCAATGTATACACGGGCCCTTGGTTTTTTATCCAACCGAGACAGATGTCTTTGTCAGGTCCTCTGTCCAGCACCAATTACAAGTGAATCTGATTACATCATTGACCCTATTTCGTTTCATTTTTTTATAGTTTTAAATTTTGTTTAATTTGTCTCTGATTTGAGGGATTAGCCTATGAAATGGTCTGTTACAGCGAGTTCCTGGCGTGCAGTACCAGTAGCTATAGGCATTCCACTAGAAACATCAGTGCTGATTGGTTAATCAAATGTCATAGGATCAAAAGCCACTCGTATGACCCCTAGGCGACCTTCAACTACAACCAGTCAGATCTTCATGTAGTGCAGGCCATCAAAAGTATGAATTATCTCTGTCAGAGATTTGGGGGGGGGGGGGGTGGATTACCTAGTGGTCTAGAGTGCCGCGCTTCGACCTCTAACTAGCCCACAGTAAAAGTAACTGTAGCTAGACAGATGTCTTTGTCAGGCTCTCTGTCCTGCACCAATGACATGGGAAAGCCACCTCCAGGCTAGCGAGTCAGCATCTTACCTCTTAACCACCAAGGTTCCAACTTTTATATGAGATTGAGAGATAAATGGGGTTTAACGTCCACTCCACACAAACTAGGTCATTTCGGGACTAACATATGGTTTCAATTTTATTTCAATAATTTGCTTGCGCGTAGGGGTCTTAAGCAGTGGGAGGAAACTGGAGTGCCCGGAGGAAACCCACGAGGTTGAGAAGGCGCCCCTATCTCCATGCCACATACGCTCACATCAGGGCTCGAAACCACAGCTGTAAGCCAGAGGTGACCGGCCAGCTAGAGGTCGAAGCGCGGCACTCTAGACCACTAGGCGACCCCCCACACTTTTATATGAAACACGAAAGCTTAACAAGACATACAAGTAACAATAATACATTGTACATTCAATCGGTTACATCATAGCTCCTATTTCGTTTCGTTTTTAATAGTTCAAAATTTTGTTCAACTTGTCTCTCATTGATATGAAAGATTAGCCAATGAAACGTTTACAGCAAGTTCTTGGGGTGCAGTGCACGTAACTGTTGGTATCACACTAGAAACATTAATGCTGATTGGTTAATCAAATGTCTGACATCATAGAGTCAAAAGTCGCTCATATGACCCCTGGTGTGACCTTCCACTACAACCAGTTAGATCTTCATGTAGTGCAGGTCATCGAAAGTATAAAAAAGCGAAACAAATTTTTTAAATGTATTTCAATCTGATTGTTGTCCATATTGACAGATTTTATTTATAGAGAATGTTTTGTCGTATGGTAGATATATCATCACCATATCAAGTTTATAATATGTACATTCAATATACAGTTTATAACATGTACAACCAATACACACTCTATAACAGGTACAACCATTATACAGTTTATAACATGTACAATGTACAACCAATATACATATGGTACAGTTTATAACATGTACAACCGATATAGAGTTTATAACAGGTACAACCAATTTATATATGGTACAGTTTATAACATGTACAACCAATATACAGTTTATAACATGTACAACCAATATACAGTTTATAACATGTACAACAAATATACAGTTTATAACATGTACAGCCAATATACACTCTATAACAGGTACAGCAAATATACAGTTAATAACATGTACAACCAATAATAAAATGTACAACATATACAACCACTATACAGTTTATAACATGTACAACCAATATACAGTTTATAACATGTACAACCAATATACAGTTTATAACATGTACAACCATTATACAGTTTATAACATGTACAATGTACAACCAATATACAGTTTATAACAGGTACAACCAATATACATATAACACATATACATGTACAGTAATAACATGTACAGCCATTATACAGTTTATAACAGGTACAACCATTATACAGTTTATAACATGTACAATGTACAACCAATATACATATGGTACAGTTTATAACATGTACAACCAATATAGAGTTTATAACAGGTACAACCAATATATATATGGTACAGTTTATAACATGTACAACCAATATACAGTTTATAACATGTACAACCAATATACAGTTTATAACATGTACAACCAATATACACTCTATAACATGTACATGTACAACCAATATACAGTTTATAATCAACCAGTTTACAACATGTTCACAAAATAGATACAAATACCAAACATTTGTATTCAGATGATGCCAGTATTAATAACTTAGTTCTTTCCACAAAAAAACACCATCTAAATCTCAACCTTTATACATTATTAGCCAATCTGTTTCACATACATATAGATGGTTACGAAATATCTCTGTCATAGATGACTGTCTTCAACACGTGCAATGGCATGACGCCGTGTCAATCATTGGCTCAATGGCACGTGCATCGTTTACATAAGACATAACTGCTTCAGGCAAAATGATGCTTTTTTACTCATTTTAATACCCAATTACACCAAATAGAAAATACTTTTTAACTACAAATACTTTAGACGTTTTTACTTATTTTTCTAATACATTCAAAAAATATTGTAGAATTTAATTTGTCGAAAGAAAAAAGTTAATATGAGGGACTCATTTAGTTGCGTCAATGTCATGCATTATCAGTAAATGCAGCGGCCTAGCGGGGAATTTTGCTCTGACATCAGCACTACAGCCTACTCCTATACCAAATTCCAAACAAGGGTTCTTTCACATGCACATCTTTCACATCATTTAGATGGTTTTGGGTGATTTTTAATGATTTTTAAACAAATTTTTAATGAAAAGATTTGACATCAAATGAATTAGTGATACTAGATACCAGTCCTCGAAATTAAGAATTTTCTACCACGGCACAAAAAAAAAAAAAAAAAAAAAAGAAAATGCCGTGGCAGAATGGTACTGCTACGGCACCACGGCATATTTTTGTATTTCAAAATCAATGCTTTTCTTAACTTTTCAAGATGGATAAAATTTATTTCTTCACGCCACAAAATTTGAACGATAGCCTACCACTGGTTACGTGTGGTGGCGCCAGCTCTAAAGTAAAAACATGCGAACGATTTCCTGCTTACCTAACAAATTTTTTCACATTTGATCAATAGTTATACAGGATGACTTTGTGTGACTGGTCTAAATTATTAGTATTATACGACAAACTCAATTCATTCATTCTTCATTCTTACCATTTCATTTCTCCATCAGTCTTACTGGTACTTTCACTTTGACAGATGACATATTTTTGACATCAGGTACTGACCAGTTGTAAGCAGGTTTATTTAAAAATGCCCCAAGCCTTAATTTTTTAAATGATTAGTAGTGCCATAAATATTTAAACATGTCAGCTATATTTCCAAAGAATTTACTACACTTCCTTTCACTTTTATGGCCATGCTGTACGGTAGTACAATGACCCGAATGTAGGTTGTCTACTTTAACCCCCCACATGACATCGCTTGACTGCCAATGTAAACGATTTGATAGTCCTGTCTTTTTTATATTATTTCATCACATCAAATTATTCTGTTTCCTTTTGAAACTTTTTTTGTTGTGTGTAGGTTAATAAATACTATTTATTTTGTCAATGAGTCGCTACCTATGATTGGGGTTATTACGCTCCGTTACATAGGGCGTATTAATTATAAAAAAAGGGTGTAAATCGATCCAGGTCCATCGTATGTGACAAAGGATACAGTTAAAAATACAAATGACGAGAATAGTAACATTGTTCATGCATTAGCCAGAGAAACTAGGCAACAGTCCGTGCACTCTATCATCTATGTCTATTTTACTTTAATCGTTGAAAAAAAAACCCCACCACTGTATGGTAAAGCATAGATATGCCGACAGCACATGGGTTAAAAGTGTACCGGTATTCGGTAATTGTAATATATTTGTCAGACTTTCGTATACAAAATGATAAATATATGACGTTATTACACTGTCAGACGACATCCTCCTGGTACTATTCTATAACCGGTACATTTATTAGTCATTATAATTTTTAGGATCATAAGATCTACCACACCAAAAAAAAAAAAAAAAAAATGAATTATGCCGTAGCAGACGTGGGTTGCGTCGGCTTTTACCATTATACCGTAGCAGACGTGGGTTGCGTCGGCTTTTACCATGGCTTTTCCATTTGCCGTGGTTAATTTCGAGCGCTGAGATACACAAGATAAAATGAACCAGAGTTACAGAGACGACTTCTAACACAACTATTCTAACAAGTTTTTGCAAACGTCGAATTGCAATGGTGTCTGGAGGGATGGGGGGGGGGGGGCGTATGGTTTGTGTCGAGCGAACGTTACCCCCCCCTCTCTCTCTCTCCCTTGCTATTGTGTCTCTGCAGTATGAGTTTTCATATGTTTGGTAAGATGATCTTTTCTCCTATATGATTTACTACACACATCACAATTTAAAGCTTTCTCACGAGTGTGAATTTTCATATGTCGGTTTCGAGTAGCTGTTGTGGTAAATGTTTTATCACAAACATCACATTTATATTTTTTTTCTCTGGGTTTATCTGAGTGGTTAGTTTCAATATGTGTTTTTAAAAGAAATTTTTGGATAAAGGATTTATGACAAAGTTCACATTTGTAAGGATTCCCGCTAATATGACTTTGCACATGAATATCAAAATAACTTCTAGAAACAAATAATTTATTACAAATATCACACTGAAACACTTCCTGCTGTTTGTTGTGAGTTTTCATATGAACATTTACACTGCTCTTCCGACTAAATGATTTATTACAAATATCACATTTGAATGGTTTCTCTCCAGTATGAGTTCTGAGGTGACTTTGTAGATTGCCATTAGAACTAAATGATTTATAACAAATGTTACATTTAAAAGTGGCATGAGTTTTTGAGTGACGATCAAAATTAGTCTTATTAGTAAATTGTTTATCGCAGACATCACATATAAATGTTTCCTTTGGAGCGTGATTTTTCATATGAATGATTAAATATGGTTTATTTGTATATGATTTATCACAAACATTACATTTATGTTGAAGGTCTTCATCGTGAGTTTTCATATGTGCATTACGGTTACTTACTTGGGCGAACATTTTATTACAAACATCACATTGATACGGTTTAAATCCAGTATGAAGACTCATATGATCCCTCAGAGTGTTTTTTCCAGTAAACGATTTACTACAAAGACGACATTTAAAGGGTTTCTCTCCAGAATGCGTTCTCCTGTGTTTTTGTAGCGTGGAACTCTTAGAAAATGATTTATTACAAAAATCACATTTATTTAGTTTTCCATCTGTGGGTTCTTCTGTGTGAATCTTCATATGTCTGTTTAGATTACATTTGAGGGTAAATGGTTTACTACAAACAACACATGTATAAGGATTCTCACTGATATGACTTTCCATGTGAAAATCTAAATAACTTCTTCTAGCAAATGATTTATTACAAACATCACATTCAAACTCTTCTGCTGGATTGTGAGTTCTCATATGAAGATTTACGGTACTCTTCTGACTAAATGACTTATTACAAATATCACATTTGAATGGTTTCTCTCCAGTATGTGTTCTGAGGTGCTCTTGTAGACGGTGATTTCTACTAAACGATCTATTACAAACATCACATTTATAGTGTTTCTTGCCAGTACGACAATTCTTACGATCACTTAGATTGCCTTTAGGGCTAAACAATTTATTATCACCAGAATGGGTTGCCATGTGTGTTTGTAGGGTGGAACGCTGACAAAATGATTTATTACAAATAACACAATTAAATGGATTCTCAGCATGAGACCTCACAGTACTTTTAAGAATAAAAGATTTACAACAAATATCACATTTATATGGTCTTTCTCCAATATGATTTTTGACATGTTCTTTATTATAATCTTTGCTAATAAGTGACTTACCACAACCATTTAATTTATATGGTTTTTCTCCAGTATGAATTCTCTTATGTATGTTTCGAGTTGTTTCTAAAGCAAATGACTTTCTACAAACCCAACACTTGAATGATTTACCAAGATTACATTTAAGCGATTTCTCACCGAGATGGACTCTAGCGTGCATCTTCAGAGTTATTTTAGAAGTGAATGATTTACTGCAAACATCACATTTATGATGAGCTCTGTTTACAGCATGAGTTTCCAGGTGTTCATTCAGTTTCGTAGCAGTGATACATGAATAACCACAAATATCACATTTATGTGGTTTTTCACTAGTGTGAAATTTCACATGCTCATTTAGATAATTTTGGGAAGCGAATGATTTACCACAAATTTCACATGTTCTGGCAATGGCACATTGCTTGTTCGGCAAAGTACATGATTGAGTTCTCTGGTGGCTGTACAAGGTGCTTTTTGTACGAAATGATCTATTACAAATATCACATTGATGTGGTTTCTCTCCAGTATGAATCTTCATGTGTTCTACAATAAAATCTTTTTTTATAAATAATTTACCACAAACATGACACATAAACTGTTTCCCTTCTGTGTGCCTTCTAACATGATCATTGAAAGGACCTTTCCGAGGAAATGACTTATGACAAACATGACATTCATAACGTCTCCCACCAGTGTGACTTTTCAAATGTTCCTTTAGATTATCATTTTGGCTAAATAATTTAGTACAAACACTACATCTAAATGGTTTCTCTCCAGTATGAGTTATAAGATGCCTTCGTAGATTATCACGGTGTCTAAATGATTTTTCACAAACATCACATTCAAAAGGTGTCTGTCCAGTATGGATATACGAATGCACTGTAAAACTTCCTTTTGACCTAAATGATTCACCACAAACATCACATGTATAGGGCTGGTCTGCAGTATGAATGAATGCATGTTTAGTAAAATTATCTTTTCTATCAAATGCTTCACCACAAATGTCACATTTATAAGGTTTCTCTCCAGTATGAATTCTCAAATGTGCATTGAGGGCACCTTTAAGCTTAAAAGATTTACAACAAACATCACATTTATATGGTTTCTTCCGGCTATGCGTCGATTCAGATATGTCAACAGGGGATTTTGTTTTGATATCTGCCATGTTTCCACGCACACTGAAAAAGAAATCAAAGATAGGTTGCCAGGCAACGAAACATACGCTCACACCAGCTCAATCGTCCGGGCAGTCAAGCTGTTTATGTATCCAGTTACCTAGTAATTGTGATCCCATCAGAAATTCGTTGGAAGATTGGTTTGAGGATGCCTACTGACTGTAAATATTTGTGGATTTTCAACTTGTGTATAGGCACCTTTGTTAATAATAGTATCATCATATTTTCATGTGATAGATCACCTTTCTAGAAAATGAAGAACTGTTACCAACGACAGGGCAACCATTACAACTTAGTGATGTCATCAACATATGACATCATTTTTCAAATTTGTTTCCTGTTTCTGTTGAACTGTTCCTTTGAAAAAGTTAAAATTTATTTGACGAAACTAGTCAGGATAGTGGACATGTATGATGGTTTTAAATGGCAGTTTTATATATTTCAACCACTACACTTATGCTGTTTATGTATCCAGTTACCTAGTAATTGTGATCCCATCAGAAATTCGTTGGAAGATTGGTTTGAGGATGCCTACTGACTGTAAATATTTGTGGATTTTCAACATTTCAATGTGGGCGTATAAAAATGAATATTAGTTATTATTAAAGTAGCTAAGTCTCATCGAAAGTCTTCGACGTTGAAAACAAAAATAGGTTGCCAGGCAACAAAACATATGCCCACACAGCAGCCAAATCGTTCGGGCAGTCAACAAGAGTTGTTGCATTTTAAGTAATCATCATAAAATCATAATTCAAACTCACCCATAACTACGGTGTAACTGTGATATAATCAAACGTTTTTTTTAAATCAGATACATGTAATAATTGTGACCTCCAGAGGGACCACAAGCTAAAAAGGGTGATTTTTCGTACAATGAGGGGCCATAATTCAGGAAGTTACGATCCGATATGGGCAAATATGCAATGGAACCAAGATCATTAGATTAAAAACATGTATTTCAAGTTTCATCAAAATCAGTTCAAAATTGTGACCTCTATAACATATTTTCACACAATTGGGGTACAGACGGCGTCCAAATTATGCGTCAACTCTGATCCGATTTTCACGAAATTCAAATTCTCTCTTCATTACCATGAAACTGTAATATAATCAAACGTTTTTTTTAAATCGGATAACAATTTTGACCTCCAGAGGGACCACAAGCAAAAAAGGGCGATTTTTCGGACAATCAGGGGCCATAATTAAGGAAGTTACGATCAGATGAGCGCAAATATCGACAGGAAGCAAGATCATTGGGTTATAAATATACATGTCAAGTTTCATCAAAATCGGTTCAAAATTGTGACCTCTATAAGGTCCACAACCTTGATATAACATATTTTCACACTATTCGCATACAAACGGCGGCCATTTTGTCCGTCAATTTTGGTCCGATTTTCACGAAATTCGAACTCGACCTTCATAACCATGGAACGGTGATATGATCAAACGTTTTTTTAATCGGATAACAATTTTGACCTCCAGTGGTACCACAAGCTAAAAAGGGCGATTTTTCGGACAATCAGGGGCCATAATTCAGGAAGTTACGATCCGATTTGCGCAAATATCAAAAGGAACCAAGATTATAAACATGCATTTCAAGTTTCATCCAAATTGGTTCAAAATTATGACCTCTACACTGTTTACAAGCTAAAAAACGAGATTTTTCGTACAATCAGGGTCCATAACCCATGAAGTTACAGTCCGATACATGCCAATATCGACAGGAACCGAGATCTTAGGGTGATAAACCTATATTTTAAGTTTCATTGAAATCGGATAAAAATTGTGACCTGTAGACTGTTCACAAACAATTGTGGACGGACGGACGAACAGGGGCGACGACAATGTACGTCCACAATATACTCGGCCAAATAAGCCAACAGTCTAAATCGAATGCACCTAGCGTTCCTGTCTACATAAACCGTTTGATTTGGTGCAATGTTACTAGCCTCGTTCCTCAAGTCTCTTGCTAGTAAAATGTTTATTTTGTTTTATATATTGGATATCAGAAGCCTTTCTTTTTCCTGTAAGATCACTGCATCTATGTTGATTTAAATTGTCAAATAATTTGTGTTTTCAATGTTGAAGAATTTGGATGATACTGAGTTAGAGACTTACTGTTTGTTCCAGATGATACTACAACTCGGAAAATGCTTGCCATGCCTTCAATTTCTAATAAAAATGGCTAAAACTTTGTGACATACCTGGAATTGTCATCCCTTTGATTTCTTCCCTTAGAATAGTCTGATAAAATCCAGTATTCTTTTGCAAATTTCATATATTTCGACATTGTCACTTTCCCAGAACATAAACATTACAACTGCGCATGCTTTAAATGGAACACTTGCACTCCAATGTGTATACGGGACCTCGGTTTTTCATCCCATCCAAACGACTACACTGACAAGGTGAAATCACGCCTGAAAATTGAGATGAACTTTCTCGGCCAATACAGGGATCGAACACCTGACCTCCAGGCTAGCGAACCAGCGCCTTATCCACTTAGCCACCGTGATTGACAGAAGACTAAATGAGCAAGATGTAGGTGATAATATGAATATGAATAGTAGATGAGCAAGTGGTTATGACAATGAAAAATTAGGAGTGACAAATGAAGATAATGGCATAATTAACCCTTACGTGCCCACCAAATTTTCCCCCAAACAACTGAGGCCGTCCACCATTTTGGGGCAAAAAAATTCGAGTATAACCACCATTTTGTTTAAGATAGTCACCAGCCTGCCAGCCATTTTTTAATAAAAAATATGATAATGAGCTATAACATTTTGAAGCCCTGTGACTCTTTTATTTATGGAGATATAGTTTTAGAATAACTGGAACTTATCTAGCATATTGCTTGAACTATACATTGACAATTGTTAATTTTCAAACATGTGAAATGTTTTTAAGAAAAAATGTGTTTTTTCACGAAAACCACCAGAAATTGACGATTTTTATCCCCTAAACATTTTTTTTCCTGGAAATTTCATGAAATATTTGCAATATTACTTATGTGCTACTTTTATCCCCTAAACATTTTTTTTCCTGGAAATTTCATGAAATATTTGCAATATTACTTATGTGCTACTTTTGAATGAAATGAAATGGGGTTTAAAGTGCTACTCTATTGCACCTAACCTGGGCTAATGGAAGACGGACATACCCCATACAGTGTGCTATGAGGGAAATTTTGCCCGGGCAGCGGTGCTACAGCCTACTCTTATATCGAATTCCAACTGCCAAGGGATCTTTTATGTGCACTCCAATGTGTACACAGGACCTCCGTTTTTTGTCCCGTCCAAACGACTAGGCAGCTGTCCTTGACAGGCCCTCCTTCTGCATCACTGACAAGAGGAAATCACGCCGGAAAATCGAGATGAACTTTTTCGGCCAATGCAGGGATCGAACACCCAACCTCCAGGCTAGCGAACCAGGGCCTTATCCACTTAGCCACTGTGACCCTCACTTCTCCATAAAGTGAGCAAGTCCGTCTATCCTACATACGTTGGCATTGCCATTGTCCTCAGGTTTTAACGATCACTGTAACTCTCATTTGAACTGTCCAAAATTGGTTCTTAGTCAGAATTCATCGTCATTTGTGTTGAGATCAGAGTTCCCTGAACCGTTATCTATAAACATTTCCCTGATTTCATCTTCAGTTAATGTCTTAGCCACCCTGATATCTAAAAATCGAAAGTAGAACTTCATCACGCGTTTACTCATAGTCATAAATGTACTGTAGAAGCTCTGGGTTATTTATAGATCATTGGAAAGCGCGCGAACAGACGAAGGCCGTCATAGTGGAGTCGGACTACAATGCAGAACAGCTTTTATACACGATACGAAGATCTGAGGCATGTACATCGCTCGCCAAAATGCGAGATTGGGAATCCTCGGCCATCTTTCATTGCTCGCAATATTGCGAGATCAGGAATTTTCAGCCATTTTTACCTCTCGCAAAATTGGAAGATTGGTAATTCTCAGTCTCTTTGGGCCTCTTAGTCCCGAAATGACCTAGTTTGTGTTGAGTGGACGTTAAAACCCATTTCTCTCTCTCCCTCTTTGGGCCTCTCGGAAAATTGCGAGACTGGGCACGTAAGGGTTAATCAAACAGTCCAGCTTGTGTGAAACATAATTGTTTTTGTTTTTTGGTTTTTTTTGTAAACAACATTCTATTTCATTTGAAAATGGATTGGAGAACAGGCTGGGCCTACATGTATGTTGTTCAGATTGATATGTTTTTTCTGTTTCCACCTTGCTTATTTCGCACAAAATTTTTCACTGAATAATATGGAGTGACTTAGATTAAAGCTATTTTGAAGGTTAGCCCTTATTTAAATTTGAATAAATATGTCAGTACAATGATTCCGAATTTTGTTTTCTAAGACATAAGAGCTCTGTTTGACAGCAACGTGCTCTTTTACCTTTTCGGAACACTGTTAGGGGTTAAAATTTAGCTGCTGTTGTAAATAAGCAGAGCAAGACTAAAGCCAATTTTCGAATTTCGTTTTCCTGCAATCTAGATCTTAAGGCTGAAACATAACTATTTTCAAAGGCATATATATAAGAGCAAACGAAAATCCATAGTTCATTTCATATTTTTGACATGTTCAGGGGAAATAGGCCAATTTGTGTGGATCACTTTTCAACTTTTTATGCCCATAAAAAAATAAATGGTTTGATTTTCATAAAGAAATAAATTGCAGCAATCTGTGAAGATTCCTTAGATGTAACCAATTGGTCACTGAAAGTGACTTCATTCTGGCAAAAATTGTATTTTCGCAAACATAAAAATATACATTAACAGATTTTAATATTCTCCACGGTCCATTACATTATCCAAACAAACGAATGTTAGGAAAATATAGTTCCTTGAATAATGGAATGCTGTTATGCACAATTTCAGGATAAAAAAATACGCGATGTCAAGTAATGTGTAAAACAATTACATTACTGTAGTTATTTGAGAAACATAATGCAGTGAATTATAAACCAATTAAAAGTTTATAAAAATATTATCTTCGTTCTAAATGTACATGTATATGTACAGGGTTCTACAAAACCAGATAGCAAGTTAAGGACAGTTAAAAACTGTTACCAAAGTTGGATAAATTTGACCTGACTGACCATCAACAATCTACATACATGATATTGACTAGCTGTAAGTGAGTTTCTTTTCAAGATACATTATGCAAGAGCTACATTTGCCTATTGCAGGTCTTCCCTTTTAGGCCCTAAATGTTATTTAAATTAGACTCGGCCTAAATCAACTCTGTAAAGTATCGGATGGTCGTATTTTTAAAGCCCCAATACACTCTTGTTGTAACTGAATAATATGTCCCAATGTTCATTCTGGTCAACAAATCGTATTATTTAAGAATATTTCAATTAAATGATGATATAAATTTCATCTTAACACACCTATTTTAAAAAATTGGAAAAATTCAATCAATTGATTTGAAAAGTCTAACGTAAACCTTTTCAAATGTGACTTTGATTTAAAATATTTTCAAACTCTCTGGAGAAGTAAAATAGGTTGCAATGGATAATTTACACAACAGGTAGGACACATAAACATCTAGTACTTAGAATAAGCCTATTATTTATTTTCTGGAGCTACCAAGCCAGCAAGAATGTTATTGTCCCTTTAAATGGAATGAAGTGGCTAATTGAGAATATTTTTCTTATAGTAAAAAAATGGAAATCGAGACAGCACTTTTCTTATCAAAAATCTCATCATTTATAACTTCGCTCAAAATTATGCAATTCAACTGAAGTGTCAATATGTTCCTTTTCATAATCTATTATTAAAATCTTGTTGTAACTGAATAATATGTCCCAATCTTTATTCTGGTTAACAAATTGTATTTTTTTCCAATTAATTGATGATACAAATTTCATCTTAACACACATAATTTAAAAGAATGTAAAAATTCAACTAAATCATTTGAAAAGCCTTATGTAAACCTTTTCAAATGTTACTTGAATTTTCAAATATTTTGGAACCCTCTGGACAAGTAAAATAGGATGTAATGGATAAGTTACACAAAAGGTAGGACACTTAAAGCCCTAGTGATTCAAATAAGGCTATTATTTATTTTCTGGAGCTGCCAAGCCAGCAAGGGTGTTATTGTCCCTTTAAACTAGCTTATATCGATATCAAAAAATTACAACCTTCGGACAGAGGGCAATTAAATATTCAAGTTAGTGGGACAAACAACCGTGGTCTGGGATTCAGTAAATAACTCTTTCAAAGAGTTATAGTCTACTGGACCAAAAAAAAACAACCACCTACATATCCAAGTAGGGTGAAACGACTTAAAGCAACCCCAACACCCCTTGTCCACTTAGGCTCGTCCAGATAACTGGGTCAAACATGGCTGTTCCCAGAAGTAACATATCAACAACCCACGTTTTTTCACGGGAAAAAGGCTATAAAGCTTGATCAGAACTTAGTTCTTACAAGAAAGAAAGCAATGGGATGACCATTCCTGGTATTCCACGAAGTTTTAGCGATTTCAATTAAAATTTGTAGAAATGACAAGCAATTTTCGAGTTGTAGTATTACCTGGAACAGACAGTAGCTACCGTACTTTAAAGCGTGAATTTCATATTTTCTAAGAAAGTCAAAACATAATTATTTCTATGTCTTTTGCTCAAAAGGTTGTCAACTCACTATTATACAATCATGGGCAATATTTCACAGGCATAAAAATCCCTGACACAGAAAATAATAACACAAATACTTGAATTACCTCCCTTGTTTGCCCATTCCCCTCCATGCAATGGTGATCTTCAAACGTTTGAATTTGAAGTTGAAAATGATATTTTTGCCAATTTCTCAACTGGCAATTGTGAATTATAGGATTAATAGGATTATTCTTTAACACGGTAGGACTGTTTATAGATACAATCTATTTTAGGGCTTTATTTTAATATATTTTAAAAATATATTTTAAAAATATAACTAAAAAATATGAAAATGACGTTTTAAAGCGATAATTTCATAATTTCAAAGAAAGTCTAAACATAATTATTTCTATGTCTTTTGATCAATAGGTTGTCAACTCACTATTATATATATACGATCATAGGCATTATTCCCCATACGGTACTAATAAATCACTGACACTGAAAATAATAACATAAATGTCTCCCTTGTTTTTCCATCCCTGCCCCCATGGTATAGCTATCTTCAAACGTTTGAACTTGAAGTTGAAAATGATATATAATTTGCCAATTTCTCAACTGGCAATAGTGAATTACAGGATTTAATAGGATTATTCTTTAACAAGGTAGGTTAAATAATAGATTTTCTTTTATAATTACCGGTACTAAATTAGATAATACTAAGATAGTTCAGTGCCTTAGCTATCGTCCCCTTTCAACGCGAGTGCTGACGCAACCTACTACAATTTACTTGTTTGTTGGTTGGTGTTTAATGAAACTTACACAATAATGTTATCGCACTTCTTAAAAGAACGCCAATATTAGGGTCAAACGAATTACTTCCGGTTTATCAGTTGTATATAAAACACAACTTTGATCCATGTCAATTCGAGTAATTCATTCTTTCATATTGTACAGAAATGCTGAACGGGGCATTTTAAGGTTTATAGTGAATGGCCATCCAAAGGAGCTAAAGAGTAGCCATAGACTTCACTGCGTACATCAGCCTTGTTGGTACAGAAATCAGGAACCTTGGTGGCCCAAACTAGGGTATCCTGGGTTCGATTCTACCCAGGATTGGTTCCCGTTTTCAACGGTACAAGATGGAGGGCCCGTCAAGGAACCACCTTATATTCGGACAGACCTGAAAAGTTGTGTAAATGTTGTATTTCAAATAAAAGAACCCTTTGACAGAATTTGAAATAAGATTAGGCCATAGCGCTGCTGTTCAGCAGACGTATCCTCATAGCATACTATAATTTTACGTATACCTGTTTGCATTTCCCAAGATGATGCAGAAAAGTAGCCCATTTTATAACTGGGGGGGGGGGGGTGACAAACCTTAAGGTTCCTTGTGCGATTCCAGTGTTGGTCGGGAAAGGTCATCTGGATTTTCCGACATCGAGAAACATATAGCTGTGGGAGGAAAACGGAGGACTCGGAGTTAAACACAGGAAGTTGGACACCTTGTCACGTGCTATCCTAGAGTCAAATCGACAAACATATAGCTGTGGGAGGACTCGGAATGAAACCTGGGGACCCGGAACAACTTGTGAACCGAACAGTACCGGTTGCATTTATGGGAAATAAACAACGCAAATTATAAGCTTTATTTGATATTTATATTAAATGTAATTGTATTCCTGACATTTTGGACTTCGGGGGATTGGTCCAGATTCACTTGAAATCGGTCGTCGATTGCGGCGAGTCGTCAGATAGGCTTCTCTGTGGTCGATCTTCCAGTTTGGACTTCTGCAGTTGATCGTCCCGTGGTTGGTCGGCTAGTTTCTTTACTTTCCAATACAAATAATTGGAAATATTCGATTTCTGTCTGTCGGGGGTTCTTATTTAAATACAATGGCTTTACTTTATGACTTATAAAGAAATTGAAATAAGAATAAATGAAATGAAATAGAGTTTAACGTCCTACTGTTCTGCTCCGAACTGGGCTAATGAAGATGGGCATACAATGTGTTATGAGGTAAATTTTGCCCGGACAGCGGCACTACGGTCTACCGGTTACTCTTTTATCGAATTCCAACTGTAAAGACCACAGCTGTCTCAGTTTTAGTTTCATAGGTTTATTTATTGAGACATCTAAAGATTGGAGCATACTGGTCATACCCCCAGGAATTATTACTAAATCGGTAGGGAACTTTCTTTACCGAAACAGATCTGTGGCATCTAATACCAGAAGGCCCTTCTTTTTTTCAACACCCCGGGTCTCTTCCGGGTCTTTCCCCATACATTTTCAAGCCAGTCAGCTCTCAAATTGTCGTTCATCCCAGCCTTTTTTGTTTCCTAACTATAATAATACCGCTTGGAAATATCATATCTCTAGGAGAGAGAGAGAAAGAGAGAGAAATGGGGTTTAACGTCCACTCAACACAACTAGGTCATTTCGGGACTACCATATTGTTTAATTTTTATTTCAATAATTCGCTTTCGCGTAGCGGTCTTTAGCAGTGGGAGGAAACCGGGGTGCCCGGAGGAAACCCACGAGGTTGAGAAGGCGACCCTATCTCACACCAGGGCTCGAAACCACAGCCAGAGGTGACCGGCCAGCTAGAGGTCATCCCAACCCACATACCTTTAGGAAGCATCTTTCTTTTAAATGGGGGGGGGGTGGTGGCAGAATTTATTGAAATAAAATTGAAACCATATGTTAGTCCAAAAATGACCTAGTTTGTGTCGAGTGGACGTTAAACCCCATTTCTCTCTCTCTCTCTCTTTCTCTCTCTCTCTTCCCCATTGATCATATTAGGTGACTTCAATGTACAACTGGATAATCACAGAAACACCACAGCACAACAATTTACTGAATTGCTATCATCGTACAATCTTATTCAGCATGTAAATGTCGCTACGCAATCTGGCGGATATATACTGGATCTGGTCATTACTAGAACTTCAGATGATGTTCTACACGAAGTATCTGTTGTTCATGATATTATCTCAGACCACTCATTATTACTTGGACAGTTGAATATTAAACATGGCAAACCTTATTATCATAGCAAATTCTAGAAAACTCAAGATGATTGCCTTTGATCAATTTGTTGACGATATCGCTGATGGATTTAACTCCATAACCGCAACTGATAACACTGTGTCTAATTTGGTACAGTTCTACAATTCTACCTTAGCTTCAGTATTGGACAAGCAACCCCCCACACCCCTGAAAACTAGATCTGTTAAAGGTATCCAAAACAACAGTTGGTATAACGATGACATCCATTCATCTGAAAGATCGCGTAGGAGAGCTGAAAGGGCTTGGAAGAAAATCCATCAGAAATAAATAAACAGATTTACTAATATCATTCTGATAGTATTGTGAAAAACTAAAAGCGACTGAACCTGTTAATCTCTTCAAAGATGTTAAGAGACTTACAACAAACACTGATATTAAGGTTCCTTCAGCAGATTCACAGCAAATGCTTGCCGATGAATTTAATGATTTCTTCCATACGAAAATATCAAAGCTAAAAGCTGGTATTGAAACTGCAGTACAGAATGTAATGTCACCTTCTGATATATCAACCCCCATTAACGGCTCTCTTCAAAGTTTTGATGCTGTCTCTACTGAACACATTCGCAAGATCATCTTGGACAGCAAATCATCTACGTGTGATCTTGATCCACTGCCAACATGGATTCTCAAGTAAGATTTAATTGTGGATACCATTTCTCCACTTATCACTTATATTATTAACTCTCCAATAAGCTCATCTTGTGTACCAGAATCTTTAAAATATGCGCTTGTAACACCAATATTAAAGAGATCGTCTCTTGATCAACAAATATTTAAAACTTACCGCCCAGTCTCGAACTTGCCCAATCTCGATCCAGGCGCGGATCCAGGATTTTGTCTAGGGAGGGGCCATAGATTGTAACAAAGGGTAGTAATCAGGTTTGGTGTAGTCCCCAGCGGAGATAATGCGAAAATCATGTTTATATCATCTATTATAGAGCAGATATGTGAAAATCAACTATTTTACACAGGGGCTGACGTTTCACAGCCAAACCCAATCTCAGCTGGCGTACCACAAGGTTCGGTACTTGGACCTTTGTTGTTCCTGATATATGTCCTACCATTAGGACAGCTAAATAGACTCCATGGTGTGCAAAATCACGGTTTCACAGACGATACTCAAATTTATGACTCTTTTTTGACAAATGAACCCGAGAGTTTAAACTATTCCTTAAGAAAATTACTTTAAAGAAATTCGTTCATGGATGACAGTCAATAGTTTAAAACTTAATGATGAAAAGGCCGAATTCGTTGTGATCTGCTTGAAACATCAGTCAAAAAAGTTGCATCCAGATGTGTCATCGCAATTGGTGATGTGGTAATCGCTCGAAATGATAATGCAAACCTCTCAAACAGGCCTCAAGTAAACAGTATTGTAAGCAAAATGAACTTCCAGCTTAGAAATATTTCTAAGATCAGAAAGTGTCTGAATAGGGACTGTGCCATCAGCATAGTTACTGCTCTTGTAACCTCCCATCTAGACTACGCTAATTCATAATTAACTGGAACACCGGACTCAGATTTACACAGAATGCAGATTGCACAGCATAATGCTGCACAGGTTATATGTGGAGCTCGGAAAAGGGAACTTATCACATCCTATACGAAGGATCTTCATTGGCTACCAGTAAAATACCGCATCCTTTTTAAAATACCGTGCAACAGATACAATTCGCTATACTCTGATTCCCATCCAGTCTATCTGAAAGAATTTCACACATATTACTCCAACCAGCGATTTAATTTGAGATCAGTCGATGACAGAAGTCGTCCTTCGATCTCAAAATGTAACAAACGAGTCGGCCAATTCTCATACCCCTGTAATTCTGCCAAACTCTGGAACAACCTACCTGTAACCATTAGACAATCAAATTCATATTATATATTTAAGCGTAAATTGAAAACTCATCTTTTCGGACAGTGTTATGATTAATCTTGGAAAGCGCTTAGGAACATTTTGATATGATGTAATGTAGCGCTATATAATATAAATGAAACGATAATAATATAATAATAATAATAATAATAATGAAAGAATGAATTACTCGTGTTGATATGGATCCAAGTTGTGTTTCATTATACAACTGATAAACCGGAAGTAATTCATATGACCCAAATACTGGCGTGACGTTAAAATCGTTTTCTTAATTAGTGCGATAACATTATTGTGTAAGTTTAATTAAATACCAGATAACATACAAGTAAGTTGTAGTGGTTTGTGACAGCACTCTCGTTAAAAGCGGACAATAGTTAGTTTCAGTGAATTATGTAAGTCCACCGCTCTCGGGGTATATCTGTACCGGTAATTATAAATAAAATCTATTATTATTAGTATTGTTTAAAACAAAGTAAAACCAAGTTCGACTTCTTTGCTTCAATCGAAAATTAATTTGTGAAGATGTTGCTGTACCAAGACTTTGTTGCAAAGCTGGGCTTTGAATCTTGCAAAGTTGTGCATGAAGATTCCTCACTTTATACATTAGTTCACAGTTTAAGGGACTATCTCGAATTGAACAGTCTCAAGCATAAAAGTCCTAGTACGTATGAAATTTAAGAGTCAAAATATACAGGAATAGTGTATTTACCTTGTCTCAAAATGTCAGCTCAAAATAATGAGTCATTTGACATCAAAAATGCTTATCCAGATACATAACGAAAGTAACCCTCAAGATTTCGGGTCAATTTTTACGTTGGGTTATCTGACGATCGATTTCGGCCCATTTAGAGGTCTATACAGTGCATGGCCCACGTGCTGTACTTGATAACGAAAGAAAAATTTCACCTACACATTATTTTTATAAAAGAAAGTCTGAATATGTATGAAATTTAAGTGGCAATTTTTTCGTTGGGTGATCTGATAATCGATTCTCATTTCTTTGGAGGTTTATACAGTGAATGACCTATGTGCTGTACTTGATAATAAAGGGTTAATTGCACCTACACATTAATTTTGTAAAGTAAAAGTCAGGTTTTATCCAGACACCGCATAATACAGTTTGGACACAGCTAGATCTCCATTTCTAGATAGGTCTGACAGGTTTAAGTTGTTTAAAAAAACATATCACACATATGACTTAGTTAGGTAGAGGATTTTAACACAAAATTAAGCAGTTTTATTCTCCAAAATATTATCAGGATTAGCCCTTTAATAAAGAGTTGGCCATTCTTGTTATAATAGTTTGAAAATAGATAATGTAAAATGGATAATTTTAAAATTTCTTTAAATTTACTCTATTGTGAGCAAAGATATTAGCCTTAGAAGGTTTGACAAGACCTGTGCGATAATTGCAAATACTGTACTGGTTGTTTTAAGCTAAGTTGCACTCATCCATTTTTAAATTAATCAAGATAAGGTTCAACCCGTTCTAATCTATTTAAAATCGCATGCCATCGAGAGATGATTATGACCTGGATCAGTTAATGAATAGTTTAGATAACATTTCAGATCTAAAGATGGACCTACAATAGGCAGATTTTGCTCTTGCATAATGTACATGTATGTTTGATGAATTCTGAAAGACCTTTAGAGGCTTCACTTTGATTAACACCAGCAACAATAACAACTTGATTAAAACAACAATAACGTTTGATTAAAAGAACTCATACAATCAGATTGGTCTGAGTGGTCGTGGAAGAAATTGAGAGAGAGAGAGAGAGAGAAATGGGGTTTAATGTCCACTCAACACAAACTAGGTCATTTTGGGACTAACATATGGTTTAATTTTATTTCAATAATTCGCTTGCGGGATGGGGTCTTCAACAGTGGGAGGAAACCGGAGTGCCCGGTGGAAACCCACGAGGTTGAGAAGGCGCCCCCATCTCCATACCACATACGCTCACACCAGGGCTCGAAACCACAGCCGCAAGCCAGAGGTGACCGACCAGGTCGAGGCGTGGCACTGTAGACCACTAGGCCATCCCAACCCCCTGGTTTTCAAAGAAAGCAATTGATTTAAAACAAAATATAACTAATACTTACATGTACTGTGTATCCATGTACATGTATTTGTTGGGATGAGTTGTCTTATATCTGGACAAATGTTTTAAAGTTGGGATGAGTTGTCTTTTTCTTCTAACATAGGATGAGTTGTCTTCACACTTGGGATGTGTTTCCTTTGGGATAAGTGTGTGTCTGTTTACCCAGTTTTATTAAAATTTGTATGAAATTCATATCATGCCTGTAATAACTATTATTCATTTTTGACTTCTTTTTCAGTGTCTGTGGAAATATGGCAGAAATTCATACCATGCCTTTAATAACTATTATTCATTTTGAGCTATTGTAATTTGTCTGACTTCTTTTTCAGTTTTCATGGAAATATGGCAGATGTCAAAAAAAAATCCTCTGTTGACGTCTCTGAATCGACACGTAGCCAAGAGAAACCATATAAATGTGATGTTTGTTGTAAATCTTTTAAGCAAAAAGGTGCCCTCAATGCACATTTGAGAATTCATACTGGAGAGAAACCTTATAAATGTGACATTTGTGGTGAAGCCTTTGATAGAAAAGATAATTTTACTAAACATGCATTCATTCATACTGCAGAAAAGCCTTATACATGTGATGTTTGTGGTGAATCATTTATGTCAAAAGGAAGTTTTACGGTGCATTCGTATATCCATACTGGACAGACACCTTTTGAATGTGATGTTTGTGAAAAATCATTTAGACACCGTGATTATCTACGAAGGCACCTTGTAACTCATACTGGAAAGAAACCATTTAGATGTAGTGTTTGTACTAAATTATTTAGCCAAAATGGTAATCTAAAGAAACATTTGAAAAGTCACACTGGCGGGAGACGTTATGAATGTCATGTTTGTCATAAATCATTTCCTCGGAAAGGTGCTCTAAATGATCATGTTAGAAGGCACACAGAAGGGAAACAGTTTATGTGTCATGTTTGTGGTAAATTATTTATAAAAAAAGATTATATTGTAGAACACATGAAGATTCATACTGGAGAGAAACCACATCAATGTGATATTTGTAATAGATCATTTCGTACAAAAGGCACCCTGTACAGCCACCAGAGAACTCAATCATGTACTTTGCCGAACAAGCAATGTGCCATTGCTGGAACATGTGAAATTTGTGGCAAATCATTTGCTTCCCAAAATTATCTAAATGAGCATGTGAAATTTCACACTGGTGAAAAACCACATAAATGTGATATTTGTGGTTATTCATGTATCACTGCTACGAAACTGAATGAACACCTGGAAACTCATGCTGTAAACAGAGCTCATCATAAATGTGATGTTTGCAGTAAATCATTCACTTCGAAAATAATTCTGATGATGCACGCTAGAGTCCATCTCGGTGAGAAATCGCTTAAATGTAATCTTGGTAAATCATTCAAGTGTTGGGTTTGTAGAAAATCATTTGCCTTAAAAACAACTCGAAACATACATAAGAGAACTCACACTGGAGAAAAAACACATAAATTAAATGGTTGTGCTAAGTCACTTATTAGCAAAGATTATAATAAAAAACATGTCAAAAATCGTATTGGAGAAAGACCATATAAATGTGATATTTGTTGTAAATCTTTTATTCTTAAAAGTACTGTGAGGTCTCATGCTGAGAATACATTTAATTGTGTTATTTGTAATAAATCATTTTGTCAGCGTTCCACCCTACAAACACACATGAGAACCCATTCTGGTGACAATAAATCTTTTACCCCTAAAGGCAGTCTAAGTAATCGTAAGATATCTCCTACTGAAAAGAAACCCTATAAATGTGATGTTTGTAATAGATTTTTTAGAGCAAAGCGAAATCTACAAGAGCACCTCAAAACACATACTGGAGAGAAACCATTCAAATGTAATATTTGTAATAAGTCATTTGGTCGGAAGAGTACCGTAAATCTTCATATGAGAACTCACAATCCAGCAGAAGAGTTTGAATGTGATGTTTGTAATAAATCATTTGCTAGAAGAATTTATTTAGATTTTCACATGGAAAGTCATATCAGTGAGAATCCCTATACATGTGATGTTTGTAGTAAACCATTTACCCTCAAATGTAATCTGAACAGACATATGAAGATTCACACAGAAGAACCCACAGATGGAAAACTAAATAAATGTGATTTTTGTAATAAATCATTTTCTATGAGTTCCACGCTACAAAAACACAGGAGAACGCATTCTGGAGAGAAACCTTTTAAATGTCATCTTTGTAGTAAATCGTTTACTGGAAAAAACAGTCTGAGGGATCATATGAATCTTCATACTGGATTTAAACCGTATCAATGTGATGTTTGTAATAAAATTTTCGCCCAAGTAAGTAACCGTAATGCACATATGAAAACTCACGATGAAGACCAACGACATAAATGTAATGTTTGTGATAAATCATATACCCAAAAAGCTAATTTCATCATTCATATGAAAAATCACGCTCCAAAGAAAACATTTATATGTGATGTTTGCGATAAACAATTTACTAATAAGACTAATTTTGATCGTCATTCAAAAACTCATGCCACTTTTAAATGTAACGTTTGTCATAAATCATTTAGTTCCAATGGCAATCTACAAAGTCACCTCAGAACTCATACGGGAGAGAAACCATTCAAATGTGATATTTGTAATAAATCATTTAATCAGAAAAGCGGCGTAATTGTTCATATGAAAACTCACAACAAACGGCGGGAAGTGTTTCAATGTGATATTTGTAATAAATCATTTGTTTCTAGAAGTTATTTAGATATTCATGTGCAGTCTCATATTAGCGGGAATCCTTTCAAATGTGATCTTTGTAATAAATCCTTTCTTCAAAAATTTCATTTAAAAACACATATGGAAACTCACCAACCCAGAGAAAAAAAATATAAATGTGATGTTTGTGATAAATTATTTACCAGAAGAGCTACTCGAGATAGACATATGCAAATTCACACTCGTGAGAAAGTCTTAAATTGTAATTTGTGTAGTAAATCATATACCAGAAAAGATCATCTTACCAAACATATGAAAATTCATACCCCCCCCCACCCAAGACACCATTGCAATTCAATGTTTGCAAAAACTTGTTACAATAGTTGTGTTAGAAGTCATCACTGTAACTCGGTTATCGTTTAAACTTGTGTATCTAGCAATCTAATTAAAATATAGATCTATATTTTGTTTCATGTAGATCTAACAAGTTATAGTGGGAGCTCACGTTCTATGACGTCAGGTATCAAGCACGGGACGTTTGACCCGATAACGTCAGTCATTCGATTAACCAATTAGCAACCGCCATGCTTTTTAAAATCTACTTTTGTTTTGTTTGGATTTCTATCCGCTGGTGTTAGTGTACATGTAGAGGTCATTGGCTGGTAATATCTACCCACAGTTCCACGTATGAAAAGGTCAAACGGTCAATTCAACAGACCATTTGATTGACTGACCCCTCATTTCAGGAAGAACACGAGTTAAATAACAAGTCCTCCAGATCCAAGAGTAGTAAAGACAAGTAAAAACGAGATTTTGAACTATAAAAAACGAAACGAAATTGGATCTGTGTTTTAATCAGATTGGTGTATCTAGTTGCACTAATTTATTTAATGTCAAACCTTTTCATTTAAAATTTGTATAAAAATCATCAAAAATCACCCAAAACCATCTAATTAATTGATTAATTTTGATAATGAAAAACGTTTACATATAAATGGGACATTTGTTCAGATGTGCCAAAAACAACTTCTTGTGTACACATTCGCGGACATGTGAAAGAACCCTTGTTTGGAATTTGGTATACTGTAGGAGTAGGCTGTAGGGCTGCTGTCAGAACAAAATTCCCCCCCCCCAAAGAGAGAAACTAGGTCATTTGTTCAAATGTGATATTTGCAAAAATAATTGTGTTATTGAGAAATGTATAAATGTGGGAGAAAACCCACAAGATCGGACAAACAACCCTACTCCTGGTCATGTACAAATCAAGTCAGTTGACGCAATGACAGACCTGCTATGCACATGCATCAACTATTGGGTCCCCCCGCCCGACAACTATTGGTCTAGCTCAATCATATTGAGAAACATATGAAAAGAAAATCCCATAAAATCTGTCTCCCTGATTTTAAAGCGACATAATGACTTGCAAACTACAGGACTATTATAGTCTTAAAAATGTTTCAGTTAAAGTAGCTAAGTCTCTAACTCAATATCGTCTAAAGTCATTTGTCAATTTAAATCAAAATTGTTGATGTGATCCTACGGGAAAAAGATGGGCTTCTGATATCCAATGTTTAAGGCAAAATAGATATTTTACCATTGGTACATGAATCGTGTACCACAATGCGTTTTAGCCCCAGTTCTAGCAAGAGACTTAGTTGATTGACAGTGCTGGCTTATTTCGCCAATAACATAACTGATTTGAAATTGGAGTAGAAACGGATAGCATTGAATGTAAATCAGTTTATATACATTCATATTACAATATTATGTGTGTTGCACCCACTTGTGTCAAT
Organism: Patella depressa; assembly: GCA_948474765.1. Classification (NCBI taxonomy): domain Eukaryota; kingdom Metazoa; phylum Mollusca; class Gastropoda; family Patellidae; genus Patella; species Patella depressa. The sequence continues at coordinate 7,383,815 of OX419715.1, read as the reverse complement.
TTCTAGGTCCCAAATGTAAGCGATTTAGCTCCTTTAAGACGAGACTGTGGATGCTAATAATCACACTGATCAGCAGTGAATATTCACTAGGCCGCTGCAGTCACTGATAAGGAATGACATCAACGCGACTTAATGAGTTCCTAAATATTAAAGTTTTTATTCTGACAAATTAAATTCTAAAATATTTTTTGTATGTATTAGAAAAATAAGTAAAGACGTTTGAAGTGATTGTAGTTAAAAAGTATTTCCTATTTGGGTATTAAAATGAGTAAAAAGCATCATTTTGCCCGAAGCAGTTATGTCTTATGTAAACGATGCACGTGCCATTGAGCCAATGATTGACGCGGCGTCATGTCATTGCATGTGTTGAAGACAGTCATCTCTGACAGAGATAATTCGCACTACATGAAGATCTGACTGGTTGTAGTGGAAGGTTGCCTACGGGTCATATGAGTGGCTTTTGATCCTATGACATTTGATTAACCAATCAGCACTGATGTTTCTAGTGGAATGCCTACTGTTACTTGTACTCGCTGTAAAACACCATTTCATAGGTTAATCACTAAAATCAGAGACAAATTAAACAAAATTTAAAACTATAAAAAAAATGAAACGAAATATGGCCGATGATGTAATCAGATTCACTTGTAATTGGTGCTGGACAAAGGACCTGAACAAGACATCTGTCTCGGTTGGATAAAAAAAAACCAAGGGCCCGTGGCCCGTGTATACATTGGCATGCACATAAAAGATCCCTTGACAGGTTGAATTTGATATAAGAGTATGCCATAGTGCCGCTGCCAAGGCAAAATTTCCCTTAAAGCTTATTGTTTTTGTTAAACAGATGTGAAAATGAACACAGTAGGCAATAGTTCGGAGAATATGTCTCCTATGTCCAGAATGTACACATTTCTGGATAGTCTTGACCATGGTCTAATTTTTGATATTTGAAATTTCAAAATTTTGAAGTTTGTATTTGTACAAGACAATTAATTGCCTTGATTTCCAAATTTGGTCTAAATATTCGAATAGCTGAAGTCAATCAGGCTCCAAAAACATAAGCTCCAGCCAAAGTTATCTCATTTTATTTTTCAATATTTTCCAGCCATTTTTTTAGTCCTTTTCCACCATTTTAAGCAGTTTGATCGTATTTGCTGAATTTTCTTGAACAGAAGTCAATTTGATTACAGCAATACAAGTCTCAGATTATTTAGCTTTAAGGTTTAGATTATTTATTCGCCAGGGTGAAATGTTTCTCGCGATATTTAAGCTTATAACTTCACAAGTTTTTAACCGATTGTAATAAATATATTTTTCTTATTGAGATTCTTTATATAACCTATGACATGTGGCAGGAGGTGACCGTGAATATGAAAGCTTTCATATCTGCCTGGCAGATCTAGTAATTATTTTAGAACCATTCTGTATAAATTAAAATTGTCCATATGTACAATGTATTGTCACCGATATCACTTCGGTGGAAGCGGATGTTAAATAAAACAATTTAACACACATGTACAATGTTTTGTTATAGTATGTATATATAGAGAGAGCGAGACAGAAATGGGGTTTAACGTCCACTAGACACCAGATCATTTCAGGACTAACATAGTTGAATTTTATTTCATTAATTTGCTTTCGCGTGGGGGGGGGGGGGGGTAGCAGTGGGAGGAAACAGGGGACCCGGAGAAAACCCACGAGGTTATAATAAATATAACTATTGAATACTTGTATGTCTTGTTATGGGGAGAAATTTTACCTGGGCAGCTGCTATTCAAAGCAATAATAATTTAAAATACTCATAGTCAACTGCATAGTCCAGTTGATACAGGTTGTCAAACACCTTAAAGTTCCAATTTCACTTTTTCTAAGAAAGTCAAAATATAATTATTTCTATGTTTTTTGCTCAAAAGGTTGTCAACTCACTATTATACGATCATGGACAAAATTTTTGGGGGGTTAGAAAGAGCGACACTGGTTGATTGAGGAAATAGTTACTCAATTACCTCCCTTGTTTTCCCATCCTTCTCCATGGACGGCCATCTTCAAACGTTTGAATTTGAAGTTGAAAATGATATTTTTGCCAATTTCTCAACTGGCAATAGTGAATTATAGGATTAATAGGATTATTCTTTAACAAGGTAGGACTGTTTATAGGTTCAATCTATTTTGGGGCTTTATTTTAATAAATTTAAAAAATATAACTTAAAAAAATGCTATTGGAACTTTAATTATCCGCAAATGCTACAGGGGGTCAGGTCAAATTATCGCGACGAAATGAAATGAAATGAAATGTGGTTTAACGTCCTACTCTTCTGTACCTAACCTGGGCTAATGGAAGACGAGCATACGCCTTTCAGTGTGCTATGAGGGAAGTTTTGCCCGGGCAGCGGTGCTATGGCCTACACTTATATTGAATTCCAACTGCAAAGGGATCTTTTACGTGCATTCCAATGTGTACACGGGACCTTGGTTTTCCGTCCCATCCAAACGACTAGGCAGCTGTCCTTCTCAGGCCCTCCTTCTGCATCACTGACAAGGGGAAAGCACGCCGGAAAATTGAGATGAACTTTCTCGGCCAATGCAGGGATCGAACACCCGACCTCCAAGCTAGCGAACCAGCGCCTTATCCACTTATAGCCACCGTGACCCCCCGGGACGAAATGACCACACAGAGGTTCTGCAAATCATCGAGAGAATATACAACCTAAAGGAATGAAATGCAAAAGCAAGGAAATCGCTAAAAGAAAATGGAATGCAATGTTGCGTGTTTTTCAACTTATGAAGAATGAATTACTCGAGTTGATATCGATCCAAGTTGTGTTTTATATACAACTGATAAACCGGAAGTCATTCGTTTGACCCAATATTGGCGTTTTTATTAGAAGTGCGATAACATTATATTGTGTAAGTTTTGTAAAAACACCAACCAACAAACAAGTGAATTGTAGTGGGTTGCGGTAGCACTCTCGTTGAAAGCGGACGGGAGCTAGTGGTAGTGAATTATCTTAGTCGACAGCTCTCAGAATATTATCTAGTTTAGCACCGGTAATTATAAAAAAAAAAATCTATTTATTTAAAGCTCCAATAGCATTTTTTTAAGTTATATTTTTAAAATGTATTAAAATAAAGCCCCAAAATAGATTGAACCTATAAACAGTCCTACCTTGTTAAAGAATAATCCTATTAATCCTATAATTCAGTACTGCCAGTTGAGAAATTGGCAAAAATATCATTTTCAACTTCAAATTCAAACGTTTGAAGATGGCCGTCCATGGAGAGGAATTGGAAAACAAGGGAGGTAATTGAGTAACTATTTCCTCAATCACCCTGTGTCACCCTTTATAATGCCCAAAAAATTTTGCCCAGGACCGTATAAAAGTGAGTTGACAACCTTTTGAGCAAAAGACATAGAAATAATTATGTTTTGACTTTCTTAGAAAATATGAAATTGGAACTTTAAGACAAAGGAAAGAAAAAAACCAAGTTCGACTCCCTTGCTTCAATCGAAAATTGATCTGTGAAGATGTTACTTTGCTAAGGGAAGTAATTGTATGGGAAGTAATTAAACAATTAAGACGATTAAGGATCAACTAGTTATTTATTGTGTAGTTCATTTGATGCCGAGATCAAGCTGGCCCTCAGTAGCTCCAGCCTTCACTTGGGAGATAACACCCTTCACTAACTGCGAATCAAGCCAGCCCTCAGTCCCAAATTCGCTGGATGATCAAGACTTCAGTAAAATCACGTGCTCGATATGGGCTAATCCGAGCCTTCGATAAATAAAATGAATTGAAAGTAGTCTATTTTTAGTAATCCATTTCTTGGTTAAAAATAAAAATGCTTTTATCTCTTCTAAAGTATGTAATCATGAATGTGCCATAAAATAACAAGTAGACTTAGAGAGCCATAGAAACTTACTTTCCGGTGATGTATGGAGCAATACCTGGAATTTCGTATTAAGACACGTATTTTGACATAAAACACTCGCCCCACCCCACCACTCTCTTTAATTCAGCTAGTGAAAGCAACCAAACATGTATCAATTTTAATACGGTTCTTAGTACGAAATTCCAGCCATTATGTTACATATCATTGAAAAGCTTGTTTATTGCTCTGTTCAAATATATAAATAATTTTCTGGCACATTCATATTTACTTACCTTAATAACCGACCAAAGTTGGGTGGTACTTAACTATATTACTATGATTATGAAGCGGGGGGTGGGGGTATTCAATGTTAAAATACAGTTCTTAGTACGAAATTCCAGCCATTATGTTACATATCATTGAAATGTTTGTGTATTGCCCCCTTAAAATATATAAATAATTCTCTGACACATTCATATTTACTTACCTTAATAATGGATCAAAGTTGGGTGGTACTTAACTTTATTACTATCATTATGAAGGGGGAGGGGTTATTAAATGCGAAAATACGGTACTTAGTACAAAATTACAGCCATTGTGTTACATATCATTGAAAAGCAGGTTTATTGCGCTCTTCAAATATATAAATAATATTCTGGCACATCCATATTTACTTACTTTAATAACCGATCAATGTTGGGTGTTAAAAAACTGTATTATAAAGAGGGGTGGGGTGGGTATTCAATGCCAAAATTCTGTTCTTAATACGAAATTCCAGCCATTATGTTACATATCATTGAAAAGCCTGATTATTGCTCTCTTCAAATATATAAATAATTTTCTGGCACATTCATATTTACTTACCTTAATATCCGATCAAAGTTGGGTAGTACTTAACTTTATTACTATGATTATGAAGGGGGGGGGGTTATTAAATGCCAAAATACGGTTCTTAGTACGAAATTCCAGCAATTATGTTACATATCATTGAAAAGCTTGTTTATTGCTCTCTTTAAATATATATATAATTTCCTGGCACATTCATATTAACTTACCTTAATAAGCGATCAAAGTTGGGTGGTAAAAAACTCTATTATGAAGAGGGGTGGGGTGGGTATTCAATTCTAAAATACGGTTCTTAGTACGAAATTCCAGCCATTATGTTACATATCATTGAAAAGCCTGTTTATTGCTCTCTTCAAATATATAAATAATTTTCTGGCACATTCATATTTACTTACCTTAATAAACGATCAAAGTTGGGTAGTACTTATTACTATGATTATGAAGGGGGGGTGTATTAAATGACAAAATAATTTTCTGGCACATTCATATTTACTTACCTTAATAAGCGATCAAAGTTGGGTGGTACTTAACTATATTACTATGATTATGAGGGGGGGGGGTATTAAATGCGAAAATACGGTTCTTAGTACGAAATTCCAGCCATTATGTTACATATCATTGAAAAGCTTGTTTATTGATCTCTTGAAATAGATAAATAATTTCCTGGCACATTCATATTTACTTACTTTAATAAGCGATCAAAGTTGGGTGTTAAAAAACTCTATTATGAAGAGGGGTGGGGTGGGTATTCAATGCCAAAATACGGTTGTTAGTACGAAATTCCAGCCATTATGTTACATATCATTGAAAAGCTTGTTTATTGCTCTCTTTAGATATATAAATAATTTTCTGGCACATTTATATTTACTTACCTTAATAACCGACCAAACTTGGGTGGTACTTAACTATATTACTATGATTATGAAGGGGGGGGGGGCGTATTCAATGTTAAAATACAGTTCTTAGTACGAAATTCCAGCCGTTATGTTACATATCATTGAAATGTTTGTGTATTGCCCCCTTAAAATATATAAATAATTTTCTGGCACATTCATATTTACTTATTTTGATAGATGATCAAAGTCGAGTGAAACAAAATGGTGGGGATATTCGAAGTAAAAATACGGGTCTTAATACGAAATTCCAGATATCATGTTTCATATCACTGAAAAGCACATTCATTTCTCTTTTCAAATATATAAAAAAAAATTTGGCACATTTATATTTACTTAATTTAAAAAAAAAGGATTAATGGTAAAGTGAAAGGGGGGGGGGGGGGCTTAATGCAAAATTTTGTGTTTCTATACCTAAAAGTAAAGTTAATCCTCTATTGAAATGAATTTGTTTTATTTTCGGCTGAATGCATATATACTTTTTAAATTAAAATTGATACATGTTTGGTTGCTTTCACTAGCTGAATTAAAGAGAGTGGTGGGGTGGGGCGAGTGTTTTATGTCAAAATACGTGTCTTAATACGAAATTCCAGTTATTGCTCCATACATCACCGGAAAGTAAGTTTCTATGGCTCTCTAAGTCTACTTGTTATTTTATGGCACATTCATGATTACATACTTTAGAAGAGATAAAAGCATTTTTATTTTTAACCAAGAAATGGATTACTAAAAATAGACTACTTTCAATTCATTTTATTTATCGAAGGCTCGGATTAGCCCATATCGAGCACGTGATTTTACTGAAGTCTTGATCATCCAGCGAATTTGGGACTGAGGGCTGGCTTGATTCGCAGTTAGTGAAGGGTGTTATCTCCCAAGTGAAGGCTGGCTACTGAGGGCCAGTTTGATTTCGGCTCATTTGATAATACGCATTGTTATAAACGTAGGCCCTACATGTACATTGTTTTGTTATAAACGTACGTCTGGAAATGGTTTCTTTGCATTAACATAGTAACACTGCTGATTCTGTGAAAGCTGTAATGCCATTGGCTATTCCTTTTCAATCACCCAATCACAGCCAATAAGACATAACTCTTTGACAATCAGACTCTGCTAAAGGTCGCCAAATGCGAATATTAAAATGGAAGTTATGATCAAAATTTAATTTTGGCGATAATGTTTTTTGGGTACATGGAAGTAAAAATATCTTAAAATTCTAATCGTTATATACATGTTCTTGCTTGAGGCCTAATTCAATTACCTTGAAATTTGAATGCCCAAAACAACCACGTGGCGAACAGGCAGCATGCATAAAATTGTAGTGGATATATGTTAAATAATGAACCATCATAAATAAATCCTGTCATTGGATTGGATGTATCGTTTTGTTTTAAAGAATAAAATAAAATATATCCGACAATTCTTTCCAAACAGAATGTAAAATTATACAACCAATTATTACTTTCCTAAAAGTTTGCAAACATTTCAACCCCTGAACTGTAACACTTGCCAAATTCCAACCAATATATCAGCTAATCTATTCAATTGGCATTTTCTATCGAGTCCCAAACGATGTATACCCAGGTCCCAAATGTTGCAGTCATATTTTTTTGAGTCCCAAATGACGTGAGTCCCAAATGACGCGAGTCCCAGATGACATGTAATCAAACGGATGTCAGCTGTTTCGTAACATGACTGTTTCGTACTTAGTGCATTCTTACCTCACTTTCTAATTCACTTGAATATGAAACAGTTAAATCATGAACAACAGTCTATTAAAATATTACGAAGAACAATTTTTTTTACAAAAATGGCTGCCAAGCGAGAATTAGCTATGATGACTTAATATCAAAATGCAAATTGTATGCATTTATAATTACATTAATTTATACGACAAATAAAATATTAAAAAGAAAAAAAAACGTGTCAAGATGCAAGTCCATAAAATAGAAATTTCCATATTTATAATACACCAAAAGCCTGCCCAATAGTAGTTATTCACACATTAGGGATTTATTTAAACTAAAATTACTTCAGCATTTCAGTAAATTTATATTTTTTACAAACGGAAGCCATTTTCATACAGTTGGGTTTCAATTACCGAATTAACCTATGATATAACTGTATATTTGGTCTATGATATAACAGATCAAAGAAAAGCATACGCCTGTCTTTACCTGTTGGCACTTTTTCGATGTGTACTATTATCGTCAGTAATCACAAATTACAACTTACTCAGCAAAATGGTTCAATAACTGACACCAGATTAAATAGTTTTCAGTCGTTTTTAAACTGCTTTAACAATCACCAATCAATTGCTGTCAATAATCACATCTCACTGAGCAGAACCCTAACCCTAATTTTCACCAATGTTTTTTTAAAAAAAACCCACCAAAAGGCAGGTACAAAATGTGATCATATAGGAAAAGGTACGAATCAATTTGAGGTACAAACATATTCTAATTTAGGAAAAGGAACTTATCAATTTGAGGTAGCAATCTCTTGCATATTCTAATTCTGGTTTGGCATAATTCAACTTCTTTCAACTTCTTTCAAAAACATAGGAAAAGGTACGAATCAATTTGATTTATGAAGTGAAGTAAGAAACGGCTCATGTGAGGTTCGAATAAACTAAGTAAAAAACAGCCAGCACAGTTCATAACAAAATCTGATTGGCCTGAGTGGTCGTCGAAAAAACCGAGAGAGAAATGGGGTTTAACGTCCACTTAACACAAACTAGGTCATTTCGGGACTAACATATGGTTTAATTTTATTTCAATAATTCGCTTGCGCGTAGGGGTCTTTAACAGTGGGTGGAAACTAGAGTGCCTGGAGGAAACCCACAAGGTTGAAAAGGCGCCCCTATCTCCATGCCTCATACGCTCACACCAGGGCTCGAAAGACAGCCGCAAGCCAGAGATGACTGGCCAGCTAGAGGTCGAAGTGTGGCACTCTAGACCACTAGGCCATCCCAACCCCCTCGAAGAAAGCAATTGTATTAAAACAAATATAACTGACACTTATATAAGCTGGAATGAGTTGTCTTATATCTCGATCCCATTTTTTAAAGTTGGGATAAGTTGTCTTTTATCTTCGGATGTGTTGTCTTCTAGCAAGTTGTTTGCGCACTTGTGATGAGTTTCCTTTGGGATAAGTGTGTGTCTGTTTACCCAGTTTTATAGAAATTTGTATGAAATTCATACCATGCCTTTAATAACTATTATTCATTTTGAGCTATTGTAATTTGTCTGACTTCTTTTTCAGTGTGCGTGGAAACATGGCAGATATCAAAACAAAATCTTCTGTTGACGTCTCTGAATCGACACGTAGCCGAGAGAAACCATATAAATGTGATGTTTGTTGTAAATCTTTTAAGCTTAAAGGTGCCCTCAATGCACATTTGAGAATTCATACTGGAGAGAAACCTTATAAATGTGACATTTGTGGTGAAGCCTTTGATAGAAAAGATTACTTTACTAAACATGCATTCATTCATACTGCAGAAAAGCCTTATACATGTGATGTTTGTGGTAAATCATTTATGTCAAAAGGAAAATTTACGGTGCATTCGTATATCCATACTGGACAGACACCTTTTGAATGTGATGTTTGTGAAAAATCATTCAGACACCGTGATAATCTACGAAGTCACCTTAAAACTCATACTGGAAAGAAACCATTTAGATGTAGTGTTTGCACTAAATTATTTAGCCAAAATTATAATCTAAAGCAACATTTGAAAAGTCACACTGGTGGGAGACGCTATAAATGTCATGTTTGTCATAAATCATTTCCTCGGAAAGGTGCTCTAAATGATCATGTTAGAAGGCACACAGAAGGGAAACAGTTTATGTGTCATGTTTGTGGTAAATTATTTACAAAAAAAGATTATATTGTAGAACACATGAAGATTCATACTGGAGAGAAACCACATCAATGTGATATTTGTAATAGATCATTTCGTACAAAAAGCACCCTGTACAGCCACCAGAGAACTCAATCATGTACTTTGCCGAACAAGCAATGTGCCATTGCCGGAACATGTGAAATTTGTGGCAAATCATTTGCTTCCCAAAATTATCTAAATGAGCATGTGAAATTTCACACTGGTGAAAAACCACATAAATGTGATATTTGTGGTTATTCATGTATCACTGCTACGAAACTGAATGAACACCTGGAAACTCACGCTGTAAACAGAGCTCATCATAAATGTGATGTTTGCAGTAAATCATTCACTTCTAAAATAACTCTGAAGATGCACGCTAGAGTCCATCTCGGTGAGAAATCGCTTAAATGTAATCTTGGTAAATCATTCAAGTGTTGGGTTTGTAGAAAGTCATTTGCCTTAGAAACAACTCGAAACATACATAAGAAAATTCATACTGGAGAAAAACCACATAAATTAAATGATTGTGGTAATTCATTTATTAGGAAAGATTATTATAAAAAACATGTCAAAAATCGTATTGGAGAAAGACCATATAAATGTGATATTTGTTGTAAATCTTTTATTTTTAAAAGTACTGTGAGGTCTCATGCTGAGAATACATTTAATTGTGTTATTTGTAATAAATCATTTTGTCAGAGATCCACCCTACAAACACACATGGCAACCCATTCTGGTGATAATAAATTGTTTACCCTTAAAGGCAGTCTAAGTGATGGTAAGAATTGTCATACTGGCAAGATACACTATAAATGTGAGGTTTGTAATAAATCATTTACAGCAAAGCGAATTCTACAACAGCACCTCAGAACACATACTGGAGAGAAACCATTCAAATGTGATATTTGTAATAAGTCATTTAGTCGGAAGAGTACCGTAAATCTTCATATGAGAACTCATAATCCAGTGGAAGAGTTTGAATGTAATGTTTGTAGTAAATCATTTACTAGAAGAATTTATTTAGATTTTCACATGGAAAGTCATATCAGTGAGAATCCTTATACATGTGATGTTTGTAGTAAACCATTTACCCTCAAATGTAATTTAAACAGACATATGAAGATTCACACAGAAGAACCCACAGATGGAAAACTATATAGATGTGATTTTTGTAATAAATCATTTTCAATGAGTACCATGCTACAACAACACAGGAGAACGCATTCTGGAGAGAAACCTTTTAAATGTCATCTTTGTGATAAATCTTTTTCTGGAAAAAACAGTCTAAGTAGTCATATGAATCTACATACTGGATGGAAACCGTATCAATGTGATGTTTGTAATAAAGTTTTCACCCAAAGAAGTAACTGTAATACACATATGAAAACTCATGATGCAGATTATCAACATAAATGTAATATTTGTGATAAATCATATACGCAAAAAGCTTATTTAATCATTCATATGAAAAATCATGCTCCGAAGGAAACATTTATATGTGATGTTTGCGATAAACAATTTACTAATAAGACTAATTTTGATCGTCATTCAAAAACTCATGCCACTTTTAAATGTAATTTTTGTAATAAATCATGTAATACCAATGGCCATCTACAAGATCACCTCAGAACTCATACTGGAGAGAAACCATTCAAATGTGATATTTGTAATAAATCATTTAGTCAAAAGAGCAGTGTAAATGTTCATATGAAAACTCACAACAAACGGCGGGAAGTGTTTCAATGTGATATTTGTAATAAATCATTTGTTTCACGAAGTTATTTAGATATTCATGTGCAAAGTCATATTAGCGGGAATCCTTACAAATGTGATATTTGTAATAAATCATGTGCCCAAAAATCTAATTTAAAAAGACATATGGAAACTCACTCAGATAAGCCCAGAGAAAAAAAATATAAATGCGATGTTTGTGATAAATTATTTACCAGAACAGCTACTCGAAACAGACATATGCAAATTCATACTCGTGAGAAAGCTTTAAATTGTGATGTGTGTTGTAAATCATATACCAGAAAAGATCTTCTTACCAAGCATATGAAAACTCATACTGCAGAGACACCATAGAGAGAGAGAGAGAAGGGGGGTTAACGTCCACTCAACACAAACCATTCGACCCCCCTCCCCACAGACACCATTGCAATTTAATGTTTGCAATTCAATGTTTGCAAAATCTTGTTAAAATAGTTGTGTTAGAAGTTGTCTCTGTAACTCTGGTATCCTTTGATCTTGTGTACCTAGTGGCACTGATTCATTTAATGTCAAATCACCCAAAACCATCTAATTTGTACTTGTGTCAAGTTTAAAGCTGACTGATTAAATTTGATGAAGAGAGTCCATGTTTGTGAAAGAACCCTTTGCATTTGGAATAGGGCATAGGCTGTAGTGCTGCTGTCTTGGCAAATGTGTCCCCACAGCGCACTGTGTGGTGTATACCTATCTTCATTTTATTTCTTTAATTTGTTAGTAGGTAGGGGGTTTTAGCAATGGGAGGAAACCAAAGAATCCATAAGGTTGGACAGACAACCCAATCCTTGTCATGTACAAGCGGGGAAGTGAAATCAAGCCAGTTGACTCAATGACAGACCTTATGTATGATGCAATAAACTATAGATCCAGCTGAATCATCAGAAACACTTTAGATCTCATCATGAAAAAAATCTCATCCAATCTTTCTCCACGATTTTAAAAGGGATAGAATCCCTTGTGAACTCCAATATTGTGTTAGTTGAGTTTCAAACGGGAATATTAGTCCAAAAAAATATTTCAATTAAGACAAAAAGAGAAAGAGAGAGAAATGGGGTTTAACATCCACTGGACACAAACTAGGTCATTTCGGGACTAACATATGGTTTAATTTTATTTCAATAATTTGTTTGTGCATAGGGGTCTTTAGCAGTGGGAGGAAACCAGAGCACCTGGAGAAAACCCGCAAAGTTGGACAGGCGACCCTCAATTAAGACAAGACAATGATGTTAATAGATGTAGTTCGTACAGATTGAGACTTAGATGGTGTTTTTTTGTGGAGAGAACTAAGTAATTAATACTAGCATCATTTGTATCTATTTTGTGAACATCTTGTAAACTGGTTGATTATAAACTGTACATTGGTTATTCATGTTATAAACTATATTGATTGTACATGTTATAGAGTGTGTATTGGTTGTACATGTTATAAACTGTATAGTGGTTGTATATGTTATTATATGTATATTGGTTGTACATGTTATTAACTGTATATTTGTTGTACATGTTATAAACTGTATATCGGTTGTATATGTTATAAACTGTATATTGGTTGTACTGTGTATTATACTGTACATGTTATAAACTGTACATGTATATTGGTTGTGCACGTTATAAACTTGATATAGTGATGATATATCTACCATACGACAAAACACTCTCAATAAATAAAATCTGTCAATATGGACAAAAATCAGATTGAAATACATTTAAAAAATTTGTTTCGCTTTTTTATACTTTCGATGACCTGCATTACATGAAGATCTAACTGGTTGTAGTGGAAGGTCGCGACGGGGGCCATACAAGCGTCTTTTGACCCTATGATGTCAACACGTGTATATCTTTTGGGCATCAATTGTTTATGACTTAAATATCGTTAATTTTACATGTCCGATCGATAGCGACTATACCACCGAGTTATTTATAGTGGCAATTTTCAACAAAAAAACCCGATACGATAATCGTCTTTGAACAAACTTTCGCGATCACCGTAATGTGGTCTCTGGCCACGATATTTGAAATATTGAATAGTTTCGTCAACAATCCTGACGCAAATGGCTACACACTGTATAGAGAGAGAGGGAAATGGGGTTTAACGTCCACTCAACACAAACTAGGTCATTTCGGGACTAACATATGGTTCAATTGTATTTCAATAATTCGCTTGCGCGTAGGAGGAAACCGGAGTGCCTGGAGGAAACACACGAGGTTGAGAAGGCGCCCTATCTCCAAGCCACATACGCTCACACCCGGGCTCGAAACCACAGCCGCAAGTCAGAGGTGACCGGCCAGCTAGAGGTCGAAGCGCGGCACTCTAGACCACTCGGCCATCCCAACCCCCCACCCTGTATAGAAAGAATGTACATGTATGCGATTATATTTCAACGGACTCACGTAAAGCTGCGTGTCTAGTGAAGGACACACGTGCGTAATTTTACAAAACGACTATATTACATTTTCAACATTGCGTTCGTTTTTTTTCTTTTTGGTGTTGGTTTTTTTTTTCATTTTTTCTTTTTCACACTTTTTTACTCTATTAAAGTATGATGGTTTAAATTGCTGTAGAATGACGGCACACGATGCATTTTTAAATTGCAAACTACAAAACTAGTTTGATGATAGATCTTGTTGGTAGTATATTCACTTTTATCTGGAGCACCAGAAGCAGCTATTGATAGACTTCAAATCGCCAAAAACAACGCCGCGAGACTTGTCACAGGAACCTCAAAATATATTCACATCTCATTGTATACGACCCAGCTACACTGGCTACCAGTGAGATCCAGAATAAGATTTAATATTCTCGTCATCACCTATAAATCAGTTATATCCAAACCAGCTCCTATTTATAAGATGGGAATGTTTTAATGTTTACACCACTGGTCGATCTAATTTTCGTTCAGGACGTGACAAAATCCTACTAGCTGTTCCACGTTCTCAGCGCCAGGTGGGCAAGTTTTCATTTTCCATTAGGGGTGCCAAACTTCGGAATGAACTACCCAGAAACATTAGAGAGTGTACCCAACTATCTCAGTTTAAATCTTCACTGAAGACTCATCTGTTTAGTAACTCATATAAATAGAACCATGTGCGTAACACTGTGTAAATATGAAATTATAATAATAATAATAAAGTATTCGAGTGCAGTTTCAAGTAAGACACAAGGTCGTACTTACGCAAAATAAAATTAACGCAGCATATTGGTTGATTGAAACCGCTTTCAAATCCACACAAAGATTCTGGGCACTCGTTTTATTACAGAAGAAAAATGTATTTCATTTGAAGGACGTCGTCATGAACATTTTGCAAGTTACAGTTGATCTTTTCTGTGCTTTGATACAATTGGCATGGGATACATTTGCATCAAATCCTTTTACTGTTTATGCGATTCTCCAAATCAGGCCCGGATCCAGGATTTTGTCGGGGGGGGGGGGTACACATTGGAGGAAATGGTAATATATTGCAACCTTGGATTGCTTGAGCGGAGACTATGCGTAAATCACCCCCCCCCCCCCCCAACTGGATCCGCGCCTGCAAATGAAGGTAGTATTGGTACATTGTTTATCCACACCATCCACATGTTACAACTCGTGTTACCGCAAAGGAAAGGAAATCAATTTGGTTAAATATCTCAGAATTACAATACTCAGGAATATACTTTTCTGGCGCGATTGACCCTTTTGTGGCGTTTGTCGCATTCGCTTGTGTACATAAGTAATTGTACTCAATCAGTGAAATGACTTTTTATACGCCTACATTTTCATGTGGACGTAGTATGCCGTCGCCCCTGTTTTTCCGTCCGCCCGTCCACGATTTGTTTGTTGACTCGCTACAGGTTATATTTAAACACTAGGTTCGTGTATTATATATAAACACTAGGTTCGTATATTATATATAAACACTAGGTTCGTGTATTACATATAAACACTAGATTCGTATATTATATATAAACACTAAGTTCGTGTATTATATATAAACACTAGGTTCGTGTATTATATATAAACACTAGGTTCGTGTGTTATATATAAACACTAGGTTTGTATATTATATATAAAGATTAGGCTCGTATATTATATATAAACACTAGGTTCGTATATTATATATAAACACTAGGTTCGTGTATTGTATATAAAGACTAGGTTCGTATATTATATATAAACACCAAGGTTTGTATATTATATATATAAAGACTAGGTTCGTATATTATATATAAACACTAGGTTTGTAAGTTCCTTGAATGACATTTAGAAGTAGAGGTATAATATTCATAATAACACAACTTTATGGATTTACTACTTCTTGGTTTAACGTTTCAATACTCTTACAGGTATCTTTATCAAGCAATAATCAATAATGAATAACAACTCTACATTTATAGTACATCCGTGAGTAAGAACAATTTAACAATAAAAACATAACACTAATTAAGATTTATAACAACAAACATTTCCCTTTGAATATGGCTTCACCATTTTTCTTCAATCTGAGGTGTTAAAAAATGGGGACTGAAGCCACCGCCTAAACTAAAATGCAATCAAAACCCATTAACAACACAATTAAATATGTTAATCTCTTTTTAGCTTATCATCTTGATGATATTTAATATGACTAATTTAAATACATCATGCATAATTGGTTAAGCTGAACCCACCCCCTCTTTGCACATATATTTACCATATTATACTATTCCAAAAAAGTAGGGGATATTTGATTTTTAAGTGTTATTAAAGTCACCTAATGAAACTGACGAAGAAACAAATGACAAAATGAAATGAAGTTCACATTCATCGATTTATTCCAAATGATCGTTAGACTAAGTAAGGCACAGACTGACCATTATAAGGGTAAAATGATACCCGGGGTCAAACAGCAAAGTTACCACAGCATCACAACAAAGTCAGTAACGGGTAAATCCTCCTCTGTTTGCCAAACAAGCATTGATCCGACGTGGCATACTCCTAATGAGACGTCTAAGGTCATTTTGGTCCAGATTGTCCCATTCCTGTTGCAACGCAGCAGCAAGTTCTTGGACATTGGCAGGACGTTGTTGAAGTTGACGTAACCTCTGTCCAAGCATGTCCCAGACATATCGATGGGGGAGAGGTCGGGACTCAGTGCTGGCCAAGGTAATGTGGTGATGTTCTGTTGTTGGAGGTAACCTGTAACGATCCTGGCCCTGTGACATCTTGCGTTGTCATCCTGGAAGATGAAACGGCGGCCATGAAGTCGTGCGAACGGCACAACATGGACTGCCAAGATGTTGTGTTGACGATCCCTACACCAACGACGTCTTGTCTGAATGTGATGATCTCTCAAACAAGGGATCACGCGAGGACATCGGGCGCGAAGGTGACCCCTATGCAGTCGATTCCGAATCGTTTGGCCACTCACTCTCACACCAGTGTCTGTTTGAAGACGAGCGCTGATCTGATTTGCTGTGATGACACGATTTCTCAAGGCCAAGGTACGGATAAAACGATCCTGGACTTGAGTTGTCGCCCTTGGTTGACCTGAGTGTGGTCTGTCCTGTACAGATTGTGTATCACGGTATCTGGACCATAGCCTGCTTATGACAGACTGAGAAACATTCATCGTCCGCGCCACAACCGCCTGTGTTGTGTCGATCTGTAGCATGCCAAGGGCACGTAACCTTTCATTTTGGGTAAGCCGACGCATATAAAAATTTGTTTTCTGGTCACTAAAACAATTAAACTGATGTTTCCACCCTGGAATTCAATGCCACAGTGACTGTAACATTCAAAGTCAGAGTCGTGAAAATCTTTGGGCGTCACATGTAACTGGAAATGTTTCTTCTGTTGGGTTCTATAGTGACTTTTTTCGTAGTCATTTGCATATTTTAGTATTATGCCCCCAAAATCAAATATCCCCTACTTTTTTTGGAATAGTATATTATATAGAAAATTTCTAAATTATAGTTCCACTAAAACAAATAAGTTATATTTGCACTGATAAATAATAGTTCCACTCCACTGATAAAACTAATCCATTATAGTTCCACTCCACTGATAAAAGTAATCAATTATTGTAATTTAACTTTGTTATGGGTAGGATTGTTTTTGATATGATCGGCTACTGCAGATTTGTTTGGTTCCATACGTCTAGTTGCTGCTTTGTGTTCTTTGAGTCTCACTCATAATGGTCGGCAGGTTCGTGTATAATATATAAACACTAGGTTCGTGTGTTATATATAAAAAACAGGGTCGTGTGTTATATATAAAAAACAGGGTCGTGTGTTATATATAAAGACTCGTATATTATATATTAACACTAGGTTCGTGTATTATATATAAACACTAGGTTCGTATATTATATATGAAGACTAGGTTCGTATATTATATATAAACACTAGGTTCGTGTATTATATATAAACACTAGGTTCGTGTATTATATATAAACACCAGGTTCGTGTATTATATATGAAGACTAGGTTCGTAGATTATATATAAACACTAGGTTCGTGTATTATATATAAACACTAGGTTCGTGTATTATATATAAACACTAGTTTCGTGTATTATTTATAAACTGTACTAATTCGAGCGATACAACCAGACTCTGGTGGATGCCATAAGAAGTAGAAGACTGCCGGAAAAATCGGCCATACATGTCATTGAGGTAAGAAATTTATCATTTAAATGTCAACATTATGAATATAAACATTCGACCGGTTTTCGGTTTCTAGTTGATCCCGTAAGAGACAAATTGCTAGTTATGACAATTTAATATTGCAGTTAGAGTGGCGCACAAATTAACTTTTGGTTTTTTTAATTTCTAGTACCAATGGTTAACATCAATTATGGCCTGTTGCGGTATTGGATCTATAGTGGAAAAAAACATCGGAAATAAATGCGGAAAACCCATTCCTAAAGACACCATTAACAAATTGAAGCATATAACATCCCAGGAAGATTTATTTGAATTTAAAATGATACAAACAACAAGGGACAGTTCTAACTTCACTTATCGAGGAGCCTTTACCCCAAAAGCACCATCCATGGTAACAAGAAAAGAAAAGGGGAATTTGTTTTGCGGACAAGTTGTCCGTTTATTCGCAACGGGAGCACGAACCTTGATCATTGCAGAGGTAGAGTGGAAGGGCATTGTGAAACAGTGCAACATATCGAAATGTTATTTTGTGGAAAAATGCAACCAGGTTATGAACAATTACACAGATTTACAAAGTTTATCCCAACCAGTACCATATGCCAGAGAAAGAGCCATCTTGTGGCTTTTGACGACGTTTGGAGCTGATTCTTAAATATATCTTGACAAACTTGTTATTTTTCAATATTTTCTAATATTATATAGCTTAACTAATGATTCAAATAATTTATGATTTATGGCACCTTTGAAAATGGTGATTTCATTGTATTATCTAAATCTCTTGCAAGTCATCTCTAGAAAATCCAGAATAAAGCAGCTTGAATTGTATCTCTCACCAAATATTCTGACTATATTACACATGTTCTAAAACAGTTACATTGGATACCGGTTAATCAACGCATCATTTTCAAAATTAACACAATCGCTTTCAACTCTTTAAACGATCCTTATGTACCATCCTATTTATCCAATATAAACCTTCTCGTTCCCTACTTTCATCTCATAAAAACCAAGTCAAAATTTGGCGAGAGCACCAAAATGAATGAATGAAATGTGGTTTAATGGCACATCCGCTCCAACCGGGCTATATTGCGCCAAACATAAGATGATGTTACGAGACAAACTAGAAACAAATAATCATATTATCTATATATACATAAATAAAAACAAATATCACAGTAAATATCAACTAAAAATAAATATCAACTTTATGTATATATATTTAAAACGTGAAATAAAATATCAGGATATAAACAATTAAAATTTTCGATAAAAATTTGTCTCTTTTAAAAAGTCTAGCGCTTTACCATATAGACCCGGCTGGGCAAACAGATGATGTAGTGACTGACAACGGTAATATCGTGATCTTGTTTGCTTAAGATGCTTGCACTCAAGAGAGCACCAAAAGCATGGAACAAATGGCCCATGGTAGTCCTAAGTAGTCTAGACTTGACTATATTCAAACGACGCCTAAAATCTCTGTTTTTCTACCCAGATTTTTTAACAATAATTTAAATGATTCACTTTCCATTTGTATATTGTGACTTATTCATTTGTATTCTTTTGTTTGTTTTTGTTTGTAAATATAATATGCCTACGTTGTTAAGTGCCACAGAACAGTCAGACTGACTGAATGTTCAGCGCTATAGAAACCGATTATTATTATTAATAATAATCAGATAATGTGTTTCACCAATATTTCATCTGTAAGTATCATGTCATTCTGTGCGATAAAAGGCGGGCGTTAAATAAAGCTATTTCAGACACTGACGATTTCAAAGGTCGTTTTCAAGTCAAAACATAATATTAAAACGAGGGAAGTCAAGTCTCCACTTGACAGTTTTTTGTCGCCCTTGCCATGGTCATGCGTTTCTTTTTTATTTTCATGTCAATACTTCAACCCCAAAGTTAGACAATATCAACAGATGTTATTTGGATCGAGTGACACAAATTTTAACAATAGGAATTAAATGTTTATTTACATTATCAATACACACAATTTGCTTTTTGTTATTAAATTAATTAAATAAATATTTGTTTGTTTTTTGTTTTATTTATAAATCCAGTTTCGGGAATGCGGATTTTGAGTCCGTACCAAACTTGATTTTGTGTACTGACTCGGTGCGGCGGTGCTCAATCCTTGTTATGACCTACTACTACTACCTCGTGTTTTAACGTCCGCCTCAACACACGAATGAACGACTAGGTGTACATACGTAATTGTACTCAATCAGTGAAATGACTTTTTATACGCCTACATTTTCATGTGGACGTAGTATGCCGTCGCCCCTGTTTTTCCGTCCGTCCGTCCACAATTTGTTTGTTGACTCTCTCATGTTATATTTAAACACCAGGTTCGTGTATTATATATAAACACTAGGTTCGTATATTATATATAAACACTAGGTTCGTGTATTACATATAAACACTAGGTTCGTATATTATATATAAACACTAGGTTCGTGTATTATATATAAACACTAGGTTCGTGTGTTATATATAAACACTAGGTTTGTATATTATATATAAAGACTAGGCTCGTATATTATATATAAACACTAGGTTCGTGTATTATATATAAACACTAGGTTCGTATATTATATATATAAAGACTAGGTTCGTATATTATATATAAACACTAGGTTTGTAAGTTCCTTGAATGACATTTAGAAGTAGAGGTATAATATTCATAATAACACAACTTTATGGATTTACTACTTCTTGGTTTATTACATGCAACGTTTCAATACTCTTACAGGTATCTTTATCAAGCAATGATCAATAATGAATAACAACTCTACATTTATAGTACATCCATGAGTAAGAACAATTTAACAATAAAAACATAACACTAATTAAGATTTATAACAACAAACATTTCCCTTTGAATATGGCTTCACAATTTTTCTTCAATCTGAGGTGTTAAAAAATGGGGACTGAAGCCACCGCCTAAACTAAAATGCAATCAAAACCCATTAACAACACAATTAAATATGTTAATATCTTTTTAGCTTATCATCTTGATGATATTTAATATGACTAATTTAAATACATCATGCATAATTGGTTAAGCTGAACCCACCCCCTCTTTGCACATATATTTACCATATTATACTATTCAAAAAAAGTAGGGGATATTTGATTTTTAAGTGTTATTAAAGTCACCTAATGAAACTGACGAAGAAACAAATGACAAAATGAAATGAAGTTCACATTCATCGATTTATTCCAAATGATCGTTAGACTAAGTAAGGCACAGACTGACCATTATAAGGGTAAAATGATACCCGGGGTCAAACAGCAAAGTTACCACAGCATCACAACAAAGTCAGTAACGGGTAAATCCTCCTCTGTTTGCCAAACATGCATTGATCCGACGTGGCATACTCCTAATGAGACGTCTAAGGTCATTTTGGTCCAGATTGTCCCATTCCTGTTGCAACGCAGCAGCAAGTTCTTGGACATTGGCAGGACGTTGTTGAAGTTGACGTAACCTCTGTCCAAGCATGTCCCAGACATATCGATGGGGGAGAGGTCGGGACTCAGTGCTAGCCAAGGTAATGTGGTGATGTTCTGTTGTTGGAGGTAACCTGTAACGATCCTGGCCCTGTGACATCTTGCGTTGTCATCCTGGAAGATGAAACGGCGGCCATGACGTCGTGCGAACGGCACAACATGGACTGCCAAGATGTTGTGTTGACGATCCCTACACCAACGACGTCTTGTCTGAATGTGATGATCTCTCAAACAAGGGATCACGCGAGGACATCGGGCGCGAAGGTGACCCCTATGCAGTCGATTCCGAATCGTTTGGCCACTCACTCTCACACCAGTGTCTGTTTGAAGACGAGCGCTGATCTGATTTGCTGTGATGACACGATTTCTCAAGGCCAAGGTACGGATAAAACGATCCTGGTCTTGAGTTGTCGCCCTTGGTTGACCTGAGTGTGGTCTGTCCTGTACAGATTGTGTATCACGGTATCTGGACCATAGCCTGCTTATGACAGACTGAGAAACATTCATCGTCCGCGCCACAACCGCCTGTGTTGTGTCGATCTGTAGCATGCCAAGGGCACGTAACCTTTCGTTTTGGGTAAGCCGACGCATATCAAAATTTGTTTTCTGGTCACTAAAACAATTAAACTGGTGTTTCCACCCTGGAATTCAATGCCACAGTGACTGTAACATTCAAAGTCAGAGTCGTGCAAATCTTGGGTTGGACCCCCATGATGATCCCAAGCATCACCTGCATTCCATGCGGTAGCTATTGGTGCGTTTGGGCGTCACATGTAACTGGAAATGTTTCTTCTGTTAGGTTCTATAGTGACTTTTTTCGTAGTCATTTGCATATTTTAGTATTATGCCCCCAAAATCAAATATCCCCTACTTTTTTTTGGAATAGTATATTATATAGAAAATTTCTAAATTATAGTTCCACTAAAACAAATAAGTTATATTTGCACTGATAAATAATAGTTCCACTCCACTGATAAAACTAATCCATTATAGTTCCACTCCACTGATAAAAGTAATCAATTATTGTAATTTAACTTTGTTATGGGTAAGATTGTTTATAATATGATCGGCTACTGCAGATTTGTTTGGTTCCATACGTCTAGTTGCTGCTTTGTGTTCTTTGAGTCTCACTCATAATGGTCGGCAGGTTCGTGTATAATATATAAACACTAGGTTCGTGTGTTATATATAAAAAACAGGGTCGTGTGTTATATATAAACACTAGGTTTGTATATCATATATAAAGACTCGTATATTATATATTAACACTAGGTTCGTATATTATATATAAACACTAGGTTCGTGTATTATATATAAACACTAGGTTAGTATATTATATATGAAGACTAGGTTCGTATGTTATATATAAAAAACAGGGTCGTGTGTTATATATAAACACTAGGTTTGTATATTATATATAAAGACTCGTATATTATATATTAACACTAGGTTCGTATATTATATATAAACACTAGGTTCGTGTATTATATATAAACACTAGGTTCGTGTATTATATATAAACACTAGGTTCGTGTATTATATATAAACACTAGGTTCGTATATTATATATAAACACTAGGTTCGTGTATTATATATAAACACTAGGTTCGTGTATTATATATAAACACTAGGTTCGTGTATTATATATAAACACTAGTTTCGTGTATTATTTATAAACACTAGGTTCGTGTATTATATATAAACACTAGTTTCGTGTATTATATATAAACACTAGTTTCGTGTATTATATATAAACACTAGTTTCGTGTATTATTTATAAACACTAGGTTCGTGTATTATATATAAACACTAGTTTCGTGTATTATATATAAACACTAGTTTCGTGTATTATATATAAACACTAGGTTCGTGTATTATATATAAACACTAGGTTTGTATATTATATTTAACATGAGCCTACTAGTGTAAGGTATAGTTAATCTATTGTCTATACGGTGAACATCAGGGTTAACTAGGGTAAGGTATCGTGTTTAAAACATCTCTGGTGGACAGATTCTAATTACACTCTAATAACTAAATGGTATAAATAATTACTGTATATTTAGACAATTACATATTTCAAATATAAGAATTGTTTTATAATATATATGTATCGATTAATTCTTGAGTAATAAGACAGGTCGAATTTTGACATTGTTATTATATTTATATCATCTTTAAATGAAATGAAATGAAATGTGGTTTTATGGCACATCAGCACCAACCGGGCCATATTGCGCCAGACATATGACGAGCTATTCGAGACAAACTAAAAATTAATCACAGTAGTAATCTATATATACATAAATAAAAACAAATATCACAGAGATTATCAATTAAAAACAATTATCACAAAACTTTATGTATATATAATTAGAAAATAACAAATGAAATTTACAAATATACAATTAAAATTTTGTGTAAAAATTTGTCTCTTTTAAAAAGTCTAGTAATCTACAATATAGACCCGGTTGGGCAAATAATTGATTTAAGGACTGGCAACGGTAATGATTAGATCTAATATCCTTAAGATACTTGCACTCAATCAAAATGTGCTTAACTGTCAAAGGAACATGACAGTGTTCACATTCTGGTTGAGGCTCTCGCTTTAATATGAAAATGTGAGTTAAAAAAGTATGACCTATGCGAGAGCGACACAAAACAACTCCATCCCTCCTGTTGGTTTTATAGGAGCTTGGCCATTCTCCTAAGAGAGGCTTAATGTAATGAAGTTTGTTTGTGCCTGCAAGATCCCAAGACCGTTGCCAGCGGTCATAGATAAAATGATTGATACATGTTTTAAAATCTTTATATGGTATTAAAATATTTGATAGGGGAAGATCTAAAGCAGCTTTGGCAGCTAAATCTGCTTGATCATTCCCCTTTATATCAACATGACTAGGGAGCCAGCAAAAGACGATGTCTTTGCTGTTCAACTCGTAAGATAGTAGCAGACGATAAACATCTGCTACTAATGGGTGTTCAAGCTGTTTATTGTTAATTGCTTGTAAAGAGGACAGAGAATCAGTAAAGATGATATGCTTTAAAGCTGAAGAGGACTGAATGAACTCCAAGGCCTGAAGAATGGCCTGGAGTTCGGCTGTAAATATGGAAGCAGCAGGTGGGAGACACACTGAAATGGTCTCAGATGGCGTCACAGTAGCCGAAGCTACCCGATCACCATCCTTAGAACCATCTGTGTATATAGGAGCATAATCACCATATTTAGACCTTAACTCTCTAAAGAGAGATTGGAACACCGTAGAGCTAGTATCTCTCTTTTTATGTTGAGTAAGATCGAAATCGATCTTTGGGGGAGACATAGCCCACGGGGGAGTCCTAAAGACAGGGGTATTCGCAATACTGTCGAGGCTGATGCCAGCCTCAGACAATAGGGGTTGTATGCGAATACCGAATGATGGAATGACTTTAGTCTTCACCAGATATAAATGTTCATAAAGCGGTCTAAATATGGTGTTAAATGAAATGTGATTAGGAAGTGATGCTATCTTCGTAGCATACTGCAGGGCCAGTTTATCACGTCTGTTGTGCAGTGAGGGCTCATGCGCCTCGACGTATAAACTGTCCACTGGAGATGTACGAAATGCTCCTAAACTGATTCTAAGTCCTTGGTTGTGTATGGTGTCAAGCTCTTTGAGATAAGACTCGCGGGCAGACCCATACACAATACACCCATAATCGAGTTTTGATCTTATTAAAGCTCGATATAATCTGAGCAAGACCTTACGGTCTGCTCCCCAGTCAGTATTTGATAAGACTCTCAATATGTTGAGGGCTTTCAGACATTTCTTTTTTAGGTTTTTAATGTGGGGGATAAATGATAATTTCTTATCAAATATCAGCCCCAGAAATTTGGTTTCATCAACAACTGGAAGGCGGTTGCCATCCAAGAAAAGTTCTGGATCAGGATGTAAACCTCGTTTCTGACAGAAATGCATGCAGACAGTCTTGGATTTCGAAAAACGAAATCCATTTTCGGTTGCCCATTGTTGAAGTGAATTCAAACAAAGCTGCAACTTACGTTCGATTATCCGCATGTCTGTAGAACCATAGCACATCTGAAAGTCATCAACATAAAGAGCGCCGTTTGTACCTGGTTTAAGGCACGCTGGGATCGTATTAATTTTTATAGCAAAAAGAGTAGGAGATAAAATGCTTCCCTGGGGAACTCCCATTTCCTGAGGAAATGGGTCAGAGAATATTGATCCCAGTCGTACCTTAAATGACCTATCTTCCAGGAAATTTTTAATGAAGATAGGTAAGCGACCTCGTAGGCCGAGGTTATGGAGGTCGCGCATGATACCGTGTTTCCACGTGCTATCATATGCTTTCTCCAGATCGAAAAAAATTGCAACTAAATGTTGCTTCTGGATGAAAGCGTCCCTGACGAACGTTTCAAATCTAACGAGATGATCAAGAGTGCTCCTTTGGGACCGAAATCCACATTGGAGGTCTGTAATGAGGTTGTTGGACTCGAGGTACCAAACAAGCCTTCGATTGATCAATCTCTCCATGGTTTTGCAAATACAGCTAGTTAAAGCGATCGGACGATAGTTAGTAGGATTCGTATATCATCTTTAAAACTAAAACAATATCTGTTATTGTATTTATATCATCTTTAAAACTAAAACAACATCTTTAATATATTTTTATAACTAAAACAATATGTTTAATATATTTCATAACTATATATAACAACATCTTTAATATATTTTATAACTAAAACAACATCTTTAATATATTTTATAACTAAAACAACACCTTTAATATATTTTATAACTAAGACAATATGTTTAATATATTTTAGGTTGTGGGTGATACTATGTCAAGCCGAAAAGGGTGGAAATATACAGGAAGTGGTAGAAACATTTATCATTACAAGACAAGCCAAGAAGAAAGCTTTAATTATAGCTGCTAGACGAAGGTTGTGTGAGGTTGTGGTGTATCTGATACAATACGGAGTAGATGTACATTACATTGATGGTCGTCATAATAACCTGTTACACTTACCTTTAGATAGCTATAACAGATATGACAGTGATGACGAATCCGATGGACGTGGTTTGATATTACAACGTGTAGTGAAATTAGTTGATGCTGGTGCAGATTTAAACCAGGTGAATGAGTATAAAGATACACCTTTAATTATAGCTGCTAGACAGAGGTTGTATGTGGTTGTGATATATCTGTTACAACACTGAGTAGATGTACATGGTGTTATAGCTTTAAACGCAACACACTTCACCAGGTTTTGGGCTATTCGTACTCCCATGTTAACTTTGAAGAGAAATGTATACAGGTCGTTTACCATATAAAACTCCAAGCTGTTATCAGTATATTAAAACCATTAATTCATCATTCTGATTTAAGTTTGACTGATAAAAATGGTGATACAGCAATTAGTTATCGTGTCCGATATTACACCTTAAATTTTACAGCCGTCTTTAAACTTTTAGTACATTCAGGTTCAGATTTAATGTCACATAACAACGGAGTTACGTTACTCCATGACATTTCAAAATGTAAGAGTTGATTGTTAACGGTTTTTCAGCTGAAGGAGAAAATATGCTTCATCGTTTAGCTGGTGTTAACTATGATTATTCCCTCAGCAAGTTCAAATGGTTGTTAAATAGCGAACTAGGCATCAACTATCCCTGTTCTATAACCAACACACCTACTATGATAGCTGTCTTTTTATTAAACAGTAAATATTTAGAACTATTCACACGCCATCACCCTAGACTAGAGATCAATAAGCGAAATCAGCAAGGTCATACAGCTCTACATCTTTGGGTTTACTATGCTTGAAGATGGCTTGAACAAGAGACGGGTCAATGATGTTAAGAATTATTGTAGACAGATATATCCAATATACATGGCTTGTATTGATATTGTTGATGGAACAGATGTAAATATTCCTGATAATAGAGGTAGAACTAGTTTAATGATGGCTGCTATGAAAAACGACAGAGTTCTTACAAGGAAACTACTTCAAGCTGGTGCCAAAGTTACCATGTTAGACTATTCAGGACTATCTGCTCTACAATATGTTTTTGTTTATCAGAGTGTGTTTGATTTGACTTGTTTTAAATTACTTATATCTAATGGTAATACTGGTCTTCTCAATTTACACTGTATCGATGGTAACACGATTATTCATACAGCTCTTTTTTTTCCATTTTTCTGGGAACCATGCCACGTTGTTTATTTTATTAGATTTTTAGTTGTTGAAAACTGTTATCTTCAGATTCTCGTAACGTCGTCACTTGAAAGTAGCTATAACCAAATCGATCTTACTGAGTTAAACCACCAAGAAAGAGACTGAGAAAACTATTATATCTTAGTGGCGCAGCAGGGGAGGAAATTATGACTTCTTAAAATTTGGACGAAAAAGACAAAAGATATGAACAACCAGACATTATCTATTCACGAGACAGAGCAGAATTCGTTAGTTTCTGTAGTAATATCTCTCAAGTCCTTGTGTAGAAGGGTTTAACCTCACTTTCCCCACATTTGAATGTTTTGATAAAGGATTAGGAGGTTAGTAGACCGTGGATGAAGGACTATAGTCGGTTTTAATTAATTAGTATCACTGGTGTAAACTTCTCACTCTAATTATTTTTACTGGTGAACACTTACCACTATCAGTAGATCGGGCAAATTGCTAAAATCAGTTTACTTATAAATTACATTGTCAGCTATTTTTATGTAATTAGTAATTTGAAATAAAAACAAATAAACTACTGATATTTAGCTTATTAGTCGATATATATAGCTCCTCCGAATCGCAAATGGTTATTCCAAAATGGCGAACGCTCTTGTTAACTTTAAATACATTGCTAATACTAAAGGTGGTCAGCATTTACTGCTACATGTATTTATTTATTATGTTGAGGTGCCACAAACTTGTTACAGACTATACTTTAAATGCTCTTAAACCCCCTTTATTGGTGAATTAGTCATAGCCGGGTGGACCTAGACTCTAAATAATGGATGTGGGGAAAGTGAGGTGTCCCCTGTAGAAGATTCATCAGACATAATCTTGGATTGGTATAAAGGACAACGTTAAGGATCTTGAATTGCCTCGTGAAATAAAAGATTATTTTCTTCTACTGAAAGATATTCTGCACCCTAAAGATTATAATATAAATACGATTGATGATGGTTGTGATGATGATGATTATGATAGTTATGATATAGATAAGAATGGAGATGATGATTATTGTGAATATAACTACAAGTATTTCTCTCTCAACACGGGCCATGAACTAAGACAAGATGTATCCTAATGGTTGGTGGTTATGAATATGTTATAGAGGGGTCGATTATAGGCAGTCACTTAGAATTGGCTAAATGCACGTGGCAACCTTTTCAGATTAATATCCCTTGATATAATCTTTAGTTCATTGTTTTAAAATAAACTAACCTGGCTACCATTTCGAGAGAGTTATATCTACCAATACTGTATTTCCGAAATGAAGCAGAACTAAAGGATTAACTAAAACAATAGATGTCAATTAGGCCTGAAGCACTCGGACCATGGCAGGTTTAAACCCCATGTGACCGGAACTGACTAATCAGATGTCTTCGATGAGTTGATCCTCAACCTGCCTTTAAATACGAATGCTGGACTTAACTTCTTCACAATACAGTATTGGAACTGAAACTCTCTTCTGTTTTAATTCAAGGAACGCACAAAACAAATTACTACGGCGTATGACACGAACACGCCCCTTTAAAATATTGATGATGATGTTGATGACGAAGACGACGGTGATGGTTTTTTACGGCTGTTATTGTTGATCCGACTGGTAGAGATGTCTTCTATTTTAGTGTTTTTAGCGTCCGCGTCCGAAGGTGATATCGCAGACAAGTATTATTTTTCATTTGTATTATTTTAGCGCACGCGCAAGGGTCTTTGCTGTGGGAGGAAACCGGAGTGCCCGGAGGAAACCCACGAGGTTGAGAAGGAGCCCCTATCTCCATGCCACATGCGCTCACACCGGGGATCGAAATCACAGTCAAAGGTGACCGACCATCTAGAGATCGAAGCGCGGCACTCTAGATCACTAGGCCATCCTACCCCCCCCCCCCCCCACACGGCAGAGAAGTGCACTGCCATGCCTATTTATAGTTTCATAGACTCCACGTCTGGCTATTCATAGTCCCGATACCCAGCCACTGCAGCGTGCACATTAGCCGAGTCCAACTTTCTGTAGAGAGCACGGGTCACCTTGCAATGGTCGTCATGTTGGTGGAATATATTGATGATATATTTCTGTTCATGATGATGGTGACGATGACGGTGATTTAATATAAGCACATTGGTTATAACAAATATATAACGAACTGGTCAATGTTGATAAAATCTTGATATGGTAGGAAAAAGCGAGGATAACCTGTAATCCAAACCCAGAGAATGAAATGGCACGTCAGCTCCAACCGGGCTATAATATGCCAAACATATGGTGAGTATTACGAGACAGGTTAATATATATCGCAGAAAAACATATGCATAAATAAAAACAATACCACAGTTAGTAAAATAATATTTAACTTTTATGCATATAAATATTAAATACAAAAATGAAATGATTAAAATTTATGGTAAAATCCTGTCTCAAGTCTAACACTTTACCATATAAACCCAGTTGGGCAAACATGTGATGTAATGAATGACAACGGTAAAAATAATTCGATCTAATATCCTTGAAATGTCTGCACTCGATCAAAATGTGCTTAACTGTCAAAGGAACATGACAGTGTTCACATTCTGGTTGAGGCTCTCGCTTTAAAATGAAAATATGTGTTTAAAAGGTGTGACCAATGCGAGAGCGACACAAAACAACTCTATCCCTCCTGTTAGTTCTGTAGGAGCTGGGCCAGTTTCCTAAGAGAGGCTTTACGCGATGAAGTTTGTTTGCGGCCATAAATAAAAAGATTGACTGAAAATTTAAAATAAGAAAATGGTAATAAAAATTGTGATATGGAAAGTTATTTTTCGCAGGTTAATCTTGTAGGTTTTTGTTTTTCGTGTAGTGCGGTCCTCCTGCACTGACTATATAAGTACGCATAAAATGAACGTTAAAGTGGACACGAACGATATATACACCAATCATTTTCACCACGGGTCACCTTTCATCACATTGCCATCTACTAATTAACAATGCGTTTACAGACAGTGGAAATGGAATGAAATGGGGTTTAACGTCCGACTCTTTTGCACCTAGCCTGGGCTAATGGAAGACGGGCATACGCCATACAGTGTGCTATGAGGGAAATTTTGCCAGGACAGCGGCGCTACGGCCTACTCTTATATCGAATTCCAACTGCCAATGGATCTTTTACGTGCACTCCATTGTGTACACGGGACCTCGGTTTTTCGTCCCATCCGAACGACTAGGCAGCTGTCCTTGTCAGGCCCTCCTTCTGCATCACTGACAAGGGGAAATCACGCCGGAAAATCGAGATGAACATTCTCGGCCAATGCAGGGATCGAACACCCGACCTCCAGGCTAGCGAACCAGCGCCTTATCCACCGTAATCCCCCAGACACAGTGGCGACATGTCACTTAAACACATGTACGTATTGATTTGTAAAATATAAGGCATGTCTTTCTTGAAAATAATAAGAAACGTTTTTCTATTTTTCAGAAAATCGCCACAAGAATAAGCGCCCACCACTACAAGCGTTGAATCCGCAAGCCCCGAATCGGAAGTGCCCATAATTCCTGAATCCCCAACCCCAGTCAGTCCCGAATGTCGGACACCCACAGAAAACATGACACCGATATATTTCCTTGGAAATGAAACAATGCATGAATTCTTCAACTACATTGAAAGTTGATGAGCCGCCGAGTCGGCCATTGAGACCGTAAATGAATTTTTTTTTTTTTACAATGCCTGGGCACCAAAATAGAAGTGTTCAACAGGCGCAACTTGCAAATATTGAAAAATCAAAATAAGGTATTAGAAAATCAGGCGTATATCATACAGCTTCTTGGAGCAAGGGGGTGGTAAGATATCGAAGATCACGTACCGAATCCACAGACTTCAACGATATTCCCGATCCCAAAAAAATCAATAACCAAGAAATGTCCAAGCATGTAGCGTCATCTAGAACAGTGACGCATTTTTTCGTGCTTAATTCTGAACGGTTTATATCCGGAACTTTTTGCCCGGACAATTACAGATGTATTCACTCTTACAATTGGGAGGGGGGGGGGCAAGACGAATAAAACCGAAATAAAGCGTGGAAAAAAAACGATACCCGCAGTGTCAGTCATTAATGAATGCCTACGGCGATCAGAAAAAAAGAAGAAATAAAAAAATGTTTGATGTATTGACTAGCTGTGGCATAGGTTGTTTATTATTGTAGCAAATGTACTTTGGTCAAATGTTGGCCATCTATTTTACTAGCGAGTTGATTATCGAATGCCGTGAAATATGTAAACAGTTCAGATTGAACATGTATGATGTGGTCATTTATCAAGCGGATATTCCTTTTAGCCTCTAGAAGTGTCCACAGGCAATTATGCTAGACTTGTGGTTCTTAATTATGGTAGAAAACCACTGGATCAACAAAAATAATGGATCAACAATTGAACATTGCATACAGGCGTGTCTTCATGCAAGCTGTAAGAACCAATAATGATTTGCCACTATTTTTTGTTTGTGTCAACACAAATGTTGGCTTCAGCACTGTCGCATCATTTCTGATAGATGGTGAACATGCTGCACTGAGCACTAGTAGTCATATCCAGTTAGAGCAAAGCATGGAATCAAAAGTATTTCATGTGCGATATGTCGTTACCAGTAAATATCCCTTCAGTTGCTGTAATTTCTAGTAGGTTCAACTTTAATAACAATTGTTAATCATTCCATGATTTAAATTTACCAGTCGGGATTTCGGAGGCATTTAATGCAAATGCATGGTGGTGAAATCTGTTAATTGGGTGGCACCTACAACACTACAGAGTATGATTTGCCACTATTTTTTGTTTGTTTAAACACAAATGTTGGCTTCAGCACTGCAGCATCATTTCTGATAGATGGTGAACATGCCGATTGCACTAAGCACTAGAAGTCATATCCAGTTGGAACAAAGCATGGAATAAAAAGTATTTCATGTGCGATATTGTCTTTACAAGAAATTTCAGCAACTGAATGGATATTTACTGTTATGTTTAACTTTAGTAACAATTGTTAATCATTCCATGATTTAAATTGAGCAAATTATTATACAGAACACAAGCAAATGTTCAGAATTTAATTGAAATACATTCCAGTGCTGGGTGGCAAACTTTTTCAGTTGGAGGTGGAACTGGCCGTCATGTACCTGTACTCCACGCTTTAATATCAATATCAATTCAGTAGTCAGATATTGTGGACCTAAATCAAACCTGTCAAGATACGCTCAACAAATATTTTGAACAGTATAAAAATACCAAAAAGGACTACTGAATGCTTGCCTATGCAACAGTCAATACTTTTTTTAAATGGAAATTTGCCAGGGGAGAGAGAATTACAGCCCTGTAACTTTGGCAAGGTTGTGAAGCATAAAGTCTGTACAACGCCGGATTACATAATGAGGGATTTGCTTGCGTGTCGTTCCTAGAAGCGTGTTAGAAATGCACATGGTGTGGCTAACTGAAGCCGTTCTAAAACAATCCATGGATTTTTCTTTGTATGACTTTTTAAAGGTTATCCAGAAAGCAATGATCACACAATTAATGTCAAGTTTCATCCAACTAATTTATGTGAAATATGAAATCGCCAAATATAAAAAAGATGATTATGTAAATGATATTTATTTTTTGTACCCCAGATAATCATGCTAAAAAGCTAGAAAAAGAAATATAGGCGGAAACGACATCAAATTTGGACACGGAACATGACGAAGTTAATATTAGAAGAAAATGAAAAATTAGTTTTAAAAAAACAATTTTAAAGGGCAATTTTTAGTAAGATATTTTACAACATCTGCATAACAAAATCAACCCATGGCAATATTTTACAGTAGAATCTGTTAGTGTATTTATTTCTTTTAAAAAGTGAATTATTATGTATATTTAACAGACCAAGAATACGTCTTCTGTCCGAGGAAGACAGCCTCTCTAATGATGATAATTTGTGTGAATCGGGATCTGAGGCATGTCGCAGTGTGCCAACACCACCAAAAGTGGTTAAGACAGTTACACCGAGGCCGGCTATCCCACTATCACCACTTTTATCATCGCCACCAACTATTACATAATGACGTTACAGACGCTTTGTGCCGTATTGACATGTGAAACTGATTTCAATATCAACCTGTATCCTATCGACACCCCTGGTGATCTTGGTAGCATTTAATTGTTCATTATGTACCAAACTTGAGGTTGATCTGTTTTATTTAACTTTCTATCTGATAAGCAAACTCTACTAATGTTAAACCTGATATGATACGTTAGCCAGGTGTCGAATACGATCATTTGTCTGGAAGTGTTTATAAACTCAGAAGGGGAACGATAGTTTACATTATAGTTTGTCGTGGATGTACTACATATATATATATATATAATTGAAATTAAAGATGACAAAATAAAACTACATTTTTATGCTAACGTTTTCACCGCGATAGCAGCTCATCAGGCGTTTTATTAAACAATAATTGAATTAACAATAGTCTATGACGTCACGGTGTCATAGTTACATGATAAAATTATTGTACAGGCAAGGGTAGTTAGTTAGTCTACAGACTACAAATATTTAATCCCACCACAATCTTTATTTCATATAACTTATATATTCTCTTATTTTGAATTAAGTTTTGGGTGGTACTTCTCAATAAAATAGCTTTCTTTTGCCTCCAAGAGGTCATTGTTTTTGCTATTAAGTTTATATAAAGGAAAAATACTAAATTTACCCCCACCACACACTTCAAGGGTGCTCACTGAGCGGGATCATCCTATATTTTGGTTGAAGTATGTGCTGTGGATGAAGGTTCATTCTCAGCCTAAGCATCATTTGGGTCTTTCCTATGTACTTCCCCTTGCATCCCGGACACGTTATAAGGTATATTACATAGTTTGATTGGCAATTCATTGCCTGTTTGACATAAAATGTATTATCATCATTAATTTTTATGGATGATCCCTCGATGATAATGTCACAGGTTTTACACTTTGAACTACCGCATTTCGAAACTAATCTAGCTAGGATTATAACATCTTCTAAATATGATTCAGTCGCTTCAACTCCATTAGTTTCGAAATGCGGTAGTTCAAAGTGTAAAACCTGTGACATTATCATCGAGGGATCATCCATAAAAATTAATGATGATAATACATTTTATGTCAAACAGGCAATGAATTGCCAATCAAACTATGTAATTTACCTTATAACGTGTCCGGGATGCAAGGGGAAGTACATAGGAAAGACCCAAATGATGCTTAGGCTGAGAATGAACCTTCATCCACATCACATACTTCAACCAAAATATAGGATGATCCCGCTCAGTGAGCACCTTGAAGTATGTGGTGGGGGTAAATTTAGTGTTTTTCCTTTATATAAACTTAATAGCAAAAACAATGACCTCTTGGAGGCAAAAGAAAGCTATTTTATTGAGAAGTACCACCCAAAACTTAATTCTAAATAAGAGAATAAATAAGTTATATGAAATAAAGATTGTGGTGGGATTCAATATTTGTAGTCTGTAGACTAACTAACTACCCTTGCCTGTACAATAATTTTATCATGTAACTATGACACCGTGACGTCATAGACTATTGTTAATTCAATTATTGTTTAATAAAACGCCTGATGAGCCGCTATCGCGGTGAAAACGTTAGCATAAAAATGTAGTTTTATTTTGCCATCTTTAATTTCAATTATATATTACCAAAGAGCAGCTTTAATTAACTATTCTACTATATATATATATGTTACAGTCCATTTGTGTAATCAGTCATTTCGCTTAATGACTAAATGAATCAGTCATTTCACGAAGAGCCTGTGAGCACCAGGTTATACGTGTAATGACTGAAAATTCCAGACATTACACGAAATGACTAAAAATCATGGGCAGACATTACGCGAAATGACTGAAGTACTGTCAAACCACAAAAAATCACTGTAAAACATTTATTGACTTAACATCCAACGTTAAATCATACATAATAAATGAAATAAATTCCCTCGAAACGAAATATTAATTTCAGTACTAAAATCTTACTGTCAAATCACTTTTTTTTAAAAGAAAATCCCGACTGGTCCATCACTAAAGTCACTTATTTATGCATAACAGGCTGCTATGACGGCTGGGGTATTTGAGTTTGATTTTGAAGCATTTGCATCTATTCGTCCCATATCTCTTAGAACCAGCACAATTACACCGAACATGTCCCTGTCCACTGCAGCTAGATACTTTATGTACAGCCTGACAAAGTGTTACCATCTTTGTATGGTCTACATCAGATTCAGTAAGTAACTGTTGGGGACACAAATCAAACTGATTGCGTGAAAACTTCGCTTTCCGAATCACTGCTTTGACACAAATGGTGTACATGTTATTCTTATCACGGTCGAAGATAATTCCCAGAATATTTCGTGGATCACCACAACCTCTATCCACTAGAGGGATAGGTACAGCTACGTCGTTTCCCACCTGGCACCATTTTTTTCCCGTAGGATATTTTGCAAACGTGTTCAATTTGGCCAGCTGGAGATTCAAAGTCAAAATCCAGACTGGTATTTTGTGTTCCTGACTGGTAGTTAGTGTCGGTTTTGGACTGGATGTTGGCGTCAGATCCTGGCTGGTAGTTTGCGAAGGAATTAAAATTTTCTTGCAAACTTCATATTTCTTGTAAATCTCTGCTTTAAACTGATTTTCGTAAGATTCTGCCATGATGATATAAGTAAATTTTTTCAATGAAATTTAGTAATTGAACTGGAAAATACTGGTCACAATTCTATGGAATACAATTATTGCTTATTACTGAATATGTTTCGACTAGGCTTCTCTAATCATTATCAAGCAATGACAAAATATATAAAATATAACAAGACAATACAAGCAATACGTGGTTAATGCTGACCAACCAGAGACACCCTTCTAATTACCTTGAAGGAAACCTAACTTATTTAACTTAATGTAATTATTGAAAGTGATTAAAGGGACAATAACATTCTTGCTGGCTTGGTAGCTCCAGAAAATAAATAATACCCTTATTCTAAGTACTAGATGTTTAAATGTTCTACCTGTTGGGTAAATTATCCATTACAACCTATTTTACTTGTCCAGAGGGTTCGAAAATATTTTAAAATCCAAGTCACATTTGAAAAGGTTTACGTTAGACTTTTCAAATCAATTGGTTGAATTTTTCCAATTTTTCAAAATAGGTGTGTTAAGATGAAATTTATAGCATCATTTAATTGGAATATTCTAAAATAATACGATTTGTTGACTAGAATGAAGATTGGACATATTTTTCAGTTACAACAAGAGTGTTATTGGGGCTTTAAGGGTGATAAGGGTAATGCTAATAACAACATTCAGTATGACACTCTACCTGAAAATAAAACACAATGATTAATGGATAACTTTTTTTGAAATGTTGACAACGATTTTATCCGGTTTTTTAGATACATAAAACCCTTAACGAAAATAAAAATTTAATTAATATTGTCAGTGAAAAATGTTGATAAATGCATAAAGATTTAACATGATTTCACTTAAATACAAACACCATTAGAACAAAGACCCTACAAAGCTTCAGTGGTCCCCTAAAGGCCGGATAATTAAATCAGTGAGTAGTTTTAGTTATAGCGATTCCTTCAAATTGAAATGACATCATTCATCTATTAAAACGTCAATTGGTCTTCCATGAAACTAAAAACAGGTTATAGGAAGGGCAGGATTTAAACTTAACAGGTTATAGGAAGGGCAGGATTTAAACTTAAAAGTTCATTTCAATAAAAACACCATTCTACATACCTAATGCCCAGAAAAGCGAAATAAAACTAAAAACTAATATGAAATGTTTTATTTTAAAAGTTTATGTTATGTGTTTAGGTCTACACATATTGCCTGATTTGCAAAATCTGCAATCAGGCATTATGTGTTAAAAAGGGTAGGAATTTTAGTCATTTCGTGTAATGTCTGGAATCTTCAGTCATTACACGTATTGCCTGGTGCTCACAGGCTCTTCGTGAAATGACTGATTCATTTAGTCATTACGCGAAATGACTGATTACACAGATTGACTGTAACATATATATATATGGATTCACGCTGGTATTGCGGAACGTTTCAAGGTCACAAGTATTTGTACATTAATAAATATAGTATATATGTTATTGTTGTTTATTACAGTTTATGACAACTGTTGAACAATGGTTTCAGATTGTGGTAATAAAGTTGATTTAT
Organism: Patella depressa; assembly: GCA_948474765.1. Taxonomy (NCBI): domain Eukaryota; kingdom Metazoa; phylum Mollusca; class Gastropoda; family Patellidae; genus Patella; species Patella depressa. The sequence goes on along the minus strand of OX419715.1, from coordinate 7,345,984 downwards.
AAACCTTTGATTTTATTGTCCCCCGCCTTTCGAAGAAAGTTGGGGGACTATTAAAATGGGTTCGTCCGTCTGTCCGTCACACTTTTTGGGACACAATAACTCTCTCCCTAATTGAGCTAGAATGTTCAAACTTGGTGTATGTGTTTATTAGGTCAATGCCTTGATGGAGTTCGAAGATGAGCATTTTCCGCTTAGGGTAAGCAGAGATAAGCAATTTGATTGGTTGATGCTTTGGGACACGATAACTTTAGTTCTAATTAAGTGAGATAGATTAAACTTGGTGTATAGTTTCATTACAGTAATACCTTGACTAAGGTCGATAATGAGCATTTTCTGCTCAGGGTAAGCAGAGCGATACGCAATTTGATTGGTCAAGACTTTGGTACACAATAACTCTCCTTCTAATTGAGTTAAAATGTTCAAACTTGGTGTATATGCTTATTAGGTCAATGCCTTGATGGAGTTCGAAGATGAGCATTTTCCGCTTAGGGTAAGCAGAGATAAGCAATTTGATTGGTTGATGTTTTGGGACACGATAACTTTAGTTCTAATTAAGTGAGAGTGATGAAACTTGGTGTATAGTTTCATTACAGTAATACCTTGACTAAGTTCGATAATGAGCATTTTCTACTCAGGGTAAGCAGAGCGATACGCAATTTGATTGATCGAGACTTTGGAACACAATAACTATCCTTCTAATTGAGTTAAAATGTTCAAACTTGGTGTATATGCTTATTAGGTCAATGCCTTGATGGAGTTCGAAGATGAGCATTTTCCGCTTAGGGTAAGCTGATATAAGCAATTTGATTGGTTGATGCTTTGGGACACGATAACTTTAGTTCTAATTAAGTGAGAGTGATGAAACTTGGTGTATAGTTTCATTACAGTAATACCTTGACTAAATTCGATAATGAGTTAAAATGTTCGAAATTGGTGTGTGTGCTTATTAGGTCAATGCCTTGATGGAGTTCGAAGATGAGCATTTTCTTCTTAGGGTAGGCAGAGATAAGCAATTTGATTGGATGATACTTTGGGACAAGATAACTTAGGTTCATCTTGATTCATGATTTTTATGCCAATACAATGACTGCATTCTCATTCAGTAATGGATTCGACAGTAACAGTGTATAGAATAGAAACGATTGACTCGGACACGAGGGCCCTTTCCCTTGGCCAGAGGGGCCCTTTTTTCTGACTTTAGGGTCCCCCGAACTAGGGTACATTTTCATTTTTCTCGTCGGTTTTAGCATTTTTCTTTATAAAACACTTTTGGATGACACTTCGTGTACAGTTTGATTGCTCGATACGTTTGAAAAAAAATAAATGTGCGATTAATTAATATGTGTCATCTATTTATTTTGGGATTTCGGCGGGGGACATCAGCCTCACTGTTGGCTTGTTGTTTATTCGTAAGATGTATGATAGTTAATATTTGCCAAGGTAGAGTTATTCACTTGTCTAATTGCATTGAATGCATGTGCACTGCCTGTTTCGTTGTCGTGGTCTGATTGGTTGTGAGTGAAACTGTAGTTTACGTGGTGGAAGATATGAATTTATATTGTTACTCTAATGCTGGATTTTGGGAGAATCACACGTGTCCATTAATCATCATTCATTCATGAATCATTCCTATAATTTATATTTCAACTAAATGGGTGTTAGACTGTGTGTCGTTATAATGGTAATCTGTGTGATTTATGAGTAATAATTAGTATAAATGCTTGTAAGTATTGTTTGATTTTTGTAATGTTGATAATCGTAGAAATGTAGAAATATTTTGATTATTTGTTAAACATTGTGTTATGTTTTATAGGTGATCTGATTCTGATTTTGATCGTGAAACGATTGTGTCCTGACTCTGTTTCTGATCATGTTAATGTGCTACGGTTAGTGTTACCGATATTGTTGCTGGAATCGTTACTGTTCCAGTTATTTCATGGTGTTGAAAATAATTTAAAGATCTACATGAATAACTCATCAACCTTATCATCTTAATTGTGCTGCGGAGATTCAAATATTTAATATGACTGCTGTGTGCACGTTTACCGTCATCTCATCAATGTAAAAATTATGTGATTCGTCGTGTGCTGGGAATCCGTGAAATGAACTATTAGAGAATAATTACATAAATATATATATATATATATATATATATCGTTGCTTGTCTGGCGAACCGACGAATCTGAAATATTTAAGTATTGAGAATTATGCGTTTGAAATTTGCGCTCTGTCGTTATCTCTATGTCCATTCAATAATAACGTTATATGTAAATGGCGTCATGTTTCCTGATGTATATGTATGAAATATTAAATCATAAATAAATGTTAATATTTGATGGCTACAGAGATAACAACAGAGCGCAAATTTCAAACGCAAAATTCTCAATACTTAAATATTTCAGATTCGCCAGTTCGCCAGCAAAGCGACGATATATATATATATATATGTGTGTGTTATAACTGTATTGATATATTGTAGTTATATAAAGATATTTAAATCATATTGTGTTTTGTTAATGGGAACTATATAAGTACATGACCGTCAATCCGCCCTCAAAAGAACCAAAGGTTCAATTTTGTGACAAACGACATAGTGATATGGGGGCTAGGCGGGCGCCTAGAAGGTACCTTATGGGTACAAGGCAGGGCTCGAGGAGATGAGACGAGAGTTTCTGGAGTTAGCACACTCGTGCTAAGACACGACCCCCTCCATACAAGTTAGTTCTGAGATCGTTTACATTACGATGTTTGTACCTAACAAAGCAGAATAAAAGTGTTATCAGAAGTTAATTAGCGTTCACCCTGTTAACATCTACTGCTCCAGTGTTCCAGTTATCAAATCCTCAAGTCACCATGGACCCAATAGTTAAGACACACGTAGTTCCAGAAGAAGAGACGAACCGAGTGTCCTACCACGTTGCGGTAAGCAGCACGGATAGATTAACCGACAGAGGAATCTTGAAGTGTGTGATCGACCCTTCTGGGCAAGTGGCAGGACATTCTAACCATTTACTTAAAAGACGACTAGTGGCACGTAGATGTTCGAACAAAAGAAATTAAGACGAAAATTCTCGAGACAGAGAGCCACACCCACATGGGAATTACCTACCGTTTTCACATACGTTTTTCCAAAGTCGTCACACTAACAGTTTATGATTTCACAGTATCATACTCTGACTTTAAAGGAAAGATGCAGTGCAGTTATAGAAACTATAACCTCAATTCCAAATAAGTTAATCTGTCATGTATCATTATTCTTAATGGCCGTATGCTTTATAAAGCCAGAATTTACTGACAGTAAGTCAGACTTAAATAGAGCTCCTTCCGATCCATGTTCTCAATAAAAGATCTACCAACTATGTTGATGGCCTGTTATCTGTAGTGTTACAAACTAGCCGGTGGAGAATTTGTTTACATCGGTATTAAAGAAAACTTAGTTAAACGACTTGATTTTTTATTGGGTTAATCTAATGTCAATTTTGGCTAATTTTAGGATGTTTTGAAAATAAGCCCAAAGATCCATTTGTAATAGGATTGTATCGTGGGGAGGGTAAGCCATCTTCTGTGAAAGAATACCTACAGAAATTTGTGTTAGAAGCTAATGTTACAAAGTGTGAAATCTCCGCTGTCCTTTTGACCCGTCTGCTGTCATTAACATCAATATGACTATTGTCAAATAAGATTCTTATAGTATATGCAATTGGTCATGACCCTTAAGTACATATTTAATATCAATGTATGTATATATCAATGTATGTATATACTAATTAACCTTCTGCCTTTAAATTGGACAAGTTTTTTATTCAAATCAGTGGAGCAAAGACGAACATGGGCAGAGCAGATAGACGCACAGACAGGCAACCCGAGTTCAGCCGCTGCATTGGCAGCGGGGCGGGATGCTGGATTTGATACATTTAGTTTATATAATAGTTTCTGTAATGTTGGTATGGTATATTCTGTTCCCGCTGTAAATAAATATATTTCCGAAACTGATTCTGTTATCACTTACAATAGTGTTACACCAATCTTCAAACAAACGGTTTTAATCACCTTTATGGTCAGGCTATCAAGATGGACATTTCAGCTGTCATTTGTGATCCTCCAGCAAGAGCTTTTATTAAGCAAACAAAGGGTCATACAGGTTATTCAGGTTGTGAAAGGTGTACCCAAGACGGTGTTTACGTAGATAAGGGTATGACATTCCCAGTTCTAGATGCGCCTTTGCGGACAGATACATCTTTTCGTGAACAAAATGACGAAGATCACCATATTGGTACTTCACCCTTTACAGATTTGACAATTGGTTTTGATTACTAAATTTCCTCTTGATTATATGTATCTAGTATGTCTTGGCGTCACCAGAAAATTAATTTTTCTTTGGATGAAAGGGCCCCTTAAGAATAGAATAGGGGTAAATTCGATATCCAGATGTCTGACTGACCTTAAATTGTGTGCGCCTTGGGAATTTGCAAGAAAACCAAGGTCTCTATTGGAAGTAAACTGTTGGAAAGCAACAGAATTTCGATGGTTCTCGTAATATACAAGCCCAGTCGTTTTAAAAAACAATTTACCAGACCATGTTTAATATTTTTTTATGTTATTGTCATTGGGAAAGCAACAGAATTTCGATGGTTCTCGTAATATACAAGCCCAGTCGTTTTAGAAAACAATTTACCAGACCATGTTTAATATTTTTTTATGTTATTGTCATTGGGTGTTTACATAATGCTAAACCGAAACCTGTGCCACGAATATCTTGAGTATGCTGCTGAATTATTAAATATTTTTGTTGTTTAGTATAGACAAATTTATGGAAAATGTTTTCTGAACTATAATGTCCATTATATAATACACTTGTACACTAGATGTACAAAAATATGGAGCTTTAGATAATGTATCATCATTTGTTTTTTTGAAAACTATCTTGGTAAATTAAAACGTATGATTAGAAAACCCCAATCACCACCACACCAAGTAGTTAATAGACTGTCAGAAATGATGGTGCGGATCACCCCCTCCCCCCGGGAAGGGCGTGGGCAAGCTCGTTGCCCGTCTCAAGCCCACTGATTATTTGGGGATAATTTATTTTCATGTTTAGTTCTTTTTCCTCTTGTCCTTGTTAATTTTGGTTTATTTAGTTTGTGCCGGTGGTTTTTTTGGTGTTTTTTAAAATTATTTTTAGGGAAGGCCGCTTTTATTATCTTCCTCTTTATTTCGTTTTCCCTGGCGCTTTCCGATGATTGAGCTTAACTATCTTCCATTTTCTAGTTCTAAATTCGAACTTTTTATACTCTTCTGTCCCCGCTTTTTTTTAGATATGGACCAAACCTATCCTGGGGAAGGGAGTTATTTTTGGGAATTTGTTAAATTTTTATTTTATTTTCCTAAGGTGGTGGGGGGTGTTGGAAATGGGGAAACAGTCCCCGGTAGATCGGTGAATGGAGTTCAGGGTTCAAATAAGGATAAAATGACACGGTATGGGAGGAATTGTTTTTCAGATTTAGTTTGTAAATATGTTGTAATAATTTTTGTTTCAGATGGACAGAGATGGAAATATGTTACGATAATTTTTGTTTCAGATGGAAATCCAAATACCTCCCCATCCTCATCTGTCCCTGGAAACCGCGGAGGACGTCAGAGGCACCAGCATTTAGTTCTCAAAGTCTGGTCCTCCCCGCCCCCCCCCCCCAAAAAAAAGAATTTGCTTACCTACCTAATCTTCATGAGTCAGGTTTGGGCAAACTGAAATATTTTAACCCTGGCCCTATGAACGCTTATAAAAATCATTAGAGGGGTATAAGTAAGTTGAAATTTAAATCAAATATACTATTCAAAAAAAGTAGGGGATATTTGATTTTTAAGTGTTATTAAAGTCACCTAATGAAACTGACGAAGAAACAAATGACAAAATGAAATGAAGTTCACATTCATCGATTTATTTCAAATGATCGTTAGACTAAGTAAGGCACAAACTGACCATTATAAGGGTAAAATGATACCCGGGATCAAACAGCAAAGTTACCACAGCATCACAACAAAGTCAGTAACGGGTAAATCCTCCTCTGTTTGCCAAACAAGCATTGATCCGACGTGCCATACTCCTAATGCGACGTCTAAGGTCATTTGGTCCAGATTGTCCCATTCCTGTTGCAACGCAACAGCAAGTTCTTGGACATTGGCAGGACGTTGTTGACGTAACCTCTGTCCAAGCATGTCCCAGACATGCTCGATGGGGGAGAGGTCGGGACTCAGTGTTGGCCAAGGTAATGTGGTGATGTTCTGTTGTTGGAGGTAACCTGTAAAGAGCCTGGCCCTGTGACATCTTGCGTTGTCATCCTGGAAGATGAAACGGCGGCCATGACGTCGTGCGAACGGCACACCATGGACTGCCAAGATGTTGCCCCTGTAGTACTGGCCTGTAACACGCCCTGCAACAACATGTAAAGCCGTTCTTCCAGCAACAGTGATGCCTCCCCACACCATAACAGAACCACCCCCAAATCGATCATGTCTGATGACGTTAACGTCTTGGAAGCGCTCGTTTCGACGACGCCATACCCTCCTACGTCTGTCCAAAAAATCAACAGTGAACCTTGACTCATCTGAAAACATCACATTGCTCCAGCGTCGATTATCCCAGTGTTGACGATCCCTACACCAACGACGTCTTGCCTGAATGTGATGATCTCTCAAACAAGGGATCACGCGAGGACGTCGGGCGCGAAGGTGACCCCTGTGCACTCGATTCCGAATCGTCTGGCCACCCACTCTCACACCGGTGTCTGTTTGAAGACGAGCGCTGATCTGATTTGCTGTGATGACACGATTTCTCAAGGCCAAGGTACGGATAAATCGATCCTGGGCTTGGGTTGTCGACCTGAGCGTGGTCTGTCCTGTACAGATTGTGTATCACGGTATCTGGACCATAGCCTGCTTAGACAGACTGAGAAATATTCATCGTCCGCGCCACGACCGCCTGTGTTGTGCCGATCTGTAGCATTCCAAGGGCACGTAACCTTTCATTTTGGGTAAGCCGACGCATATCAAAATTTGTTTTCTGGTCACTAAAACATTAAAATGATGTTTCCACCCTGGAATTCAATGCCACAATGACTGTAACATTGAAAGTAAGAGTCGTGCAAATCTTGGGTTGGACCCCCATGATGATCCCAAGCATCACCTGCATTCCATGCGGTAGCTATTGGTGCGTTTGGGCGTCACATGTAACTGGCAATGTTTCTTCTGTTAGGTTCTATAATGACTTTTTTCGTAGTCATTTGCATATTTTGGTATTATGCGCCCAAAATCAAATATCCCCTACTTTTGAATAGTATATGAATATAGGTATACTAAATTATGCCGTTAATTGATCTACCGCCGGTATATAAAACGAAATCCATTTTCGGTTGCCCATTGTTGAACTGAATTCAAACAAAGCTGCCACTTACGTTCGATTATCCGCATGTCTGTAGAACCATATCACACCTGAATGTCAGCAACATAGAGAGCGCCATTTGTACCTGGGATAGTGTTAATTTTAATGGCAAAAAGTGTAGGAGATAAAATATTTCCCTGTGGAACTCCTGAGGACAAAATAATCAAACTTGTCATGTGAACTTTACCTATTGCATGAAAAGTGGTGGGGTATTCCGGAGGGGTGACTACCATAATAGTTAAAACATAGTGTACTTATAAACGTTCAGAGATGTTGACAAGTTATACATAATATGTGGTGTCGTCCAAACTTTTTAAATGCATTAGTTAATTTGATATAAAGATAGGTTGCCAGGCAACGAAACATACGCCCACAACAGCTAAGTCGTCCGGGCAGTCAACAAGGGTTGTCGCATATTGTTTCTTTTATCAGTCAGGAGAACATTTACTATTTACAACACATGATAATCTTATTACGAGTAATAGCCCATTAAATAATTATCAGAAATGATTAGAATAGTTTTGATGGTTTGTCTCAAGGCCTTTGTCCACAAGATATTTCAAAGTGATCAAGTGCAAGAAATTATCAGATATCACTGAAAAAATAGGATTCTTCGTCTCATGACCCTAAACACTGTGTACAAATTTAAAGTCAATCGGATATTAACTTTAGCCTCTAGAGCGTTTACAAGATTTTTCAAAGTGATAAAGGGTCATAACTCTGGTAGTAATTATCGGATATCACCGAAAATCAATATGCTTCTTCGTCTCATGACCTTAAACACTGTGTATAAATTTAAAGTCAATCGGATATTAACTATAGCCTCTAGAGCGTTCACAAGATTTTTCAAAGTGATCAAGGGTCATAACTCTGGTAGTAATTATCGGATATCGCTGAAAATCAATAGGCTTCTTTGTATCATGACTTTAAACACCGTGTATAAATTTAAATTCAATCGGATATTAACTTTAGCCTCTAAAGCGTTCACAAGATTTTTCAAAGTGATCAAGGGTCATAACTCGGGCAGGAATTATCGGATATTGCTGAAAATCAACAAGCTTCTTCCTATCATGACCTTACATACTGTGTATAAATTTAAAGTCAATCGGATATTAACTATAGCCTCTAAAGCGTTCACAAGATTTTTCAAAGTGATCAAGGGTCATAACTCTGGCAGTAATTATCAGATATCGCTGAAATTCAATAGGCTTCTTCGTCTCACGACCTTAAACACTGTGTATAAATTTAAAGTCAATCGGATATTAACTATAGCCTCTAGAGCGTTCACAAGATTTTTCAAAGTGATCAAGGGTCATAACTCTGGTAGTAATTATCGGATATCGCTGAAAATCAATAGGCTTCTTCGTCTCACGACCTTTAACACCGTGTATAAATTTCAAGTCAATCGGAGATTAACTTTAGCCTCTAGAGCGTTCACAAGAAATTGTGGACGATGGACGGACGGACGGACGGACGGACGGACGGACCGACAGACGGACCGACAGACGGACGGACGGGGGCGACGGCAATATACGACCACATTTCCATGTGGGCGTATAAAAAGTCTGAATAACCGGGACAGGCTCAGCATATCAAAATATAAATTCTCTCTTTTCTTGCAGATAAAGCGATACAAGCTTGAGGTCATTTATTACTGTTATGGCCAGAAATACGATTTCTAATTATTTAGTTGATTCCGTAATTTTACATGACCCGTGTGTACTCGTAATATTTCGTTTCGCCATTTTTGTATTCCGAAGTTTGTTGTATTGGGAACGGAAGTTCAAAGCACATGGCAGAAGCGCTTCATGGCAGTAGCTATTTGGTAGAACATAGCATTAGTGATGTGCGGTTTTTAAATTTTCTTTCGGTTTCAGTTTTTCTGAGGCAAAAAACCTCGGTTTCGGTTTCGGTTTTCGGTTTTTTTTATTCATTTAAACACTGTGTCAAGTATGTTCTGATTTATGGTTATTTTATAGGAATACTTGAAAGCCAGAAAAAATATCAAAAATATTGATGTAAATAGTAAACAACAAGGTTTTTTTTTTACTGTTATGACTTATGATGACTTTAATTATGACTGATAGTAATAACAAAGTTACTGTAAAAATAAGATCTGACACACACAATGCCATAGGCATAATAATAAATTAATATAACGACATAATATCAGTAACAATAAAGTTAGATTCTACTGTAAAAAAAAAATACCAAAATAAATTTGCACAACAAAATAATACCAATCCAACAAATCGAAACATGTGGTCTTTTATTTCTCGTTTATAAATTATAAACTTAAAAACAAAACTAACGCAATTGCCGTTTTCGGGTGTTGTTCAAATGTTGTTCTAAACCTGACTCAAAATTGTTAAATTATATTCTTATAATTTATGCAGCAGAAATAGATTTTTTACAAAGATTAAATCTACATTTTGTGTCATCTAATCTTTCATAGTTTATTGAGCAAGCCATGGAGGCATTTTACTTTTTAGAGGAAGCCATCGTTCGATATTGACAAGCGGCTTCGGGTTGAATACAATTTTGGATTGTAAACCGAACCGAATTGAGAAAATAAATAGTCTAAGCCAACCAGACTGACTAAACACTCTATTATTCTATACATACGGGCTCTGGTTGATCGAAAATAAAAACGGAAGTGGTGGCTACATTAAAATTTTGGAATGATTAAGTAAACGAAATACGGCTACATAAAAATTAGGAATTTGGAAAAAAACCGAAACGCACGGTTATTTTTTTTTTAACGGTTCGGTTTTCGGTTTATTTGTAAAAACCGATACCGTACGGTTAAACCGAAAAACCGCACATCACTACATAGCATTTTGTCAGTTATTTATCATTTGTCAGACCTTGTCAGCTATGTAAGAGATTTGAAGGGGATTCGCATAAAAACACGGTATTTGTAGTGTCAATTTAATGTATTATTTAGATATTAATTGTTTTAGTTTTATATGTATTATTGCAACATTGTCATCACGCTGCACACTCGTGAGTCATGCATTGAGCTGATCAGGTTCCCGCCAGGCCCGCTTCGCATGCTATCTGACTGGTCGCTTGTCGTATCTCTATTGTTATTAGGTGTAGTCTGTTTTAGTGAGCTAATTAATATATCTAAACAATAGTGTTGATCTTAGGAGTAAAATGCATTCCACTAATCTATAGTTTTTGTATTATAGCATATTCATAGATTGCTAAAGTTCTAACTTTAGATAAAGTTAATATTAGGAGTTATCTCCCCTTAATGGTATTTCGTTTTACTGGAGAATGATAGTACATATATTATAGTCCAGGAGCTAATGACAAAATAATATGGTCATCAGTTACAAAAGGTTTGACCCCCCAAATTTGTAGCAGGTGTCCGTACGAGTAAAAATCAATTGGTCGGATCGGGCACTGCTGGGGCGTTTAGCCACAGCAGCACCTTAAAGTAGGGCCCAGGGGGCCAAAAATTAGGTCATAAGTTACATGGCTGAAACGTTCTAGAGACAATGGTATCCATAGTCGGAGTAAATATTTCACAAATCTAACCAAAATTTCCGGGGCTTTCCCCAAGTCAGACCACGCCCAATATCGCCTCACAGGACCAATAATATGGTCATAAGTTACATGGCTGAAACTTACCAGAAACAAAGATCCATACTTGGTAATTATAATTGTCAAAAATCTAACCAAAAGTTTGGGGGCTTTCCCCAAGTCAGATCGCTCTAAAGTATGGCTGACCACGCCCTAAAAATTAGGCTTTTTATATGGTCATCAGTTATATAAATGGCTGAAACTTACCAGAAACAAAGATTCCCACTTGGTAAATACAATTTTCAAAAATCTAACCAATGGTTTGGGGGGCTTTCCCAATGTTATATCGCTGTAAAGTATGGCCGACCACGCCCTAAAAATGGGACTTTTTATATGGTCATCAGTTACATGGCTGAAACTTACCAGAAACAAAGATCCATACTTCGAAAACATAATTTCCAAAAATCTAACCAAAAATGTTGGGGCTTTCCTCGCGTCAGATCGTCCTAAAGTCGACCTGACCACGCCCCAACAATGGGATTTTTTAAATGGTCATCAGTTACATGGCCAAAACTTACCAGAAATATTGTTCCATGCATGGCAAATGTATTTTTTTGAAAATCGAACCATAAATGTAGGGGCTTACCCAAGAAAGATGGACTTTAAAATTGCCGCCCCACCTACCTTTTCTATATCATCTAAATATATTTGCATTTCTTCGAAGGGCTCTTAAAATTGCTGATGAATGTGGAAAAACATGCATCTGTGTAACATATGATTTAGCCATTGCAATGGGTGCACTATAAATCCAAGCTGAAGAATCAACTTCGAAGGGCTCTTAAAATTGCTGATGAATGTGGAAAAACATGCATCTGTGTAACATATGATTTAGCCATTGCAATGGTTGCACTACAAATCCAAGCTGAAGAATCAACAACATTTGATTCTGTATTTGTCCAACTTGGTACTTTTCACACTGAATTGGCCTTTTTCAAAGCGGTTGGGAAATTCATTGCTGAAACCAGAGGACCGTATCTTTTAACAGAATGTGGAATGCTGGCTTCTGGTTCACTTAATGGATTTATTAGTGGAAACCATTACAGCAAGTATAAGAGAGTACACCAGATGCTTTCTTTATCAATGGAAACATTACATTTTAGATCATTCTATTACAGTCAGGATATTGATAAGCAGGAGTCATGTAATCTTGAAACTGAAATCAAAGCCATGCGATCTGCTGAATATTTTAATGAGTGCGCCATTTCTATGGAAATGCAGACGATTTTGACAAGAGTACAAACATTTTACCCAAGAAACATTAGATTTCCTATTAAATGCTCCTGATATAGGTCAAAGAGAATAGAAGAGCCGGTGCAACCAATAGAGAATTAGAGTATGATATTGTTGGCCCCGTGCAAAGAAGACCTACAGATTTTTCACAGGCCTTAAGAAATGACAAATTCAAAGAGGCGTCGATTGCCTTTCTAGTGATGAACTGGCAGTAGGATGGCTCAGCCATTATATTGAACAATAAAGAAGTATCTGTGACCTGTCAAGAAAAATGATTTTCCTTATGTGCCTCCAATGGAAAAGTTTTAAAAAGAGAAGAAACTGCGCTTGAAAGTCAACACGAGGAGGCTGATTCAAGAATGATATTCCACCTCAATTCCCTTTTAGCTCCCAGTAATGTTGTCATCCAAACAGTTGATACTGATGTGCTGATAATCCTATTGGGTAATTTGCATGTTATTGTTCCGGGGATTAATGTTTGGCTTGAAGTAGTCTTTATAGCAAAAACACACTTCGATATATAAATGTGAATGAATTAATCCAAAATCTGGGCACAACCTTATCCAAGTCTATACCAGCATACCATACACTCACTGGCTGTGATTAATATACTGCATCAGTTAGTAGGAAAAGGTAAGTCCGACCTTAAAAATTATAACGAACAGCGGTTGATGTCCAGAAAGCCTTGTTTTCTCTCGGTAAAAGTGAATCCATTCCTGCTTGAGTAAATACAGACATTGAAAGATTTTTTTAATATCTATGGAATGCCTACAATGTCCTTAGTTAACAATCTTCGCCTAGAAATATTTTTAAAGAAATACAAACCGAAAAAAAGCGATGGATGCATTTCTGGTATTAAAGGTATAGAAGCAAGTCCTTTGCCGCCATGCTCACAGGTATTAACTTTGATAATCGAGAGAGCGAATCATATTTGTAGTGTCTGAATGAATGCGTCGAAGAATAATACCCCCTGTTTCCACCCAGAGAATAGTGGAAGGGTTTTACATGATGATGGGATGTAGAAATTAATGTGGTGTGATGGTGATGTTGCTCCTGTGTCAGTTGAGAGTATTTGCAGAGAAGAAGATAGTGACCAAGAAAGTGAGGACTCCGATTACGAATCAAACATTTCTTGTAGTGATGAGTAAATGAGACAGATTAACTATTAAGTTATGTATATCAAAACTATAAAAAGATTTCATAATTTATCGTTGACCTACATTTCTAAAAAATCCATTAGATTGTCATTCATTAACGAAGATCAGAAAAAGCAAATACTATCGAATTCAAACCAAAGCAACTTATTAATGCAATTATTACTTTCCGCTTTGTTATAAGATGTTGAATAACATTCTGAATAATTGTTTAATGGGCAGTTGTGATGGATTATGGAACGTTAGAAGGCATAAATTTAACAGCAGCCCAGTCCTTTCTATATATTTTCTATATATATTCTTCCTATAGCACTTGATTCCATTGTTCATTTAAGGACTTCACATAGCTTATAAATTTTTTTTCTATTTTTGTGCCTATAACTAATAAACATTTCTTCTATTTTTGTGCTTCAACAATGTATTATCATAAATTTGTATTGAGGGGGTGGGGCGGGCTGCAATTTTAAGGCCCATATCACTTGGGGAAAATCCCAACATTTATGCTTAGATTTTCGAAAAATACATTTTCTACGCATGGTGCAATATTTCTGATAAGTTTCAGCCATGTAACTGATGACGATATAAAAAGTCTCATTGTTAGGGCGTGGTCAGGTGGACTTTAGGACGATCTGACGCGAGGAAAGCCCCAACATTTTAGGTTAGATTTTTGAAAAATATGTTTTCCAAGTATGGATCTTTGTTTTTGGTAAGTTTCAGCCATGTAACTGATGACCATAGAAAAAGTCCCATTTTTAGGGTGTGGTCAGGCATACTTTACAGCGATCTGACTTTGGGAAAGCTCCCAAACTTTTGGTTAGATTTTTGAAAATTGTATTTAACAAGTTGGAATCTTTGTTTCTGGTAAGTTTCAGCCATGTAACTTATGACCATATAAAAAGTCCCATTTTTAGGGCGTGGTCGGCCATACTTTAGAGCGATCTGACTTGGGGAAAGCCCCCAAACTTTTGGTTAGATTTTTGAAAATTATAATTACCAAGTGTGGTTCTTTGTTTCTGGTAAGTTTCAGCCATGTAACTTATGACCATATTATTGGTCCCGTGAGGCGATATTGGGCGTGGTCTGACTCGGGGAAAGCCCCGGATATTTTGGTTAGATTTGTGAAATATTTACTCCCACTATGGATACCATTGTCCCTAGAAAGTTTCAGCCATGTAACTTATGACCTAATTTTAGGCCCCCTGGGCGCTACTTTAAGGTGCTGCTGTGGCTAAACGCCCCAGCAGTGCACGATCTGACCAATTGATTTTTACTCGTGTGGACACCTGGTACAAATTTGGGGGGTCAAACCTTTTGTAACTGATGACCATATTATTTTGTCATTAGCTCCTGGACTATTATGTTTTGTTCTATGATTATTTATAGAAATGTTTGGTATTTAACTTAGTAAAGCCATGATTGCATTATGTACCCTACTGTCAGCATTCATAAGCCTTCCCCTTGGCTTGGAAAGTTGATTACCTTGTGTACCAGTATTATTATTTTATTTCACACTTATCATAATTATATTCCTATATTTACTCTTGTGTATTTATGTATTTCAGTTAATCGTTTAGTCATCGTTTTATGTCAAAATTTTATGTCATCGTTTTACGACATACGTCACATCATCTACGATCAATGTACAGTTTAAATAATTGAACGTCTTTTCAACTTTAATAATAAACAATATGTTAATCTACATACATCGTATGTCATCATTTAACCCATGACAATAGACGCATTAGTGTTCTCGCCCCGTTGGTAGTAAAAATTACCAAGACGAGGTGATGAAGAAGAAATACAATTGCTTCCCAGAGCTACTGATAGCGGATTCCACATATAAGCTTAATGATCTTCGTATGCCAGTATTTCTTCAAC
The DNA here is from genome assembly GCA_948474765.1 of Patella depressa. Classification (NCBI taxonomy): domain Eukaryota; kingdom Metazoa; phylum Mollusca; class Gastropoda; family Patellidae; genus Patella; species Patella depressa. The sequence goes on along the minus strand of OX419715.1, from coordinate 7,330,696 downwards.
TTATTGCACATGGGCCATTCACTGTATAGACCCCTCATGGAACGGGAATCGATTATCAGGTCACCAACGAAAAAATTAACCAGAAATCTTAAAAAGGTTACGTGTCCGGATAAACAGTTTTGACGTTTACGTCCAAACGACTCAATATTTTGAGCTGAAATTTTGAGACAAGGTTTGTCCGTTTAAAAGATTCATGCCACTACAACAACAGATTGGAAAGCATTAGCCAGAAGCTGAAACAAGTTATCAAGGAGTTCTCTAATTTATAGCATTTTTTTAGATGACCGGGAACTTGTTATTCGGTGCTTGCGTTCGGAAAGGGACAGCAGAATAAGTAATACGTTGTAGAAGAGACCAGCCCTTGTTTTTGCACGCTACTCCAACTATTGCCACACTATGCGTTCAAAGTTATTGCGAATCAAATGCAACTGGCAAACTAGGTACAGGGTCCTGACATTGAAGATAGTGGTTCTAATAAGTTCCTGATTCACACGTTATCTTAAGAGGCTAATGTAGACAGTACATCCTGCACCTACTATGTTCTAGCGGTCCTGATGAAGCTCAATGTTTTCTTTGAGGATGGAATATCTGAACGATGGAGGATGGGTTTTATAGGGATACCTGTTCAATATCACAAGTACTAAATGGTGAATTTGAAAATGGTGGACCTATAATTGATGAAGCTCTGCCAACGCACAATCAAACTAAGCTGTCTCAGCCACAGAAGTACAGTTCTTCGCAATCTAATTGCATATTGGGAGATGGATGAAGAAACTTCAGTTATTGGCTTAAATTCAGAAGAGGAGGTGAGAGTAATATTTGCATTATTCTTACAATTACCCGGTACTATATTAAATTCTACTGGTGTTGTTTAAGTCAAAACTGCCTACCTTAAAATACATTTCGGTGTACAAATTAGCTGGTCATTGTCACACTAAACTGACTTGTAGCCTTGTACATTTTGGTGCAAATTTTTACTATGCCGACGTGCCATAAAACATTCGTTTTTGTAGCATTACACTGTACGCCATTATATGAAGAAAAATCCCTCAGATTCAGAATATGTACCATTAAGTGACCAAACACCGACTTTGGATATTGTGTTGCACGATGTGGTAATGAATAGTCCTCTGATGGAAACAGTAAGTCTCTGATGGAAACATTTAAACCACAGTAAGTTTCTCATCTTTTTAAGCATATCACGATATTTGTATCGTATGTAGTATATACATGTAACAAAGTCTGATGAAGTGGTGTGAAGTCTAACACATAATTACAGAGCTCAGTTACCAAATCCTGGAGTTTTAGTTATTTTAAAAAAAACCTTTGTGGCTTTTAAATTTTCAGACTCCACCATCATGTGCTTATCAAATACCAGCTTGTATTAAATTGCCAGCCAAAATCTAAAAAGGAGGAAGGCCAAAAGGTGATGAAAACAAACCAGTTTCATTTTGGCAAAAAGCAGTCTAAGGACAAATGTAAGTAATTCTGCTTTAAAAAGTTCGTTACAACTACAATGTCAAATAAAGGATTTAGAAGTTAAAAGTTATTTGCATTTGTTTGTTCTTAATTTTTCAAACTTGTTCAGACTTGGTTTTATTTATTACTATTTAATAAGGTACTTTCTTGTGCCTATTAAGGCCAAGGTTAAAAGCCTTGTGGTGGCAACACAAAGCGAGAAGTCATTTCAAACAATGAATGAGTGGAATGTTGCTTAATGTCGGCTCCAACCGGGCTATATTGCGCCAAACATATGGTAAGCTTTCTCGAGACAAACTAGAAGAATATAATCACAATATTATCTATACATAAATAAAGATAGGTTGCCAGGCAACGAAACATACGACCACAGCAGCTAAGTCACCCGGGCCGTCCATAAAGGTTGTCAATTTTATGCTTTTGTTGGTAATGGGAGCATGCATTTACAAGGGCTTAAGAAAATTAGGGAAGATTTTGTAATAATCAACATTAAGTAAATTATCAGGTTGATGTTGATGTAAAAACAAACATTCCTAATTTTACAAGTTTTAGATTTTAAATCAGTTGGGGTTTGGTGAGAAAGGGAGATAACAGAATTTTTGAATAATTAATGTTAACTGCTTTAATATAATTTTATTAATGAAAACATATTTGAAAATTACTGTGACGGTTGAAAATACTCCCCCCCACCCCCCTTTACCAATGGTGTGACTGCCCTGATATCTGTAATGGGGAGATGGAATGTTGTCGACCTTTTGGGGAGAACCATACCGGATATGCTTTTCTCAACTTGCACTACAGAATCTGTAATGTGTTTCTTAAATCAGCACATTATCATGATTACGTTACACCTTATTGGACTCCCCTTGTCAGTGGTGCTGGAATGAGGGCATGAGTAGGAGTGCTGCTAGTTGTTTGGATATTACCAAAAAAATGGAGGCTTCATGTACACATGGGTGTACATGTAAAAGATGCCTTGACAATTGGAATTCAATATAGAGTAGGGTGTAGCACTGTTGTCCAGGCAAAGTTTCCTCATAGCACAATGTACCCCTCTCTTCACAAGCCCAATCAAAGCAGAACAGTTGGATGTTAAACCTCTTTTCATTTCATTTCCCCACTGGACTTTAAGACATGAAATGAAATGTTGTTTAATGGCACGTCAGCACCAACCGGGCCACATTGCGCCACACAAATGGTAAATTTAACGAGACAAATTAAAACAATATCACAGAGATGAATTCATATATGAAAATAAAAACAAATATCACAGAAAATATAATTAATTCCTTTACATATATAAATATTTAAAACAAAATGTACGATAATTATATACAATTAAAATTTTGAATAAAAGTTTGTCTCTTTTAAAAATGCAAGCACCTTATCATGTAGCTCCGGTTGGGCGACTTTAAGACATCCTAAGTATGCCACTGGTTTATGTTGCATTTTAACCACAACCAATTCCAGCATCTTTTATCCACTCATTCCCTGCCTACATTGTTATAGGAATGTGATGAGTGTTCACCTATTATTTACATGACATTCTGATGCTCACTTCACAAAGAGATATAAACTAAATTGCATGTAATTAAGTTGCAACAGTGTTCAAACAAAAAGAAACAAATATGTGAAATAAAAATATTTATTAATCATAGATTCATACATGCGACATCAATAAATATATACACATAATAGTAATATAAGAAATTAATTAAAACTTATGAAACTTTAAGTTTAAATCTTTACATTTAAAAAGTTATTATTTGAATTACCGGTACACATGTAACAGGTATTGGGGTTAATACAAATTTAAATCGTTTGAGTATTGCATAATCTATTTTGTTTTAACTATGCTTTCATGAAGATGGAGAAAATACAAGTAAATAATTTATCGCAAAAGCAGGGTTCATAGTCATACCCAAAATATTTCTTCTAAACTTTAGAACTTATTTGGTCTGTTCAGGGATTATAATGTTATTTTTTCAAATAGTTCAAATAAAAATTTGTGTTAACTCTTGTTTGCTGCGAGTCGGCTACTCAACCCTAACCCTACTCCATCAAAGTGGAGGGGGAAGTACGATTTTTCCAATACTCTGTCCAGCAGTTACATGTAAGGTGTTCACTCACCCAAGCTCAATCAAATAATAAAAAATCTAAAAGTACTTGTAACAGTAAAACTTTAAAAAGTAAATATCATTAAATAAATTGAGATTAAATAATTAATCTAGCAGATGCAAAATAGCAGCAAAGCATTATGCAAATTTAAATCACACAAAATAGTAAAAAATAAATCAAAGTGACATATATTGACCTAACAATTCAACTTCGTGTATGTATTATTATTTGTCAAGATTTATGAGAATTGAATAAATTCTAATAAATTTTTGTAATATATTGATTAAGTTTGTATTGTGTAGAAATATCAGCCATAGTTGAATTATGAGATCAACATACTAATTAAAAACAAAATACAAATGAACATGCACAATTAATATTCGTTAATAAAACATACCAGTAAATTCAAGTAGTAAGGATAAAATATAATACAAAGACAAAAATAAAATACATTTATAACAATCATTTTAGCATAATGGAAGGTCTTTTGAAGCTTTGAGGTCTTGTGAATTAATCTGAAAAATATAAAGCAAATTTCAAATCAATATATTTTAAAAATATGACATGTGCAAACCTACAGACAGGCAAGGACTATTTAGTACAAATTGTTAATGATCATTAATAATTAATATTACCAGTAGAAATATGAAGGTTTTTGTTTACATGAATTTAAACTTGGTAGATTTATCAAAGCAATCCGATTTAAAGACAAATTTTATTTTGTTTTGTTCTTTATAGTTTAAAATTCTGTTAATTGTCTTTACTACACCATGCTTTGGAAATGTTAAATAACCCACATTCTAGGTGATGTCAAGGATTAACCAATCAAATTGTCTTTTACGTTGAATTATTATTGTGTGGTGTGCGGAACTTTGGGTATACATTCACAGCAATAGAAATCAAACCAAAATTTGTATTTCTGAATAGTAACTGCAATGCTGATTAGTTAATCGAATGACTACATCATAGGATCAAAAGTTAAACTGAATAAACTTACTTTGCATTCAATAACTTCAATCAATAAAAAGTTATTCACAAATAGAAAGTTTATCTAGTTCAAAAATTGTGTCCCGAAAACATCCATATACATGCCTGTAAATAGAAATAAAGATAAAAATATTAACATTTGGGGGTATAGCACAGATACAAGACTGTAAATAAACATCAAAGGACAGATTTAAAAACATGATCATGTTTTAGGGCAGTTTTAAATCTACTAGTAAAATATTAATATTTGATCAGACAATAAAGGTAATTTTTTGTAAATAAAAATAGTTAATTCAACACATTTTGTTTCCGTTTAAGATGTATTATGTAAGAGCTAATTCTTTCTATTGCCGGTCTTTTAAAGGCAACATAACGGCAACTAATCTATTATTATAGTGGTATATTTTAACCAGACATACCAACTTTTCTGCTAATAATTTCAATATTTCTTGTGACTTTTCGTGAAATGTCTCTAATTCTGGTTTTATATTTTCGATGTCGTTTGATCCAAAACTTATTATAATTTTCTGTACACAATTATTTGTTGGTAAAGAACTTCTGTCTCTTTTCAATTCCTTATCTACAGTTCCTGTAGGTTTGCAGCGGATTTTAACATTGGTGTCAGTTGACCAATTGACTAATTTCCTATTACCTAGCAGACCTTGGATGTTATTATCCCCTATAAATGCAATTTTAGCTTTTCTTTCTACTTTATATCCCATTTCTCGGTTTTCAAAGCTTTGTGTGATATTCTCAAAACTTCTAGCACGCTTTAATCCATGAGACTGAAATGCATGAGAAATGATATCTGCAGCAGTCATTTGTGTTATTTTAGTTTCAAATCGATTGGTTTTTTTACTGATTATTTCAATAAATGGCTTTTTCGATATATTTACTGATTTTTTTTTAAAAATGAGCTATTTCCATATCAACTGCTGGTTGAATTTCAACATCAGCTGTTTTAATTGACACTAATTTATTTGTTTTCATTCTTTTAATTTTTATTTCACTGGATCTTTGAGTATGTTCATTTATTTTTTGTTGCATCAGTTTTAGTTTTTTTAGCAGGTTTTCTTTTTCTAATTTTAAGCAGTTGTTTTCTTAAATCAAAGAGTCATTTTTGTGGATAGAAATTCCTGAATCAAATCAGGGTTGTGTGTTGTTTTAAAAGTTGACTATGATTGTCAACTTTAGAAGCAACAGTTTTTAAGACACTTTGCATCATGTTAAGATTATCTGGTATATCTTCAATATTCACCTTCTGTACAGTCGAGATTAATTCTTCGGATTCAGTCAATGAATCATAATTTGAGATAGACATTTTTGCTGAAACAAAAAAAATATATCATAATTTAAGATTCTTACCATTTATAGATGTATAATAATCATACATTCTTTTTGATTGTTTTTAGGGGTCAGTCAATAAAGGTAGCATATGATCCGAAGTATCTTCATCAAGGTTTTTAGATTCTGAACCAGAAGCAGGGGAGGAAGTAATAATTTTTTTCAGGGGATGAATGCACAGTTTTATTATCTGGGGTAGAAGCAACAATATTTTCATCTGGGGCAGAAGTAACAATATTTGCAAAGGGACAAGCAAGAACACTTTCTTGGGTAAGATATTCTTCTATTGGTACATTCTTTAATTTATGAACAAGGTCAGATTTTAATTTGTTATTTGCCATAGCTACCATCTCATTGAAAAAGTCAGTGTTACAATTCCTAGTGCTTAATCTTGGTATAATTTGGCAGACAGTAATGTGTCTTATATTGTACTGCCGTGACCAAGTGTCAAACATAGCTAACATTCTATCCACAGACTGATTAACTAATACTGTATTCAACTGAGGGGTGTCCAAATCATTTGCACTATCAAACTGTCTGGATCAACTTGTGAGATGCTTTCTTCCCACTGCCTACAATGTTTAGAATTTGTTAGTCTGCCACCACTTATTCCCCCAAACTTCACCTTCAAAACCTGTTCATTGATATTGAAATTTTTGTATTGCTGATTTCTGTTCATGAAAGTTTCCAAATGATTTACATATGGACTTCCTACAATGAGAACAGAGTGATCTGCCATTTTTTTGCAAAACACGAAATGAAAACTCTGCTGTGGCTTGATATATAAGGTAGGGATACGTTTGGTGGGTTGGGTTATAAATAATCACAGATATCTAATTGGATGGTATGCTTGTCTAAATAACATAGCAGACTTAAGAAGTATTATCAATTTATTGTCCCAATATAAATGCCTTCATTACATGAGCATTCACATTTATAAACAGACACTGAGAGTATCAAATGTTAAAGAAGTTTCAGTTTATTTATTTTAAAAATGCTCTTTTCACTTAAAGTGGATGAAATATGAGTATATATCGCATCTGAGGTATCAGTTTTTTTTAATGTCTTGAGAAACCTGTCAAAAGTATAACATTGAATGTGTGACCATGTTATTTCTGGTCTTATTAAATCAAGACTGAGTCCAAGTAACTTCTATGTAATTTATTAAACATAGATAAATGAACAAATATTTACAAGAAAGAGAGAGATCCGATTCGTTCTAAACCATAGCTCACTCTGTCTGTTTGAAATATAGTTCTTACAAAATATATAATAGACAAGTATGACACATTGACAATTAACTATAAAATATGGTCTTTAAGTTGAAATCTAAAACAATAGTTTGTTTTGTAGAGAGTTTGGTCAATGCCTAGTCTAAATTATATCTGACGTAATAGCCCTTGGCTGGATTAATAAGGTTCTATAGGCCAGGGGCCAGTTGATATTGGATTGTAAAGAGTTTTACTCTATCCGTTTTATAAGGACAATATGTCACTCATGCCAATGTCTGTTTAAATCAACATGTATCTTACATGAGATATAATTAGGTAAATAAAATAGATTTAAAATACATTAATGTTGTGAAAGATATGTTTAACAAAATTGGGAATATAATATTGAACTCATATGAATTATGTCGGTCATAAATGCCAAAATACAGAATTTCTTCCATCATTATAATCAAGCTAATTTCACTTAAATTCCAACATATTCATATCTCATTATCTATTTTTGAACTATTATTGAAAGGCCAATTCTTTATTTAACTTTTACATACTGCATCTTCAATTATAAAAAAAGGAATTCAAAGTACATTTGTCTTTTACAATTATAACATGGTTTAAGATAAATTATACGATTTGAAAATGTAGCACAATATGGTCACGGAGCCTGCCTCATACTGTCATCCTTATTTTGAAAATAAGAAATTGAATTAAATCTAGATTTCTTGACCTTTACATTTCGACCGGAGAGCGACCATTATTATCAATTATGATAGGAAAGTGGTCACTACCACATAGATCTTCATTTACTCTCCATGTAAAATCCTGAAATAGGACCGGAGAGCAAATGGTGAGATCGAGGGAAGAAAAAGAAGCTGTGGCAGGATGTAGATAAGTAGGCGAATCATCATTTAATAAACACAAATTATTAAGGTTAATGAAGTCCGCTATTTGTTTACCTCTGTTGTTATCATCTGGACTACCCCAGAGGGAATGATGACCATTGAAATCTCCCGTCATAATAAACGGGAGGGGAAGTTGTGCAGCAAGGTCATCAAGATCTCTGGGGTTAAGATGTAAACTTGGTGGAAGATATAGAGAGCAGGGTGTTATGGGAATATGCAAAGTCACTCTAACTGCAACTGCCTGTAAAGGCGAGTTGAGGGTGACTTGACTCTGAGGAATATCTCCATTAAGAATAATAGAAACACCCCCATGAGCTCTACCATCACCAACTGAGTGATGATGGTAACTAACAAAATGTCTAAAAGACAAAGTGTCAGAATTCCTCAAAAAAGTTTCCTGTAAACAAACAGCTAAAGGATTGTACTTTTGAATTAAAAGTTGGACTTCATTAAAATTTGGTTTTAAACCACGACAGTTCCATTGAATAATGGAATTTACCATTGTCAGGGATAATTAATTTTTGACGGCTTACCGACTGAGTCCATATGGACGTCCGCTACGATAACACCGTCCATCGGATCAGCATCCCCATATCTATTGTGAAGGGCAATAGGGTCATTGCTACCCTTCTTCTCCCTTCCTTTTAACTTTGCCAATCTATTTTTTTCTTTTTGGGATAAATTTTCTTTTGATGAAGGTGAGGGACTTGACTTTCGTCTGTCCCTTCCTCCATCACATTTTTGCGATGAAGGCAAAGAGCTTGTCCTACGACCATTCTTCCCTGTGGGAGTAACAGACTTCTCCTTTGTAGAAGTCTCGGAAGATGTCGCGGATGAAGGGAGTGGAGTGGAGTTGTTCATGTCCTGAATTATATTGATGGAGCTCCCAGATGTCTGACAAGAGCTCGAGATCTCTTTATGGGGTTGCTGATTTATAATTTTTGGATTTTCCTCTTTTCTAGGCCAAGTTATTTCAGTCTGAACGGAAATGGATCTTGTGGAGACTTTTACTACACTAGAAAACGACTTCTCGGTCTGGGAAGTCGAAAACAGCGAAGTAAGCTCTACCTGTTTCTTAGCATCGAAATACGATAGTTTCCGTTCGGACATTACCTGCTGAATCTGTTTCTCCTTTTGCCATATTGGGCACTCTCGCGAATATGCAAAGTGCTTGCCTTTACAATTGACACAGGAAAAGTCTGATGAACAGGTAGCGCTATCATGACCAGAAAGGCCACAACGAGCGCAGGTGTTTTTACCTTTACAGACATTTCTACTGTGTCCATATTTCTGGCAATTGAAGCATCTCAGTGGATTAGAGATATATGCATCAACAGGTATATTCAAATAACCGGCCTTGATAGATTTCGGAAGCTCGGGACGATCGAAAGTGAGGATGTAAGTATTTGTCGGGACAACCATATCGTTGCGTCTAACACTTATTCTTTTAACGTGAGACACGCCTTGTGAAGATAGGTTATCTACCATTTCCTCCTCACTACTGCCTTCGAGTTCCCGGCAGCGAATAACACCTCTCGAAGAATTCAATGATTTATGCGGTGTCACTCTGATAGGAATGTTAGCCAAGGCTTCAGATTTTAGGAGTAAATCTGAATGTTTTTCCTTGACACATTCTACCAGAAGTGTTCCATTTTTTAATTTTTTAACTGATTTCGGTTCACCTGCTAATCCAATAATACCTTTGGAAATAGCAAATGGGGAGATTTTAGCTAAATCAACTTCGGAGGTGCTCTCTATCAAGAGGAACCTCGGCCATGTTCGTATATGTTTAGATGAGCTACAAGGAGCATCATCATCATTGGTAGATCTGTGGCGTTTAGCCGCAGATCGTTCTTTATTTGGTGGGAATGGGGATTGGGAATCCATGAAATAGGATTTAAAGATTCACTCCTCGTCGTCCCCCAGGTTACTTCCCTGCCTACCAGGGGGAGGGCTAGCGCGGGTATCCAGCGCATGGCCTCAGGGATAGACGAGGAGTATACTCAAGCTAGAAATACAGTAACATAAATCTAACCTGATTGACCCAAGCCGTTGCTCTGAGAAGGTGCTAGGACACAAAGGTAGTTCTGCTGAGTATAAAAACTAAGCAAGGAAAGAATAATTATCACCTCCTCAAGGGCAAGACGACCAAAGCCGATTGATTAGAGTGGGCCACTCTGACCTCCCGTCTAGGTGAACCATGGGCCAAAGTAATGTGTTGCAGAGAAAGGGCTCGCAAGCCAAATCCCCACTCAATTACCAGGATTCCACTCTCCATCGACACGGGTCGCAACGCACGGCAAACACGTTGCCCCATTACAGGGATCCTTTTAGTCGCCTTTTACGACACGCAGGACATACGAAGGGTATATTCTTATCACCCCCTACACCCCAGGGGGGAGATTTGTTATGGTATTAATAGTTTTGATGACGTAAGAGAATTCCATTGGGGAATTCCTTGTTTTGTTGCACGTGATTAGTTTTTGTAGAATACACGCTGGATGCAAATGGCTGATTGATTGTTTGTTAATCTTATAAAATAATCCACGCAACATGGTGTCAGAAGTGACCATCAGAGGATAAAAATACAATAATTTCCAGAAGAAAGGTCCAGTTATTTCATTTAAGTAATTTATTTGAATATGTCGAAGCTGGAACCACCGAAAGAATTTGATTTTCTTCACCCCAATGAATGGCTGGAATGGAAAAGGCGGTATACACGATATCGTGAAGCCACGAAGCTAAATAAGGAAGATATTCAAGTACAAATAAGTAATTTAATTTATTGTATGGGGGATGAAGTGGAATTTATCTACTCCACATTGACCCTTACCTAAGACGAGAGGGGAAATTTTGATACAAATGAAATGAAATGTTGTTTTATGGCACCGTCAGCTCCAACCGGGCTATATTGCGCCAAACAAAATGATGATTCTTTTGAGACAAGCTAAATCATATCACAAACTTGTATATGCATAAATAAAAACAATATCACAGTTTATCAAATTTAAAAATAAAAAACAATCTTTTATGCATATAAACAATAAAAGTTAAATATTACATATATATATATTATAAACAAATTAAAATTTATAATAAAAACCTGTCTCTTTTAAAAAGTTTAGTATTTCGCAATATAGCCCAGGCTGGGCAAACAAGTGATGTAGTGACTGGCAACGGTAATACCGCGATCTTGTATTCTTGAGATGGTTGCACTCAATCAGATGGGCTTCACTGTCAAAGGAACATGGCAGTGTTCACACTCTGGTTGAGGCTCTCGCTTCAAAATGAAAATATGAGTTAAAAAAGTCTGACCAATGCGAGAGCGACACAAAACCACTTCATCCCTCCTACTGGTTCTATAGGAGCTTGGCAAATTTTGATACAATTATGGCCAGATTTGATAATTATTTTGTTCCAAGACGTAACGTCATATCAGAAAGAGCACGATTTCATGAGAGAAAACAGAATCCGGGAGAAACTGTTGAAGTATTTCTAAGAAGTCTACATAAATTAAGTGAGACGTGTGATTTTGGTAATCAAAGAGAGACTAATATTCGTGACAAGTTTATATGGGGTTTAACTGACAAGACGGTGTAATATTACCTTAACTGATGCTATAGAAACGGCTAGAAATCATGAGATGATCAAGTCTCAAAATCCAGGTGGTGAAGTCCCAAATTCCTCAAATGTAGATTCAATACATTTTAGAAGCCCACGAAATCGAGGTAATTATAGCAGCCGAAGTAGAAGTAGATTCAAAACGAACAGACTGTCTCGTCAAAATTATGGTAATAATACAGACTCCATAGACTGTAATAAGTGGGGTTTCTCATAGACAAGGACAGTGTCCAGCATATCAGAAGATATGTAACGTATGCTACCGTATAGGTCATTTTGCTAGAATGTGCCGTAGTCAACCTAGATCAAATACCGGTTGGGGTACTAATAATGCTACTAAGAAAGGAGTTTATGATGTTAGAAATAATGAAGATTATGAAGAGAAGTATGATGATGTTGGTGCTATACAAGAATATGATAATGATAAATCATCTACTTCTAATAGTATTCAAGAAGAAGAAGAAGCTGAAAATGATTTCCTTATAGATGCTATAAATAATTCTGAAGATTTGGATGAATGGATCGTTCCACTATCAGTTCAAGGTATTTAAATAAACTTTAAAATCGAGCAGTCAAGTTGGGTATTGATAATGAAGAGGGGTGTAGAAAGCTGTTTACCAAACATCAGGCAGCAAACCATGTTGATTTTGTTTGTAGACTCTCGGGCTTCATTTTAAATACTGCACATCAATATTTAGGCGCGAGTCCTGATGGTTTTACCTCGTGTCAGTGTTGTGGTAAAGGGTTTTTAAAAATAAAATGTTCTTATTAACACAGAGATACTTCAGTCTAGGAGGCTGCAGCAAACCTACAGCAAAAGACAAGCAGTTTTATTTAGATAGAAATTTGCAACTTAAAAATCCAATCATCGTTATTTTTCTCAGAAACAATTACAGATGTATATTTCCAAATCAACTTTCTGTGACTTTGTTGTGTACAATAAATGTAGACCAGCTCCAAGTATGGTTATTGTATGCATTGCACTTAATGTAACATTTTGCAAAACTTTGAAATTAAAATGCGCACTTTTCATTAAAACTTTTATTATTAAGGAACTTGTCACAAGGGAATTGGAAAATCAGAAAGAAGAGATATCAGCCTTAAACATACAAGATAAAGTCAAAGACCTTGTGACTTGGTGTATCTATTGGGGACCAGAGTATGGTGGACGCACACGGGGCCTCATCTCATCAGAACGAATAGACCGCTGTCCTTTCCAGCCCTCCATCACTGACCAGGGGTAACCACGCCGAAAAATCGGGATGAACTTTCTCAGCCAACACATTATTACATTATTATAAATTTATATAGAGGGGTGGGTGGGGCTGAAATTTTAAGGGCAAGTCCCCACATTTATGCTTAGATTTTCGAAAAAAGTGACATTTATGCAAGAGCGTTAAATGGGCTTTACGGGGAATGATGCAGGGGAGATAACTCTGTTTAGATGAAACAGAGGGCGCTCCTACACTGCCTGAAAGAGCATGGTTTGTCTGGTGACATTTGTAAGGTTTAAATTTCTAATTATTCATCGGGTATTGTTCATACGGTGACATTAACGTCCCTTGGTTGTAACTCGGATTGCGTGTTTATTGGTGACTTCATATGTTGGTCCAACTTCGAGAGTCAACGCCTACAAGGATCAATCGTGGTCTTTGATTACTTTGTAATCTCGCCTCGCGGGTGGCGTGTTTCCCCGCCATTGTGACTGTACTTGTTGACATTTTCATGCCCGGGTTTGGAAACCAGCCATGTCTACTGTGTTAGTTCTTGGAACTTCCCACGTGTATTGGCTGGGCCAATTTATCGACCAAAACCCTTTGACATACGCTAATTTCAATTTTCATCCTTCAGAGGGAGAGATTCGAACTCAGCTGTTCGGTTTTCGAGGCGGCTGTGTATTGAATCAGTCTCACTGTCGGCAGTGGGAGGCGGCTATCGCTCGCTTCCAACCAACCCACTTGGTAGCGCAACTTGGGAGTAACGATGTTGATCGAACATGTAGGAATTTTGAGACAGTCAATGAATTGGTACAGAGAATTGATCTATTGTTGGATGTTTGGCGCCGCAGGTTTCACCTGTCAGGTATTACCTTTTGTCAGGTAATGCCCCGTTTGAAGGTTCGCAACTTGCGGTCTGCAACTCATTTCAACCAGCTCGCCTGGACATTGACAATGAATATAAGGGCCCTACATGTAAATGACTTAAACTTTTCTGTGTGTCAATCATTTAAAGCCTATGGGCGGAGACAGCGGGATATGTGCCCATGTTTCAGAGCTAAGTTAAATCGTTTTGAGCCTATGGGCAGGAATAACGACATATGTGCCTATATCCTAGGGGCATTGAGATCTTTACCAGTATTTAATACTTTATGGACTGGAATAGAGCATATGCGCCAATACGTTACGGACCATTACCCCTTTTATGTACCAGGGCTAATGTTATGTTGGCTTATAATTTATAGCCAGTACAGTCAATTTAACCCTTACAGTCACCATCTCTTTATATTATGTCCGGCAGGATTTGGCTTCACATATACCCCATGCTCTGCTTATGACTTGGCCTTTAGTCAAGGTTATTATTAGTACCAGCCTAGCCCTACTGCTATCCTCGGTGGTTAGTGCTTAATCTCCACTGTTTATCTGTGAGCCGTGGTTGAACAGTAAGCGTTCTTATCCATTTATCTATCATTATTGTAATAGGGTCATATTTTGGGAAGAATGTCCTGGTCAGTGTCTTGATTATTGGAAGTTTTGGATTAGTGAGTTTATAGTTTTGGTTGTGAGATAATGTAAATTCGTTTAAATGTTTTTGGGGATGGATTTTCAGTTGTATGTGTCTGGAATTGTATTGTCCGGATTATGGTGTTTTATTTTAGTGGTTGAAATGTTTTAGTTCTTTTATGGGTTTAGTTTTGATATTTTTTGGTATAGTTGAAAGGATAACTCGTTGGACTCTTTACAGTTCTGAAGGTGGTCTCTTTCTGAAATATTGTTTATCAGGTGATTAGTAATTCTTTGTCCTGGTTGGTTATTCAGAAGTTTAGCTGGGATAAAACTAAATTACACGCATGCATCAGTACCACATGTTACAGATTTAGGGAAGGTCAATACCGGCTCTTTTCCACAAATGGGTAAGCTATTTAATTTAACTTTCTTGTAATAGATGACTGTGCAAGTGGACTGTGAGTTTCATGAGTGTTTGATATATAATTATATATGTAATTCAAATACTGTAAGGCAAAAATTGTAGGATGTATAGCCAATAGAACTGTTGGTTACGAATATATGGATAATGGCAACTATTATATTTTCAGGGCCAATTTGTCAAGCATAAATGTATTTTGTGTAATACCAACAGAAATGGTGGAATTGAAATACATCTAGATCGACCAACATCGACTACGCTCTTACGCGTTTTATTTAATTGTTTTTACTGTATCATGTGTAATTTGTGGATTATATAAACTTATTTAAACCTTGTATCGTGTTATCAATCAAGAAATCTATTGTCCCGAACTAAGCAGGTTCAATCTACCAACTTTACCACACCATTGCAGGTGATGGAAAGGGTAGGTCTGCAATATTATATTCATAGAGCTACTGGTGTTTTTCAGGCACATCAACCATGCAGCCCGTGAAGAGGTCACAACGTCTTGGCGGTAAAATGTCACGTGTTGCCAACTCAAAACAGATTCCAACTAAACGAGTTGGGCAACCGTCTATCGTTTCACAAAGACCAAGCAAACTCCCTCGGCATATCCTCTATGTTCATATGCCAGTGTACATACCCAGATCCAGGAGGCAATAACAAATGCCATCCCAGCCACCTATAAATTTGACTTCTCGGTCATCACAGCCTCCGCTAATTCCTCAAGTGGATGAAGGTATGTCCTATACACACCCTACTGTTCAAACTAATGATGATACAGGTACAAATGCACTGTATACTAGTATGTTAGCCACAGCTCATCCTCTGTCCTTCGTGGTTGATCCCAAAATTAAAGGGAAAATTTGGGCTATTGAATATGTTGAAATGTCGCAATTGCTTGTTTCAAAAGCCTCTAAATGCCGCTTCCTACTCTGATAACCAATTTTTATTATGTAAGGAGGAAGCCCCACCCAAACTGCATGGTTTTACGCAATGGCTCAAAGCATTTCAATTTCATGTATTTGTTAGCATATATGCTGAAAAATTTCCTACAGACACACCTCACTTAATGAAATACATTTCGACCATCCAGGAATTAGCTAGTCAAGCGGGAGAGGCTGCAGCATTGGACTATGATACGAAATTCCGTCTTTGGCGCCAGTCCACATTAATTCCGTGGCAATGTCTAAACATTGGACTCTACCAAAAAGCTTTGGCATCTGGCATGCATAGTAAGTTACAAACTATAACCCCTTCTTTTCGGACAAGACCTTATAATAAACAAAGCAGCAGAACTGAAACTGCTGAGCAAAAGTTGTGATGGAACTACAACAACACGGGGTCATGCACATGGTGACCATGCTCCTTTCGACATGCTTGCCAAAGATGTCGCGGTACCCACCCTCGTTGTAGCTGCCCCCGCAAACCAAATGCAACGTCTGGCACCCAAAACTCTAGTCTATCAAAACCAACAACCTCTAACAAATATGCCCCCAAATCCATCTAATTGCATGGATAATTCGATTACAACACCAGTCAAACCTAACCGTTTACAATTCTGGCTAGAGCTTTAAGATTCTAATAAGCGTGATTATTTGGTCAATGGATTCACCCATGGTTTTCATATCCCCTTTGAGGGGACTCGAAACCCCACAATTTCCAAAAATTTGCGTTCTGCTCTCGTACATCCTGCAATTATTAAGGACATCATAGATAAAGAAGTTGCCGCAGGCCATTTTGCAGGGCCTTATAGCACCTTACCCATCCCCAACCTCAAAATTAGCCCATTGGGTGTTATTCCTAAAAAAGAACCGGGGAAATTCCGAGTAATCCATCATCTCTCTTTTCCGGAGGGTTCCTCGGTTAATGATGGCATACCGTATCACTTATGCACTGTTTCATACCAAACCATTGCAACCGCTATTGACCTAATTCGTCAAATAGGTCCAGGCGCCCTATTGTCTAAAACAGATTTAGAAAACGCTTATAAAATTGTTCCAATTCACCCCCATGATCGCCCCCTTTTAGGGTTTAGTTTTGATGGCAATTATTTCTACGATAAAACCTTGCCTTTTGGACTTAGTTTCTCATGTCGACTATTTGAGGAGTTTAGTACAGCTCTCCTTTGGATTATGGAATCAAAATTTAAGGCGAAAGGTACTGTTCATGTCCTTGATGACTTCTTGTTCGTTGGACCTCTTCAGTCTCCAGCATGTGCACAATATCTGGCATCCTTCCAGGCCCTTTGTTCTGACATTGGCATTCCCATCAAACATGAAAAAACGGTCCAACCAACCACATGCTTAACCTTTCTGGGTTTGGAATTTGATACCTTGACAATGCAACTTCGCCTCCCACAGGATAAATTAGACAAACTCAAAAATATTCTGTTCACTTTTTTAAATTTAAAACCAAATTCCAAAGTCGCCTGGCGAGACTTACAGAGTTTGATAGGTCTTCTAAATTATGCCTGCTACGTGGTATCCCCTGGCAGAGCATTTTTACGACGTATCATAAACTTGACCATTGGCTTAAAACGTCCCCATCATAGACGTCGACTTACTGCTGAGGCCAAAGCTGATATGCAAGCCTGGCTTGAATTTTTAAAAACATTTAATGGCAAAGCCTTGATATTGTCTGAAATTTGGAACACCTCTCGGTCACTGCACTTCTATATCGATTCAAGTAATTTGGGTTTTGGGGGAATATGTGGTTCGAAATGGTTTTGGGGTACCTGGTATGCATCCCTGTTACACCATCATATTAACATTCGCGAGCTCTTTCCTATTGTGTTGGCAGTGGAATTATATGCGCCTATTTTGAAAGACTCCTGTGTCAATATTTATTCAGATAATTTGTCAGTTCACATTTTGAATAAGCAGACATCAAAAGACAAAGTAATTATGCGATTAGTTCGTCGATTTATGATTTCAATTCTGAAGTATAATATAATGTTCCGCTTGTCCCATATACCAGGTAAACTTAACCTTGCTGCGGATCTTCTTTCTCGTACACAGGTCCAGTTGTTTCAAACCTCGTATCCCACAATGAACCCCAGTGCTACTTCTGTACCACACAGTCTCTTGGTCATCTAAACTCACCAGCCACCCCACACCCGGATAATTATCTACAGCTGAAGGAACTACAATCACACATTTTTCAGTCAGCACTAGCTCCCTCCTCACAAAAGTTATATCACCGTTCAAAAATACTCTATGAAGAGTTCGTGACTCAGCATTTTCCTAATTCTCATGTTTTTCCAGTCAATATAGAACATCTTTTGCTTTTTATAGCCAGCTCCTATAAAAATGGGCGAGCTCCTGCCACAGTCGCAACGCATTTGTCAGCCATCTCAATTTCCAGCAAATCCTTCACTATCCCGACCCACTTAATAATTTTTTAATTAAAAAAATGATGCAAGGTTACAGCAAATTAAAACCTCAATGTGATCAACGCCTTCCAATTACTCCATCAATTTTGTCCTCCTTGGTTGAATCTGTGCGTTTTTGTAATTACTCAGCTTTTCTCCAAACCATGCTTAAAGCCATGTTTTTGATTGCCTTTCATGCCCTCCTCCGAGTCGGTGAATTTACTTTTACTAATAAAGTCGCTACTCATAATTTACAATTCGATGATGTCCATTTTGTTCCTAACCCCACACCTCCAAACCAAGCCATGGAAATCTCATTGAAGCATTTTAAACATAGCGCAGGTAAGCCCTGCCCGGTTTTGCTAATTTTGCCTAATGCTAACAAAATTTTTATGTGTCCTGTTCGAGCAATGCAAAATTATGTTGCCCTTAGGGGTCCCTTTATTTTCATTCCTAGACAAAACTTCAGTTTCTCGACAATTTTTTACCACAAAACTTCAGACCTGTTTAAAATGGGGTGGCTTTGGGGTACATAATTATAAAGGTCATAGTTTTCGAATAGGCGGAGCTACAACGGCGGCCATGAAGGGGATGGATGATAATAGCATCCAACAACTTGGGAGGTGGCGATCCTCTGCTTTTAAAAAATATTTTCGTATTCCCATTGATACATCTTATTGAACTGATGTCCTAGTATACTTTCAGCCACCCCAGCTGTAAGCAAGAGCAGCAGCTGGGAAATGTTACTGTTTGGTGTTACCTTTGTATTATGTTGCCAATATTTTATGATGTTCCATTTATACCTATGCCTTTGTTCAATTTGTACATCTCATTCAACCGATGTCCTATTATACTTTCGTGCCACATAGTCCGACTTCCGGTGTCCACCCCAGCTGTAAGCAAGAGCAGCAGCTGGGAAATGTCACTGCGTGCTTTTTACTTAAAGCACACCCATTACCAGCTGTACGCAAGCAGCTGGAATTTTGTTAGGTTTCACCTTTGTATATATGTTGCCAATAGTTTAGGATGTTCCATTTCTACCTGTTCATTTTGTACATTTCATTCATCATGTTACTTACGTGTCTTTGTTACTATATCATAACTCGACACTTGTTGACTGACAGGGTGTTCTGTCATAGCTATACCTTAGTGCTTTTGTATTTAATCACATTTCATATTTTTTAAAATAGTATTTAGTCCAATTGTATTTGTTTAAATAGTATATTCTAGTCTAGTTGTGGTAATTCGCCGAAGTCATTATCGCAACCTACCATAATTTTCAGCTTTTTACCCTCAATTTTTGTAATTTTTCTAGTCATATAAAATAGATAATCCTATTGGTGTTGTCTGTAGTTAACCTCGCAATATGATGTAATCGATGGGGGGATTGGTCCCGTCACAGCAGGTTAGTTAATCTCACCTGTGTGTCGCTCCCAATCTATGGCGGGATATACTGTACCCCATCTTTGGGAAGCCTAATATTTATGTAATTAAGCAATGTCAATATACCTCAATACATATTACAGTGTTTTAAGTGTGTACCATAATATGTTGTTGTTAGATTATTATTATATATGTAATACTCCTTTTGTCATTTATTTGTAATAAATGGCCATTTCAATCTCAAACAGGGTTATACATTTGTTACCGGAATGAGCTTTGCTGTTTTAGGTAGGGTGCCCCGAGCTAAAAAAAATCTCGAAAACTATTTAAAGTTATGGCACTATATCTATACAGACAACAACCCTAGATAATCCTTTATTATAAACTGCCAAGAAACTGTACCTGCGTGCTATATTTCACAAGATATATCCATTCGGCTTTACGATAAAATACACTGCCATTGTGGACTGGCGGCGGACATATTTATTTGGGGTTTTCATGATTGACGGAGTTATATTTTCTTGGTCATTTAAAATTATGGATTTCTTTTCCGAAGAGAATTAACCACGACTACCATTCGGGACTATTCGTTTAAATCGTAATTTGCTATTTAACAAAATCTGCTCCACGTATCGATTGAATTTCAGATCTGAGCATGCGCAACATAGCTCAGTTTTTGGATAGGTCATTCCTGTGTAATTTATATGTGTGCAGTCCAATTTAATTTATTTAAGTTTTTGTTGATATAATGGACCGATCTATTTATCTTTTTTATATACCCATAGACACACGGGTCTATTTATATTGGTATTTATATGTGAACGTGCCTTTGTAAATTTATATTTGATGTCCCATTTAAGAAATAATGTTTGGAAGCATGTTTATTGAAGGAAAGTTTTATGAAATAATTAGTGTATTAAATAAATAATGACGGGCTATTTTAATCAATCTAAATATGCAATAGCTGATCAAGTTATGTACAGATTTGAGATGTACATTGACATTTTGAAGTTGGGTTGGAATAAGTGAATACAAACTAGAAGATACCTAATTAAGAACAAATTCAAATCCGGGATCACGTTCCTTCTTGCATGATAGCATTTACACAAGAATAAATATGCTGATTATATTCATATATATATTTCCTATAACTTTATAGGGACTGAAAGCGATCAATAACATTAACAAAAACACATCTCATCGTGACCAACACCCTCTGAATCAACATGCCTGTATGTTAGATCTTCTTTCGTAACGGCATGTCGTCTATTACAACACCCTTTAATCATATACATTTATATTATGTACATTAGAACATCTGTCTTAGCAGATATTTTTTTATAAAACAGTCGACATTACCTTGTCAGCTATTATACGACAGAATTACAGGTTTTCCCAAAGATAAATAGGTTAAAAATTAAGGTAATCAGCGCAGGTGTATTCACTTTATCAAACAAAGCAAAACTCAAATCTTACTCAAACACACGATCTTTTGACATTTCACAAATCGATTGATAATAATATATAGTCATTATTTACCAAACAAAGATATGTAATTTATAACTAATCTGCAATAAACATATAATCTCAATTCTTCCCATTGGGACAAATTAAAAAGTTTTATTTTTACTAAGAGTATGTCAAAGGCAACTTTTCAAACACGATATCAGAGCAGATCTACCGTAGTAACCGTATTTTGTAAAATAAATTGCTACCGGAAAATTAACCACTTGATTTCAAGAAACAGTTATTAAATAATGAATTGTTTAAATACTCTGGGAATTGTCGGAATGTCGGTCTGCTGGGACGTCTGGATTGACAAATAAATTAGAAACAAAGAATGAAGAAATTGTATTTTTTAATAACCGCTAAAAAAGGCATTGAAAGTTTCTTCCGGTTAGGTAGGATCAGCCAGGTCAATTAATTTTTGTAAATTTGCTTTTAAAACTGGAATCGAGTGTTCCTTACCGGCTACAGAAAAATAAAATAGAGACTTATTAGAAACTTGCTGATTTAAAACATACCTACGAAACCGGAGCTGTGCTTTCAGTGCCTCTTTCATTTCCCTATCTGTAAGTTGTAAAAGCCCATTTTCCATACCCTCTTTACTTTTCCAAAGACCCACCCCGACAATTTCTGTTGTTAGGCGCTCTTTTTTCCTAATCTCACGTTTCCCCTTTTGTATTAATTCATTCTTTTTCGCCAAAAGAACCGCTAGCTTTTTTCTTTCGATTTCTTCCCGTCTTTGCCTAAATTTAGAAAGTTGATTTTTAGTTATCGTTTGAGCATCCATTAAGACCGAATTACGTTTATCAGGTGAAAGATTTTTTAGCCATTCATCAGATTTATTCATTTTATATAAAATGGATGCTTCGTTGCCAAAAATATTAGACGAGGGCGCGATCCTCATCAATCTATCGAGATGACTGAACACGGTTTCTGGTAATTTGTTGTGAGGTATGGCAGAACTCGAACACGAAGGATTTAAATCATCTCGATATTCAAGTAAAATTTTTGCAATATACTTTTTGAACTCGGCAAAGAGGACTTCCAAAACATGGACCAGGGTTGTATTAATTGTTAAATCAGAATTAATTTCCGTCAGGTTAGCAAGGACCGAATCATTTTCAATTTTGATAAGAGATTCGAATGGGTGTGATTTACCTTCGACAAAATTTTGAATATTCGGGTTTTCGAAAAAATCATGTAATTTCTGATAAATAGTTTTCATGTCAAGTGCATTAATGCCGCTTTCTAATATGCGCCACAGTGGAGCAGTAATCAATTTATCTATCAAGCCCAAAGCCTGGCACTCAATATGAAATAACGGAATTTTAATATCTAAAAATATGCTTTGGGTCAATCTATTTTCTGTTCCAAAATCAATTTTTTATATGCTTGGCCATATAATTTACAATTGCGGCATTGTGGAAAATTATGTTAAACCGGTTACCATGAAATGGCGTTAGCGGTAATTTTGAAATCCCAAGGGACTTGAGATACAACTTAAAAGGCAAATAACAACCCGACTTTTCATCCCCACCCTGCGTAAAAGCCTTACAGATGGTCCGAATCGATCGAACACACCCAGGTTCGTTTGGCAAAAATGAAGAAGCGGTTTTAAACGTTTGGGCCGAATACGTTTTATAATACATTTCCTCAAATTTCTTCAATTCAGACGCACTTTTATCGGCCAAACCAGTTAGTAGATGAAGACCGCAAAAGAAATGATTTATATTTAGGTGAATATTTCGCTCTGAATCTGATAAATCTGACCAGTTTTCTACTAATTTTGAGCAAATATTGCCTCTGTACTGAGTAAACAAAGTGTTAAAAAGCTTTTCGGTGCTGGCTCTGTCTGACATTGTATTTCTAATTTCGAAAATTACGGATTTACTAATGGGTCCAGCTATATCATCAAGATCTGCCAAAATTTCATTTAAAGTTGTAAGAGTAGTTTGCGCAGATTTATCAGCCATATTTCGAAGACCAATAATAATTGGCGTATGAGTCGAGTCAGCGGTTATTGCGTATGTACCGAATTTGGAACCAAATTGTGTAGTTTCGTCCGTATATAAAGTGGTGTTTTTCGCTGACTTTAGGGTTTCCGAAACATGTTTTAAAGATACACCGACGCGCTCACATGATATTCTTTGAACTGTAGTTTTTGTTGGAGTGTAATTAGATTTGAGTCCCGCGACAGCCAAACATGCGGTTATAACCGCAGCGACGTTCCTATCGGAAACGTTGAGGTTTTTTAGTTGCATGACCAAATTATGGCATTCTGAAGTGTATCTTTGATTTTCGACATCATACAAAATTACTTCTTCCCCACGAGGTTGGGACTTACAACCAGTTTTTTTATTTGCCAAAACTTTATTATTATTAGCCTTCGTGCGAATCAATTCTTTTGAGGTCTTAGTCGATTTGTTAAACGAAATATTGTTTTTTTATACCTATTGATCCTACTTACTAAATTCCTATTTTTCCTATTTAATTTGGTCAAAGTCACATCGGCAGATGTCTGTGTCTCTCTATTAATTAAATGTGGCTCGCTGGTATCTGGTCTACTATCCCGGGGAAAAAGGGGCTGTCGAGATAATCGTTATATAATTTTAAAGATTTATTAGAAGTTTTTATATGTCTACCCAGCTTTATAGCTTTTGTCTTCAGTCTGACCAGCCTACTTCGTCATGTAAAGCAGTAATTATAGACTGGTGCTCTGTATAGGTCGGAAATTTTTTAATGATACCTAGTACTAGCCTATTTGTAATTCTTGCAAAGGGAAGTTTAGTTATTGTTCCGAGATCATAGTGAACGCCCAAACCAATGCTGGATAGTAATTCATCGTTGGACGCCATGCCTGCTAATTGAATCGATTGACAAAAAATTAAAAAGAGTCCGTCGGTCAATTCCTGAACAAAATAAAAAGATTTGTTTCCCCTTAACCCTAAAAGCCAATAGTCTCGATTAGTAAATCGGGTCTTTCGAGACTACACTTCGATTCGATAAATTACCGGTAGCAAATTTAAAATACGAAACAATTTGTTGAATTTCCTAACTTGGTATAACACGTGTGGTCAAATACAACTACGATTTCACGAACCTTACAAAATTAAAAGGAAAATACCGGTTGTACTCTTATCTTCTACAAAACGAGTTATTTGGAGATGTGAAATTGCCGAAACTAAACGACAGCACTCTGTAAATTAATAGCGAATTGAAAAATAAAAACGACAATAATTTTTAGAATTTTTAACGTAGTTAGCGATCCAATAATATTGAAAGACAAACGCGTGATGAAAATATTTTTAACATGTCTTTATATACCATTTGATGTTGTGACAATACCACGTGCATGGCCGTATAAGGTGAATATTTGGTCCGTGCACGTGCTCCCATTGTGCCCGTGACTGTGTCGTCATCATTCAGAAATTCGTCTTTGCAGAGTGAACACCTCTCAAGGTAAGACAATATTTCGTAGAGGCTAAATTGGACCGCTCGGGGCACCCTATTTTAGGGTGTAGTCTGTCGTCATGTCCTCGTAAATACATTTTGTACGCATGGGGCAATATTTCTGATAAGTTTCGGCCATGTAACTGATGACTATATAAAAAAGCTCATTATTATGGCGTGGTCAGGTGGACTTTAGGACGATCTGACGCGAGGAAAGCCCCAACATTTTTGGTTAGATTTTTTTTTGGAAAAATATGTTTTCCAAGTGTGGATCTTTGTTTTTGGTAAGTTTCAGTCATGTAACTGACGACCATATAAAAAGTCCCATTTTTAGGGTGTGGTCAGGCTTACTTTACAGCAATCTGATTTTGCGAAAGCCCCCAAACTTTTGGTTAGATTTTTGAAAATTGTATTTACAAAGTGGGAATCTTTGTTTCTGGTAAGTTTCAGTCATGTAACTGATGACCATATAAAAAGCCTAATTTTTAGGGCGTGGTCGGCCATACTTTAGAGTGATATGACCTGGGGAAAGCCCCCACCCACACTTTTGGTTAGATTTTTGAAAATTATAATTACCAAGTGTGGATCTTTGTTTCTGGTAAGTTTCAGCCATGTAACCGGGAGGCGATATTGGGCGTGGTCTGACTTGGGGAAAGCCCCGGAAATTTTGGTTAGATTTGTGAAATATTTACTCCGACTATGGATACCATTGTCCCTAGAACGTTTCAGCCATGTAATGAATGAATGAATGAAATGGAGTTTTATGGCACGTAAGCTCCAACCGGGCTATATGGTGCCAAACAAATGATGATTTAACGAGACAAATTAAACAAATATCACATAAATATATTTATATACATAAATAAAAACAAGTATCACAGTCAATTAAAGGTACTAAAAATAAATACAACTAAATATAAGTCTTTTATGTATATAAATAGTTAAAATAAAAAATACGGAATATATATATATACAATTAAAATTTGTAATAAAAGTTTGTCTCTTTTAAAAAGTTTAACAATTTTCCATATAGCTCCGGTTGAGCAAACAATTGGTGTAGCGACTGGCAACGGTAATATTTTGATCTGACGTTCTTGAGATGATTGCACTCAATCAAAATATGCTTAACTGTCAAAGGAACATGACAGTGAACACATTCTGGTTGAGGCTCTCGCTTCAAAATGAAAATGTGTGTTAAAAAGGTATGACCAATACGAGAGCGACACAAAACAACTTCATCCCTCCTGTTAGTTCTATAGGAGCTTGGCCAGTCTCCTAAGAAAGGCTTACTGTGATGAAGTTTATTTGTGCCTGCAAGATCCCAAGACCGTTGCCAGCGGTCATTAATAAATGAATTGATAATAAATTTAAAATCCTTATAAGGAATGTAAAATTCGGAAATGGGAAGATCTAAAGCAGACTTGGCAGCCGAGTCTGCTTGATCATTCCCTTTAATATCCATATGACTGGGGAGCCAGCAAAGAACAATGTCCTTGCTGTTGAACTCGTTCGCTAGTAGCAGACGGTAAATATCTACTACTAGTGGGTGATCAAGCTGTTTGTTATGTATTGCTTGCAATGAGGACAAAGAATCAGTAAAAATTATATATTTGAGATTAGATGATGATTGAATGAAGTTTCAGCCATGTAACTTATGACCTAATTTTTGGCCCCCTGGGCGCTACTTTAAGGTGCTGCTGTGGCTAAACGCCCCAACAGTGCCCGATCTGACCAATTGATTTTTACTCGTACGGACAAATGCTACAAATTTGGGGGGTCAAACCTTTTGTAACTGATGACCATATTATTTTGTCAATAGCTCCTTGACTATAAGGGTCTAGGATGAACCTGCGGCGGCAGACACAGAGAACAAGCCATCGATCTGGAGCATATTAGATCTCATTTTTACCGTTGTCATTCATTGCATCACGTGTTTTCCCAACCGGGTTTATATGGTAAAGTTTTAGACTTTTTAAAAGAGACAGGATTTTATCATAAATTTTAATTGTATATATATATATATATATATATATTATTTCATTTTTGTATTTAAATATTTATATGCATAAAAGTTGTGTTTTATTTTTAGTTTTTACTTACTGTGATATTGTTTTTATTTATGCATATAATGTTTTTCTGTGATATATTTTAACCTGTCTCGTAACGATCATAAGTTTGGCGCAATATAGCCCGGTTGGAGCTAACGTGCCATTAAACTTCATTTCATTTCGATCTGGAGCTGACTGCACGCCTATAATAGCGCCACCGAATTCGGATAGTCTTGCTGCCATGACTACACTAGGTCAGCCAGAACATGTATTGTTAAGTTTTCGCACTGTTTAAGCTTTATATTGCAACATGTATCGCATTGCCCATTGAGAGTAAGAACTGGGACGTGAGCGGTCCATTCTACACTGTAATGTATGATAGAGACTGGTTATAGTCCCGTATGTGATATTTCACATGACCTCCGGCTTCCTCTCTTCGGCAAACCATCTTTGTTGATGTTCTGTGAAAACATTTTTCGATATGTTCCCTGTGGAATTATATTGGTACTTATTTTCTTGTAGGTGTATGAAAAGATAACCGGTAAAAAAGGAGATGTGTAGACCTTTCTCCTGAAAAAGATGGTACTGAAAATAAAATCAAATCGAAGCTGTGGGAAAATTTAGCTGAGACCGAGAAACCCCCAGAAACCACTAAAGTCCTGATTAAAATTGTAGATGTGGGTGAATTTCATAGTAAAAAGGATTTAAACTCAGAATCTCTAACAGAAATAAAGGTATAAATTATTCCTTTTGAGATTTAGGCGAACATGAAAATTGCTAGACCCTACTGCATCTAACACATCTTAAAATTCTGTGTGCACTTTAGGCTCATACGAGGATGAATCTTTCAATATCTTAATTCTAGAGACCCCCCCCCACTCCCCTTTGCTGAAAACATGTGACTCAAAAAAGATCAATTATTACTCTTAACTTTCTATGACTGGACTGCCTGTGCGTGCCATTACACCGTTAGATCATCTCGTCAGATTTGAAACGTTCGTCAGGGACGCTTTCATCCAGAAGCAACATTTAGTTGCTATATTTTTCGATCTGGAGAAAGCATATGATACTACGTGGAAACACGGTATCATGCGCGACCTCCATAACCTCGGCCTACGAGGTCGCTTACCTATCTTCATTAAAAATTTCCTCGAAGATAGGTCATTTAAGGTACGACTGGGATCAATATTCCTGAGGAAATGGGGGTCCCCCAGGGAAGTATTTTATCACCAACATTATTTGCTATAAAAATTAACACCATCCCAGCGTGCCTTAAACCAGGTACAAACGGCGCTCTTTATGTTGATGACTTTCAGATGTGCTATGGTTCTACAGACATGCGGATAATCGAACGTAAGTTGCAGCTTTGTTCGAATTCCCTTCAACAATGGGCAACCGAAAATGGATTTCGTTTTTCGAAATCCAAGACTGTCTGCATGCATTTCTGTCAGAAACGAGGTTTGCATCCAGATCCAGAACTTTATTTGGATGGCAATCGCCTTCCAGTTGTGGATGAAACCAAATTTCTGGGGCTGATATTTGATAAGAAATTATCATTTATCCCCCACATTAAAAACCTAAAGAAGAAATGTCTGAAAGCCCTCAACATATTGAGAGTCTTTTCAAATACTGACTGGGGAGCAGACCGCAAGGTCTTGCTGCGATTATATCGAGGGTGTATTGTGTATGGGTCTGCCCGCGAGTCTTATCTCAAAGAGCTCGACACCATACACAACCAAGGACTTAGAATCAGTTTAGGAGCATTTCGTACATCTCCAGTGGACAGTTTATACGTCGAGGCGCACGAGCCCTCATTGCACAACAGACGTGATAAACTGGCCCTGCAGTATGCTACGAAAATTGCATCACTTCCCAATCATATTTCATTTAACATCATCTTTAGACCTCTTCATGAGCATTTGTATCTGGTAAAGACGAATGTTGTTCCATCATTCGGTATTCGCATACAACCCCTTTTGTCTGAGGCTGGTATCAGCCTCGACAGTATTGCGAATACCCCTGTCTTTAGGACTCCACCGTGGGCTATATCTCCGCCAAAGATTGATTTCGATCTTTCTCAACACAAAAAGAGAGATACTAGCTCAACGGTTCTCCAATCTCTCTTTAGAGAGTTAAGGTCTAAGTATGGTGAGTATGCTCCTATTTACACCGATGGATCGAAAGATGGTGATCGGGTAGCTTCGGCTACCGTGACGCCATCCGAGACCATCTCTGTTCGACTACCACCTGCTGCTTCTATTTTTACAGCTGAACTCCAGGCTATTCTCAATGCCTTAGAGTTCATTCAAACCTCATCCGTTTTAAAACACATTATCTTTTCTGATTCTTTGTCCTCACTACAAGCAATTAATAACAAACAGCTTGATCACCCACTAGTAGCATATATATATCGTCTGCTACTATCATTCGAGTTAATCAGCAAGGACATTGTCCTTTGCTGACTCCCCAGTCATATGGACATTAAAGGGAATGATCAAGCAGACTCGGCTGCCAAGTCTGCTTTAGATCTTCCCTTATTTGAATTTTTAACGCCATATAAAGATTTTAAATTTGTAATCAATAATTTCATATATGGCCGCTGGCAACGGTCTTGGGATCTTGCAGACACAAATAAACTTCATCATATCAAGCCTCTCTTAGGAGACTGGCCAAGCTCCTATCGTATGAGCAGGAGAGATGAAGTTGTCTTGTGTCGCTCTCGCATAGGTCATACTTTTTTAACACATATTTTCATCTTAAAGCGAGAGCCTCAACCAGAATGTGAGCACTGTCATGTTCCTTTGACAGTGAAGCACATTTTGATTGAGTGCAAGCATCTCAAAGATACACGATTACGGCATTACCGTTGCCAATCATTACATCAGTTGTTTGCCCAACCGGGTCTTTACTGTAAAGCGCTAGACTTTTTAAAGGAGACAAATTTTTATCGAAAATTTTAATTGTTTATATTTGACTTTCACTTTGTTTTAAATACATATAGTTGATATTTATTTTTAATTGATGTTTACTGTGATATTTGTTTTTATTTATGTATGTGTATATATAATATTGTGATTATTTATTTAGTTTGTCTCAAGAAATCTCACCGTATGTTTGGCGCAGTATGGCCCGGTTGGAGCTGACGTGCCATAAAACAACATTTCATTCATTCATTACACCGTTAATGAATCTGGAGAACCCGTCTAAATAGCACCACAGATTGCTCTATTAATAACATCAATGGGTTTCCTGCTTAAGTGTGCCCGTCAACTGTATCCAGTATAATCTTAACCTGGGGTTTAACGTCCACTCGACACAACTAGGTCATTTCGGGACTAACATGGTTTTAATTCTTTATTTCAATAATTCGCCTGCGCGTAGGGGTCTTTAGCAGTGGGAGGAAACCCACGAGGTTGAGAAGGCGCCCCTATCTCCATGCCACATACGCTTACACCAGGGCTCGAAACCTCAGCCGCAAGCTTTGTCATTTAAGAAGTACAAGAACATACGTTGTATAATTGATTGTACTGCAAAGATATTGGAAATGATTGTTTCGTTTTAAAATGTGTTTGGCAAGAAACTGTGTGTTATCATATCAGAAAGTATGGTCACACACTAACGGGTTACCGCTATCCAACACCGATTGGGGTCATGTTTTTCGAGGAGCAGTGGCAAAAGTTGATGAACATAGTGCCTGAAGTGGAGAAATATTCACAGAGTACGGATGCTATCCAACACCGATTGGGGTCATGTTTTTCGAGGAGCAGTGGCAAAAGTTGATGAACATAGTGCCTGACGTGGAGAAATATTCACAGAGTACGGATGTGAAAAAATCAACTCACGTTGGTAATGACGTTTATCTAACGGTGGATTCTACATTCCCTGGCATCAACATTCGTAAATTTTGGTGGTGTGAGCAGGAGCGTGTGCCCAAGCCTACACAAAAGGGGGTTCATTTAAACTTGACCCAATGGGGAAATTGAGTAAGCATGTTTCAAAGAGTTGTGTGAAAACAAGTTTTGTACCATAGATCCTACTCTGAACACGATTAGTGTACGAAAAGGACCGGTATCTGTATAACGCCTCCAACAATTTCCATTGGTTAGTGGTCAATAACCAATGATGTGTCTGGCTGTATATAGATAAATATAGGAGAACTGCTAGTATTGTCATTATCTGCAACAACATGGCTTCTTCTAAGATATCCGAGGTTTCAGTTGGTGTGACACTGAAAATGGACAGCCTGAAATTTTACTACGTGCTGGTTATCTTGGTCTCAAAAGAAAAATGGCTTTAAAGATGACTTTAAGAGAATGGAGTATTGTTGTTGGTCGTTTCAAGAGATATTTGACGTCACCGAAACCAAAAAAATTTGACATTAACAATGAATTACGATGTGAACTGGGCACGGCTCTTCAAGTGGTGCTGCTACGGAAAAATGGTCGGCAGATGGTGATATCCGAAAAGACTTTTTCTGAGCTCACTGCTGTAACCAGAGTTAAAAACATCGTTCAAAAAAGTATTTGGGTGTGCTCCCAGTAAGGCGGGTATTGGTGCGTCAGATTGGGATTTGTTAAAATCGAGTCAGACTTGGTACAATACGCCTGATGCATGTATTTCTGCCGCTGAAAAAGAAGGTTGGGATCAACCAGATTGTTACAGATCGGAAGTGAGAGTGGAAAGTGTTTACGAGGATGATCAACTAGTTTTTCACGAAGATCTTCTAGTAGACGAAGTTGAAAACATTACACTCATACCTTGTTCACGGTGCTGGAAACCTGTACACGGCGACGATGAACATTTCTGTCCTTCCGAAAATGTACGCACGTTAGTCGTCCAAATCTTGGCTGACCTGATCAACACTGAGATTGCTAAAGGTTCATTGAAATCAATCATGTGGACTTATACTTCGAGGCGTGTTTTATTGAGTTACAGATAAACCGATTTGTCCCTGAGATTCGTGAACATAGTGAAGAACTGTTTCTGTTTGACACTCTTTATTGGAAAGAACAAATCTTAGAATGTGTCTACAAACTAGCCTAATAATTGTCGTTTTTCTTTACGATTGCATGTTTTTTTATGAGTGTATATTGTTTTATTTATTATTGTTAAAGTGCACATAAAATGGTTTTGTAAATTTTTCTGTGTGAGCGGTCCATGGTTATTTTATCCACTTATGAATTACAAAACATATTACCCCGTAGTCAATTGTTTTATTTAATTAGGGGGATTAAGGAATCAGTCAGGCGTTAATAAATACACACGCCGGGTGTATATAGGTAATTAAGGAATAAACATTCCGAATATGCATTCGGTCACCGTGACGTCACTGGCGTCTGAGGGGATTAAGAGTGTTTTCGATAACTGGCAAAGTCGTTTTTACGGGATACGACTTTGAGTGAAGGTAGCTAAATTAATTTTAGTCGGATTGATGTGAATTTGCCGTTAAGTGGATAAAATAACCATGGACTATCAATCTAGAAAAAAAATTGAGGCCATTTGATGTGCTCTTTAACTTAATTATAATAAAATATCAATCATTTATAAAAAAAAAAGATGTTAGTTATTTTGATCAGGTAGGTAGTCCAGGATGGATGGGAGATTAAAGTGGCCTTTTACTTGCATGATATCGGGGCCAACGCAATCGGGTAAAAGTCATCTGGTCAGGCGTTTGATTCTTGAATTACGACAGGTTGCGGATCAACCCGTAGATCGCATCGTGTGGTGTTACGGTGTTTGGCAACCTCTGTATGCAGAATTACCTTGAAGTATAAAGTTTGTCGAGGGTTTTGGGGTTAGCCTTAATCCAAGAGAACGAACGCTGTTGATCATTGACGATCTAATGGATGACACCACAGACAAAGTTTCAAAACTATTTACGAGGGGATGTCATCACGAAAACGCCTCTGTCATTTATATTGTACAAAATCTGTTTCATAAAGGTAAACATCATAGGACCATCAGTCTGAATGCCAATTACATGATTATATTTAAGAACCCCCGAGATGCTTCTGCTTTTAACAAAACAGATGTATCCAGGGAAAACTAAATTTGTTCGTGAAAGCTATGAGGATGCTACACGAAAACCCTATTCTTATTTATTACTTGATCTGAAAAGTACTACCCCCGACATTTTGAGACTTCGTAACAGTATTATCCCAAGTGATAACCCCACAGTCTCCGTCCCAAAAGTATAAAACGAACATTGCAAATTTGTCGGGATGATCCCGCGTTGAGTTTTTGGCGACACTGAGCTGGGCTTTGGCAGCCAGTCACATATCCGTATGCCAGAGATGGTATCCATTAATCCAAAGAAATGGGCAACCCCTTGTTTTAAGTCAGTATACGGGATGCTATTTCACGCCATATTCGTTGGTAAGTTAGATATTTTATATGGTGCATGCAGTTATGACCTGGAGACCATCTTCCAACTCAAAGTTGCATGCAGTATTTGACAAGAGGCCTTGTACAATTTGCATGTAATTATTAAAACGTGGCTTTGGTACTATCTTGATATATAAAAGGTGCATGCAGTGATTAAAAAGTGGCAGCAACGATCACAATGGAAGCTACATCCCCAACAACTACAAGTGAAGCTGTAACCTCAGCCTCACATCAGCTACTGACAACATGTACCGCTTCATCATCAAATAGTATGCCAGTAATTACCACGACACAGTTTAATCGGCCGTCTGTATGTAATATATCAACAGCATCATCAGTAAACAGCACAAATCCAGGTTGGGGTCGTATTACCCAGCCATTAAGTATGTCATTAACGAGTAATATTTTGCCTCAGCAGCCAGTGGACATGTCAGTATCACGACATGTGCCTGATAAAATTACGCACGAGATCTGGGCAAATAAATATATTGAATTTTTATTGCTGCAGCAATCAATACTTTAGAATCGGGGAGAGAGCATAAGAGTTAAATTTTGACCAGTGGCAACCTGCCTTTACCATGTTCGTGGACATTTTGATTCAAAGCACGCCCAAATTGGTGTTCAGTTTGTTAACATATAGTTCTTTACTGAGTTGGCTCATACTTATGGTTTTCGAACCTTTAATTTTTATGATTACCAATTTAGGTAGTTACGTCAATCACAATAATTGTTACTATGGGATCAGATTCATGCCGAGCTTTGGCCCCCCACTTTGTATGGGGCTCACATCAATACTTCCATGCAAAGATCTCCCCGTAATGCATATCCCCTCGCTTTTAATTGCAAACGGGTTTGCTGAGCCATTGACTCCCAAGTTTTCGCATGCTTGGTCTAGATGTGGCTTTAACCATTCAATTGTGTGCAGTTAGAAAGTCATTCAGAAATAGTTTCTTGGAAACGGGCAGTGGCAACATCAGATGGTGTTTGGCAACAGTTTTTTCCCCCAAATGTCACATTTACCGTGTGGAATTATATGAACAGTGAGCTACTCTACTTTCAGCACCTATGCCAAAACGGGACGACTGATACAGGGATTGAGGAAGGTTTATATTATGGGACATCAAAGGCAGCTGAAGGAGTGGTAGCTGAAAATATATTTCAAAGATAGGTTGCCAGGCAACGAAACATACGCCCACAGCAGCTAAATCGTCCGGGCAGTCAACAAGGGTTGTCGCATATTTTTACTAATTTCGGAAAAGAAACATTTGTAATACACTAAAAACTGATTAAGAGTAACAACTCATTATGTAATTATCAGAAAATCATTAGAATTTGATTGCTTTTTATAAAGTTTTACCCCACGCTAACAATTAGTATATACATGAAACATTTAATATCATGGATTTAGCTGTTCAGTTATCTAAATTCATTGAAAATCAAAATACTTGTTCCTTTCAACACCTTAAACTCTATGTATCAATCTGAAGTCAATCGGATAGTAACTTTGGCCTCTATAGCGTCACAAGAATTTTTGAAGTTATCAAGGGAGATAACTCTGGCAGTAATTATTTGAAGTCGCTGAAAATCAATAGGCTTCTTCGTCTCATGACCTTAAACACTGTGTATAAATCTAAAGTCAATCGGATATTAACTTTGGCCTCCAGAGCGTCCACAAGATTTTTTGAGGTGATCAAGGGCCATAACTCTGGCACTAACTATCGGAAATCGCTGAATATTAATAGGCGTCTTTGTCCTTTGTCTTATGACCTTAAACACTGTGTATAAATTTAAAGTCAATCGGATATTAACTTTGGCCTCTAGAGCGTCCACAAGATTTTTTGAAGTGATCAAGGGCCATAACTCTGGCACTAATTATCGGAAATCGCTGAAAATCAATAGGCTTCTTCGTCTTATGACCTTAAACACTGTGTAAAAATTTGAAGTCAATCGGATATTAACTTTGGCCTCTAGAGCGTCCACAAGATTTTTTGAAGTGATCAAGGGCCGTAACTCTGGCACTAATTATCGGAAAATCGCTGAAAATCAATAGGCTTCTTCGTCTTATGAACTTAAACACTGTGTATAAATTTAAAGTCAATCGGATATTAACTTTGACCTTTAGAGCGTCCACAAGATTTTTTGAGGTGATCAAGGGCCATAACTCTGGCACTAATTATCGGCAATCGCTGAAAATCAATAGGCTTCTTCGTCTTATGACCTTAAACACTGTGTATAAATTTAAAGTCAATCGGATATTAACTTTGGCCTCTAGAGCGTCCACAAGATTTTTTGAAGTGATCAAGGGCCATAACTCTGGCACTAATTATCAGAAATCGCTGAAAAACAATAGGCTTCTTCGTCTTATGACCTTAAACACTGTGTATAAATTTGAAGTCAATCGGATATTAACTTTGGCCTCTAGAGCGTCCACAAGATTTTTTGAAGTGATCAAGGGCCATAACTCTGGCACTAATTATCGGAAATCGCTGAAAATCAATACGCTTCTTCGTCTTATGACCTTAAACACTGTGTATAAATTTGAAGTCAATCGGATATTAACTTTGGCCTCTAGAGCGTCCACAAGATTTTTTGAAGTGATCAAGGGCCATAACTCTGGCACTAATTATCGGAAATCGCTGAAAATCAATAGGCTTCTTCGTCTTATGACCTTAAACACTGTGTATAAATTTAAAGTCAATCGGATATTAACTTTGACCTTTAGAGCGTCCACAAGATTTTTTGAGGTGATCAAGGGCCATAACTCTGGCACTAATTATCGGAAATCGCTGAAAATCAATAGGCTTCTTCGTCTTATGACCTTAAACACTGTGTATAAATTTGAAGTCAATCGGATATTAACTTTGGCCTCTAGAGCGTCCACAAGATTTTTTGAAGTGATCAAGGGCCATAACTCTGGCACTAATTATCGGAAATCGCTGAAAAACAATAGGCTTCTTCGTCTCATGACCTTAAACACTGTGTATAAATTTAAAGTCAATCGGATATTAACTTTAGCCTGTAGAGCGTCCACAAGCAATTGTGGACGCCGGACCGACGGACGGACGGACGGACGGACCGACGGACGGACGGGGGCGACGACAATATACGACCACATTTCAATGTGGGCGTATAAAAAGCAAACGAAGATGGATTGAACATTGACGTCAACTGACAGGATGCCGATAGTTCTTCAGGAAATGCCAGTGCATGTACATGAGCTGCCCAATTTTGATTGTCTTAAGTTTCTGAGGCCCAATTGCACACTGGAATAAATTTACCTCCTAGAAATAACCAACAGGAGAAAGACCGGTAAGTTATATTTAAGATTGTTTACATCATTTCTTTTTTTTAAGTTCTTTTTTTTTAGAGACCATAGTTAAACCCACATCTCAATACTTCAGCACGTTTAGCTGTGAGAGGAAACCGTTGAGGGGGAAAAGGTAGAAATTCGCCACGAGATTGGACAGGCTACCTGCTCCATGTCACAGCGTGCACACGCGCCAAATGAAGTCAACCCATGGATTGTAAATAAAATACGTTATGTTATAAGTAGATACAATTTTCTTTTTTTACTTTTAGATTGCTGTGTTATATAAACTAGATAGCAGTTTGATTACGTCTTAATATTGACGAGGCACACGTATATGGGGTCTTAATAGACCTTATAAAATGCTATAGAATAAAGGTATTAAATAATTAAGATCTTATTTTTTATTCCATTCTTAATTCCTCATTTATCAACATATATTTATTGATTATCATACATCTTTTTTTTACTCTCGGGAATATTGATGAAGTTAAAGAAATCCTATACTCCACAGTATCTTTGATGCTGTGTGGCCCAAGCCTTGAGAGCGTCACCACGGCGGGGAAATTGAAGAGTATTATAGAGGAGGCGGACAGGTTGTTAGCGGGTGTGGGGCCAACACTAAATTTACCTCCTAGAAATAACCAACAGGAGAAAGACCGGTAAGTTATATTTAAGATTGTTAACATCATTTCTTAAAAAAAGAGACCATAGTCAAACCCACATTTCAATACTTCAGTATGTTTAGCTGTGAGAGGAAACCGTTGAGGGGGGAAAGGTAGAAATTCGCCACGAGATTGGACAGGCTACCTGCTCCATGTCACAGGGTGCACACGCGCCATATTAAGTCAACCCATGGATTGTAAATAAAAGAAATATGTTATAAGTAGATACAATCAACAGGACTTTAAAATACATAAATATAGTCGCGTGCTATAGTTTGTGTTTGCTTTTGTAATCTTCCACAGATCATGGTCTAACACTATATCAAACATATGGGGAATTAAGTTCCGGTGTGTTATAATAATACACCAACCGAACCTTAGTCACCACAAATATCTTCTTTTTTTTATTTGCTGTGTTATTTAAATTATATAGCAGTTCGATTACGTCTTAATATTGACGAGGCACACGTATATGGGGTCTTAATAGACCTCATAGAATCGTACCGAATAAAGGTATTGATGAATTTTTAACCTTTGTGTTGGTTTGTTTTTAAAACATTTGACCAATAGAGATAATACTGGACGAGTGGGGGGGGGGGTGCCTGGCATGGTATAGATTACACAAGGGTCCGTGTGTGGGTATGTGTACGGGTTGGGCGGGGGAAACTTGTACAATGCACGGTACAGATACTTGGTATAGCTGAAGATTACACAAGGGTGGGTATCATAATTCGGGAGGGGTTGGGGATGGGAGTTAATATTTAGCGTGAAGGGGGGGGGGATGTGCGCTACAAATAAAATATATCGATAACCCATATGAACAAGTACATCCGTTATCGCATTTGTAAATCGTCTGAAGTCACGCCGCCCAATAACCTCAGACTGCCGCAACCCTAGACTGCCGCAACAAAAAACCTCAAGACTCCCGCAATACCCTCAGCGTGCCTTCCACCCTACTTGTTTCCATGTGTTTTTTTAATAATACTAAATGGAAATTTGTTAAACTCGCCATCTAGTTAAGAGATAACACATACGTTTCGAGGTAGCACAATGCTCTCAAAAGATGCCAAAGCTGGTTACTGGGGCATAGTCTTAGACGATTCGTCGTCATGGTTTAATACCAGTTGGCGCCAAAATGTGTAGTGATTTCTCAGCTGTTGCTGCGGCAGACTGTTACATACGAAAACTACAACTGCAATATGGTCCTAACGAACATTGCAAATTTGTCGGGATGATCCCGCATTGAGTTTTTGGCGACACCGAGCTGAGCTTTGGCAGCCAGTCACATATCCGTATGCCAGAGATGGTATCCATTAATTCCAAGAAATGGGCAACCCCTTGTTTTAAGTAAGTATACGGGATGCTATTTCACGCCATATTCGTTGGTACGTTAGATACTTTATAAGGAACATGCAGTTATGGTCTGGAGACCATCTTCCAACACAAAGTTGCGTGCAGTTATGGACAAGTGGCATTGGTGCTATCTTTGTAAAAGTTGCATGCAGTTTTTGACAAGAGGCCTTAGTTAGTACTATCGTTGTACAATTTGCATGTAATTATTAAAACATGGCTTTGGTACTACCTTGATATATAAAAGGTGCATGCAGTGATAAAAGATAGGTTGCCAGGCAACGAAACATACGCCCACAGCAGCTAAATCGTCCGGGCAGTCAACAAGGGTTGTCGCATATTTTTACTTTTTTCGCTAATGAAACATTTGTAATACACTAAAAATTGATTAAGAGTAACAACTCATTATGTAATTATCAGAAAATCATTAGAATTTGATTGCTTTTTATAAAGTTTTAACCCACGCTAACAATTAGTATATACATGAAACATTTAATATCATGGATTTAGCTGTTCAGTTATCTAAATTCCTTTAAAATCAAAATACTTGTTCGTTTCAACACCTTAAACTCTATGTATCAATCTGAAGTCAATCGGATGGTAACTTTGAACTCTACAGCGTCACAAGAATTTTTGAAGTTATCAAGGGAGATAACTCTGGCAGTAATTATTTGAAATCGCTGAAAATCAATAGGCTTCTTCGTCTCATGACCTTAAACACTGTGTATAAATCTAAAGTCAATCGGATATTAACTTTGGCCTCCAGAGCGTCCACAAGATTTTTTGAGGTGATCAAGGGCCATAACTCTGGCACTAATTATCGGAAATCGCTGAAAATCAATAGGCGTCTTTGTCTTATGACCTTAAACACTGTGTATAAATTCGAAGTCAATCGGATATTAACTTTGGCCTCTAGAGCGTCCACAAGATTTTTTTAAAGAGATCAAGGGCCATAACTCTGGCACTAATTATCGGAAATCGCCGAAAATCAATAGGCGTCATTGTCTTATGACCTTAAACGCTGTGTATAAATTTAAAGTCAATCGGATATTAACTTTGGCCTCTAGAGCGTCCACAAGATTTTTTGAAGTGATCAAGGGCCATAACTCTGGTAGTTATTATCGGAAATCGCTGAAATACAATAGGCTTCTTCGTCTCATGACCTTAAACACTGTGTATAAATTTAAAGTCAATCGGATATTAACTTTAGCCTGTAGAGCGTCCACAAGCAATTGTGGACGCCGGACCGACGGACGGACGGACGGACGGACGGGGGCGACGACAATATACGACCACATTTCAATGTGGGCGTATAAAAAGTGGCAGCAACGATCACAATGGAAGCTACATCCCCAACAACTACAAGTGAAGCTGTAAACTCAGCCTCACATCAGCCACTGACAACATGTACCGCTTCATCATCAAGTAGTATGCCAGTAATTACCACGACTCCGTTTAATCTGCCGTCTGTATGTAATACATCAACAGCTTCATCATTAAACAGCACAAATCCAGGTTGGGGTCGTATAACCCACCCATTAAGATTAAGCACGAGATCTGGGCAAATAAATATAGTGAATTGTTATCTAGCCCAATCACTGCATCATCCAGGTTGGGGTCGTGATACCCAGCCATTAAGTATGTCATTAACGAGTAATATTTTGCCTCAGCAGCCACTGAACATGTCAGTATCACGACATGTGCCTGATAAGATTAAGCATGAGATCTGGGCAAATAAACATATTTAATTTTTATTGCTGCAGCAATCAATACTTTAGAATCGGGGAGAAAGCATAAGAGTTAAATTTTGACCAGTGGCAACCTTCCTTTACCATGTTCGTGGACATTTTGATTCAAAGCACGCCCAATTTGGCGTTCAGTTTGTTGAAGTTGGCTCATACTTATGGTTTTCGAACCTTTAATTTTTATGATTACCAATTTAGGTTGTTACGTCAATCACAATAATTGTTACTATGGGATCAGATTCATGCCGAGCTTTGGCTTTGTGCCCCCACTTTGTATGGGGCTCACATCAATACTTCCATGCAAAGATCTTCCCGTAATTCATATCCCCTCGCTTTTAATTGCAAACGGGTTTGCTGGGCCATTGACTCCCAAGTTTCCGCATGCTTGGTCTAGATGTGACTTTAACCATTCAATTGTGTGCAGTTAAAAAGTCATTCAGAAATAGTTTCTTGGAGACGGACAGTGACAACATCAGATGGTGTTTGGCAACAGTTTTTTCCCCAAAATGTCACATTTGCCGTGTGGAATTATATGAACAATGAGCTACTCTACTTTCGGCACCTATGTCAAAGATAGGTTGCCAGGCAACGAAACATACGCCCACAGCAGCAAAATCGTCCGGGCAGTAAACAAGGGTTGTCGCATATTTTTACTTTTTTTGGCAATGAAACATTTGTAATACACTAAAATCTGATTAAGAAGAGTAACAACTCATTATGTAATTATCTGAAAATCATTAGAATTTGTTTTGATAAAAGTTTTGCCCCACGCTAACAATTAGTATAGGAAACATTTAATATCATGGATTTAGCAGTTCAGTTATCAAAATTCATTGAAAATCAAAATACTTGTTCATTTCAACACCTTAAACTCTGTTTATCAATCTGAAGTCAATCGAATGATAAGTTTGGCCTCTATAGCATCACAAGTTTTTTTGAAGTGATCAAGGGAGACAACTCTGGAAGTAATTATTTGAAATCGCTCAAAATCAATAGGCTTCTTCGTCTCATGACCTTAAACAGTGTGTGTGTATTTATAGTCAATCGGGTATAACTTGGGCCTCTAGAGCGTCCACAATATTTTTTGATGTGATCAAGGGCCATAACTCTGGCAGTAATTATCAGAAATCGCTGAAAATCAATAGGCTTTTTTGTCTCATGACACTAAACAATGTGTATAAATTTAAAGTCAATCGGATATTAACTTTGGCCTCTAGAGCATCCACAAGATTTTTTGAAGTCATCAAGGGCCATAACTCTGGCACTAATTATCGGAAATCGCTGAAAATCAATAGGCTTCTTCGTCTCATGACCTTATACACTGTGTATAAAATTAAAGTCAATCGGATATTAACTTTGGCCTCTAGAGCGTCCACAAGATTTTTTGAAGTGATCAAGGGCC
Source organism: Patella depressa (assembly GCA_948474765.1). Classification (NCBI taxonomy): domain Eukaryota; kingdom Metazoa; phylum Mollusca; class Gastropoda; family Patellidae; genus Patella; species Patella depressa. The sequence goes on along the minus strand of OX419715.1, from coordinate 7,289,262 downwards.
ATAACTCTGGTAGTTATTATCAGAAATCGCCGAAAATCAATAGACTTCTTCGTCTCATGACCTTAAACACTGTGTATAAATCTAAAGTCAATCGGATATTAACTTTGGCCTCTAGAGCATCCACAAGATTTTTTGAGGTGATCAAGGGCCATAACTCTGGCACTAATTATCGGAAATCGCTGAAAATCAATAGGCGTCTTCGTCTTATGACTTTAAACACCGTGTATAAATTTAAAGTCAATCAGATATTAACTTTGGCCTCCAGAGCGTCCACAAGATTTTTTGAGGTGATCAAGGGCCATAACTCTGGCACTAATTATCGGAAATCGCTGAAAATCAATAGGCTTCTTCGTCTTATGGCCTTAAACACTGTGTATAAATTTAAAGTCAATCGGATATTAACTTTGACCTTTAGAGCGTCCACAAGATTTTTTAAAGCGATCAAGGGCCATAACTCTGGCACTAATTATCGGAAATCGCCGAAAATCAATAGACTTCTTCGTCTCATGACCTTAAACACTGTGTATAAATCTAAAGTCAATCGGATATTAACTTTGGCCTCTAGAGCATCCACAAGATTTTTTGAGGTGATCAAGGGCCATAACTCTGGCACTAATTATCGGAAATCGCTGAAAATCAATAGGCGTCTTCGTCTTATGACTTTAAACACCGTGTATAAATTTAAAGTCAATCAGATATTAACTTTGGCCTCCAGAGCGTCCACAAGATTTTTTGAGGTGATCAAGGGCCATAACTCTGGCACTAATTATCGGAAATCGCTGAAAATCAATAGGCTTCTTCGTCTTATGGCCTTAAACACTGTGTATAAATTTAAAGTCAATCGGATATTAACTTTGACCTTTAGAGCGTCCACAAGATTTTTTAAAGCGATCAAGGGCCATAACTCTGGCACTAATTATCGGAAATCGCCGAAAATCAATAGGCGTCTTTGTCTTATGACCTTAAACGTTGTGTATAAATTTAAAGTCAATCGGATATTAACTTTGGCCTCTAGAGCGTCCACAAGATTTTTTGAAGTGATCAAGGGCCATAACTCTGGTAGTTATTATCGGAAATCGCTGAAAAACAATAGGCTTCTTTGTCTCATGACCTTAAACACTGTGTATGAATTTAAAGTCAATCGGATATTAACTTTAGCCTGTAGAGCGTCCACAAGCAATTGTGGACGCCGGACGGACCGACGGACCGACGGACGGACGGACGGACGGACGGACGGACGGACGGGGGCGACGACAATATACGACCACATTTCAATGTGGGCGTATAAAAAGGGACGACTGATACAGTGATTGAGGAAGGTTTATATTGTGGGACACCAAACGCAGCTGAAGGAGTGGTAGCTGAAAATATATTTCAAAAAGCAAACGAAGATGGATTGAACATTGAAGTCAACTTACAGGATACCCATGAGCTGCCCATTTTTGATTGTCTTAGGTTTCTGAGCCTCAATTGCACACTGGAATAAATATGATGCAGTTTATAAAAATCTGGGTTTGATTTCCCCCAAAGAATCATACAATATTAGAATTGGGACGAGGCTATGCGTTTTGTGTGGGTATTGCAAGTGAGTGTCCCGGACAACCCCCGCTGCTCATGCAGATCATATCTTCACCGAACAACAAAACATGCAATTTATTGTAGCCATATTCAAAAGCTTGATATATGTTATCTTAGGAGACAGTTGTTTTTTTTACCGAAAGGTCTGTCTAATGGCCATGGACCTAAACAATGACGTACGACGTACACAGACAGGTTCTGGATTGGTTTGACAGCATCAGCCCACTTTACCCACTTCTCCCTCTGCTTCAGTAATGGTAAGGGGGTTTATGCAACAAGAGAGAGAGAAATGGGGCTTAACGTCCACTCAACACCATAGAAATATATACTGACGGGAATGTCCACCGTATGACGTCATCGCGTTATGTTGTGGGACGGCTGCGTATGATGCCGTTTTGCATTCGCTACTTCCGGTTACTGTCGAGATGCCGGAAAGCAAATGTGTTTTCGGTGGATGCTTCGCTTATCAAACGAGAAACTGTGGTCTCTCATTTCATCGACTGCTGAGAAAAGACCCAGAGTAGCCTAGATGTCACAACTATGGTGGCCTACAGTCTGAATAGCATTTTTTTCTAAATAGGCTAAAAAAAAATTAAAAAAATTAAAAAAAATTTTAAATATAAAAAAAAAAAAAAAAAATTAAACTACATTTGCCTAGCGTCTTAATAGTGTCTTGATTAACCAGACGCTCAGTGTGAGTTATCTCCTTTCCGAAAGTAATATTCGTCGTAAAGTGTAAACCACTGATAGATCAGTGGTGTAAACAAGCCTAAATTAGAAAAACTGCGGCACTACTGCACTTTCGCACCTTTACCTAAAGTAATATTCGTCGTAAAGTGTAAACAAATCTAAATCAGAAAAACTGCTGCGCTATAGCACTTTCGCACCTGTACTAGTTCCTGTCCCGTTGCATTTGTTGACTATTTAGACTCGAATAACAAGACACTCAGACGGACTTCGACACTCTGCGCTACACGCTCTCAGTTCATAATAATAATAATAATTTTCGTATATTTTAATTTTTGCGCTAAGCCACCATTCTGTAAAAGACTATTTGGCGTTGACCATTTGAATTGGCGTTTACGTGTGAATAACGTTGTGACCTTGATGCTGACCCTGACTTGAAATTTTCCATCAATTTCGGGGTCTTTGCGTTTATGCTTGCCGTCAGCCTATTTCTTGCTGTATTATCAAATTCAATGTTCGAGCAGTTCGAGGTGAAAGCAGAGACAATGCCCGGAAAAGGTAACCGGGTCAAAGTCGTAGGTCATGTTACAGAAAACTGAACTCAAACTTTTCAAAGTTTGTTTTTGGACACTTGACCTTGGGAACACGGGCCCTCTACGTTTGGCCGTTTTCTAAATCACCAGTGTGTGACAGGACCAAGGTCAAGGTCGATAGTCAAAGACCAGGGGCCTATTTCACGAAATTTTAACTAAGATAAGATCCCAATTTTAGTAATTTGATTGGATAATATTAGATTGATTTTAGTGCTTAGCCAATCAAAATTGAAGTATCTACTAAAATTGGATTTTATCTTAAGTTAAAATTTCGTGAAACAGGGCCCAGATTGTAGCCTTTAAAATACTATATTATAGTATTCCAAGGTCAAAAGTCCAAAAACTGACTTTGAAAAGTTTGAGTTCAGTTTTCTGTAACATGACCTACGACTTTGATCCGGTTATCTATTATGAAGGGCATCGTCTCTGCTTTCACTTCGATCATTGAATTTATAATACAGCAAGAAATAGGGCGACGGCAAGCGTAAACGCAAAGACTCCGAGATTGGTGGAGAATTTCAAGTCAGGGTCGGCATCGAGGTCACAACGTTATTCACACGTAAACGCCAATCAAATTGGTCATCGCCAAATAGTCGTTTACGGAAAATGGTGGCTTAGCGCAAAAATTAAAATATACGAAAATTATTATTATTATTATGAACTGCTAGCGTTAGGCCAAACTTTTTTTTGAAGTATAAGAAAAATAAATAAAGACGTTTGAAGTATTTGTAGTTAAAAAATATTTCCTATTTAGAGTAAATGGGTATTAAAATGAGCAAAATGCATCATTTTGCCCGAAACAGTTAGGTGTGAAGTAAACAATGCACGAGCCGTTGAGCCAATGACTACCGCCACACGAAGTCAACGCGCGTGTTGTAGACCGTCATCTGTGACAGAGGTATTTCGTAAGTAATTCTCTGTAAAACAAATTGGCGTTAGGCGCGTAGCAGTGTCTTCTTATTCGAGTCTAAATAGTCAACAAATGCAAATGGCGTCGAACGGATAAATATATATCTCCTTGGAGAAGATAAAGGTCGATAAAATGAAAAGTTATTGATCTACGACTACGGGAACTGGTACACTTTACGACGATTATTACTTGCGGCAATGAGATATCTCACACTGAGCGTCTGGTTAATCAAGACACTATTAAGACGCTAGGCAAATGTAGTTTAATTTTTTTTTTTCTTTCAATTTAAACAAAAAATTTTTTTTTTTTTTTTTTTTTTTTAGCCTATTTAGAAAAAAATGTTATTCAGACTGTAGGCCACCATACACAACTGTTGAACAATGATAAAATTAAAATCAAGTAAGGAGGACCCAGTATTTGTTTAGTAAAGTACCGGTAAGTTGAGTCTTAAACTACGACAATTATGGGCCTAAACGTAAACAAAAATGCAATCGCCTCGGGATTAGGCATTTGGTCTAATCGGGGTACGTTCAAATCGGAGTATCTTTATAAATATATATTTATTTTTAATTTCTAAACTACCGGTATTCTAATTTAAATAATTCGTGGAAATAAAAACGAAACAGAATCGGACTCGGAGATCACATTTTAAATTTAGTATAAGACTGGACACCTACACCTCTAGTAATATATAGTATTCTGTCATCTGTCTACTCTATTTCCAGTGTCGGTGGCCAGCAGCTAATTTCTGATACTAGGCTATAGGCAGTGTAACGAGATATATTACTATATGTATGTATTTTTTAAAAATGTTATTTAGTCATGAATTAATAACAACGTCCCATCTTCATTAGCTCAGCTGAACAGTAGGCATATAGAAATATATAGTCAGGTATTCATTAATGCATCATGTGGGTAAACCTATATGCAAACATAACAAAAATGTAAAAAAAAATAATCAGACCTCGATTCAAGTGACCTGTTTGGAAAAAATGAACATATATACCGGTATATTAATATTAATACATAATATATTATTCTAAATAAACAAAATTGATCTTCGCATTCTCCCTGAAAAATTTCTTGGCCTTCATCTGAGGTGAGAAATGATTTATGAAAGGTATGCAGGAAGCCTTCCTCGGTATCCTTCCATTCTACTCCACTAACCTTCTTGGTTCATTCACAGGGTTTTCACGAAATCATATCATGTGTTCTTCGTTGTAGCTTGATTCTACGGACCAATCATAAAACCGTTTACAATTTGATCATATGAGTTGACTCAGAGGTTAGTGGAGTTAAATGGAACGATATACCACATAGAGAATGAGGGTAAGGATTAATCGAGCTAGTTTTGTTTTCTTGTTGTGTCATCTATTCTTCACCGCCAGTTGGTCTGACGGCCAGAGTTACCCAGTCATTCCCTAAGCAGGATTTATTAATTAAGTGGAATTTTGTTTTTGAATGTGATTTCTTTGTGAGAAGATTAACATGGTAATCGTAATCATGAAGACATAAAATATTAGATTGATGTCACTGAAAGAATGAATTAGCCTAATATGTAAATTGAGACCTTGTTTGGGTAGAATTAAAAGAGACGTCAAGTGAATAATTCTGGTTGAAGGAAGCCTTAAAAAAAACTTTTTAAGGTCTTGTGCCAATTCCAACTACCTGAACTGTGATGTGATACATGTACTTTCTTGGCATGAAGTTTGATTTCCATCTGTAATTTATGTATAACTCATGTTTTTAGACACAGAAATTCCTAAATAAACACTATAGGCCTATTTTGTTCAAACATACTAATATAATGTACATGTATATTTTTTTATTTTCAGACCACCAATACAGTCGCCATTGTATTTACTTTGAAGAGCTTTATTTTGATGCCCACAGGGAGTTTTAAACCAATAATTTCTAACATGGAAAACTGACAATAAAATATTAGGCTTAAATAACTAGTGATTTATTCATTGCTAAATCCTAATTTTACAACAGTTGTTTGCATGGAATGAAAGGCAGGCTTGTTATGTGATTGCCTAAATGACTTTAAAACACATCTTGTGAAGAATTGGAATACACTTACGGTAGCTCAGAACTGTACATCAACCACTTTAGTTATAAATTTCCAATAAATATATTGAATGAAGTCAATGGATTTTTGTGAATTATTTCTGTAACTGAATATGTGGGCAAATGTTCTAGGTATACATTAGTGCTGGGTATATTACCACTGCAGGAAGGATACGATACATATAGCGATTTATTAGGATTCATATCTCAGACTTAAGCATTCTCAGACTTAAAGCTACGTGTAGAATTTCATATTTTCTAAGAAAGTCAAAACATAATTATTTCTATGTCTTTTGCTCAATAGGTTGTCAACTCACTATTATACGATCATAGGCATTATTTCCCATACTTAAACTTCATTCACACGGGAAATAATAACACAATAATTACCTCCCATGTTTTTCTATTTCCCCGATGTAACAGCAATCTTCAAATGTTTGAATTTGAAGTTGAAAATGATATTTTTGCCAATTTCTCAACTGGCAATAGTGAATAATAGGATTATTCTTTAACAGGGTAGGACTACTGTTTATAGATACCATCTATTTTAAGGCTTTATTTTAATAAACTTTTAAAAATATGAAATTCTCGCTTTAAGTTCAGAATTTTCTCAAAATTGTGCGGATGATTTTAACTAAAATAATATATTCCTTTATAAAACTTTTGTTGTTTTAATGTTTCTGGGTTAAAGATATTTCTCATAAACAATCTTCAAAAGTTGAGTAAATTCTTAAATCTGAGAATGCTTTGTGAACTCAGGGCCAGGTCAATGTTTAATAAATGGGACAAATGAATAATTAATATTTTTAGTCCCGATGTTGAAGAAATAAAACTGTTTTGTATCATGATATTGATATGGATCCAAATACGAACATACTAATAATGTGTGAAGTGGATAATTAAGAGTGATAAATTCTTGATTAAAGTAACAAAATATATAGAAAAAGAATCGCAATCCATTGATTCAACCTCTAGCGATTCAATATATGCGTGTCATGAGAAAATGAATTATGATACATTGATACAACAACATATCGTACCTGCACCAGTATGCATGTAGCGACTATTATCTTTATTATGAATTCTCTTTCCTGAAAGGTTTAAAGTTTTACTGTTCTGCTCCTAAAATGGGCTAATGAAGACGGGCATATGCCATACAGTGTACTATGAGGGAAATTTTGCCAGGGCAGCGACCCTACGGCTTACTCTTATATCAAATTCCAACTGCCAAGGGATCTTTTACATGCACGCCAATGTGTACACAGGACCTTGGTTTTTCGTCCCATCCAAATGACTAGACAGCTGTACATGTCAGGCCCTCCGTCCTGATTCACTGACAAGGGGAAACCACTTCGGAAAATCTGGATGAACTTTCTCGACCAATGCAGAGATATAACACCCGACCTCCAGGCTAGCGAGCCAGTGTCTTACCCACGTAGCCACCGTGGTTCCCTGAATTCTCTTCACTCAATAAATTAAACCTGATATTTGTGTAGAGTCAATTTCTATTCAACTGATAATATACACAGCTCTCATACATGTATGTACATGTAAGCTACAAAATTTATCAAGTTTGATTTGAATTTTGTAGCATTAACTTCATTAAGCCATTAAACACAGATCATTTTACAAAGTATTTTTTATTATAGATTAGTTCACTATTGCCATTATAAAAATAATATTGTTTTTGGATTATGTGGATCTCTTGTATCAAATGTAAATCCACATATAAGCGTTCAAATCCACAATTTTTCAAATTTATGATCTCCATTACGAATTATTTTGTACCGACAAATGTTCTTGGTAGTCTATGAGACCTGCACTTGGTGCCAGTCTAAACTTAATCTTGAGATCTGTTTGCTTGTTGCTTCCAATGTAACCTGGAATGTAGAAATTTGAAATGAACTAAAATTCTAAATATTTTCCTCACCATTGCATACACTTAATTTTGAATGCCAAATGTCAAAGGGTTCTTTTATGTGCATGCATACAGGCCCTCGGTTTTTGATACAATCAGAACAACTGAACATTGTTCCTGGTCAGGCCCTCCATCCTGCACCGCACACAAAATGGGAGATCAGGAAATTGTCTCGAGGAACACTGGAATCCTGCTCAATTTTCTTTGCCAACACTGGGATGGAACCCACGACCTCCAGATCAGCGAGACAGCATCTTACTCACTGTGCCACTTTGTCTCCCAAACGTAGGAAATAAATACAATATCTTGTGCCCATTTCTTTTTTTATATATCTAATTACAGTTCTTAAGAAATGGGTAGGCCTATATCATGAGGCCTAGTATTTTTTTAATTGTACAAATCCTCACAAAATGCTGTACGATATCTTGCCTAATTATCTATTGAGAACTGATCAACTATTTTTTTTTTAGAAATATGTAGGCATGTATCACAAGGACTAGTATTATTTACATTTTACAAGTTTTCATAAAAATGCGCTGATAGAATTCTGCGGCCATATCATGACTTTTTTTGACAGCTGATCAGTTTTTAGAAATAGGTAGGCATATAACACAAAGCGTAGTAGGCCTATATTATTTTATGGTTACAAAAATGCAATGCTTATGAATGATGCAGAACTGTACTATCAATAGGCCTAGTATTAATTTTTATTTTTTGACAAAATGCAGTGAGATATATTCTGCATGACTTTTTTTTTTAAAGCAGTATGTAGACATCTTAGGCCTAGTATTAATTATTTTATTTTTAGAAGTGCTGTGAACTAGTCTACCTGCATAACCGGACTTTGTTTCTGACAGCTGATTATTTGTAGGCCTATATCTCATGAAACCTCCTATTACTATTATTATATTTTTACAAATCTTTGGAGAACAATTAACTGAAAAAAAAATAAAATAAATAAATTATATTCGACAAAGCGTGAGCTCAACAATTAAAATCAATTGGTCCATTTCTTAATTCAAATGGACAAATCACGTTCTACTTTGCAGTAGGCCTAGTATTTCTCGAATCAAAACACGTGTGCTGCTACGGGTCGTTTTTCGCCAATCTTCACTTCGATAAAACCTCAAATATTGTAAGTCCCACAATATTAATTATAATGATCTATAGCACAAACTCAACAAAATCTGAGAAGAATTCCTATGACGATAAATAAACTATATAAACCCCAAAAGTTAGGTCTATAGAATAATATAAAATGGCGACACAGAAAATTTACGAACGGCACAAAATTACATATTGTCATTAAAAAATATTATTATGATATCTGAGAAGCCTCGATGTAATCTAAATCGGGTATTTAGGTTTTGAGAGCAAATGGTTAATCTTTATATTCATAATTTTACCTCATTCACGGCATCATCACGCCGTCAAATTCTGGAAAATCACTCGTGTCTGCCATTACTTCATACGGGACAGTGTTATGCCGGAAGTCACTTATGCAAAACGTGTTTCGCGCAGGCGCTGCACAACATAATATAACGTCATAACGCTGAATACGTCATGTGGACATTCCCGTCAGTATATATTTCTATGTCAACACCAACTAGGTCATTTCGGGACTAACATATAATAATAATAATAGTCTATTTATATTGCGCAATATCCATGCATGAGCATGCTCAAAGCGCATATGGTTTAATGTCAATAATTCGCTTGCGCGTAGGGGTCTTTAGCAGTGGGAGGAAACCGGAGTGCCCAGAGGAAACCCACGAGGTTAAGAAGGCGCCCTTATCTCTATGCCACATACGCTCACACCAGGGCTCAAAACCACAGCCGCAAGCCAGAGGTGACCGGCCAGCTAGAGGTCGAAGTGCGGCACTCTAGTCCACTAGGCCATCCCAACAAAGGTGTATATGTGGATATTCAACACATATTGAGTAACTAGAACAGAAAAGAGTAACGTCTTTTATACATTTATTTCATGGCGTATATTTGTGTCTCCTGGGGATGTGTCTTCCAGGATTTTTTGGCAAGTAACAGATTGCCAAAAACAAACGTATCAATACATGTGAAAGTTAGAATTTAGGGCCACTTGGCCTCAGTCATTTCTTTTAGTGTCGCCACGTGTGTCTGAAAAATCATATTAACCGTGTGGGGTGCCCAGGAAACATTTCGTGAATAAAATAGATATTTTGAAACCGTGGAGGGGAAGGGGTCCAGTTGTGAACCGAATGAGAAGGGCCCAGAGAATGATCTTCATATTTTCAAATCGAAATCAGAATCTCTCTGAAAATTTGTCCCAATTTGCGCCCGCTAGGCCATTAGATCTGTCACTGTTCGGAATAGAATTTCACGGAGTGGTTACTAAATATTCTTCATACAAACAATTTCTCTCCAATACTTCCATTTTGGTCATCTTCGTACAGATGTTCCCTTTGGGAACCCGGAGGCTCTTCAGAAAAGTTCGTCCGGACGAACTTGCTGATAATTTGCGGGAAGTCAAAAGGTCCCCCTCCCCTTACCATCCTCCTCCCCTTACCAATCTACAAGACAAATATTGTAGAACTGAACAATAATGATGTAGGGTGCATACAATACAATTATATCTTTTTGAACTGCTACTTTACAAGATCGCCTGTCCAACCTCGTGGGTTTGTCTGGGTACTCCGGTTTCATCCCACTGCAAAAAAAAAAACCTACGCGCAAGCGAATAATTGTAATAAAATTAAACCATATTTTAGTCCTGAAAGGGTCTGGTTTGTGTCGAGTGGACGTTAAACCCAATTTATCTCTCACTTTACAAGAACCTGGGTATAATTTATAAAGAATAATTAGATCTATCTTGAGAACGCCGTACATACTGCTTTATGTTTGCGGCCGTCTGGTTTTAAAAGTTTTGCCAACCTGTCGGGCATCTCAAGCCAAGATAAAGATAGGTTGCCAGGCAACGAAACATACGCCCACAGCAGCTAAATCGCCCGGGCAGTCAACAAGGGTTGTCGCATATTTTTACTTTTTTTGGTAATGTAACAACTCATTATGTAATTATCTGAAAATCATTAGAATTTGTTGCTTTTTACAAAGTTTTGCCCCACGCAAACAATTAGTATAGGAAACATTTAACATCATGGATTTAGCTGTTCAGTTATCAAAATTCATTGAAAATCAAAATGGCATCTGTAGCGTCGCAAGGTTTTTTGAAGTGATCAAGGGAGATAGCTCTAGAAGTAATTATTTGAAATCACTGAAAATCCGTAGGCTTCTTCGTTTCATGACATTAAACAGTGTGTGTAAATTTAAAGTCAATCAGATATTAACTTTGGCCTCTAGAGCGTCCACGGGATGTTTTGATGTGATCAAGGGTCATAACTCTGGTAATAATTATCAGAGATCGCTGAAAATCAATAGGATTCTTTGTCTCATGACCTTAAACACTGTTTATAGATTTAAAGTCAATATTTATCAGAGATCGCTGAAAATCAATAGGCTTCTTCGTCTCGTGACCTTAAACACTATGTATAAATTTAAAGTCAATCGGATTACAACTTTGGCCTCTAGAGCATCCACAAGATTTTTTGAAGTGATCGAGGGCCATAACTCTGGCACTAATTATCGAAAATCGCTGAAAACCAATAGGCTTCTTCGTCTTATGACCTTAAATACTGTGTATGAATTTAAAGTCAATCGGATATTAACTTTGGCCTCTAGATCGTTCACAAGATTCTTTTTGAAGTGATCAAGGGCCATAACTCTGGCACTAATTATCGCAAATCGCTGAAAAACAATAGGCCTTAAACACTGTGTATCAATTTAAAGTCAATCGGATATTAACTTTAGCCTCTAGAGCGTCCACAAGCAATTGTGGACGACGGACGGACGGGGGCGACAACAATATACGACCACATTTCAATGTGGGCGTATAAAAATAGAATAGACAAAATAAATAAAGAAATAAGTAACTTCCCCTTCCGAAGTGAATCACGTGACTGATGAGTACGACGACATAATTTATTCAACATCTAGGTCGGGGAATCTGTCTCGTTTGCTATAAATGGTTTAATTCCTTCGGTTTGTCTACGATATCACCTTAGGTGGAAGTGGACGTTAAACCCAAGAAACGAACGAACGAACGGTTGGTATCTCCAGTGTTACAAGTGGACGTCTGCGACGTCTTAAAAGATTGGCGTTGAAAATGTAGTGCGGATCAGAGACTGCTCAATGCCCTTAAAGCCCCAATAACACTCTTGTTGTAACTGAAAAATATGTCCCAATCTTCATTCTGGTCAACAAATCGTATTATTTTAGATATTCCAATTAAATGATGATATAAATTTCATCTTAACACATCTAATTTAAAAAATTGGAAAAAATCAAACAATTGATTTGAAAAGTCTAACGTAAACCTTTTCAAATGTGACTTGGATTTTTAAATATTTTCGAACCCTCTGGACAAATAAAATAGGTTGTAATGGATAATTTACACAACAGGTAGGACATTTAAACATCTAGTACTTAGAATAAGGGTATTATTTATTTTCTGGAGCTACCAAGCCAGCAAGAATGTTATTGTCCCTTTAATGTCTAACGGTTCTTGTATAAGAAGAAACCGTAAGTTTCTCAAAGTGGAGGAGCCTGATGAAATTGATTTACTACATTCTATACCCAATATAAATAATGATTTCAATCAATGTACCTCTAATACGGATATTAGACAAACTACAAAGAAAAAATGTTAGTTTAGCTGGCAACACCGTTTGGCCTAATTCGGTATTTATACACCATGCTCTGCTAAAGATAATTTAGACAGGTCTATGCCGAGCTACTGCTATATTGGCTGCACAAACTGGGTATTTCGGGACTATACACACGGAGTCAACCAGTGCCTGTATTTTGTTTATGAATAAATAACCTCCCAATATTTAGAGAGAGAGAAACTGGGTTTAACGTCCACTCGACATAAACTTGGTCATTTCGGGACTAACAATGATGAGTAGACCTGGTGTAGTTAAGCACATTTTGATTGGATGCAATCATTTCAACGACATTCGATTAAATCATTACCGTTGCCACTCGAGTCCTCTCAAATCAATTATTTACTCAACCGGATCTTTATTCTTAATTACTCGACTTAAAATTATAAATAATTAAGTGAATGCATTTTACCATGTATTATACTTTTTTAAATATTCAATATTTATATGCATAAAAGACAGATTTTATTTACTGTGATATTGTTTTTATTGATGCATATAATGCTTTTCTGTGATATATTTTAGCCCGTTTCGTAGATCATATGCCTCGCACCATATAGCCCGGTTGGAGCTGATGTGCCATTAAATTTCTTTCTTTAAAGCCCCAATAACACTCTTGTTGTAACTGAAAAATATGTCCCAATCTTCATTCTGGTCAACAAATCGTATTATTTTACAATATTCCAATTATTTGATGATATAAATTTCATCTTAACACACTTATTTTAAAAAATTGGAAAAATTCAACCAATTGATTTGAAAAGTCTAACGTAAACCTTTTCAAATGTGACTTGGATTTCGAACCCTCTGGACAAGTAAAATAGGTTGTAATGGATAATTTACACAACAGGTAGGACACTTAAACATCTAGTACTTAGAATAAGGGTATTAATTATTTTCTGGAGCTTCCAAGCCAGCAAGAATGTTATTGTCCCTTTAAATATTCATATAAGTAATTAAAGGATTTGATATTTGTTATTACTACATATATGAATACATTTCTGTACTATTGGTTTGTCTCGTAAAAATGATGTTTGGCGTAACTCCCTATTTCATTGTTAGAATATTGTCGAGAATTGAGGTCACCTAGAAGGGGAGGTAATGGGGGGGGGGGGTATAATATATTTATGTAGGTCAATCATTATTAACGCAGTGTAATATTACTCACTTGGGCGAGACGTGTAGTTTATAAATATTTATACTATAATAATTAATTGCAGGAATAAAAATCCAAATTTTACACTTAGTTAAATAATAAATGACCTGTTTATGTTATATGACCTACATATTACCTCCCTTGTTGTTTCACTGTTAAAACAGCCGTTAAATTCATGACTGAAAACGCGCACACTTCCAACAGCCAGAGCACCGTTATGCTGAGTAAATTAATCACTTTGACAAACAATGATATACACTTTATCATAAAAAAAAATAACGAGCGTAATAATGGGGTAGCAAGATTACATAAAATCCACAGTATTGCAACTCGTGTCACTATAAATTGCTTACCTAACCATTTCATTTTAAGTGGCCTGATAAAACAAAAACGTTACGGCTTTTAATTAAGACAATGCGGGCCTTAGCCAGCTCACAAATTTTTTTTTTGGGTGGGGTTACGGAATGTTTAGGAGGGGCTGAGGATGTGGCCGGCGAAGAACACTCTTTAAGAAATCATTATTTTTGGTGAAATATTTGGAGGGGCTACCCCCCCCCCCCCCGTGTCTACGGGCCCGAGACAATGTGTATGACTAGACAAATATTTGAAGGGGCTAATTCGATTGGAAGGGGGAGCCCTCCGTGGTTACGGGCCCGAGACAATGTGTATGACTACAAAAATGGCAGATTTAGGTCAATCGTACAACCGTAACATTTTAAACTTCAGACTGTTGATCCATGTGCACATGTTTCGTAAACTATTCATACCTATCGATACGGCTTTCAATTAAAAAGGACAATGTGTTATGACAAGAAATAAATCATGTAACCGTAACATTTTAAGTTCAGACTGTTGATCCATGTGCACATGTTTCGTAAACTACTATTCATACCTATCGTCGAGCAAATACTCATTCTATTCATACCTACCCTACCAAACTGAATATGGGTACAAGGTCGAATTTGCAGCTAGCAGAAAGGCCCTATATTTAGAGAAATGTGCATTGTATTTAATTAAATAGTATTGACACGCACATTATTAGACATCACTGTACGAGAATCTCCGACTTAAAACATGAAATTGTACAATAAAAAAAGGGAGACAAAATTGTAGGATATTTGGAAAACTGTTTTGTTTTGACAATTTTACCCAAGTAAGACCTGCTAATATTGTTTTAGTTGATGTGACATTCGCCACAATGCTGGACCTCAACTATGCACATGGTTTCATTTTCGTCACTGGATCATCAGTGTACAATATAGTAGTCTGCCACGAATGCAAATAAGACAGCGGGGGGAAGGGGGGGTACTGAATTGTACGTTTTGATGGCCAAAACTCAAAACCAAAGATATGCGCATTCGACGATTTGCCAGCAAAGTGACGATATGTGGAATAACAAGTATGTGTTTCCGTTTACTTGATAATTTGCGTTTGTGGTTATGCAGATTGTGTTGCTCCAGGACCCAAATTGTGAAGCACGCTTATGAAGTTTTCTTGCATAAGAAACCGGACTATAAAAAATAACAGAAATATTTTTAAATATCATAAACTTTCTCCACGTCGACAAATACTGCAACTAAATGTTGGTTCTGGATGAACACATCCCTGGCGAACGTTTCAAATCGAACCATATGTTCGCGGGTGCTCCTTTGGGACCTAAATCATCAACATTTTCAGTCTTTCTGTTCATAAATATACAGAAATTGTTTTTTTCCTCCTTAGTCCATTGTGCTTTCCCTTTAGGTCTTTTCTTCCTCCTTACCAATTTGTATTTATTTCTTTTGTGTTCTTTACCGCTATTATAAATTTCCTGTGGTCTCTTGTTTATTAAAATATTGAAAACAGGCATTGCATAATATCTAAATCGGCCTCCTCTTTAAACCGATGAATGACAATTCATAATTAAAAGTCGGTATTCACATTTGTTACACAAATTAACACTAGGGATTCTAGAATGCGTTTTCCTCCTCATTACCTATTTGTCTTTAATCACTAAGGTGGGTTTCCCCCTTAACCACGAATTGCTGCAAGATGAATGGTAATTCATACAATTTTTAATTAAAAGTTGGTGTTCATACTTGTTAAACAGATAAACACTGGAGGATCTACAAATATCTGTTAAGAGGAAACCACAGCTGACTTTGCAAGTTAATGAAACAACAAAGATTTTTGTGGGTTTTTTTGGTCAAAAACCTTTTTATTATCATGATTGTCATTTTCCAGTCTATTTTTTCCTTATAATTTTCTAGTAATTTAATTACTTTTTTTGTAGGTGACTTCATCCTCTTCAATAAGGACCAAACGAGCTATCACGTAATTTAAATAGGATAACAACCTATGGAGAAAAAAAAATACATATGTCAAACATATTCGATGTCTTGTAAACATATTTTCTAAACTCTAGGTATACAGTGACTTCCCACCCGCGGTGTCTCTTTGAAGACATACAGTGTAGTAGCCAATAACAGTATAACCCCTCGCGCCTAAAACCTTTTTGTGAACAGTTGACAAAAAACTTCAAGTTAAAACACAAAAGGAGTAGGTGTATGTTTCGGAGCCTTGGATATTTGACATCGGAGTGTTGATACATCTTGTTAACAGGGTTAATTGAATAACATGTACTAGATTAGTCTATTTTACGTGTTGAAATAAAAAAAAAAAAAAAAAAAATTACGTCGCCTTTTCTTGTAGTCTTTAGGATGTATATGCGATATGTATGGGTCCCTTACAGTTCATCCTCCAAAATATTCAGCAATTCAACCACATGTGCTAGATTAGTCTATTTTACGTGTTGAAATAAAAAAAAAAAAAACTTACGTCGCCCTTTCTTGTAGTCTTGTATGATGTATCTGCGATATGTACGGGTCTCTTACAGCTCATCCTCCAAAATATTCAGCAATTCAACCACATGTGCTAGATTAGTCTATTTTACGTGTTGAAATAAAAAAAAACAAACTTACGTCGCCTTTTCTTATTGTCTTGTATGATGTTTATGTGATAAATACAGGTCTCTCCTACGCCCCAACAGTTCATCCTCATCCTCAAAAATATTCAGCAATTCAACCACAAGAGCAGGAGTTGTTGAGTTGACATAGGGAGCCATCACATCTATAACTAAACCCACCATAGCTTCAATCACATTTTTGTCCCCCGTCTTTCGAAGAAAGTTGGGGGACTATTAAAATGGGTTCGTCCGTCCGTCTGTCTGTCTGTCTGTCTGTCTGTCCGTCTGTCCGTCACACTTTTTGGGACACAATAACTCTCTTCCTAATTGAGCTAGAATGTTCAAACTTGGTGTATGTGTTTATTAGGTCAATGCCTTGATGGAGTTCAAAGATGAGCATTTTCCGCTTAGGGTAAGCAGAGATAAGCAATTTGATTGGTTGATGCTTTGGGACACGATAACTTTAGTTCTAATTAAGTGAGAGTGATGAAACTTAGTGTATAGTTTCATTACAGTAATACCTTGACTAAGTTCGATAATGAGCATTTTCTGCTCAGGGTAAGCAGAGTTATACGCAATTTGATTGGTCGAGAATTTGGAACACAATAACTCTCCTTCTAATTGAGTTAAAATGTTCAAACTTAGTGTATATGCTTATTAGGTCAATGCCTTGATGGAGTTCGAAGATGAGCATTTTCCGCTTAGGGTAAGCAGAGATAAGCAATTTGATTGGTTGATGCTTTGGGACACGATAACTTTAGTTCTAATTAAGTGAGAGTGATGAAACTTGGTGTATAGTTTCATTATAGTAGTACCTTGACTAAGTTCGATAATGAGCATTTTCTGCTCAGGGTAAGCAGAGCGATACGCAATTTGATTGGTCGAGACTTTGGAACACGATAACTCTCCTTCTAATTTAGTTGAAATATTCAAACTTGGTGTATATGGTTATTAGGTCAATGCCTTGATGGAGTTCGAAGATGAGCATTTTCCGCTTAGGGTAAGCAGAGATAAGCAATTTGATTGGTTGATGCTTTGGGACACGATAACTTTAGTTCTAATTAAGTGAGATTGATGAAACTTGGTGTATAGTTTCATTATAGTAATACCTTGACTAAGTTCGATAATGAGCATTTTCTGCTCAGGGTAAGCAGAGCTATACGTAATTTGATTGGTCGAGAATTTGGAACACAATAACTCTCCTTCTAATAGAGTTAAAATGTTCAAACTTGGTGTATATGCTTATTAGGTCAATGCCTTGATGGAGTTCGAAGATGAGCATTTTCCGCTTAGGGTAAGCAGAGATAAGCAATTTGATTGGTTGATGCTTTGGGACACGATAACTTTAGTTCTAATTAAGTGAGAGTGATGAAACTTGGTGTATAGTTTCATTATAGTGATACCTTGACTAAGTTCGATAATGAGCATTTTCTGCTCAGGGTAAGCAGAGCGATACGCAATTTGATTGGTCGAGACTTTGTAACACAATAACTCTCCTTCTAATTTAGTTAAAATGTTCAAACTTTGTGTATATGCTTATTAGGTCAATGCCTTGATGGAGTTCGAAGATGAGCATTTTCCGCTTAGGGTAAGCAGAGATAAGCAATTTGATTGGTTGATGCTTTGGGACACGATAACTTTAGTTCTAATTAAGTGAGAGTGATGAAACTTGGTGTATAGTTTCATTACAGTAATACCTTGACTAAGTTCGATAATGAGCATTTTCTGTTCAGGGTAAGCAGAGCGATACGCAATTTGATTGGTCGAGACTTTGGAACACAATAACTCTCCTTCTAATTTAGTTAAAATGTTCAAACTTGGTGTATATGCTTATTAGGTCAATGCCTTGATGGAGTTCGAAGATGAGCAATTTTATTGGTTGATGCTTTGAGACACGATAACTTTAGTTCTAATTAAGTGAGAGTGATGAAACTTGGTGTATAGTTTCATTACAGTAATACCTTGACTATGATCGATAATGAGCATTTTCTGCTCAGGGTAAGCAGAGCGATAAGCAATTTGATTTGCCGAGACTTTGGAACACAATAACTCTCCTTCGAATTGAGTTAAAATGTTCAAAATTGGTGTGTATGCTTCTTAGGTCAATGCCTTGATGGAGTTCGAAGATGAGCATTTTCTTCTTACTGTAGGCAGAGATAAGCAATTTTTGGATGACACTTCGTGTTCAGTTTGATTGGTCGATACGTTTGAAAAAAATAAATGTGCGATTAATTAATATGTGTCATCTATTTATTTTGGGATTTCGGCGGGGGACATCAGCCTCACTGTTGGCTTGTGAACATTATGTATGCTGTACCTTTGAACAAAAAGAAAATACAATGTTATAATTTAGCTTAAAACTTTTTAAATTATGCATACATATACATGTACCACTAATACCCCTTCCTGTCCCAACAGTTACTTAAATATAGAGATAATAAAGTATGTTTTGGGTTGGTTTTTTTCAAAATAGATATTGAAGCATAAAAAATAATATAGGCCATTAATAAACAAAAAAAAAGCACCAAAATTATAACTTACATTTTTTGATTTTTTTTTTTTTGTTAATAGAGCAGGAAAAACTGGAATACAACTTGCTGCTTCGTAATAGGATATACGTATGAAGTTTTGACGGTTCTTTTTTTACCAGCGTTGAAAAGTTACAAATAAGATAGCCTAGCGTAAATAATAATAAAAAAAGCATCTGGATTTATTCAATTTTTATTTTTAACTCGTTGTACAGCCTAGTCGATTAAGACATCTGGTTTTATTCAATTTTTTTTTTATAACGGTGGACATGACAAAAGATTAACCCCGTAAATAATTAAGACATTGGGTTTTTTTTTAGTGCGGCGAAAATGACAAAACCCGAGCAACGTGAATAATTAAGATACTTTATTTTATTATTAAAAAAAAATAGTCAAGGTTTATGATAATACAAAATTAGAATTAGCAAGTTGTTTTTTCAATTCTTTTCTGGGGTTTTTTGCGTTACAACCGTCGCACGGTTCATTAATATCTTTTTCCAAACATAAAGGACACACTCGATGAGCGATACATAAAACGGGGACGTGTATATTATTTTCATCCAACATTGTTTCGAAGTCATAAAATACAAAATATCTGATCGTCCCACCTTCAACCTCTTCCGATAATCTTTGTATGTAGCAGCGGTGATTGGGTTTACACAATTGCTTACAATTACGACATTTGTAAACGTCACATGTATGTTTATTTATAGAGCCCTCTTCTTGTGTGTCTATAGTCGTATAACACTTTAAACATGTCCTATATTTCACACACGTTGACACTGTGTATAGTGGAACTTTTTGAAAATGTCTAGCCAAACACAGCGGGCCTCTTAAATAACGATGACAATGTTCACATTGTATTCGTTGGCCATTAAGAGGACAAGGATGTAACTGTCTCTCTCTGTTTAGTAACGCGATATCGTTTTTTTTATTGTTTAACCACCCCCCACCTCCCCACATGTTTCCACTGACCCCTGCCCCCCCTCCAATCCCCAACTCTGCATACTGTTATACACATCAGATAAATCACAATAATGAAACAACAAAGTTTTTTTTATTTTTTGTAAAAACTATTTTTATTATTATTAAGATTATATTTTTGAAAAATTAATAACTTGGCATATTCCAATCTGCCTTTTCTTTATATTTTTCGAGTAATTGAATTAATTTTTTTTTATAGCTGCCTTCATCCACTTCTAAAAACATCAAACGAGCAATGACATAGTCTAAATAGGATAACAGCCTATGGAAAAAGTAAAAAAGAAAATACATATCTGTTAAATGAAGTAATATTAATATTAGAGGTTGAGTCGAACACAGTATAGGACTTGTAAACATATTTTCTAAACTATAGGTATACAGTGACTTACCCCCCCCCCACACACACACCCCTTAAACCTTATTGTGAACAGTTGACAAAAAAAACTTCAAGTTAAAACACAAAAAGGAGTAGGAGTATGTTCGGGGTGGGGGAAGGCCATGGGTATTTGACACCAGAGTGCTGATACATGCTGTTAACAGGGTTAATTGAATAACATGTACTAGATAAGACTATTTTACGTGTTGAAATAAAATAAAAAAACAACAAAACTTACATCGCCTTTTCCTGTAGTCTTGTAGGCTGTATATACATTATAAAAGGGTCTTTGGTACCCAATAGTTCGTTGGCATCCTCCAAAATATTTTGTAATTCCAACACAAGGGCAAGAGTAGCTGCGTTGACATAGGGAGCCATCGCAGCTACAACCAAACCCACCATAGCCTCAATAATGTTACGGACATTATGTATGCTGTACCTTTGAACAAAGAAAAAAAGAAAATAAGATGTTATAATTTAGCTTAAAACTTTTTTTTTTAAATTATGCATACATATACCTCTAATACCCCCCCCACACCCTACACACACACACACAAACACCCTGTCCCAACAGTTACTTAAATATAGAGATAATAATGTATGGTTTTTTTTTTGTTTTTTGTTTTTTTAAATAGATATTGAAGCATAAAAAATAATATAGGCCATTAATAAACAAGAAAATTAAAAACTTACATTTTTTGATTGTTGTTTTTTTGTTAATAGAGCAGGAAAAAACTGGAATACAACTTGCTGCTTCGTAATAGGATATACGTATGAAGTTTTGGCTGTTCAATTTTTTTTTTACCCGCGTTGGAAAGTTACAAAAAAGATAGCCCAGCATAAAAAATAAAAAAAAACAGCATCTGGATATATTCAATTTTTTTTTTTTTGGAGCACGCTGGAAGTGTCAAAAGGTGTCCAGCCTCGTCGATTAAGACATCTGTTTTTATTCAATTTTTTTTTTAATAGTGGTGGACACGACAAAAAGATTAACCCCGTAAATAATTAAGACATCTGTTTTTGTTTTTTTTTAGTACGGTGAAAATGACAAAAACCCGAGCAACGTGAATAATTAAGATACTTTATTTATTATTAAAAAAAAGTCAAGGTTTATGTTTATTTATTTATAGAGCCCTCTTCTTGTGTGTCTATAGTCGTATAACACTTTAAACATGTCCTATCTTTCACACACGTTGACACTGTGTATAGTGGAACTTTTTGAAAATGTCTAGCCAAACACAGCGGGCCTCTTAAATAACGATGACAATGTTCACATTGTATTCGTTGGCCATTAAGAGGACAAGGATGTACTTGTTTACAGCTCATGCATTTAGCTTAACACTTGTACTGCGTACAGTAATGATTACGATTAAATACTGTTAATCTTTTTTTATGTAATAAAAATGGTTTTCCATTAAATACAATCTTAGTATGGGTACACCGAGGGTGGCGATACCCCTGAATATGATACAGTTCCCTGTGGCACTGTCATGGATGATAATTTGATATTTATCTTTCAAGTGTTCTTGAAAGATGCACCATTCGAGTCGACCTGCGGGTACTCGTGGGTTGACCCCCAACACTTCATACATTGCCATAGCCATACTAATCTGTGGCGGCCTTTTCAGTTTTTTGTTAGATACGTGTTTGTAATGTTTAGTTTCTTCGGCTGTGGGTGGAATTATGTTACGATAAGTAATTTCGTTTATGCCCAGAATGATAGACTGGCCGAAACACGTTTGATAATTATTGTTAGGTAAGGGAGATATAAATGTCTGATTTTTTTTTGTCTTCATAAAAGCCTCGTTCAAAAGTATCTTATCGGGATACATACCCCCTTCTTTATAGGGGACATATGTCACAGTTATAGTTGTTTGACCGTCAATAACTAATGTTTTTTAGACTGCATAACTTTCGCAATTTCCTCCAAAGTTAGTTCTTCGTAAGGTTTGAATGCGATATATATCGGGTTATCCAAATCGGGGTGATTTAATTGTATTCTAACTCTCTCATTTGGTTGAATATTAAAACCAGTGCGGGGTGGGGGGGGTGGTTCATCCGGGTTTATAATTTCCAATCTCATCAATTCGGATCGCATGTTAAATTTCGTCGAAAAACGTTGCTCCACTGAAATAAGCTTTACTAATTTTTTTTATTACCACCACTTTCTTTACAGATTTTTTTTAAAAAAGGATGTTTTTTAATTTTTTAAAAACCAAAGCCCGGTGGGGTTAAAAAATAAAAAACATCGATTACTGGGTCGTCGTTTTCAACCATTTTAGACAATAATGATTGGAAATTTGAAGGGGTGGTTAACGCACCAGTTGTTTCGTTTTTAGTAGACGAATTTGGTACATTACTTTGAGTATCGTTCAAAACTGTAAACATATTGCTCACCTGTGACGGGTTAGAGTCACTATCATAGTCTGAAAATAATGGCGGGGGGTCCTTCGTCATTCCCAGATTCGTCGTTGGACATCTGTCGTTTAAACAGTCCTTCTGTTTGATTTTTAACCACGGCTTCGCCTAGATTTTGGCACGCAGCCAGCGTCTGGCTGGGGTTCATACCCCAAATTCTTCCGTGAGTTCTAATATTTCAACCGATTGCTCTGTTGTGTAACTTTCAAATGGAACCATTCTGTTAAAGAGAATAGAGATGTATTTTTTTTTAGGTGGAGATATATAATATAGACAATATGACCAATAAAATCATTTGTATGACTATGCGTGATAATATACGCTTTTTACGTAGTCTGGTATTTATGCCTATGAAACTTACAGAGCCGTGAATACGCAGAGGACTACCTCTCACAGCGATTCGTCACAGTTGGGTCTCTTTATCTCTTGCAAAAACGTGCGGTTCCGGTTGGGACCTGACGAGTTTATTGATGTCATTTTCTTACGACGCTACACACTTTTATCCAACTGTCAAACGATCGATCACATCCTCTCCAACGTACTATTAGATATTTTAAACCACGAACCGTCTTTCTAGAAATGACCCGTTCGATATCGTAATGTTTAGGTGGTATAACTTTGATCAATTCTTCACGGTAAAATGTACCTTTGATCGCAACACCTTGTAGGTCATTTATTTCATACACGGGGCGATCACGTCGCAATCGTTGAACCACTTGAAATATCTCCTCTAAGATTTGATCTTTCCAATACAGCTTGCCGTGTAGAAACAACTCTTCACTACGATCACGAATCGTGCTATCTGTAAAAATCGATTTTTATTCAACTCTAGACAACCGGGTTCACAGTACCAGTCCACAAAGTTGATTTCATAGAACCAATAGTCGATCCCCATGCACGTATGTTCAAGCTGTCCTCCACGATCATTGAGACATCCTTCGCACCGGCTAGTTACACATTTTGAAATTTTTGTATTGATCAGGTCACCCATGATTTCCAAGACTAACGATCGTACATTTTCGGGTGGACAGTAATGAGGGTCATTTACGTGAATAGGCTTGAAACACACCATACATGGTATGAGAGGTATAACATTTTCTGGTTCGTCGCCAAGCTCCTCGTGTAAAACGAGTTGAGACTCGTCGTACACACCCTCTACTCATACTTCAGCCTTGTAACTGTCTGGCTGGTCCCATCCATCCTTTTTCGCTGCAGAAACACATTCTTCGGGTGTTTCGTACCACGTCGTACCCGATTTTAACAAAGTCCAACCCTCTATAGCAACGCCTAACTGCGACTGTGGACATCCAAACACCTGATACCGACCCCTCTTGAAAAAGACCGTGTCAGATCGGAAAAAGTGTTTTCAGGTATCACCAACTGCCTACCGCTTTTCCGTTGTAGAACTATTTGATGCGCTGTGCCTAGTTCGCAACTGAGTTCCGTGTTGATGGCAAATTTCGTAAGTTTTTTTCTACAGCCTAGATATCGCTTGAAACGATCAACGACTCGACTTCACTCTTTTAACGTCATCTTGAAAATCATTTTTCGTTTCAAACCTAAGTAGCCGGCCTTCAGTAATATTTCAGTGTCTGTGTTTTCTTTTTCCTCTAGATTCATTGTCAAACTGACTGAAACATCAGATAGCTTTGGGGAAGTCATGTTGTTGCGCATATTGACCCAATGAAGAAAAAAATGTTTGGCAACAACTATACGAGTGTCTCCACCCCTTCCAAGCCTATCGCACCCTGTGGTGTCTCCTGACGCGTAAAATTATTTTCACACAACTCTTTGAAACTAACTTTCAATGCCGCCCACTGGTTCAAATTTAAATGAACGCCCTTTCTTGTAGGTTTAGGCATTCGTTCGGTTTCACACCAGCAAAATTTACGAATGTGGACTCCAGTGAAGAAATTGTTGTCCACGGTTACGTATACATCATTACCAACGTGCATTGATTTCTTCACAATAGCTCTTTGTAAATACTCATCGACCTCTGCGGCGGTGTCTACCAACGCTTGCCAGTGTCGCTCAAAAAACATGATGCCATTTGAGGTTGGGTACCTGTCATGGTTCAGTGTGTAATCGTACCGTCTGATGTGATAACACACCGATTCTTGCCAAATACATTTCACCACCAAATAATCATTTCCAATATCCTTTCGATACAAGTCAGCACTCATGATGTTAAACTCTGGATCAACTTTTTAAAAATTCTATATTCAACTATACTGACAACCTTCCTTTTATACACGGCAAACCCTTAAGTACTGACAACCTTCCTTTTATACACGGCAAACCCTTAAGTTCAATTACCTTGGTCTTGGAAGGTGTTCAAGTTTGGTTTTGAACAAAGTTTATATTTTATTTTCAACTGTATTTTGATGCTTTCTCGGCTGTATAGCCCTGTCCGGAAAGGTGCTCTCGTACTTTGATTTTTTACTTCCCTTTGCTGTACTCTATACAAATAGAAATAGATTTAGATTATTTTGAAAATTGAATGATTGACATATTCCAGTCTACTTTTTCCTTATAATTTAATTACTTTTTTTGTAGGTGACTTCATCCTCTTCAATAAGGACCAAACATGCTATCACGTAATTTAAATAGGATAACAACCTATGGAAAAAAACATCTGTCAAACATATTCGATGTCTTGTAAACATATTTTCTAAACTATAGGTATACAGTGACTTAGCACCCGCGGTGTCTCTTTGAAGACATACAGTGTAGTAGCCAATAACAGTATAACCCCGCGCGCCTAAAACCTTATTGCGAACAGTTGACTAAAAACTTCAAGTTAAAACACAAAAGGAGTAGGTGTATGTTTCGGAGCCTTGGATATTTGACATCGGAGTGTTGATACATCTTGTTAACAGGGTTAATTGAATAACATGTACTAGATTAGTCTATTTTACGTGTTGAAATAATAATAAAAAAAAACAAACTTACGTCGCCTTTTCTTATTGTCTTGTATGATGTTTATGTGATATGTACGGGTCTCTTACACCCCAACAGTTCATCCTCATCCTCAAAAATATTCAGCAATTCAACCACAAGAGCAGGAGTTGTTGAGTTTACATAGGGAGCCATCACATCTATAACTAAACCCACCATAGCTTCAATCACATTTTATACGATATTTTTTTTTACATTAGTGAGGTAAATACTCTTAAAATTATATGCCAAAATATTGCACCACAGGGAATAAAATTAAAATTGAAAGGTTTCAATTAAATAGAGAAGGCTCTGCTACGTGATTCACTTTTGGATGTTTTATTTTTATTACCGTAACTTCTATCTCTTACTTCAACTTTGCATGTGTGGTGATACTAATAGTGTCTTTATTTTAAGTTGTTTAAAAATCTCAAGCAAAAAAAAAACACACATACATGGCTAAATGTTTAACTAAATTTTTTATTTCCTAGTCACAATATTTTTTATGTTCATGAAAATATGGTCATCCAAATTTTAATACATTGAAATATCGAAATTATTATCCAGCTCTATGACGTTTTGACATGAACACCAGAATCACTTAACATGATAAATGTTGAATATGAGTTATCTTGTAGTACTAGTAGTGGATTCTTCATATTTGCTAGCTACGAGTTATCTCCTCCAAAATATTTAGGCAGTTTAGTTTCTGAAAACTATTTGAAAATTCCCTTTAGCCCAACTATCCTAGTTTTGTCACAAAAATATAAACTTACAGCCTGATTTATAACAGCCAATTGAGTGGCAATAACTGTCTCTTTTTTGTTGCCCTTAGCTCAGCTTCCTTCTGGAATGTTTTTTTTGGTCACTGGAAAGATTCTTCTACTCATTTGATACCGTTTTCAAATATGATCTTCCATCCATTGAACCTGTAATCAAATAAAAAATCTTTAAACTGAAGAAAAATTAACACATAAAAAATTATATCCTAATAATGTATTGCTTATCTAAAAATACAATTGATTTACAGGTTCTTAGGTAGTAAATTCAGTTAAGCAATCAATGATTTTTTGTTGTTAAAACGCTCCCCTCTGCAATGAGAGTATCGTTTAATTATTGATTTTTGTTCACCGAACAAGGGTTGGTGAAGCAATAGCCGAATAGTCTTTTTGTTATAGAGTACAGGTGTTGATCCCCTGTTGTTAAACTGTCTCTCTGTTTAGTAATGCGATGTCGTTTATCGTTTAATGTTGAATTATTGATTTTGTTTGAGTTTTTTGTGAATGAATCCCTATGTGTCGTCTATATTATACGGTCCTCTGTAGGGTGGACTCTCTCTCTCTCTCTCTCTCTGCTTAGTAATGAGATGTCGTTTTTTTATTGTTTAGCCCCTCCCCTCCCCTCCCCAACACGTTTCCACTGACCACAAAAAAAGGAGTAGGAGTATTTGACACCAGAGTGCTGATACATGCTGTTAACAGGGTTAATTGAATAACATGTACTAGATAAGACTATTTTACGTGTTGAAATAAAATAAAAAAAACAACAAAACTTACATCGCCTTTTCCTGTAGCCTTGTAGGCTGTATATATGATATAAACGGGTCTTTGGTACCCAATAGTTCGTTGGCATCCTCCAAAATGTTTTGTAATTCCGGCACAAGGGCAGGAGTAGCTGCGTTGCCATAGGGTGCCATCGCAGCTACAGCTAAACCCACCATAGCCTCAATAACGTTACGGACATTATGTATGCTGTACCTTTGAACATAGAAAAAAAAGAAAATATGATGTTATAATTTAGCTTAAAACTTTTTTTTTTTTAAATTATGCATACATATACCTCTAATACCACCCCCCCCCCCCCACACACACGCACACACACAAGAGCCTGCCCCCCAACAGTTACTTAAATATAGAGATAATAATGTATGTTTTGTTTTTTTAAATAGATATTGAAGCATAAAAAATAATATAGGCCATTAATAAACAAGAAAATTAAAAACTTACATTTTTTGATTGTTTTTTTTTGTTAATAGAGCAGGAAAAAACTGGAGTACAACTTGCTGCTTCGTAATAGGATATACGTATGAAGTTTTGGCGGTTCTATCTTTTTTTTACCCGCGTTGAAAAGTTACAAAAAAGATAGCCCAGCATAAATAATAAAAAAAAACAGCATCTGGATATATTCAATTTTTTTTTTGGAGCACGCTGGAAGTGTCAAAAGGTGTCCAGCCTCGTCGATTAAGACATCTGTTTTTATTCAATTTTTTTTTTAATAGTGGTGGACACGACAAAAAGATTAACCCCGTAAATAATTAAGACATCTGGGTTTTTTGTTTTTTAGTACGGTGAAAATGACAAAAACCCGAGCAACGTGAATAATTAAGATACTTTATTTATTATTAAAAAAAAAAGTCAAGGTTTATGTTTATTTATTTATAGAGCCCTCTTCTTGTGTGTCTATAGTCGTATAACACTTTAAACATGTCCTATATTTCACACACGTTGACACTGTGTATAGTGGAACTTTTTGAAAATGTCTAGCCAAACACAGCGGGCCTCTTAAATAACGATGACAATGTTCACATTGTATTCGTTGGCCATTAAGAGGACAAGGATGTACTTGTTTACAGCTCATGCATTTAGCTTAACACTTGTACTGCGTACAGTAATGATTACGATTAAATACTGTTAATCTTTTTTATGTAATAAAAATGTTTTTCCATTAAATACAATCTTAGTATGGGTACACCGAGGGTAGCGATACCCCTGAATAAGATACAGTTCCCCGTGGCACTGTCATGGATGATAATTTGATATTTATCTTTCAAGTGTTCTTGAAAGATACACCATTCGAGTCGACCTGCGGGTACTCGTGGGTTGACCCCCAACACTTCATACATTGCCAAAGCCATACTAATCTGTGGCGGCCTTTTCAGTTTTTTGTTAGATACGTGTTTGTAATGTTTAGTTTCTTCGGCTGTGGGTGAAATTGTTACGATAAGTAATTTCATTTATGCCCAGAATGATAGACTGGCCGAAACACGTTTGATAATTATTGTTAGGTGAGGGAGATATAAATGTCTGATTTATTTTTGTCTTCATAAAAGCCTCGTTCAAAAGTATCTTATCGGGATACATACCCCCTTCTTTAGAGGGGACATATAGTTATAGTTGTTTGACCGTCAATAACTAATGTTTTTTTAGACTGCATAACTTTCGCAATTTCCTCCAAAATTAATTCCAAAGTTAGTTCTTCGTAAGGTTTGAATGCGATATATATCGGGTTATCCAAATCGGGGTGATTTAATTGTATTCTAACTCTCTCATTTGGTTGAATATTAAAATTTTCTCTAACAGTCTCCAATATCTGGGTGAATAGTCGTTCTAACCAGTCCGGAGGGTTTGGTTCATCCGGGTTTATAATTTCCAATCTCATCAATTCGGATCGTATGTTAAATTTCGTCGAAAAACGTTGCTCCACTGAAATAAACTTTACTAATTTTTTTATTACCACAACCTTCCAGACAGATTTTTTTTAAAAAAAAAAAGGATGTGTTTTTTATTTTTTTAAAAACCAAAGCCCGGTGGGGTTAAAAAATAAAAAATATCGATTACTTGGTCGTCGTCTTCAACCATTTTAGACAATAATGATTGGAAATTAGAAGGGGTGATTAACGCACCAGTTGTTTCGTTTTAAGTAGACGAATTTAGTACATTACTTTGAGTATCGTTCAAAACTGTAGACATATTGCTCACCTGTGACGGGTTAGAGTCACTATCATTGTCTGAAAATAATGGCGGGGGGTCCTTCGTCATTCCCAGATTCGTCGTTGGACATCTGTCGTTTAAACAGTCCTTCTGTTTGATTTTTAACCACGGCTTCGCCTAGATTTTGGCACGCCGCCAGCGTCTGGCTGGGGTTAATACCTCAAATTCTTCCGTGAGTTCTAATATTTCAACCGATTGCTCCGTTGTGTAACTTTCAGATGGAACCATTCTGTTAAAGAGAATAGAGATGTATTTTTAAAAAAAAATATGTATTTTTAAGACGTGGGGAGATATAATATAGACAATATGACCAATAAAATCATTTGTATGACTATACGCTTTTTAGGTAGTCTGGCATTTATGCCTCCTAACCCTAACCCTAACCACTGCCTCACACAAAGATTCGCTTTTATCCAACTGTCAAACGATCGATCGATCCTCTCCAACGTACTAATAGATATTTTAAACCACGAACCGTCTTTCTAGAAATGACCCGTTCGATATCGTAATGTTTAGGTGGTATAACTTTGATTAATTCTGTAGGTCAGTTATTTTATACATGGGGCGATCACGTCGCAATCGTTGAACCACTTGAAATATCTCCTCTAAGATTTGATCTTTCCAATACAGCTTGCCGTGTAGAAACAAATCTTCACTACGATCACGAATCTCTGGCACGAATCGTGCTATCTGTAAAAATCGATTTTTATTCAACTCTAGAAAACAGGGTTCAAAGTACCAGTCCACAAAGTTGATTTCATTGAACCAATAGTCGATCCCCATGCATGTATGTTCAAGCTGTCCTCCACGATCATTGAGACATCCTTCACACCAGCTAGTTACACATTTTGAAATTTCTGTATTGATCAGGTCACCCATGATTTCCAAGACTAACGATCGTACATTTTCGGGTGGACAGTAATGAGGGTCATTTACGTGTATAGGCTTGAAACACACCATACATGGTATGAGAGGTATAACATTTTCTGGTTCGTCGCCAAGCTCCTCGTGTAAAACGAGTTGAGACTCGTCGTACACACCCTCTACTCGTACTTCAGCCTTGTAACTGTCTGGCTGGTCCCATCCATCCTTTTTCGCTGCAGAAACACATTCTTCGGGTGTTTCGTACCACGTCTTACCCGATTTTAACAAAGTCCAACCCTCTATAGCAACGCCTAACTGCGACTGTGGACATCCAAACACCTGATACCGACCCCTCTTGAAAAAGACCGTGTCAGATCGGAAAAAGTGTTTTCAGGTATCACCAACTGCCTACCGCTTTTCCGTTGTAGAACTATTTGATGCGCTGTGCCTAGTTCGCAACTGAGTTCCGTGTTGATGGCAAATTTCGTAAGTTTTTTTCTACAGCCTAGATATCGCTTGAAACGATCAACGACTCGACTCCACTCTTTTAACGTCATCTTGAAAATCATTTTTCGTTTCAAACCTAAGTAGCTGGCCTTCAGTAATATTTCAGGGTCTGTGTTTTCTTTTTCCTCTAGATTCATTGTCAAACTGACTGAAACATCAGATAGCTTTGGGGAAGTCATGTTGTTGCGCATATTAACCCAATGAAGAAAAAAATGTTTGGCAACAACTATACGAGTGTCTCCACCCCTTCCAAGCCTATCGCACCCTGTGGTGTCTCCTGACGCGTAAAATTATTTTCACACAACTCTTTGAAACTAACTTTCAATGCCGCCCACTGGTTCAAATTTAAATGAACGCCCTTTCTTGTAGGTTTAGGCATTCGTTCGGTTTCACACCAGCAAAATTTACGAATGTGGATTCCAGGGAAGAATTTGTTGTCCACGGTTACGTATACATCATTACCAACGTGCATTGATTTCTTCACAATAGCTCTTTGTAAATACTCATCGACCTCTGCGGCGGTGTCTACCAACGCTTGCCAGTGTCGCTCAAAAAACATTATGCCATTTGAGGTTGGGTACCTGTCATGGTTCGGTGTGTAATCGTACCGTCTGATGTGATAACACACCGATTCTTGCCAAATACATTTCACCACCAAATAATCATTTCCAATATACTTTCGATACAAGTCAGCACTCATGATGTTAAACTCTGGATCAACTTTTTAAAAATTCTATATTCAACTATACTGACAACCTTCCTTTTATACACGGCAAACCCTTAAGTTCAATTACCTTGGTCTTGGAAGGTGTTCAAGTTTGCTTTTGAACAAAGTTTATATTTTATTTTCAACTGTATTTTGATGCTTTCTCGGCTGTATAGCCCTGTCCGGAAAGGTGCTCTCGTACTTTGATTTTTTACTTCCCTTTGCTGTACTCTATACAAATAGAAATAGATTTAGATTATTTTGAAAATTGAATGATTGACATATTCCAGTCTACTTTTTCCTTATAATTTAATTACTTTTTTTGTAGGTGACTTCATCCTCTTCAATAAGCACCAAACATGCTATCACGTAATTTAAATAGGATAACAACCTATGAAAAAAAAAACATCTGTCATATTCGATGTCTTGTAAACATATTTTCTAAACTATAGGTATACAGTGACTTAGCACCCGCGGTGTCTCTTTGAAGACATACAGTGTAGTAGCCAATAACAGTATAACCCCGCGCGCCTAAAACCTTATTGCGAACAGTTGACAAAAAACTTCAAGTTAAAACACAAAAGGAGTAGGTGTATGTTTCGGAGCCTTGGATATTTGACATCGGAGTGTTGATACATCTTGTTAACAGGGTTAATTGAATAACATGTACTAGATTAGTCTATTTTACGTGTTGAAATAATAAAAAAAACAAAAACTTACGTCGCCTTTTCTTATTGTCTTGTATGATGTTTATGTGATATGTACGGGTCTCTTACACCCCAACAGTTCATCCTCATCCTCAAAAATATTCAGCAATTCAACCACAAGAGCAGGAGTTGTTGAGTTTACATAGGGAGCCATCACATCTATAACTAAACCCACCATAGCTTCAATCACATTTTATACGATATTTTTTTTTACATTAGTGAGGTAAATACTCTTAAAATTGTATGCCAAAATATTGCACCACAGGGAATAAAATTAAACTTGAAAGGTTTCAATTAAATAGAGAAGGCTCTGCTACGTGATTCACTTTTGGATGTTTTATTTTTATTACCGTAACTTCTATCTCTTACTTCAACTTTGCATGTGTGGTGATACTAATAGTGTCTTTATTTTAAGTTGTTTAAAAATCTCAAGCAAAAAAAAAACACACATACATGGCTAAATGTTTAACTAAATTTTTTTTTCCAAGTCACAATATTTTTTATGTTCAAGAAAATATGGTCATCCAAATTTTAATACATTAAAATATCGAAATTATTATCCAGCTCTATGACGTTTTGACATGAACACCAGAATCACTTAACATGATAAATGTTGAATATGAGTTATCTTGTAGTACTAGTAGTGGATTCTTCATATTTGCTAGCTACGAGTTATCTCCTCCAAAATATTTAGGCAGTTTAGTTTCTGAAAACTACAGTTTAGTTTCTGAAAACTATTTGAAAATTCCCTTTAGCCCAACTATCCTAGTTTTGTCACAAAAATATAAACTTACAGCCTGATTTATAACAGCCAATTGAGTGGCAATAACTGTCTCTTTTTTGTTGCCCTTAGCAGGGTCTTGGCGGACATGCTCAGCTTCCTTCTGGAATGTTTTTTTTGGTCACTGGAAGGATTCTTCTACTCATTTGATACCGTTTTCAAATATGATCTTCCATCCATTGAACCTGTAATCAAATAAAAAATCTTTAAACTGAAGAAAAATTAACACATAAAAAATTATATCCTAATAATGTATTGCTTATCTAAAAATACAATTGATTTACAGGTTCTTAGGTAGTAAATTCAGTTAAGCAATCAATGATTTTAAAAATAAAGACTGTTAAAACATTTTGCTAAACGGAACTGGGAAAATACTTTTGCTGTGCAGGAAGTATAATAGAATGGAACAGGGTGATTTAAATTAGGGCACTAATACATTTTGTAACAAAAATATAACAAAGTTGGAATCAGGCTAATTTGAGGTTAGGATTACCCCTTTAAAAAAATAAAATAAAGGGAAAATATATATAAATTTACTGACCTCTTTTTATTGAACGAGCAAACAGCATAACTGTTTGGTCCTGTTGTATATGTTGATTTTTTAACGTACTTTTTACGTACACCTTTACAGTTAGCCCTTTTATTCCCAATCCAATTCTAAAAATTATTAAAACACAATTAATAATATTTGATACATTTCATGTTATTTCAGCATTGGAATATTTTTACCTGACCAGTGACCATAATTAATAGTAGATTGAGAGTCTGTGTATGAATAATTCAACACAATTATTAAATTTTTCCATGTTTTAAAAGCTATTTTTGTGTTTCTAGTTATTATAGTATAAGTAGTAAATAGGTGAGTTGGGAGCTTTTTCTTTTGTTCTATTGTTTTATGAACAATGGGCGCTATTGTTAGTGTATTGTTTTATGAACAATGGGGCGCTATTGTTAGTGTATTGTTTTGTGAACAATGGAGCTATTGATTAGTGTATGGTTCTCCCCGAACAATGGTTGGTGAAGTAATAGACGAATAGGCTTTTGTTATAGAGGCCAGGTGATGATTTTTTGTTGTTAAAACGCTCCCCTCTGCAATGAGAGTATCGTTTAATTATTGATTTTTGTTCACCGAACAAGGGTTGGTGAAACAATAGCCGAATAGTCTTTTTGTTATAGAGTACAGGTGTTGATCCCCTGTTGTTAAACTGTCTCTCTGTTTAGTAATGCGATGTCGTTTATCGTTGAATGTTGAATTATTGATTTTGTTTGAGTGTTTTGTGAATGAATCCCTATGTGTCGTCTATATTATACGGTCCTCTGTAGGGTGGACTCTCTCTCTCTCTCTCTGCTTAGTAATGAGATGTCGTTTTTTTATTGTTTAGCCCCCCACCCTCCCCTCCCCTCCCCAACACGTTTCCACTGACCACAAAAAAAGGAGTAGGAGTATTTGACACCAGAGTGCTGATACATGCTGTTAACAGGGTTAATTGAATAACATGTACTAGATAAGACTATTTTACGTGTTGAAATAAAATAAAAAAACAACAAAACTTACATCGCCTTTTCCTGTAGCCTTGTAGGCTGTATATATGATATAAACGGGTCTTTGGTACCCAATAGTTCGTTGGCATCCTCCAAAATGTTTTGTAATTCCGGCACAAGGGCAGGAGTAGCTGCGTTGCCATAGGGTGCCATCGCAGCTACAGCTAAACCCACCATAGCCTCAATAACGTTACGGACATTATGTATGCTGTACCTTTGAACATAGAAAAAAAAGAAAATATGATGTTATAATTTAGCTTAAAACTTTTTTTTTTAAATTATGCATACATATACCTCTAATACCCCCCCCCCACACACACACAAGAGCCTGCCCCCCAACAGTTCCTTAAATATAGAGATAATAATGTATGTTTTGTTTTTTTAAATAGATATTGAAGCATAAAAAATAATATAGGCCATTAATAAACAAGAAAATTAAAAACTTACATTTTTTGATTGTTTTTTTTTGTTAATAGAGCAGGAAAAAACTGGAATACAACTTGCTGCTTCGTAATAGGATATACGTATGAAGTTTTGGCGGTTCTATTTTTTTTTACCCGTGTTGAAAAGTTACAAAAAAGATAGCCCAGCATAAATAATAAAAAAAAACAGCATCTGGATATATTCAATTTTTTTTTTTGGAGCACGCTGGAAGTGTCAAAAGGTGTCCAGCCTCGTCGATTAAGACATCTGTTTTTATTCAATTTTTTTTTTTAATAGTGGTGGACACGACAAAAAGATTAACCCCGTAAATAATTAAGACATCTTGTTTTTTTTTTTAGTACGGTGAAAATGACAAAAACCCGAGCAACGTGAATAATTAAGATACTTTATTTATTATTAAAAAAAAAAAGTCAAGGTTTATGTTTATTTATTTATAGAGCCCTCTTCTTGTGTGTCTATAGTCGTATAACACTTTAAACATGTCCTATATTTCACACACGTTGACACTGTGTATAGTGGAACTTTTTGAAAATGTCTAGCCAAACACAGCGGGCCTCTTAAATAACGATGACAATGTTCACATTGTATTCGTTGGCCATTAAGAGGACAAGGATGTACTTGTTTACAGCTCATGCATTTAGCTTAACACTTGTACTGCGTACAGTAATGATTACGATTAAATACTGTTAATCTTTTTTATGTAATAAAAATGTTTTTCCATTAAATACAATCTTAGTATGGGTACACCGAGGGTAGCGATACCCCTGAATAAGATACAGTTCCCCGTGGCACTGTCATGGATGATAATTTGATATTTATCTTTCAAGTGTTCTTGAAAGATACACCATTCGAGTCGACCTGCGGGTACTCGTGGGTTGACCCCCAACACTTCATACATTGCCAAAGCCATACTAATCTGTGGCGGCCTTTTCAGTTTTTTGTTAGATACGTGTTTGTAATGTTTAGTTTCTTCGGCTGTGGGTGAAATTGTTACGATAAGTAATTTCATTTATGCCCAGAATGATAGACTGGCCGAAACACGTTTGATAATTATTGTTAGGTGAGGGAGATATAAATGTCTGATTTATTTTTGTCTTCATAAAAGCCTCGTTCAAAAGTATCTTATCGGGATACATACCCCCTTCTTTAGAGGGGACATATAGTTATAGTTGTTTGACCGTCAATAACTAATGTTTTTTTAGACTGCATAACTTTCGCAATTTCCTCCAAAGTTAGTTCTTCGTAAGGTTTGAATGCGATATATATCGGGTTATCGAAATCGGGGTGATTTAATTGTATTCTAACTCTCTCATTTGGTTGAATATTAAAATTTTCTCTAACAGTCTCCAATATCTGGGTGAATAGTCGTTCTAACCAGTCCGGAGGGTTTGGTTCATCCGGGTTTATAATTTCCAATCTCATCAATTCGGATCGTATGTTAAATTTCGTCGAAAAACGTTGCTCCACTGAAATAAACTTTACTAATTTTTTTATTACCACGACCTTCCAGACAGATTTTTTTTTAAAAAAAAGGATGTGTTTTTTATTTTTTTAAAAACCAAAGCCCGGTGGGGTTAAAAAATAAAAAATATCGATTACTTGGTCGTCGTCTTCAACCATTTTAGACAATAATGTTTGCAAATTTGAAGGGGTGATTAACGCACCAGTTGTTTCGTTTTAAGTAGACGAATTTAGTACATTACTTTGAGTATCGTTCAAAACTGTAGACATATTGCTCACCTGTGACGGGTTAGAGTCACTATCATTGTCTGAAAATAATGGCGGGGGGGGGGGGGGGTCCTTCGTCATTCCCAGATTCGTCGTTGGACATCTTTCGTTTAAACAGTCCTTCTGTTTGATTTTTAACCACGGCTTCGCCTAGATTTTGGCACGCCGCCAGCGTCTGGCTGGGGTTCATACTTCAAATTCTTCCGTGAGTTCTAATATTTCAACCGATTGCTCCGTTGTGTAACTTTCAGATGGAACCATTCTGTTAAAGAGAATAGAGATGTATTTTAAAAAAAAAATTTGTATTTTTAAGACGTGGGGAGATATAATATAGACAATATGACCAATAAAATCATTTGTATGACTATACGCGATAATATACGCTTTTTAGGTAGTCTGGCATTTATGCCTCCGCCCCCTAACCCTAAGGACTGCCTCACACAAAGATTCGCTTTTATCCAACTGTCAAACGATCGATCGATTCTCTCCAACGCACTAATAGATATTTTAAACCACGAACCGTCTTTCTAGAAATGACCCGTTCGATATCGTAATGTTTGGGTGGTATAACTTTGATTAATTCTGTAGGTCATTTATTTTATACATGGGGCGATCACGTCGCAATCGTTGAACCACTTGAAATATCTCCTCTAAGATTTGATCTTTCCAATACAGCTTGCCGTGTAGAAACAAATCTTCACTACGATCACGAATCTCTGGCACGAATCGTGCTATCTGTAAAAATCGATTTTTATTCAACTCTAGAAAACAGGGTTCAAAGTACCAGTCCACAAAGTTGATTTCATTGAACCAATAGTCGATCCCCATGCATGTATGTTCAAGCTGTCCTCCACGATCATTGAGACATCCTTCACACCAGCTAGTTACACATTTTGAAATTTCTGTATTGATCAGGTCACCCATGATTTCCAAGACTAACGATCGTACATTTTCGGGTGGACAGTAATGAGGGTCATTTACGTGTATAGGCTTGAAACACACCATACATGGTATGATAGGTATAACATTTTCTGGTTCGTCGCCAAGCTCCTCGTGTAAAACGAGTTGAGACTCGTTGTACACACCTTCTACTCGTACTTTAGCCTTGTAACTGTCTGGCTGGTCCCATTCATCCTTTTTCGCTGATACCGACCCCTCTTGAAAGACCGTGTATCTCTCGATAAGGTATAACATTTTCTGGTTCGTCGCCAAGCTCCTCGTGTAAAACGAGTTGAGCCTTGTAACTGTCTGGCTGGTCCCATCCATCCTTTTTCGCTGCAGAAACACATTCTTCGGGTGTCTCGTACCACGTCTTACCCGATTTTAACAAAGTCCAACCCTCTATAGCAACGCCTAACTGCGACTGTGGACATCCAAACACCTGATACCGACCCCTCTTGAAAGACCGTGTAACTCTCGATAAGGCTGTCAGATCGGAAAAGGTGTTTTCAGGTATCACCAACTGCCTACCGTTTTTCCGTTGTAGTACTATTTGATGCGCTGTGCCTAGTTCGCAACTGAGTTCCGTGTTGATGGCAAATTTCGCAAGTTTTTTTGTACAGCCTAGATATCGCTTGAAACGATCAACGACCCTACTCCACTCTTTTAACGTCATCTTGAAAATCATTTTTCGTTTCAAACCTAAATAGCCGGCCTTCAGTAATATTTCTGAGTCTGTGTTTTCTTTTTCCTCTAAATTCATTGTCAAACCGACTGAAAGTCATGTTGTTGCGCATATTGACTTATTGGTTAGAAGTCTATATTTATACATATTTACAGCTAGATATATCATTGCCTGTCACCGACAACCCATTGAAGAAAAAAATGTTTGACAACAACTATACGAGTGTCTCCACCCCTTCCAAGCCTATCGCACCCTGTGGTGTCTCCTGACGCGTAAAATTATTTTCAAACAACTCTTTGAAACTAACTTTCAATCCCGCCCATTGGTTCAAATTTAAATGAATGCCCTTTCTTGTAGGTTTAGGCATTCGTTCGGTTTCACACCATCAAAATTTACGAATGTTGACTCCAGGGAATTTGACGTCCACGGTTACGTATACATCATTACCAACGTGCATTGATTTCTTCACAATAGCTCTTTGTAAATACTCATCGACCTCTGCGGCGGTGTCTACCAACGCTTGCCAATGTCGCTCAAAAAACATGATGCCATTTGCGGTTGGGTACCTGTCATGGTTCAGTGTGTAATCGTACCGTCTGATGTGATAACACACCGATTCTTGCCAAATACATTTCACCACCAAAAAACATTTCCAATATCCTTGCGATACAAGTCAGCACACATGATCAACTTTTAAAAATTCTATATTCAACTATACTGATACCTTCCTTTTATACACGGCAATTTTTTGGAAACCTATAGATTTTAACGACTCCCTGCCGAATAATGTAAATTAAAACTATTGACTTGACACGAAATCCACACACCCTCCAAAAGTCACCTGATTACTACTGCCCTTGCATGACATTAAACCAGAACCAAGACGTTCGTGTTTCTCCAGTGTGAAGTTTCGGTATGCCGTACATCATGCTGTTTCGTTGTAGTGTATCATTCTCTGGTACATGGGTACCATAATCGTGTGACACGCTAACATCTGCTGTGGTGTTGTTTTATATGAACTTCTAGTTTCATCAACTTTACCCCTAAACCCTAGTGCTAGCTCTCATACTGTGTTTTGTTGTCTTTACGTAATTTTATTATCCGTATCAAGGCCAGTACACTGAATATAATTAGTACCTGTGTATACCATAGTCATATGGCCTGCTAGTATTTGCTGCGGTGTTGTTTTTTTTATGAACTTCTAGATTCATCAACTTTTTCCCTAAAC
Source organism: Patella depressa (assembly GCA_948474765.1). Classification (NCBI taxonomy): domain Eukaryota; kingdom Metazoa; phylum Mollusca; class Gastropoda; family Patellidae; genus Patella; species Patella depressa. The sequence goes on along the minus strand of OX419715.1, from coordinate 7,249,508 downwards.
CTCCTCTGTTTAACATCGGTGTTTGGCTGTGTTTATTTACTGTGCTAGATATTTCTTCAATGTTAACTGTTCCCTACGTAATCATGAAATATCACGGGTGTTGGCTCCACAGAAAGTTCACGTTCGGCTATCTCCAACATGGGATATGCCTGTTTTGTTGTGTAAACTAGTCCATTTTGAGAAAACCTCTTCGGAAGCAGTGGATATCGCCGCCCGGTAATTATCGATTTCTTTATGTACAGAGTACAGATAAGGGAAGTAACAATCAAAGAACGATTACACCTTTTCGGAAAGAGCTATTCTGGCTTGATCTAGCCGATTTAAACGTTCTTTTAGCTAGATCACGTAATGGTGCACTCAGTCTCATAATCGGTAACTAACTAGTCCCCAATTTGTTTACTACCTCGTGTCCAGTTTGACGAGTAATAACATGCTCAGGCGGAAGTATATTATATCAATGTTCGGCTTTGTCCAATCGACCTTTAACAACCTACGGGTTGTCCGACAGGGTATTCTGACATACAAATGGGTAAAGTAACGTGAAATCAAGGTAGGGGATTCGTGCGTTGTGAAAAATTTTTCAATAAATTCGTTCTCCCCTGCCCCCATAGAAGGCATCACGTATTCACGAGGGTGTCGTCGATGTAGAGTATTTTGCTCCTCACATTCTAAATACATGGCGGTGTTTGTTAGTCGGCGGAATTCACATTCCCATAAACATCGAATACGTTTGTTCGGGGAGTTAAGCTGCTCCCTCGTAGAAGGCATCTATGGTTTTGTTGTTGTATGGCGATGTTCGATCTCGGTTTGTGGTACGGAGGCACCCGTGGTTTTGCTTAAGTCTGTAAGGTTCATATGCATAATTGCCAGACTATCTAAAAAGCGCATACTATCGTATATAGTCATACAAATGATTTTAGACCCAATTCTAGTATGTGTAGTGAACAGACGGACAGGGGTAGAATGGTTGAGCGACACAAAACAACTTCATCCCTCCTGTTAGTTCTATAGGAGCTTGGCTAGTCTCCTAAGAGAGGCTTAATATGATGAAGTTTGTTTGTGCCTGCAAGATCCCAAGACCGTTGCCAGCGGCCATAAATGAAATGATTAATCGATGATTTAAAATCTTGATATGGTATTAAAAATGGTGATAGGAGGAGATCTAAAGCAGCTTTGGCAGCAAAATCTGCTTGATCAGTCCCCCTTATATCAACGTGACTGGGGATTCAGCAAAAGACGATGTCTTTGCTTGAAAGCTCGTAAGATAGTAGCAGACGATAAACATCTGCTACTAATGGGTGTTCAAGCTTTTTATTGTAAATTGCTTGAAGTGAGGACAGAGAATCAGTGAAGATAATGTGCTGTTGTTGATGAGATGATTGTATGAACTCCAAAGCGTGAAGAATGGCCTAGAGTTCAGCTGTAAATTTCAGCGGAGAGTTAAGTAGCCAGCCGAAAGGTCGCGAAAAACAACGACTTGTACTTTTCTTGTCTTTATTATCAATCCGTTATGTACAGTTCTCGGCTCTCTTTCGAGCCCTTACTCTCTCTCTATCGAGCCCTAACTCTTTCTTTTGCGTGCTCTCTCTCTCGAGTAATAAATCTCTCTCGCGACCCGCCGTGCCAATCGCACGAGTCCGTCTACTGGCAAGATGTTCCCACCGTAGACGCATCATGACTTCTCCCTGATTTCCCGACTGAACGTATTTTTATATGCTAGTGAGTCACGTGATACTTTAACCACGCATACTACCTGTCAGTCATTTGCACGCGGTCAGCGGTGCCTTGTCTATTTATTCGACATGACGTAAGGTTACTAGTTCAAAAAGTGGACATGGATCATAACGGTTCATAACATAACCCACGCCTTCGTATAAATGCGTCCAAGCATTATACTACCCTTCTTAATATACCGGTATGCGTAAGAGAGAGAGAAACAACAAACAAACAATAGCAAAACAGTATACACATATAAACAAATTATTAATGGACATTATGCGGCATATTATATATATAATCTATAAATCTTACTACGAACGATGGAACTGGCTTCCATTGTATAAACTCAACTCGTCGAATAATCATATGCGGAGTCCTATCCGGTTTATACACGTTCATTGGCACTTATTAAAATGTTTTTAAAATACACATTATAGTCCACAAATTCTACGTTAAATTAAGGTCTCTTAAGAGCATCCATCGCCTTAAAATACTGGGCGCTGTTTCACAAAATTTTAACTTAAGATAAAATCCAATTTTAGTAGATACTTCAATTTTGATTGGCTAAGCACTAAAATCAATCTAATATTATCCAATCAAATTACTAAAACTGGGATCTTATCTTAGTTAAAATTTCGTGAAATAGGCCCCTGGTCAACATCAGCAGTATACGATGTACAAATACTCCTGCTGACTAATCTGTCACCTTGAAGACGACCCGTAGCGGTAAAAATTTCTTCGATAGCTACCTAATTGCACTGCACACTGACGGATTTCATACCAGGCGAATCCCTTTCTGGAGATAATAATAATAATGTCCTCAAATCCAACCGAAGCTGCTCTTTGGTAACATTATGGTCAGTTTAAAGAAAACACTAGTTAAAAGGAGTATGCGATCAACAATGAGGGATATTACAAAGAGTTATCTGCCCTTGCCGTTGGTGGCGCCTCTTACAATCCAGTTCCAGACTTTTCTTGCTTCCAATAATTCCAACATGAAAGATTACGATAAAATGACCCTTTCCCAACTTAAAATTGATTTAAAGTCCAGGGGTGCTAAAATAAGTGGTAGAAAAAGAGAACTTGTTGAAAGGTATGTTAAATTTAGCTTTTATGTTGTTACAACTCACTGACACTGTCACAGACTAGCAGGCATCAAGACTTCAATCCCGATAACTGATAGTAAACAATGGCAATAAAAAAAAATGGCCGATACGACGCCCGGTTATTTTCTAAAAGAGTTTTACATTTGTTCTTACTTTAGATTAGATTTATAACAAGGCAGACCTGGATTTAAAATTATTTATTATTTTATATATATATATTATATCATTCGGTAATGATTGTAATTTATAGTATTATTGCCTTTTTAAACCAAGAACTTTTAAGAAGGCTGAATAAAAAAAAAACACCGACAACTCAAACTTGCGGTGGTTTTAAACAAGAAATAACGGGAAATAACAATATTAAACTAATGCTATAGTTATGAAAAGATGCAAGTCAGTTATTTTATCAATGTTATTTATTTAATTTTGCCTATTTTATTAATATTACTAGCCTATAGTTACGCGATTCCTGTTAGTTATTATTAGTAATATTACTGCCAATTTACAAATCAAAATAAAGAATAAATAAAAAGATTTATTTAGTTAATAAAAGACTACTGATTAGGACAGGTTTGCTAATTTTTTTTTTAAACAAGAACAGTAAGACAAAGACAATTGATAGTTATTTGTTTTACATTTCAGGCTTGAAGCTTATGACAGAAATTCCAATTTTAATACTCAGCCAGAACAAGTAAATAAAGAATATGAAATGATTTTGCCATCTTCATCAAATTATAAAGATGTTAATAAGGACACAGAATTTCCTGTTATAACCTACAATGATGTAAGGTTTTATTTACAACCACTAGGAAAACAATTAGATATTGAAACTGTAAAAAATCTGTATGATCAAAGATTTCTGAAGTACTTTAGGTCATACAAGGACTCTGATTCCTACTTTGTACGGTCAGAATGCAAATCTGCGTAAAAACATGAGCTACCATGTGGATGTCAAGATTGGTTTTAATGATGGCATAAAGGAGTGTCAGTGTGAATGTGCTGTCGGAATGGGTCCAACAGCACATTGTAAGCATGTATCAACTGTGTTATATGCATGCTGTCAATTCCTAGAAAACCAATTTATCCAGACAGAAGAGACATGCACACAACAGCTTCAAACATTCCATCAAAGTAAGCCATACTGTGGGAGTCCCATTAAGGCATACACGTTACCATTATCTGCCAACCTTCACAACGTCAGATTTGATCCAAGACCAGTAGAATTTAGGAACCTGGAGTATTATCCATATCATTTTCGAAGTGTGTGGTTAAACCATCCCAGGGTCAACAGCATACCCATATCACAGTTTTATGCTCCTGCTAACCCCAATGCTGTTGATTATGATCATGACTATTTATTAAAGTCTCTATCAGATCAATGGCTGGACAAAATGTACATAACTTCAGTTACTAGTCAGGCAGTACAGGACATAGAGGTGCTCACTAGGGGACAGTCAAACAGTAAAGCATGGTGTTACGAACGAAGAAAAAGACTGCACTCATCAGTATTTGGCAGAATTTGCACTGCTACAGACAAAACCGACCATTGTAAACTTGCACAGAGTTTTGTTAAAGTTACCGCAAATTTTTCTTCCCCTCCGTTAGCACATGGTAAACGTTGCGAATCGATTGCCATAAAAAAGTATGAGGAGATTTCAAAACTTCTAATAACACCATGTGGTACATTTGTGTCCGAGAAGTATCCTTTTTTAGCTTCTTCCCCAGATGGAATAATTAATGACGAAGAATTACTTGAAGTCAAATGCCCATACACAGCTAGAAATGATATCATCTCACCAAAGACTGTGCCTTACTTAGAAGAGACCAACAATGGACTAAATCTTAAAACAAAACATCCCTACTACTTCCAGGTCCAAGGACAACTAATGTGTTGCGGAAGAAAACGTTGCGTATTCACCATTTACACATTTGTAGATATAAAACACTTTATTATAGAACGTAATGATAAATTTATTGATACAATGGTTGATAAATTATCTTGTTTCTTTAATACTTTTTTCAAACAAGCTGTTTTGGATCAATTCTATTACAGAAATTTTAACAAATTGGCATTTTAAACTGATGATTATAGTACAAACATAAACATTGCATTTTCTAACAATAATTTAACAATAAAAGAAACAATAGTTTTTAGTACTATAAGTATTAATGTTTGTGTGGCAGGTGCTCACTGCTGTGCACAGGGCAGGGTATAGCTTACCACTCTGAAACACCTGATACCACTTTTCATGCCATATGAAAAGTCCACATAACTAGTTTTGTATATTTTATGTATGTTTGTCTTTCACTGTTTTTAACAGTTAACTTGTGTGGATATTTTTAATTTTAAATGTATATAAAATAAGGATTTACAAGTTTCATTCAAGTATTTCATACATGTATAATTTAATTAGAATTGGAAATGTTTTTTGTGTGTTATATGAATATTTAAATAAATCAATTATTATTTTACAAAAACATAAAACAATCTGTTTTTTATATGTGTAAAAAAAATGACAAAAACATTTAAAATCATAAAATTCCCTTTAAATGCAACAAAAAATATATGTATGTCTAATTTTATCAATTACGCATTTTTGGGGATTATGCATCGTTTGAAATTACAGAGCATAAAGCAAACAAATATAATTTCACTTGCAAGCTTAGTTTCTGTGGCATTCAATGGAAATTTAAAAATTTAAATGTTTTTGCCAGACCTATTACACGTTCTATATGGACTCTTTTACTTGAAATATTTCTGTCCCTTAACACAGTTTTACCAGTCATTCTATTCTTTTTCTTAAAAAAAAGTAGGAATGTTTATACTTATGTTGGAAGTTGCAAATAAATCCTGAACATTAAAACCTTTGTCTGACATAATAGAATCCCCAGGATCACACATAGTTGTCAGAGCACTCCTCTCGACTATTTGTCTATCACTAGTTGAGCCACCATAAGCATCAGAAATAAAAGATACTGCCCCTCCTGGGGTACAACCCACCAAAACTTTAACAGTGTTCCTGTTCTTGTAAGTAGAGTAAGTGGACTGTTGGGCAACTGGTGGTTTAGGTTTCATTACAGGGCATTCTGTTCCATCAATAATTAGACGGGTAGTTGGAAACTTGGCAAACAAATCGGATGGGGAAAAATATCTGACTAAATCACGAGACGGCCATAAATTTAGTTCACTCCACTGAAATTTCATGAAGTTAATCCACGTTAACCAGATATTTTCCACAGTTTTCTGCGATGTCGCAAACATTCTACATAGTTCAAAATTTGTTCTATGAAGCCACAATTTAATTAGTGTTAAAAAAAGCTGGTTTTCCACAGAGACATTTGTTACTTGTGGATATAAATAGTTTAAGTGGTAACTGGCTTCCCCCAAACTTTTAAGTACATGCAAAAAATCAGTATATGAAGCAAGCCCAGTGTAAAACAGCATTCCCTCATCATCATCAATGAACTGGTCTACTGATGTATTAGGTCTAGGGTCTGTGTTCGTGAATACATCCTCATACGATTTTATGCAAACATCAGCAGCACTGTCCTCATTGTCTTTGATTTCACTTATAGTAGTAGTTATCTCGCACTCAGTACCAATATCCAGTGCCGAGGAGGTATCACAAACAATAACTTCATGTGAGCAACTATCCATACCCGTATTGGACGATAAAATACATCGTTTTTTATATCGCATCTGTCTTTCCTCTGTTTTATTTTCGTTGCTAGATTTCCAATCAAAAATACTAGGAACTGCATCTGCCTTTCTTTTTCGGTAAAGAGGACCAGTACCTATAAAAAAGATAGGTTGCCAGGCAACGAAACATACGCCCACAGCAGCTAAATCGTCCGGGCAGTCAACAAGGGTTGTCGCATATTTTTACTTTTTTCGGTAATGAAACATTTGTAATACACTAAAAACTGATTAAGAGTAACAACTCATTATGTAATTATCAGAAAATCATTAGAATTTGATTGCTTTTTATAAAGTTTTACCCCACGCTAACAATTAGTATATATATGAAACATTTAATATCATGGATTTAGCTGTTCAGTTATCTAAATTCATTGAAAATCAAAATACTTGTTCGTTTCAACACCTTAAACTCTATGTATCAATCTGAAATCAATCGGATGGTAACTTTGGCCTCTATAGCGTCACAAGAATGTTTGAAGTTATCAAGGGAGATAACTCTGGCAGTAATTATTTGAAATCGCTGAAAATCAATAGGCTTCTTCGTCTCATGACCTTAAACACTGTGTATAAATCTAAAGTCAATCGGATATTAACTTTGGCCTCCAGAGCGTCCACAAGATTTTTTGAGGTGATCAAGGGCCATAACTCTGGCATTAATTATCGGAAATCGCTGAAAATCAATAGGCGTCTTTGTCTTATGACCTTAAACACTGTGTATAAATTTGAAGTCAATCGGATATTAACTTTGGCCTCTAGAGCGTCCACAAGATTTTTTGAAGTGATCAAGGGCCATAACTCTGGCACTAATTATGGGAAATCGCTGAAAATCAATAGGCTTCTTCGTCTTATGACCTTAAACACTGTGTATAAATTTAAAGTCAATCGGATATTAACTTTGACCTTTAGAGCGTCCACATGATTTTTTAAAGAGATCAAGGGCCATAACTCTGGCACTAATTATCGGAAATCGCCGAAAATCAATAGGTTTCTTCGTCTCATGACCTTAAACACTGTGTATAAATCTAAAGTCAATCGGATATTAACTTTGGCCTCTAGAGCGTCCACAAGATTTTTTGAGGTGATCAAGGGCCATAACTCTGGCACTAATTATCGGAAATCGCTGAAAATCAATAGGCGTCTTCGTCTTATGACCTTAAACACTGTGTATAAATTTAAAGTCAATCGGATATTAACTTTGGCCTCTAGAGCGTCCACAGGATTTTTTGAAGTGATCAAGGGCCATAACTCTGGCACTAATTATGGGAAATCGCTGAAAATCAATAGGCTTCTTCGTCTTATGACCTTAAACACTGTGTATAAATTTAAAGTCAATCGGATATTAACTTTGACCTTTAGAGCGTCCACAAGATTTTTTAAAGAGATCAAGGGTCATAACTCTGGCACTAATTATCGGAAATCGTCGAAAATCAATAGGCGTCACTGTCTTATGACCTTAAACGCTGTGTATAAATTTAAAGTCGATCGGATATTAACTTTGGCCTCTAGAGCGTCCACAAGATTTTTTGAAGTGATCAAGGGCCATAACTCTGGTAGTTATTATCGGAAATCGCTGAAAAGCAATAGGCTTCTTCGTCTCAAGACCTTAAACACTGTGTATAAATTTAAAGTAAATTGGATATTAACTTTAGCCTGTAGAGCGTCCACAAGCAATTGTGGACGCCGGACCGACGGACGGACGGACGGGGGCGACGACAATATACGACCACATTTAAATGTGGGCGTATAAAAATTACAATATTAAAACAAAGACATGTCCATACTCAGCTCACCATTGGCACTATAAAATATTTTAGGCAAAGCCAAAAGGGGGTTATTTGTTATTATCAATGATAATATCTCAAAGTCAACGACAAACAAATTATAATACAAAATACTGATACAGTTATAACACAAGATTAAAGAAAGTTTCTTATTTACACTATATGGTAACAATCATTTATTTGGGATTTATTAATAGGCGAGTCAAGTCAAAACTGACGTGACAAACGTTGACCTTTCCTTTGTTCGTTTTTTTTTTTTAGTAAATAAACACTGTGTCTGTACGTCAATCCTTTTGTTTTTACTAATTTTCGCAAAGAAAACAAAATTATTAACACATTTTAATACATGTTTGAAATATATTTTTACGAAGTAGAATAAAATTATGCTAAAATTTACATACCAGCAGCGGTAGTTGTAATGTAGTCACTCGATTTGAAGTGACTGACAGACGACACTCGTGGCTTTCGGCTCCCACAGTTTGTGTTTTCCATCTAAACTATCCCGTCTCGCAGCCTGAATCCACTTTGAACGTAAAATTGTACGTTTAGGAAATGCAATGCCTCCTCTGTTCGAGCATCCAGGTACGCAACAGCATGTAGGCGTCTTTTTAATGTTAGTTTTTCCTAATAATATCGCCGCATCGGTTAGTTTCCTCTTTGTTTATTTCGACAAGAAACCGGAAGTTTTATTGAACTAGAATGTTCGACGCGACACCTATGTATCAATAAAGGGGCGCAACTGAGTAATATCGCTCATTGGAATCGTATATCGTCCACCAGAGGCAGTTTAAACCAGGCTAATAAAAAATGTTTAAGAGTGGACATAGGGTCCATGGACCCCGGCTTTTAGTTGAAACTGGAGAAACACTGGCAAATCGATCAGGGTCTAGTTCCACAGTGTGAGTTGAATTCAAATCCGATTTAACCATGAGTTAGTGATAGGAAAATGCTTTAGAGTTAAATACTTAACTCAGAGTTAACTTTCAACTCGTGACTGTGGAACCGGGCCCAGGATTCCATACAGTTTTGTGGTGGTCTTTTTGAATCTGATTTTTCTGGCTGATGAATGGAACAATCGGCAACTGTATTCTTTGAACTGGACACACTCGGCGACGAATACTATTTCGGAAAATATATCAATCATGTCTGATTCTTGCGAAACATTTCGCAAACTAAAATTTCGACATCGCGTCCCTGGACAGACTAAGCGAATTTCGCTTTAGGTAATTGTTCCCATGTAATTTTCAAAAATAATGTTTCCCATTGAACCGTTTTATAATTTCAGTTTCTGAACAAATGTCTCACAGGGCAGTTTTGCTCTTAATAGAGCTTTACAAAAAGAACAGTGAAAAAATGGCTGATAAAAAAAACAGTGAAAGAGGATAGCTGGGGAAATGAAAAAACAAGGATTCAACTATGACTGGCTTCAATTGAAAAACAAGTATAACAACCTTTTGAGGAATTATAGAACTACAAAAGACCATAACAATAAAACTGGTCGTGAACCTAAAAAAGTGTCCTTATTTTGACGAACTCGATGATTTCCTTGGAACTAAACCAAATACTAGACCTAAAATCATTGTGGAATCCCTCGCAGATGATGACAACATATTGAATGAGAGTGCTGCTTCCGCTTCTACTTCTACTGAATCCGATCCTTTTGACTTAATACCTTCTCTTACACCCACCGCTAAACGATCCCGCTTGGTATCTCCCAAAAAGTCTAAGGTCATTAAGGCCTTGGATTCTTTTCAAGAGAAAAGAGATGTCCAACATCAAGAATTTATGGTCGAAATTAAAAAACAACACAAAGAAGTCATAGAAAGTGAACAGAAAAAACTCATCGACAAATTCTAAGTATTTAATTGTTGATAAATTCCCATTGTTACACAATATGTTCTTTGTTCAAAGATTTATGTTTTTGTAAGGGTTATGAAACATGGCATAATAGAGAATGGCACAATCTTCATTATTTACAACTTCTAATATTGGAGTGAACAGGAAGAAATTCAAAACATTAAGAATAGATAATTTTTTATTATGTTTTCTAATGGTCGTAGAGTAGCTTTAAGAAGTTAAATATAGTCATAATAGTATTGATACTCGTAATAATATTTCACCATTGAACAGGTACTTCACAATCTTTGAATATTTTCTGTTAAAGATATTTGTTGTTTTGACTTGCCTTTTATTTGTATCAGGATTTTATATTGGCAAAATATTAGAAGTTTTACTTAATTTTGTAACCAGAAATTGCATTATTGTTCACAGCATTTAGCCTATTTAATGGCTAGTATTATGCTTTGTAATCATACTTTTAGTCATTATACATTGTTATGTGTTTGTATATCATGGATAGTGAAGAATCTTATCATAATACTGTCCTATTTCCATGACAACATATATTTCTCCTGTGGTTATCACTTTTTAAGTCTAAAACACAACATTCAACATTACATATTTTCATTCCATTTGTTCAAAACCACTAAACAGGAGAATTTATTTCATTTATTCAAAACCTATTCAAGTCTGAAAATGTATGTTGAAACAATACAACACCAGTGTTTTTTTTTTAAATATGAGTTCATTTCCAGTTTATTTGTGTAAATGAAAATATTAAATGAAGAAGTGTCCACTATTTAAATAGGAATGTTGTATATTTTGACAAGTCATTTCCTGTCATTTGTAATATGAAAATAATATGGTTCCCGATTTAAGTAAACAATTGTTATAAAAGCTTTCAAGTTGTGTTTACATACGCTCATTATTTGTGTTTTTCTTATTTTCAGTTTTTCAATTATTTCTATATGCAAATTTGTTTGGAAAATCTACATTTGTCATAATAATGCAACACATCACAGTTATAATGAGGTACAATAGATAGGTATAATATTTGTTTCAATCATTGAAACTAATTTCCTAGAATGAAATCAAGTCCAAGTTACATTAACTAGTATTCAGAAGACAAACATGCACATGACAATAATATAATGTTATTAAGATATTCACTTCCATGGAAAACGAATTTCTTCCATGGAAAACGAATTTCTATGTAAATAAAGTTGTGATAATCTTACTAGTTTGACAGATTTTCAGGATGCAATGTTTAATTATTATGGCTGTTAAACTACATGATTCAATGAGATAATTGACTGTGTAATCCTATAGTTTATCAGCAGATGGCCCACTATCTTTTATAAATGTTTTAATACATCATTCATGGGTTGCTAGATTCTCTTTAGGAGGTTGAGAAAATATTTTTTGATATCAAAAGTGCGAGATTATACAGAAATCGACAAAAAATGATTTTGTTTTTAAGATGTTTTGTGTTGATGAAATGCAGAAAATAACGTAGACATGATCTACAAGACATACCTCTGTTTGTTGATTCATATACATATCTTCTATGAATGTTGTTCATAAAGTTTTAGTTAAAGTTTTATCAGTTTACTATTATTCTTCATGTTATGTTGCATAATATATGAACGAGTGAATATAGTTTGTAGTATGATGTTTAATTCGGCTGACGTTTGCATGCTCAAATGGGTAATAACTTTGATAATCGCTTAACTCAAACTAAAGTCAAATAATTCGAATTAGTGGATCATGAAAGATATAAATGTAAATTGAATGCTTTAATTCGACATGTTAATTTTCATCATATTATATTTTCTAAGAAGATCTGTGATTTACTGTATGGTAGACGTTTGTTCTTGTTATAATTTTGTACTATCTTTGCAATGGATATGTTTTTTGTTGATAGTTTTTTTATTTATATGATGACTTCAAAAGATAAGTCATTTTTGTTTGGGGTTATCTGTTTTGACATTCAATAAATTGTTTGATTTTATTTTAAAATGTCTTTTTATTGAAATGACTACATTTTGACTTTAGTTCGATGAGTTGACAGTCAATTAAACACTGACAATAAACCTAAAATGGCTCTTCGCTTTGCGACAGCAGTTACATCTGCATCACGATCAGCTTCAATTTCCTGAGCAGGAGGTTCCTCAATCTCACCATCATTTAGATATTCTTCTACAGTATCAGAGTTTAGTAAACAGATGTTGTGCATCACAAAACAGCTCGTTATAAATTCAACAAGTCTTTGAGGATCGTGCATGTCGATGTACTTGAGCCGACGGAAACGGCCTTTCAGATAGGCAAAAGCGTTTTCAATTTTCATCCGTGTAGAACTGTGATAAAAATTGTAATCCTTCTCAAGTTTAGTTAGAGCGCCATTATCTTTAAATGGAGTCATAAGAAATTCATTCAACTCGTAGGCAGAATCCGCAAGAATGTGACATTTTTTCAGGAAAAAAATCTTTTCTTTTTTCAAAGTTTTCGCATGCGATCCTTAGTTTTGTGTTTTTGAAAACCCCTGAGTCGTGAGTGGACCCAGGCCAGCCCACACACACAAAAGTAAACATCATTTGATGGTCACAAACCGCAGCAACGTTGATTGAGTGAAATTTTTTCCTGTTAATATAAACTTCGCCATCTTTCATCGGCGTTTTGATAGGGATGTGAGTCCCATCCAGCGCTCCAATCACTGTGGGAAATGTCGTGTTCTCTCAAACCCGTGGAATACATCCTGTACTTGGTCACCAGATGGCCATTTGATGAACGTCTTAAGCAGGTGCCTGTTGGTGAGTGGACTCATTTTACCTGAAATGAAAAAGACAATTAATTAAAGGGACAATAACATTCTTGCTGGCTTGGAAGCTCCAGAAAATAAATAATACCCTTATTCTAAGTACAAGATGTTTAAATGTCCTACCTGTTGTGTAAATTATCCATTACAACCTATTTTATTTGTCCAGAGGGTTCGAAAATATTTTAAAATCCAAGTCACATTTGAAAAGGTTTACGTTAGACTTTTCAAATCAATTGGTTGAATTTTTCCAATTTTTTAAATTAGGTGTGTTAAGATGAAATTTATATCATCATTTAATTGGAATATTCTAACATAATACGATTTGTTGACCAGAGTGAAGATTGGGACATATTTTTCAGTTACAACAAGAGTGTTATTGGGGCTTTAATGAAAATCTAGCTAAGGGAAATTTAAGAGTGCCAGACACTAACAAGGCTACCTGGTAGCATCCGCATAATTGAAATCTATTCCTGCATGGCGATTCTACTTCTGCGATTTAGGGCCTATATCTGATATATGTACATGTACATATTACACTCATTTTGAGTTTTGTTCTTCCGGGTTTCAACATATTTTCAATTCAGTTCATACTCTGCTCAATTTTTTTCATTTAATTTTTATGAACATAATATATATATATCAGTTTTCCCTAGTTCAAATTGAGTTTGATTCCAATCATTTACTCCACACATTTACCAGTAATGATCAGCGCCGGCGTCATTAAAAGACGAAATCCGCGGATTTTAAAAATACAGTTGTTAGCAGTCCTCTAGTAGGCTATAAACTTGGCTGCCGACATGTGTCAAACACGAAGGGGTTCCCCGTGGCAAACATATCCGTGTCTTGGTTACATTTAAATAAGATTGTGCAGATATTTTAAATTTGAGGAAAATCAAACTAAGGCAAAAATTGAAATGAAAAGAAAAGTTTATTGGAGAGAATTTAAACAGATAAAGCGTTCCGATAACCAATATAAGCAAGAAGAAAGTAGACATAAACGACTAAAGCCCTTAGATACGCTGTATAAAACCTCAGTAATTCTGAGAGAAACCATTTCCAAAAGACAAAAAAGAAGAAATCCTGAGTATAGAAACTTAAAAGATAGGTTGCCAGGCAACGAAACATACGCCCACAACAGCTAAGTCGTCCGGGCAGTCAACAAGGGTTGTCGCATATTGTTTCTTTTATCAGTAAGGAGAACATTTACAACACATGATAATCTTATTACGAGTAATAGCCCATTAAATAATTATCAGAAATGATTAGAATAGTTTTGATGGTTTGTCTCAAGGCCTTTGTCCACAAGATATTTCAAAGTGATCAACTGCCAGAAATTATCAGATATCACTGAAAATCAAATATGATTCTTCGTATCATGACCCTAACACTGTGTACAAATTTAAAGTCAATCGGATATTAACTTTAGCCTTTAGAGCATTCACAGGGTTTTTCAAAGTGATCAAGGGTCATAACTCTGGCAGTAATTATCGGATATCGCTGAAAATAAATAGGCTATTTTGTATCATGACCGTAAATAGTGTGTATAAATTTAAAGTCAATCGGATATTAACTTTAGATTTTTCAAAGTGATCAAGGGTCATAACTCTGGCAGTAATTATCGGATATTGCTGAAAATCAATAGGATTCTTTGTATCATGACTTTATTATTATTTATTATTATTAGTATTAAACATTTATATAGCGCTAGTTTCACTAACAGTGTTCAGAAGCGCTTTACAATCATAAACCAGTAAAACAAAATAAAAACAACTAAAAAACTACATAAAGATGCAATATAATAAAATAAGAAAAATATCTATGTAAAAGCTTTTTGAATAAGTAAGTTTTAAGAGCACATTTAAATGATTGTACTGAGGGGCTGGAACGAATATCAGTACCAGAAACCAGACAGTTTTAAAACATTACACAAAGAGTAAAATTATATAGCAGTGAAACAAAATAAATCAACTAAAAGACCACAAAAAGATGCAATATAATAAAAAAATATATATCTAAGTAAAAGCTTTTTTGAATAAGTAAGTTTTAAGAGCACATTTAAAAGATTGTACTGAGGGGCTGGAGCGAATATCAGTATCAGGACCAGACGGTTTCAAATCATTCCACAGGTTTGGGGCTAAAAATGAAAACGATCTTTCACCATATGTAACCGTTCGAGCAGATCTTGGTTTGAGACGATAAATGTCATTTGAACTACGGAGACTACGAAAGTTTGTTTGTTTTTCAATTAGCTGACATAAATAAGATGGGGCTATGCCATGAAAACATTTATAGGCAGTTAAAAGAATCTTATATTGAATACGATATGGAATGGGTAGCCAGTGAAGTTGTTTAAGTATGGGAGTAATATGGCTATGCCTTTTTGTGAGGGTAATGAGTCGTGCAGCAGCGTTTTGAACTTTTTGCAATTTGTATATTAATTTATTGGGTAAGCCGGATAAAAGTGAGTTAAAATTATCAAGTCTTGAGGTAATAAAAGCATGAACAAGAGTTTTAGTTGAATCAGAGGAAAGAAATTTGCGAATTTTGCCAATATTACGAATATGAAAGTAGCAGGATTTACAAATATTGTTCACGTGATTAGACATGGTCATTTTACTATCAAAATAAGCGCCAATATTGCGAACAGAGTTAATTGGAGTAATTTCATTTCCATCAATATTAATCGAAGTGGATTCAGTTATGGTATTGAGATTATGACTAGATCCAAGCAAAATAAATTCAGTTTTATCACCATTTAAGCATAGGAAATTTACAGACATCCATAACATAATTTCATTGATACACTGCTCAATTTTAGATTTGCTTACAGCATGTTGATTTGCATTTAAAGGATTAAAACTTAAATACAGCTGAGTATCATCAGCATAAATATGATAGTCAAGACCATGTTTTTTAACAATTTTACCAACTGGAGCAGTATAAAGAGTAAATAAAATGGGCCCCAAGGACAGACCCTTGTGGCACTCCATATAAATTATTATGGTAGTCTGACGTCACATTGCCGATAACAACCCTCTGTTTCCTATCAGTAAGATAGCTCTCAAGTAGCTGGAGTGCAGAGCCTTTGACGCCAAAGTCTGTCTGAAGTCTTTGCAGCAGGACAGTAGAATCTATGGTGTCAAAGGCTGCGGACAAATCTAAAAGTACCAAAAGAACACAGTTTCTATTGTCAATTGACCTTAATATATCATCTTGCACTTTGATAAGAGTCGTCTCAACACTGTGAAACTTACGATATGCACTCTGTAGACTATCGTGAAGGCCATGTGTGTCAATATGTTCAATCAGTGGTCTGGTTATACATTTTTCAAAAATTTTAGAGATAAAACTCAGGTTTGATACAGGACGGTAATTTTTTAGAACATTTCTATCTAAACTTGATTTTTTAATAACTGGGATGACATTAGCAATTTTAAAAGAGTCGGGTACTTTTCTTTCTTGAATACAAGAGTTTATGATATCAGTAATCACAGGTAAGAATAAATTAAGGTTTTCTTTTACTAAAGATGTAGGGAGGGGGTCAAGAGGACAGGTCTTAGGGGCTGACGATTTAATAATATCTGACACAACAGATTCACTAACGAAATTGAAATTATCAATGCAAACTACACTTGGCGTGTCATATTTGGGAACAAAATCACAGGAATTGTTAAATTTGTCAAGTTCTTTTCGTATAAGAGTTATCTTATTGGAGAAGAAATTTGCAAACTCTTCTGCTAGCAGACATTTATCGGTGCAATCAGGGAGGACAACAGTCGAGGAGGAATGGTCAATCAGTTTATTAACTGCGCAGAATAGTTCTTTCTGTTTGTTGGCACTGTTTTGAATTTTTTCATTGTAGAAGGACACTTTTGATTGTTCAATTATATATTTTACTTTGTTTTTCTCTTCTCGGTAAAGATTCTTATGGATATGAAGGGAGGTCTCACGCCACTTTTTCTCAGCTTTTCTGCGCTTTTGTTTTGCTTCAGCTATTTGACTGTTACTCCACTCATTTTCTGGTCTAACAGTAAATGATTTAGTGGTTAACGGAACTAGATCGTCAATGATCTTTCTCAGTGTTTTATCATACAAATCAGCTTTTAGATTCACATCACACAATTCACGGATGTCGGAAAAGTTTGATGTAACAACTGTGTCACTAAAGGTATCATTGTTTAGAGATTTAAATTTACGAAACGATATTGTTTTCTTGTTTAAAGGTGGCTTCTCCGTTTGAATTTTAAAGGTGATAGGAAAATGGTCTGATAGTAAAGTATCTTCAACTTTAAACACCGTGTATAAATTCAAATTCAATCGGATATTAACTTTAGCCTCTAGAGCGTTCACAAGATTTTTCAAAGTGATCAAGGGTCATAACTCAGGCAGGAATTATCGGATATTGCTGAAAATCATCAGGCTTCTTCTTATTATGACCTTACACACTGTGTATAAATTTAAAGTCAATCGGATATTAACTTTAGCCTCTAGAGCGTTCACAAGATTTTTCAAAGTGATCAAGGGTCATAACTCTGGTAGTAATTATCGGATATCACTGAAAATCAATAGGCTTCTTCGGCTCATGACCTTAAACACTGTGTATAAATTTAAAGTCAATCGGATATTAACTTTAGCCTCTAAAGCGTTCACAAGATTTTTCAAAGTGATCAAGGGTCATAACTCTGGCAGTAATTATCAGATATCACCGAAAATCTATACGCTTCTTTGTCTCATGACCTTAAACACTGTGTATAAATTTAAAGTCAATCGGATATTAACTATAGCCTCTAGAGTGTTCACAAGATTTTTCAAAGTGATCAAGGGTCATAACTCTGGTAGTAATTATCGGATATCACCGAAAATCAATAGGATTCTTCGTCTCATGACCTTAAACACTGTGTATAAATTTAAAGTCAATCGGATATTAACTTTAGCCTCTAAAGCGTTCACAAGATTTTTCAAAGTAATCAAGGGTCATAACTCTGGCAGTAATTATCAGAGGTCACCGAAAATCAATAGGATTCTTTGTCTCATGACCTTAAACACTGTGTATAAATTTAAAGTCAATCGGATATTAACTATAGCCTCTAGAGCGTTCACAAGATTTTTCAAAGTGATCAAGGGTCATAACTCTGGTAGTAATTATCGGATATCGCTGAAAATCAATAGGCTTCTTCGTCTCACGACCTTAACCACTGTGTATAAATTTAAAGTCAATTGGATATTAACTGTAGCCTCTAAAGCGTTCACAAGATTTTTCAAAGTAATCAAGGGTCATAACTCTGGCAGTAATTATCAGATATCACCGAAAATCAATAGGCTTCTTCGTCTCCTGACCTTAAACACTGTGTATAAATTTAAAGTCAATCGGATATTAACTATAGCTTCTAGAGCGTTCACAAGATTTTTCAAAGTGATCAAGGGTCATAACTCTGGTAGTAATTAACGGATATCGCTGAAAATCAATAGGCTTCTTCGTCTCACGACCTTAAACACCGTGTATAAATTTCAAGTCAATCGGATATTAACTTTAGCCTCTAGAGCGTTCACAAGAAATTGTGGACGATGGACGGACGGACCGACAGACGGACGGACGGGGGCGACGGCAATATACGACCACATTTCCATGTGGGCGTATAAAAATGAATTGAAAGCTAAACAGTTACAGCTATCAGACCCAGAATTCAGAGAAGCGGAAAACATCCGAGAAACACAGGATAAGAAAGTAAAAAGAATGAATGAAATGTTGTTTAATGGCACATCAGCTCCAACCGGGCCATATTGCGCCAAACGTGATGAAATTAACGAGACAAACTAGAAAAATATAATCACAATATTATATATATATATACATAAATAAAAACAAATATCACAGTAAGTATCAAATAAAAATAAATATAAACTTTATGTATATATATTTAAAACATGAACGTGAAAATCAGATATATACAATTCAAATTTGTGATAAAAATTTGTCTCCTTTAAAAAGTCTAACGCTTTACAATAAAGACCCGGTTGGGCAAACAACTGATGAAGTGATTGGCAACGGTAATGCCGTAATCTTATTTCTTTGAGATGCTTGCACTCAATCAAAATGTGCTTAACTGTCAAGGGAACATGACAGTGTTCACATTCTGGTTGAGGCTCTCGCTTTAAAATGAAAATATGTGTTTAAAAAGAATGACCTATGCGAGAACGACACAAGACGACTTCATCTCTCCTGCTCGTACGATAGGAGCTTGGCCAGTCTCCTAAGAGAGGCTTAATGTGATGAAGTTTATTTGTGTCTGCAAGATCCCAAGACCATTGCCAGCGGTCATAAATAAATGAATTAATACTTGCTTTAAAATCTTTAAAAGGAATGTAAAATTCGGATATGGGAAGATCTAAAGCAGACTTGGCAGCCGAGTCTGCTTGATCATCCCCTTTAATATCCATGTGACTGGGGAGCCAGCAAAGGACAATGTCCTTGCTGCTCAACTCGTATGAAAGTAGCAGACGATAAATGTCTGCTACTAATGGGTGATCAAGCTGTTTGTTATTAATTGCTTGAAGACAGGACAAAGAATCAGAAAAGATGATGTTTTAAATTTGATGAGGACTGAATGAACTCCAAAGCTTGGAGCAGGTGGTAAGCGAACAGAAATGGTCTTGGATGGCGTCACGGTAGCCGAAGCTACTCGATCACCATCTTTCGAACCATCTGTATAAATAGGAGCATAATCACCATACTTAGACCTTAACTCTCTAAAGAGAGATTGGAACACCGTTGAGCTAGTATCTCTCTTTTTGTGCTGAGAAAGATCGAAATCAATCTTTGGCGGAGATATAGCCCACGGTGGAGTCCTAAAGACAGGGGTATTCGCAATACTGTCGAGGCTGATACCAGCCTCAGACAAAAGGGGTTGTATGCGAATACCGAATGATGGAACAACATTCGTCTTTACCAGATACAAATGCTCATGACGAGGTCTAAATATGGTGTTAAATGAAATATGATTCGGAAGTGATGCAATTTTCGTAGCATACTGCAGGGCCAGTTTATTACGTCTGTTGTGCAATGAGGGCTCGTGCGCCTCGACGTATAAACTGTCCACTGGAGATGTACGAAATGCTCCTAAACTGATTCTAAGTCCTTGGTTGTGTATGGTGTCGAGCTCTTTGAAATGAAATGAAATGAAATGTTGTTTTATGGCACATCTGCTCCAACCGGGCTATATTGCGCCAAACATGATGAAATATACGAGACAAGCTAAATGATATCACAAAATTTTACATATGCATAAATAAAAACAATATCACAGTACATCAAATTTAAAAATAAAGAACAATCTTTTATGCATACAAAAATTTAAAATACTAAAACACTAGATAAATATATATATATACAAATTAAAATTTATAATAAAAACCTGTCTCTTTTAAAAAATTTAGCATTTCGCAATATAACCCAGGTTGGGCAAACAAATGGTGTAGTGATCGGCAACGGTAATATCTTGATCTTATATGTTTGAGATGCTTGCACTCGATAAAAATGTGTTTAACTGTCAAAGGAACATGACAGTTTTCACATTCTGGTTGAGGCTCTCGCTTTAAGAGGAAAATATGCGTTAGAAATGTGTGACCTATGCGAGAGCGACACAAAATAACTTCATCCCTCCTGTTTGTTCTGTAGGAGTTAGGCCAATCTCCTAAGAGAGGCTTAATGTGATGAAGTTTATTTGTGTCTGCAAGATCCCAAGACCGTTGCCAGCGGCCATAAATAACCTGATTTATACAAGTTTTAAAATCTGTATATGGTATTAAAATGTTTGATAGGGGAAGATCCAAAGCAGCTTTGGCAGCAAAATCTGCTAGATCATTCCCCTTTATATCGACGTGACTGGGGAGCCAGCAGAAGACAACGTCTTTACTGCTGAGCTCATAAGTTAGTAGCAGACGATAGACATCTGCCACTAATGGGTGTTCAAGCTGTTTATTGTTAATTGCTTGAAGCGAGGACAGAGAATCAGTAAAGATGATATGCTTTAATGATGAAGAGGACTGTATGAACTCCAAGGCTTGAAGAATCGCCTGGAGCTCAGCTGTAAATATTGAAGCAGCAGGTGGAAGACACACAGAAATGGTCTCAGATGGCGTCACTGTAGCCGAAGCTACCCGATCACCGTCTTTAGAACCATCCGTGTAAATAGGAGCATAATCACCATATTTAGACCTTAACTCTCTAAAGAGAGATTGGAACACCGTAGAGCTAGTATCTCTCTTTTTATGTTGAGTAAGATCGAAATCGATCTTTGGGGGAGATATAGCCCATGGTGGAGTCGTAAAGAGAGGGGTATTCGCAATACTGTCTAGGCTGATACCAGCCTCAGACAAAAGGGGTTGTATGCGAATACCAAATGATGGAATGACTTTAGTCCTTAACAGATATAAATGCTCATGTAAAGGTCTAAATATGATGTAAAGGTCTAAATATGGTGTTAAATGAAATATGATTTGGAAGAGATGCAATTTTCGTAGCATACTGCAGGGCCAGTTTATCACGCCTGTTGTGCAGTGAGGGCTCATGCGCCTCGACGTATAAACTGTCCACTGGAGATGTACGAAATGCTCCTAAACTGATTCTAAGTCCTTGGTTGTGTATGGTGTCGAGCTCTTTGAGATACGACTCGCGGGCAGACCCATACACAATACACCCATAATCGAGTTTTGATCTTATTAACGCTCGATATAATCTGAGCAAGACCTTACGGTCTGCTCCCCAGTCAGTATTTGATAAGACTCTCAATATGTTGAGGGCTTTCAGACATTTCTTTTTTAGGTTTTTAATGTGGGGGATAAATGATAATTTCTTATCAAATATCAGCCCCAGAAATTTTGTTTCATCCACAACTGGAAGGCGGTTGCCATCCAAGAAAAGTTCTGGATCAGGATGTAAACCTCGTTTCTGACAGAAATGCATGCAGACAGTTTTGGATTTCGAAAAACGAAATCCATTTTTGGTTGCCCATTGTTGAAGTGAATTCAAACAAAGCTGCAACTTACGTTCGATTATCCGCATGTCTGTAGAACCATAGCACATCTGAAAGTCATCAACATAAAGAGCGCCGTTTGTACCTGGTTTAAGGCACGCTGGGATAGTATTAATTTTTATTGCAAATAATGTTTGAGATAAAATACTTCCCTGAGGAACTCCCATTTCCTCAGGAAATGGGTCAGAGAATACTGATCCCAATCGTACCTTAAATGACCTATCTTCCAGGAAATTTTTAATGAAGATAGGTAAGCTACCTCGTAGGCCGAGGTTATGGAGGTCGCGCATGATACCATGTTTCCATGTAGTATCATAAGCTTTCTCCAGATCAAAAAATACTGCAACTAAATGTTGCTTCTGGATGAAAGCGTCCCTGACAAACGTTTCAAATCTAACGAGATGATCAAGAGTGCTCCTTTGGGACCGAAATCCACATTGGAGGTCAGTAATGAGGTTGTTGGACTCTAGGTACCAAACAAGCCTTCGATTGATCAATCTCTCCATGGTTTTGCAAATACAGCTAGTTAAAGCGATCGGACGATAGTTGGTAGGATTCGTATGATCTTTACCCGGTTTAGGAATGGGAACTATTGTGGCTTCATGCCACGAAGGAGGGAAATTCCCATCAACCCAAATCCGGTTGAAAAGATCCAGTAAAATTAGAAGTGTTGGATAAGGTAAATGTTTTAAAATTTGGTAGTGTATTTCATCTGGACCAGTTGCAGTGTCCCGAGCTCGCTTTAACGAATCACGGAGCTCTGCAATGGAAAAACGATCATTATAACATTCATCATTGCGGGACTTGAAATTAAGTCGCCTTTTCTCCTGTTGTTGTCTAATGCCTCGAAAGGCATCGGAGGAGAAATTGGATGATGAATTGAATGAAAAAGTACTGGCCAGAGAATTAGCAATATCAGGAAATGTTGTTAAGGTGGTGTTATCAACATTGAGATGGTTAACTGATAAAGCACTACTTTTACCTTTAATCCTACGAATCCTATCCCATACCGACTTAGATGTGGTACGGGAATTGATCCTAGAGACATATCCTTGCCATGAAGACTTCTTTGCTTGGCGTATGGTTCTACTGGCCTTCGCCCGGACCATTTGGTATGCCGCAATATTCTCCATGGAAGGATGGTTCTTTAGTCGTCTCAGGATACGATCACGCTCTGTAAGAGCGGATTTGCAATCGTCATTAAACCATGGTTTATTGAAACGTTTTGGTTCAGTCGTGGTTTTTGGAATCGCCTGCTCAGCTACATCTTGAAGAATTGAAGTGAATAAGGCCATGGGCAAAGTAAAAAGAAGAAATCTCTGTTATAGAAACTTAAAAAATGAATTGAAAGCTAAGCAGTTACAGCGGGCAGACCCAAAATTCAGAGAAATGGAAAAAAGAAATGAGCAGATATTAAAACAGACAAAACTGTCAGACCCAGAATTCAGAGAAATGGAAAATAGAAATGAGAAGATATTAAAACGGTCAGACCCAGAATTCAGAGAGGCCGAAAGAAGAAATGAGAAGAGATTGAAGCAGTCAAAACGATCAGATCCGGAATTCAGAGAAGCAGAAAAAATAAAAGAAATATCTGCAAAAAAGCTGAAACGTATTGAAAAAGCATCCATGGAAATAGATGATTTAATTACCGATTTTCACAAGAAAATTACATATGGTCCAACTTATTCCTGTGAATGTTGTCACCAATTGTGGTTTAACCACAGTGTAAAAAAATCTGAAATTTATAAATGAAACCGCAAAGTTATGTCTTGAAAATCAGAGCAATGGTTGGATTTCTGGTACCTGTGAGAGGTATACTAGGAAAGACAAAATACCACCTTGTTCTCTGTATAATAGAATGGATTTCCCCCCCCCCCAAACCTGAAAATCTAGACTTGTATCCTTTAGAGTGGAGGCTACTTTCACCTAGAATACCCTTTATGAAAATATATGCAGCCCCCAGAGGAAAGCAAAAAAAGATTCGAGGAAATGTGGTAAATGTCCCGGCAAATGTTACTACTACTGTAAGTATGTTACCAAGAGCTACAGATGATACTTTGACAATTGCAGTCCAACTGTAACGCCAATTAAAGTACAATCATGCAGTGATGACAGAAAATATACGCCCTTATAAGATAATGGAAGATGCTGAGTGGTTACAAAAAAATGGTTAGTTATATGAACGAGAAAACATACATTTTAATTTGAATTTAAATGAAAACTTGCAAGATAATTTAGAAGATACGAAAAACTTAAGTGATGACAATGAAGAAACGGAAACAAGAAATAAAACATAAAAAGGATGATGATGAAGATGACTGGAGTGAAGGAGAAGGGATGTCTAATGCCAAAGACACTATACCCCCCCCCCTCCAGATTTTATTGAAAATAACAAAAAAGAAAAAATTCACAATTTTGCTCCAGGTGAAAGCAACATTCCTATGAGCATATTTATGGATAAAAATTCGGAAGAATTGTCCTTTCCCAATATTTTTTTTATGGAAATGCACGAACAGAAAAAGATAAAAGAAAAGTCCCTGTCTATTACAGTGAAATATGCAAGTCTGAACTACGAAGAGATGATAGACGAGCAGCACATTGTATTGATAACACTTTCTTTAAACTTAAAAGCCCTACAAATGAAAATTATGCTTGGTAATGCATCGATGGCGTTAAGAAAGAATAAATCTGAAGGAAAAAGAATAACTGCTGGGGACCTACGAACTCCAGGAACAATTGAAAAGCTAGTGCATTTTGATGAAGGATACATGATATTGAAAACCTTGAGAGGATCACCCCCCTATTTTAAAAAAAAGCAAAGAGTGATTTGTTTGCCATGATACGTCAATTGGGACCCCCAATAGGAAAAGTCAGACTTTTTTATCGGATAGAATTTCAACATCGTGGATCTCCGCATTTTCACGCGTTACTATGGGTAATTGTAACATGCTTAAGGGTGAATCTTGCGTTTTGATTGGTCGATTAGACAATAACACCCCTCTGTTTTAGCAAGGCGAATAACTGCGTATAAATATTACAGTGCACTTTTCTTTCATTTTGTCCTCAGCCATCTTCCTCAACTCAAATTTGTATTGGCAAATATCTTCATGAAATTCTGCTCAAATGACCATCACACTATTTTCAAATTTCATCCTTTATACAAACACATCTCTGAAATACATAAAACAGAGGAAAATCAGTCATAAATTAATGAAAACCGTTTTCAGGCAACATAAATTATTCGTAACTAAGCAGTGTGGACAATTTTGTTTTTGTTTTTTGCACTCCGCAGTGTGTTTACTTTAAAGTGGAAATTTTAAATCAAAGTTTGCTCAAATTCTGAATAACATGAACCGCCTGGCAATGAGTCATATGTCAAAAGAAAGTGTTTGGAAATATAGTAACTAGGGAAGGTGAAATAACAGCTGAGAATGGGCCAAAATAACGGGAAATTATGCCAAAATTGACAATGATTGACAACACGTCAGAACGATATACATAGCAACCACGTGAATCCTAGGCATCGCATAGTTTTATAGGGTATTTTGAGGGATGTATGTAAGAACTGCTCTACTCCGAACAAGAACCAGCAATAAAATTGTGTTGACAGTCTGCAAATATAATAATAAAGGCTAAAAACTCACCCATGTTATCACAAACTGCGAAAACGAAGCCATCATTGTTGCCAAGAAGAGTTACCTCTGTGTAGTCTCGGTTAACAGGCCGTAACTAATTCGTTCACGACTGGCACTGCCGGTCAAAAAGACCACAACTAAGGCTAATTAACATATCTTTAAAAGTCTTCAAACGTTAAAAACATTTTATTTGAAATATTCGAAAACCATTTTCTTCCATAATTTATTTACCAGAGACTAAAGACTCAAGCATTTTAAACTTGAATTTATCTTCGCTTGGATTCGACCACTAATTCGGCACACCTCGGTAAAAGGGCAGTCCGTTATCAAGTTACGTCACAACGTTGTCTGACGTCAAAATTGATTTTTACGTCATTCAAACCGATTTGCTGTTTTGCGAATTTTAAAGTTTACACAATAAAATAAGTTCTTTTAAAATCCTGAAAAAGAACATGTTACAATGTCGATAAACACCTCCTGTTTCGCATTTAGAGGGGTGTTATTGTCTTGGGTCCTAATGATCTCAGGACATGTCTATTGGACAATAACACCCCTCTAAATGCGAAACAGGAGGTGTTTATCTCCTAAATGATGTCCCTGTATACGGAGAAAGTAAAAACGATGAAATTACTAAATTTATTGAAAATAAATTATCATGCAGCAAAGACACTGAAAATGAAGATTTGAAAACCTTGATTTCTTACCAAGTCCATAAGCATTCCCACACATGTAAGCGAAGAAATCAAAAGACATGTAGGTTTGGATTCCCTCAACCCCCAATGATGAAAACAGAATTACTTGAACCCCTTGATTCAAGTTTGACAGATTCACAAATTCAGAAACATAAAGGCAATTATAGTAAAATGAAAGTAATAATGGATGATATGTTTGAAGGAGAAGATATATTGTTTGATCAGTTCTTAGAAAAAGTTACTTTGAATTATGATGACTATATATTGGCAATAAGATCCTCTATATTACACCCAACTATATTTCTATAAAGAACCCCAAATGAATTAAGAGTAAATGCTTATAACAAACACTTACTGCAATTATGACAAGCTAATCATGATATCCAGTGTGTCCTAGATGTGCAATGTATTTTGCATCTTGCATAGCCAAATCACAGAGAGGGATAAGTGACATATTACGAAAAGCATACCAAGAAGTAAAAAATGGAAATTATGGAATAAGAGAGCAGGTAAAAGTCATTGGAAATAAATTCTTGAATAACGTTGGAGTTAGTTCGCAAGAGGCTGTTTACATTATATTGCAACTGCCTATGAGAAAATCTTCCAGAGAAATTGTATTTATTAATACTCCCCCCCCCCCCCGATGAAAGGGTGCAACTTCTAAAGACGCAAGAACAATTAGCCTCACTGTTGGCTTGTTTATTTTATTTTTTTACGCCCTGGTTCAGATACTGGCTCGCTAGATTGGAGGTCGTGTGGACATTTCCTGCATTGACTCTGGAAGTTCATCAGGTTTTTCGACATGGTTCTCCCTTTTAATTGGTGCAGGACAAAAGACAAAAAAGAAGAAATCCTGAGTATAGAAACTTAAAAAATGAATTGAAAACTAAACAGTTACAGCTATCAGACCCAGAATTCAGAAAAGCGGAAAACATCCGAGAAACACAGGGATTTCTTCTTTTTACTTTCTTATCCTGTTATAGAAACTTAAAAAATGAATTGAAAGCTAAGCAGTTACAGCGGGCAGACCCAGAATTCAGAGAAATGGAAAAAAGGAATGAGCAGATATTAAAACAGACAAAACGGTCAGACCCAGAATTCAGAGAAATGGAAAATAGAAATGAGCAGATATTAAAACAGTCAAAACGGTCAGACCCAGAATTCGGAGAGGCCGAAAAAAGAAATGAGAAGAGATTGAAGCAGTCAAAACGATCAGATTCGGAATTCAGAGAAGCAGAAAAAGTAAAAGAAATATCTGCAAAAAAAGCTGGAACGTATTGAAAAAGCATCCATGGAAATAGATGATTTAATTACCGATTTTCACAAGAAAATTACATATGGTCCAACTTATTCCTGTGAATGTTGTCACCAATTGTGGTTTAACCACAGTGTAAAAAAATCTGAAATTCATAAATGAAACCGCAAAGTTATGTCTTGAAAATCAGAGCAATGGTTGGATTTCTGGTTCTGTGAGAGGTATATTAGGAAAGACAAAATACCACCTTGTTCTCTGTATAATGGAATGGATTTCCCCCCCAAACCTGAAAATCTAGACTTGTATCCTTTATAGTGGAGGCTACTTTCACCTAGAATACCCTTTATGAAAATATATGCAGCCCCCAGAGGAAAACAAAAAAAGATTCGAGGAAATGTGGTAAATGTCCCGGCAAATGTTACTACTACTGTAAGTATGTTACCAAGAGCTACAGATGATACTTTGACAATTGCAGTCCAACTGAAACGCCAATTAAAGTACAATCATGCAGTGATGACAGAAAATATACGCCCTTATAAGATAATGGAAGCTGCTGAGTGGTTACAAAAAAATGGTTAGTTATATGAACGAGAAAGCATACATTTGAATTTAAATGAAAACTTGCAAGATAATTTAGAAGATACGAAAAACTTAAGTGATGACAATGAAGAAACGGAAACAAGAAATAAAAAGGATGAAGATGAAGGAGAAAGGATGTCTAATGCCAAAGACACTATACCTCCCCCCCCCCTCCAGATTTTATTGAAAATAACAAAAAAGAAAAAATTCACAATTTTGCTCCAGGTGAAAGCAACATTCCTATGAGCATATTTATGGATAAAAATTCAGAAGAATTGTCCTTTCCCAATATTTTTTTTATGGAAATGCACGAACAGAAAAAGATAAAAGAAAAGTCCCTGTCTATTACAGTGAAATATGCAAGTCTGAACTACGAAGAGATGATAGACGAGCAGCACATTGTATTGATAACACTTTCTTTAAACTTAAAGCCCTACAAATGAAAATTATGCTTGGTAATTCATCGATGGCGTTAAAGCTCCAATAGCATTTTTTTAAGTTATACTTTTAAAATGTATTAAAATAAAGCCCCAAAATAGATTGAACCTATAAACAGTCCTACCTTGCCAGTTGAGAAATTGGCAAAAATATCATTTTCAACTTCAAATTTAAACGTTTGAAGATGGCCGTCCATGGAGAGGAATGGGAAACAAGGGAGGTAATTGAGTAACTATTTCCTCAATCAATCTGTGTCAGCCTTTCTGATGCCCAAAAAATTTGGCCCATGATCGTATAATAGTGAGTTGACAACCTTTTGAGCAAAAGACATAGAAATAATTATGTTTTGACTTTCTTAGCAAATATGAAATTGGAACTTTAAGAAAGAATAAATCTGAAGGAAAAAGAATAACTGCTGGGGACCTACGAACTCCAGGAACAATTGAAAAGCTAGTGCATTTTGATGAAGGATACATGATATTGAAAACCTTGAGAGGATCACCCCCCTATTTTAAAAAAAAGCAAAGAGTGATTTGTTTGCCATGATACGTCAATTGGGACCCCCAATAGGAAAAGTCAGACTTTTTTATCGGATAGAATTTCAACATCGTGGATCTCCGCATTTTCACGCGTTACTATGGGTAATTGTAACATGCTTAAGGGTGAATCTTGCGTTTTGATTGGTCGATTAGGCACTGTCGATTGGACAATAACACCCCTCTGTTTTAGCAAGGCGAATAACTGCGTATAAATATTACAGTGCACTTTTCTTTCATTTTGTCCTCAGCCATCTTCCTCAACTCAAATTTTTATTGGCAAATATCTTCATGAAATTCTGCTCAAATGACCATCACACTATTTTCAAATTTCATCCTTTATACAAACACATCTCTGAAATACATAAAACAGAAGAAAATCAGTCATAAATTAATGAAAACCGTTCAGGCAACATAAATTATTCGTAACTAAGCAGTGTGGACAATTTTGTTTTTGTTTTTTGCACTCCGCAGTGTGTTTACTTTAAAGTGGAAATTTTAAATCAAAGTTTGCTCAAATTCTGAATAACATGAACCGCCTGGCAATGAGTCATATGTCAAAAGAAAGTGTTTGGAAATATAGTAACTAGGGAAGGTGAAATAACAGCTGAGAATGGGCCAAAATAACGGGAAATTATGCCAAAATTGACAATGATTGACAACACGTCAGAACGATATACATAGCAACCACGTGAATCCTAGGCATCGCATAGTTTTATAGGGTATTTTGAGGGATGTATGTAAGAACTGCTCTACTCCGAACAAGAACCAGCAATAAAATTGTGTTGACAGTCTGCAAATATAATAATAAAGGCTAAAAACTCACCCATGTTATCACAAACTGCGAAAACGAAGCCATCATTGTTGCCAAGAAGAGTTACCTCTGTGTAGTCTCGGTTAACAGGCCGTAACTAATTCGTTCACGACTGGCACTGCCGGTCAAAAAGACCACACTAAGGCTAATTAACATATCTTTAAAAGTCTTCAAACGTTAAAAACATTTTATTTGAAATATTCGAAAAACATTTTCTTCCATAATTTATTTACCAGAGACTAAAGACTCAAGCATTTTAAACTTGAATTTATCTTCGCTTGGATTCCACCACTAATTCGGCAAACCTCGGTAAAACGACAGTCCGTTATCAAGTTACGTCAAGTTAAGACGAAGATGCCTATTGATTTTCATCGATTTCTGATAATTAGTGCCAGAGTTATGGCCCTTGATCACCTCAAAAAATCTTGTGGACGCTCTAGAGGCCAAATTTAATATCCGATTGACTTTAGATTTATACACAGTGTTTAAGGTCATGAGACGAAGAAGCCTATTGATTTTCGGCGATTTCCGATAATTAGTGCCAGAGTTATGGCCCTTGATCTCTTTAAAAAATCATGTGGACGGTCTAAAGGTCAAAGTTAATATCCGATTGACTTTAAATTTATACACAGTGTTTAAGGTCATAAGACGAAGACGCCTATTGATTTTCAGCGATTTCCGATAATTAGTGCCAGAGTTATGGCCCTTGATCACATCAAAAAATCCTGTGGACGCTCTAGAGGCCAAAGTTAATATGTGATTGACTTTAAATTTACACACACTGTTTAAGGTCATGAGACGAAGAAGCCTATTGATTTTCATTGATTTCAAATAATTACTTCCAGAGTTATCTCCCTTGATAACTTCAAAAATTCTTGTGACGCTATAGAGGCCAAAGTTACCATCTGATTGACTTCAGATTGATACATAGAGTTTAAGGTGTTGAAACGAACAAGTATTTTGATTTTCAATGAATTTAGATAACTGAACAGCTAAATCCATGATATTAAATGTTTCATGTATATACTAATTGTTAGCGTGGGGTAAAACTTTATAAAAAGCAATCAAATTCTAATGATTTTCTGATAATTACATAATGAGTTGTTACTCTTAATCAGTTTTTAGTGTATTACAAATGTTTCATTACCGAAAAAAGTAAAAATATGCGACAACCCTTGTTGACTGCCCGGACGATTTAGCTGCTGTGGGCGTATGTTTCGTTGCCTGGCAACCTATCTTTAAAAAGGCTACCAAACAAGAAAGCTTTCATTTGCGACAATTTTGTCAATAATCGATTTCATTCTGAACAATAATAACTGCATGACAGTATTAAAATATTGTCCAAAATCGTGATGTACATGTGCCACATATATATAACTTATGGATACACAATAATTCATGAAGACTAGTTGCAATAATATGATTATTCAGTGGAGACATGCTAACCAGTTCTAAAGAAAGTTTCCGGAGCATTACTCAGAAACCGTTAAAGATATGTTTGATTGAATGATTTTTGAATGTTTACTACACATTTGATTTGGTTTTTGGTATATATTATTATTCTAGGGCATATCTCAGAAACTGTTCAAGATACCTTTATAACACTTTCACATTCATCTGCCTATTATATTCCAAGAAGTTGTTTTTCTTTATGCCTTCCAAACAAATGCATATTGTGATGACTAGTCATTTTGTATTCTCTGTTGAGGACAACAAGCTGTGTGACACGTCCTAAAATAAAATTTAATTTAAATGATGAACTTAGTCATAGATCCATGTCATCCAAGTCTTGTTACCACATGTACAATGTTGTGGATATTTGTCTCCCTAATTATGTTACTACATCGTTAAGACAGTTCATCACGTGCATTTTGCATACCGATTGTTCATTGGCCAAACATGCTATTATATTGAGATTTCGTCCAATAGTTTGGATGCAGCTATGGCGGGTGTGGCGCCAGGCAGGGTAAGCTTACTCTTCCGGACACCTGTTACCACTGTTTGTCGTGTATTTTCTACACGGGGAGCAGTCCATTTGCTGATTACACTATTTTGCCTAATAACGTTTTTAGGACTTCGAATTCTGTCTAATGGTTTGGATTGTTCGTACTTGGTTTTATTTTATTGAACACAATTTTAATGAAATAACATATTTAAGTCTTCTTCAAAATGGTCCTAGTCCAAGAGTTTTTACTGCTGAATTAGTAAAAGAAGTGTTCAACTCCACTGAACCTAGAACATGTATCAAGGATCTGAGGAAGGGGCTGGATGCTTTGGGAATATTCACGGTACACAAATCTATATGTTTATTATGATTTTTTAAGAAGTGCTTTTAATAGTGCTGAGTGGGTAAAAAATAATGTGCTGAAAAGTTCAATTTTCAGTAACTTTAAAGCTGCTGTATGTGCAAAGTTCAGGTGGATCCAACTTTTAAACACCCACTATGAAGTATGGGTGTATCTTGTGATTGTGCAGTCCATCTTAAGCCTTGTCTCAGAATTGATGCAAGATCTATGTGCTAGGTACCCAATGTCCCTCAAATCAGCATCTGCTAATTGGAATTGAATATAGCTACATTATTATCTAAAACTCAGTTATTTTTATTATATCTTTTAGCTATGCACCGCTTTACCTACTTTGGTTAACTTTTTTACACCTGTTGAAGATAAACCTCTAACTGTGAAGTTTCTGATACACATCTTGAAGTCTGAGTTCAGCCCTGAGGGCTGCAATAATAGAATTGCAGAATCCTTTATATATTCCAAATTTATAAAATACCTAAGAGAAGTTGCAAGTGAGTAGTATTTCTGTGGTAGCTATGTTTCTTGTTTCCCCCTACTATATTGTTGCTCTTACTGTTGCTAATGGCATGGAAATCCTCAACTAAAACTAGAAATGTAGGATAATCAAACCTAACTGAAGTAATAAATCACCACTTTAAAAGTTTGAGCTGAACAAACACAAAAGATAACGTCATACATGTATGGTTTAGACCCAATGTTGTTAACACAAAATCTACGTGAAGATGCAGTTCTGACATTATCCTTTGTATGTTGTCGTGATTAGAATTATGCAACACTTTGTTCAACAGAACAGATATTGTAATGGAAAAGCGAAGTTTGTTGAGGTGGCCGATTACATCGTTGTAGCACTAATTAGGTTGTGATTGTTCTTTTGCAGGTGGACGAAGAGGTAACATCAGTTTAGGAAATGTAATGACCTTCATCACCGGAGGTGATGTTGTTCCAGTTTTAGGCTATAATGTGGGACCAAGTATACAATTTTCGGAGGCTATATCCTTAATACCCACAGCCAACACTTGCGTTAACAGACTTACATTACCAATCACTTTTGATCAACATCTTGAAGATGAATATTTGTTCCCTATGTATGATTTGGCATTCAGTAATTCTTACTTTGGACTTATGTAACTTGTGTATATCAATCATCCCCGTCTTTACGGGACACAGCAATTATGGATAACAGCTCCGGATCACGGAGCGAACAAGACATAATATCGGACTATTTCCATCGAGGATTAACCTGTTTTGAAATATTAGCATTTCTTATTGCATATCACGGTGTACAGTTCGGATATAGAAAATTAAAACGTAAGCTAAAGCAATGGTTTGTGTCGAAACACTGGACCAAGATCTATTGAATTAGTTATGACAGCTGTTGAATCCGAAATATCTGGATGTGGTAAAGATTTAGGGTATCGTCTGATGCACAAAAGAATACAACAGAAGTACCAGCTGACAGTGTCTCGAGAACAAATCAGGCTTGTTTTAAAACATCTGGACCCATTGGGCGTAGAGGGACGAAAACAAAGAAGGCTTAAAAGAAGAGAATACTCCGTTAAAGGACCAAATTATTTATGGCATATCGATGGTTGGGATAAACTTAAACAATTTGGATTTGGCATCCATGGGTGTATTGATGGGTATTCCCGTAAAAAAATGTGGTTAGAGGTTGCATCAACAAATAAGGATCCATTTGTTATTTGTTCGTATTTTGCACGGTGTATCAAAGAGATTAATGGTATTCCTCTCAAAATTCGAGCCGATCGGGGCACAGAGAATGTGCATGTCGAATTGATTCAAAATTCATTGAGCATATTGAACACTGATGAAAATGAGGACAATAATCAAGTTCACTTTTTGTATGGAAAGTCTACTGCTAATCAGCGAATCGAAAATTGGTGGAGCAAGTTTGGCATGATGGGAATGACAACTTGGATTAATCATTTCAAAGCAATGTCAGATGCAGGTATAATTGATACGTCTGAAGAGCTGGACATCCAATGTATTATATTCTGTTATATTAATCTGCTTCGAACAGAACTGGAAAGAATTGTTGAAATGTGGAACACTCATTCCATCAGAAGATCTAGAAATTCCCAACAACCATATGGTAAACCTGATGTCATATATTGCTTGCCAGAGTTAAATGGCAGTCAAGACTATCTACAGCTATTGAACACAAATGAACTGGCTACTTTATCAGAAGCTCTCGTTAAGTTTACACCATGTTGCAAAGAAGAATTTAGGGAATTATTTTTGTTAACAATGGACCTAAATGGCAAGACACAGCCATCAAATATGCTAGAAGCAGATGACCTTCTAGTTTATCTTCTGGATATTATTAACTATGATTTGTCAATGTAAACTCTGCCTACTAAGAAATGCAATAAATCCTGTGCATTTACTACATAAAACAGACATTTTTTTTTATTAAGTTTGTAAAACTGCACTGAATACAATCTATTGAGTGTATGAAGAGATATTTAATCAGTAACCCATTACATGTATATCATGAAATTCAATATTTTAAATGGCATACTTTCTTAATATTTCTCACATAATTGAATCCATAACTCCTTTTTTCATAGAGATCAACTTTTAATTTATTGTGGAAGTTCTTTAAATCCAATTTTTGGAATCTTAGAGATGCAGTATTGACATACATGTAGATCATAGTTGGGTATAATTCCCCTTGCAAGTTATGTGCCAAAAGGATATTTTTATTATAGTTTTTTTTATTGCCAATGTTTATTTCTGTTTATGATAGATTATGTTATCTTATATCAAAGAGATATTTTTCTCATACTTTAATTATCAGTTCTCATTTATATCTAAAAGATGTGTTTCTTTTCATAATTGCGCATATAGGACCGAAGGAGAACGTTTACAACACATGAAAACCTTATTACGAGTAATAGCCCATTACATAATTATCAGAAATGGTTAGAATTGAATCCATGTTTGTCTCATGGTCTTCATCCATCAGATATTTCAAAGTTATCAAGGGCTATAACTCTGGCAGTAATAATTGGAAATCCTTGAAAATGACTAGTATCCTTCGTCTTAAACACTGTTTATAAAATCAATCGGATATAAACTTAAGCCTCTAGAGCATCCACAAAATACTTCAAAATGATGAAGGGCCATAATAACTCAAGCAAAAATTATCAGATATTGAAGAAAATCTATAGGCCCAAGAGCTTAAACACTGTGTATAAATTTAAAGTCAATCGGATATTAACTTTAGCCTCTAATACATGCAAAAGATTTTTCAAAGTGATCAAGGGTCATAACTCTGGCAGTAATTATCGGATATCGATGAAAATCAATAGGGTTCTTCTCCTCGTGGCCTTAAAGTCAATAGGATATGAACTTTAGCCTCTAGAACGTCTACAAAATACTTCAAAGTGATCAAAGGTCATAACTCTGGCAGTAAATATCGGATAATGCTGAAAAGCAATAGGCTTCTTCGTCTCATGGCCTTAAACGCTGTGTATAAATTTAAAGTTAATCGGATATTAACTTTAGCCTCTAAAGCGTTGACAAGATTTTAAAAAATGATCAAGGGTCATAACTCTGGCAGTAATTGTCGGATAACAATGAAAATCAATAGGATTCTTCTTCTCGTGACCTTAAACATTGTGTATAAATTTAAAGTCAATCGGATCTTAACTTTAGCCTATAGAGCGTTAACAAGATTTTAAAAAGTGATAGAGGTCATGGCTGGCAGTAATTATGGAATAACGCTGAGGGTTCTTCTCAATAGGGTTCTTTTCCTCATGGCCCGAAACACTGTGAATAAATTTAAAGTCAATCGGATATTAACTTTAGCCTCTAGAGCGTTCACAAGATTTTAAAAAGTGATCAAGGGTCATAACTAAGGCAGTAATAATCGGATAAAAATGAAAATCAATAGGCTTCTTCGTCTCATGGCCTTAAACACTGTGTATAAATTTAAAGTCAATATAATATTAACTTAAAACCTTTAGAGCGTTCACAAGAAATTGTGGACGCCAGATGAACGGACCCACGGACGGACGGAAATGAAATGGGGTTTAACGTCCTACTCTTTTGCACCTAACCTAGGCTAATGGAAGACGGGCATACCCCATACAGTGTGCTATAAGGGAAATTTTGCCTGGGCAGCGGCGCTACGGCCTACTCTTATATCGAATTCCAACTGTCAAGGGATCTTTTACGTGCACTCCAATGTGTACACGGGACCTCGGTTTTTCGTCCCATCCGAACGACTAGGCAGCTGTCCTTGTCGGGCCCTCATTCTGTATCACTGACAAGTGGAGATCACGACGGAAAAGCGAGATGAACTTTCTCAGCCAATGCAGGGATCGAACACCCAACCTCCAGGCTAGTGAACCAGCGCCTTAGCCACCGTGACCCCCGACTGACGGACGGACAGGGCGACGATAATATACGACCACATTTCCAGGTGGGCGTATAAAAAACAAATTATATTAAAATTGACTTGGGTGAAAATTATAAAAAACAAATTATATTAAAATTATACAAAACAATTTATATTAAAATTGACTTGGGTGAAAATTATAAAAAACAAATTAAAATTGACTTGGGTGAAAATTAAAATTGACTTGGGTGAAAATTATAAAAAACAAATTATATTAAAATTGACTTGGGTGAAAATTATAAAAATTAAATTAAAATTGACTTGGGTGAAAATTATAAAAAACAAATTATATTAAAATTGACTTGGGTGAAAATTATAAAAAACAAATTATATTAAAATTGACTTGGGTAAAAATTATAAAAAACAAATTATATTAAAATTGACTTGGGTGAAAATTATAAAAAACAAATTATATTAAAATTGACTTGGGTGAAAATTATAAAAAACAAATTATATTAAAATTGACTTGGGTGAAAATTATAAAAAACAAATTATATTAAAATTGACTTGGGTGAAAATTATAAAAAACAAATTATATTAAAATTGACTTGGGTGAATATTAAAAAAAATAAATTATATTATTTTTAATGTCCCTTATTATGAGGGGGGATTTGACTCAAAAGTCAGTGCTATGTTGTTAGTTCTATTACATGTCTAGTGTTGCAAATGTTTAATGTTGGGTGTAAATTAGACAAAGTCAAATGTAAAAAAATCTTACATCGTGTAACTTGACATCTAATTTTTGTCATTTAACATTTCACATTAGACATTTCACAACAAACCTAAGTCCATCTACCCAGAACTCTGACATCTTCTCATTTGACACTCGCGCTATGTATTGTAATCTTCAACATATGTCTTTTGCATCGCAACACAGAACAAGTAATGGAATCAGATATGCAAATTAGTTCACACGGCACCAAATTTTAATCACGTGAGATCTCGCACGAAGAAATAACGGTCAAGCGTGAAACCAATGACGTATGCACTGATGTTTAAATACTGCTGATATCCCGCATCTTACCCCAATGGCTTATACAGTGTCTTATCGTTCCTACTAGTCTGTAATATAGGTCATCAAGACTATATATTATGTACGCTTATACATTCATTGTATTGTATACATGATGTTTATATAATAAACAGTAGGCTATGTCCGTTCCATGTATCTGAAAACAGCCATATACAGAATATTTGTCTGATTAGATAAATCCACTGTGACCCTCATACTCTTAATAATCAAATAGAAATTAGTTAAAAGAAAACATTGTTAATTAACTGAATTCAGTAATTTTAATTTCTTAGACTGAATCTTCCAAGACATTCATTCATGTAGCATTAATGAAATTCTATTTTGAAAAATGCTTATAAATACGGCAAAGAACGGAATTGAATAAATGCTGATACAGAGCTATATATCAAAAACTGATTAATACGGGAAAGTCGTTTTTTTCTTCTACTTTTCGGTAAAACACCTTGTCCAAACGTACAACTCGGAACTGTTAAAGTGATGCAATGAAAACAAAATTAAATACCGTAATGATTACATTTAAGTCTCCAAATGAGTCGAAAAAATCGAACTGCCGACAGCCAAGAAAGCCCCCAATTTTCGTCAAGAGAGATAGAGAGAAATGTGGTTTACGTCCATTCGACACTAGGTCATTTTGGGACAAACATATGGTACAATTTAATTTCAATAATTGGCTTGTCCGTAGGATTCTTTAGAAATGGGACGAAACCAGAGGACACGGAGAAGAACCACGACGTTAAGCTGGCAACCCCACTCCTTGTCACTCGACCCAATGACAAACCTTATGATCTAAAGTACACACGTTAGACCACTCGACAACCCAACGTCCAAAAAATATTAACAGATAAAAATAAATCCGAGTTTTCATTTTTACTCTATGCAAAAAACGAAAACCAGAGTTTTCCTGTGCCGAAAACTTTTTTTCCAAGATTTAGGTAAAATGCAATCTCGTTCCCAGAGGCAGCCGCTGAGCCGAAGGCCTCTGGCACATTAGACCGTCCATTTTTTCCAATGTTTTTCAAACCTAAGCCCCGCCCATTCTGACCTCTGATTGGTCAATCTTTTTGGGTCGATTTCACGAAAACTAGAGGTCGGATCGTCGTTTCGTTTGTTGTAAAATAATCCTTGAGTCAAAGTCAACTCGCTGACATAAAAAATTGGATCCTAAACGAACAAATTCAAGTTTTTGTAAAGAAATATTTTTCTACGCGTGGGTATATTTTTAAGTGATTCGGTCATCCAGGCACGTAAAATCAGGGTAAGCATTTTTTTCCGTCCACCGGAGCCTGGTCTTATGACGTCATATGAGGATTGTGGGTTAGGATAAGGGCTGTGGCCTGCAGATTTCGTCACAGTCTCGAGATGTAGACAGGGCTAGCCCTAACCCTAACCCTGGGTCAAGCCTAACCCTTATCCTAACCCACAATCCACATATGACGTCATAAGACCAGGCTCCGGTGGACGGTAAAAAACGTTTACCTTTTAGGGGCGTACGACGCAAATAAATGAGAACTTTCGCGCGTAGGAATTACATATCATTTTCCGGGAAAATGGCTACCCCGATTCACCAGAGAAATTTCTTCAAAAATTTTTCTGGTTTCGAGATTGGGTAAAATGTCGAGTCGAAATCTAGAACTCAGAACTGTTAAAAATCGTAAAATCCTTTCCGGGTATCGGTATGGCCGATTTGGACTGTGTAGGAAGTTGTCTGCGGGATTTAAAATAGGAGAGAGAGAGATGGGGTTTAACGTCCACTCAACGCAACTAAATTCTTCGTAAGAAATTCTGTGAATTCTACGAAAAATATCTTGGGTTATATGTGGAAGCCGAGACATTTTACTTTCCTTTTTTACTTTCACTTTATGCTAAAAACAAATCCTAAAATCAGCATCTGGTTGAAGGTCTCACGTTGGGGAATTCCCTGCTTGAAAATTAACATATCACGTGATGAACTAATTTGCATATTGGCCGATTTCATTACTTGTTCTGTGTTGGGATGTAAAAGTGAAATGTTGATGGTTACAATACATAGTGCGCGTGTCATATGAGAAGATGTAAGAGTTGAAAGTTTAAAGTTCTGGGTAAATGGAGTGTTGTGATATGTCTAATGTGAAATGTTTAATGACAAAAAGTAGATGTCAATTTACAAGATGTATTTGTCAGTATTACAGGATGTTTTACTCGTGACTTTGTTCATTTTACACCTAACATAAAACATTTGCAACATTGGACATGTAATCGCACTAACAACATAGCATTGACTTTTGAGTCAAATCCCCCTCATACCTTATCAGCCACCGTAGGTAACACCGATTGTCCACTCGGCTAATCTCGACAGATTCCGTAAACTACATCTAGTCTCGGATGTATGACAGTAAGTGATATGTACCTACGCCCATACATTTGCGATGCGGCTACCGGTTTACTTTAACAGGAAAACTTAACGCTATTACACAAATTGGGAACCTATTCGGCTAGCGACCTATTCGACCGATCGAGCTGCAACCTGTTCGTTGGAAACCTATTTAGAGTAAAGACAACAGTCTCTATTTATCAACCAATAAAATCCAACGTTATGTCTATCAAATGAAAGTAGAATATATTATTTTTATCCGCCCACATTGAAATGTGGTCGTATATTGTCGTCGCCCCCGTCCGTCCGTCCGTCCGGCTAAAGTTAATATCCGATTGACTTTAAATTTATACACAGTGTTTAAGGTCATGAGACGAAGAAGCCTATTGTTTTTCAGCGATTTCCGATAATAACTACCAGAGTTATGGCCCTTGATCACTTCAAAAAATCTTGTGGTTGCTCTAGAGGCCAAAGTTAATATCCGATTGGCTTTAAATTTATACACAGTGTTTAAGGTCATGAGACGAAGAAGCCTATTGATTTTCATCGATTTCCGATAATTAGTGCCAGAGTTATGGCCCTTGATCACTTCAAAAAATCTTGTGGACGCTATAGAGGCCAAAGTTAATATCCGACTGGCTTTAAATTTATACACAGTGTTTAAGGTCATGAGACGAAGAAGCCTATTGATTTTCAGCGATAATTAGTGCCAGAGTTATGGCCCTTGATCACTTCAAAAAATCTTGTGGACGCTTTAAAGGCCAAACTTATCGTCTGATTGACTTCAGATTGATACACAGAGTTTAAGGTGTTCGTTTCGAACAAGTATATTGATTTTCAATGAATTTTGATAAATCC
Organism: Patella depressa; assembly: GCA_948474765.1. Lineage (NCBI taxonomy): Eukaryota > Metazoa > Mollusca > Gastropoda > Patellidae > Patella > Patella depressa. Next base: position 7,208,597 of record OX419715.1, on the reverse strand, counting down.
ATGATTTTAAATGTTTCATTTATATATACTAATTCAATTGTTAGCGTGGGGTAAAACTTTATAAAAAGCAATCAAATTCTAATGATTTTCTGATAATTCCATAATGAGTTGTTACTCTTAATCAGTTTTTAGAGTATTACAAATGTTTCATTACCGAAAAAAGTAAAAATATGCGACAACCCTTGTTGACTGCCCGGACGATTTAGCTGCTGTGGGCGTATGTTTCGTTGCCTGGCAACCTATCTTTATCCATTCCTTCAGCTCAGAATAGAAGTGTAATTTCGTCATTATCTTACAGCTGGATCGGTCGAATAGGTCGCTAGCCAAATAGGTCGCCAACTTGTGTTTGGAATGGGCGCAGCCATGTTTCATCCGGGACCTTTAAAGTAGTTCCAATATGGCGGAATTCATCATACAGCCGAGTTTAGATTCCGAAATCCTCCGAGGTTTGCCGAGTGACCGATTGTCCTATTCAATCGGTATTTATACGCATGCCCGGCTAAAGATAATTTGGACAGGTCTATGTCCAGCCACTGAGCCATTTTGGGACTACACAATAGGTCAACCAGTATGTGTATTTTGTTTATAAATAATCTCTCAATATATATAGAGAAGGAGAAATGGGGTTTAACGTCAACTCGACACGAACTTGGTCATTTCGGCACTAACAATGATGTGTAGACGACATTCGATTAAGTCATCCATCACCACCCGAGTGCTCTTAAATCAATTGTTTACTCAACCGGGTCTTTATTCTTAATTGCTCGACTTCAGAAGAGACAAACTTTTATTTATAATTTTAAGTATTTATCATGTATTACTTTTTAAATATTTATATATGTAAAGGATTTGATATTTGTTTTTATTACATGTATGAATACATTTGATTTTATTACATATATTAAAATATTTCTGTACTATTTGTTTTGTCTAGTAAATTTATCATGTTTGGCGTAATATAGCCCCGTTGGAGCTGACCTGCCATAAAACTCCCTACTTCATTTATATTTTACCATTAGAATATTGTCGACAGAACTGTGTTCATCTCGAAGGGGAGGTAACTCGGGGTATAATATATGTATGTAGGTCAATGGTTATTAACGCATGTAACATTACTCATTTGGGCTACGACATGTAGTTTATCAAATAATTAATTGCAGATATAAAAATCTAAATTTTAGACTTTTTTTGAAATAATTAATGACCTGTTATGGTATTTGACCCACTTATTACTTCCCTTTTTGTCCACTGTTAACTAAGCCGTTAAATTCGTGAGTGATAACGTTCAATACTCGCACTAACGTGAGTGATAACGTTCAATACTCGCACTAACTTCCAACAGCCAAAACACCGTTATGCTGAGTGAATTAATCACCTTGACAACAACGATATACACTTTATCAAAACAAAATACGCTAAACGAGTGTAATAATGGGGTAGCACGATTTACCCAAATTCCACAGTATTGCAACTCGTATCACAATAAGTTGCTTACGTAGCTGTCTCTGTTTGAGGGTTCTGGTAACACAAAAGCTGTACGGCTTTTAATTAAAAAAGACAATGTGCTATGGCTAGAAATAAATCGTGCAACCGTACCATTTTAAGTTCAGACTGTTGATCCATGTAGCCTACACATGTTTTATAACATACTATTCATACCTATCGTCGAGCAAATACTCATTCTATTCATACCTCTCATAGTGTAAATATTTTTCACGTTTATCTATCAGCACATCTTAAAGCTGCAATTTCACATTTTTAAGTTATATTTTTAAAATATATTAAAATAAAGCCTTACAATTGATCAATCTCGAAACCAGAAAAATTTTTGAAGAAATTTCTCTGGTGAACCGGGGTAGCCATTTTCCCGGAAAATGATATGTAATTCCTACGCGCGAAAGTTCTCGTTATTTGCGTCGTACGCCCCCCCTGATTTTACGTGCCTGGATGACTGAATCACTTAAAAATATACCCTTGCGTAGAAAATGAGATCTGTACAAAAACTTGAATGTGTTCGTTTAGGATCAAATTTTTTATGTCAACGAGTTGACTTTGACTCAAGGATCATTTTACAACAAACGAAACGACGATCCGGCCTGTAGTTTTCGAGAAATCGACCCAAAAAGATTGACCAGAGGTCAGAATGGGCGGGGCTTAGGTTTGAAAAAAATTGGAAAAAATGGACGGTCTAATGTGCCAGAGGCCTTCGGCTCTGCGGCTGCCTCTGGGAACGAGATTGACAATTGATGCTATCTATAAACAATCTCGTTCCCAGAGGCAGCCGCGGAGCCAAATTTCTTCAAAAACTTTTCTGGTTTTGAGATTCATCTATAAACAGTCCTACTTTGTTAAGGAATAATCCTATAATTCACTATTGGCAGTTGAGAAATTGGCAAAAATATAATTTTCAACTATTAATTCAAACGTTTGAAGATAGACATTGCATGGGGGTAATGGAAAAACAAGAGAGGTAATTGTGTTATTTCCGATGTAACGGATTTGTAAGTGTGGAATATAATGCCTATGATTGTGAGTTGACAACCTACAAGCAAAAGACGTAGAAATAAATATGTTTTGACTTTCTTGGAAAATATGAAATTCCCGCTTTAAATGTTTATTATCGTAATGTAAAACGACTATTCTAGATACCAACTACTGAAAAAAAGGGCAAACAAATTTAACATTATTGAAACCTTTCACGAATCATTTAGTTTAAAACTTGTCCATGCATTTCATCATTGCATAATCTACATCTAGGCATCAACTTGCAAACATGAATTTCTTTACGTAGACTAGGAATGATCAGGTGAAAACAGTTCAATCTAAATCACCGTAAGAGGAATGCTCACTAATCCACAGGTTCACTAGTCCCTCCGTTCATTAGTCCACCAATTTATATTGTAACAGTTGGGTTAGGTTTATTGATACCCATATTTAGAGTATTTCTTAGAGTAGTGGACTAGTGAGCCCCTTTCCATCGTAACCGTTCTCAAACTTCGCTTGGTGTCCGTTGTTACGTATAGTAACCTTAAAGGGACCCTCCCGATAAGAACAGAGTCTCAAAAATTAAAGTCTGAGTATTTATGAAATTTATGGACCAAAATATAGAGGCGTGATGTATTTACCTTGTCGCAAAATTTCAGCTCAAAATATTGAGTCGTTTGGACGTGAACGTCAACACTGCTTATCCGGACACGTAACCCTTTTAAGATTTCGGGTCAATTTTTTCATTGGGTGACCTGATAATCGATTCCCGTTTCTTGATAGGTCTATACAGTGAATGACCCATATACTGTACTTGATAACAAAGGGTAAATTCCACCTACATATTATTTTTATAGAAAAAAGTCTGCTTTTATCCAGATACTGTATAATACAACGGTCTCCATTTCCAGATGAAGACTGTCAGGTTTAAGTTATTTACAAGCGTATCACAAATATCATGTTAGTTGGTCGGCCTTAGGTAATGGGTTTTAAGGGATTTTAACACAAAATTAAGCAGTTTTATTCCCCAAAAAGTTATCGGGATTGGCCCTTTAAAGATATAACTGAAAATTAGCCCAATAAATTATTTTTTCCCATAATATGTGTAGTTTAATACTCACATATGCTCAATAAAAAATATGATTGGCCAAGCGGTTTGAACACAATACGAATTTCAATTCAAATTTTCTCGCGACTCACGGAAACGAAATTAATTAGCCTACTAGTATGGAATGACGTCATCTCAGGAAGCAAGCCAACCATGGCGGATCTATCATCATGCCGTGATTCACAGAAGGACGGTATTGACGATGACGATTCAGCGAGCGTTCAAAGCTATTCAACCGATGTCTGAACGGAAGCTGGTAATGTTAACTTGGCAGTGGCTGACATACTAGTAAATTATGCCCTTGATGCAACAAAAGCTTGTGTTGGACTGGTCAAAATCAAAAAACTATATAAGTAAAAACGAAAAACTGCGAGAGTATTGGAAATTAGCAGGCTAAATTCCCTTCTTCAAGATGACAGTAAAATACAGAAACTAACAATATTCAACTGAAAATATGGGGAAATCATTTTTCAAAAAAAAAGCTAGCAGTACCAACGGTAAAATTAACATGAATATAAAAAACTACTACCGAATATTGCTAACTTCAGTTAGTAAATAACGATTTACACCCTATTGATTAATTCATGCGAGAGAGAAATGGGGTTTAACGTCCACTCGACACAACTAGGTCATTTTGGGACTAACATGTTTATTTCAATAATTCGCTTGCGCGTAGGGGTCTTTAGCAGTGGGAGGAAACCGGAGTGCCCGGAGGAAACCACGAGGTTGAGAAGGCGCCCCTATCTCCATGCCACATACGCTCACACCAGGGGGATCGAAACCACAGCCGCAAGCCAGAGGTGACCAGGCCAGCTAGAGGTCGAAGCGCGACACTCTAGGCCATCCCAACCCCCAAATATAATTCATGCGTTGTTGTAACTGTCAGATTCTTCAAATCGAAAATGAATGTAAGTGTTGCCAGGGAATCGGGGCAATAAAAATGATTGATGAGATAGTAGGCATAAGATGTATATTAGAACACCCAGGCTTCTACTGTCCTTGATGTGTCTTCAATATCTCCAAAAATATGGCCAGGCAGCATATGATGGACCTTACGATTAAAAGATGAGGCATGTTGCTTACAGACAAATGGCTAGATAGGTGTTGGGGTTTCTTGGGCGAGATGTACGGGTTGCCCTTCCATCTTGTGCTGTCAGTCGGATCAAGGCCCAGTATATGCCGCCTGAACTTGAGGATGCAACATTTAAAGGGTTTTAGACTCAAAACTAAAGACTTTTAAATGAAATTTGTATTAAAATTAATTATATTATTTTAAAATTTTTGTAGATGTTAATAGCTTCATTCTTGTCTGGATGTTAAAAACAACTGGCAAACGGTGCTGGTGGGTCTTCATTCTGACAACTTTCTCCATCTTGGAGATGAACCTTGTGTATTCAGGAGATAAACGGATCCCACTTCAGCTACCATGTCGCAGCAGTACAACCGGTTTCATTTAAGTTGCTCATGACATTGAAATATTGTTTCGTCGTGTTTTCTACAACCCTGGTACAATATTATTTCCTGACGCCTATTCCACAACCAGTGAACGAAATTAATTTCTGCGCAGTCTATGAAACGGGACTGCTAAAACAACTTCCATATCTGTATTTAAAACAATATGTTCTATAATTGGCAGTTTTTTAAACCCAAAACGTCGCCTGGTTTATCGATATCTTTTAAGTGTCGTCCTTGAAATATTAAAGTCTTTAGCAGTTGCTCTAATAGTGTACCCTGTTTGAACTTGTATCTTGGCTCGCTCTAAAATATGTTGAAGTACTACGCGTTCAGTTTTTCTTCTGTATTTACTTGGCATGTGTAAAGAATTAAGTGGTTTTTATATTACCGATTTACTAGTACAATTGAAATTGCAAGGAAATCATCACTTGCAACTACCACAAAAAGTAAAGTACTGTGCCACGAGGAAAATTTTGCATCAGTCTTTCGTCACTTCTCCGTCAAGTTTTTAATCCCATCTAAAGGACTGGGCACACGTACCCTATTCCTCTTTCAGATATGGTACCGGAAATTATCAAGGGAATGGGCGCGAGTTGGGCCTGTGTCACGACCCTCCCTCGTGTCACCAATATTTGAACTTCCAACGAGTGTGACGGCGGGTGACGACGATTCCTCAGTTATATAACTTTACTTCGTTTAACTTGTATCTCCATATTAGTAATAGAACACAATTTACATTTTATGGATTTAACTGTTACAATGAATAACGAATCTAAGCTAAATTCATAAGTAGGATTGGACATCATTTCAATCAAAGTAAGTAATTATTGTTTATATTCGCTTTACGCGTGGTAATGGTACTGTAACATCGACATCACACCGTGTGTCGTTGACTTCGCTGCTAGGTTGGTGTCGTGATTATCTAGTGTGTGTTTTCCATGTCCTTTACAATTTGCATTTGTCGTTATCATGCAGATACTGTTGTCCCAGGACCCGTATACGCTGTCCCAACTGGCGATGCACGCGTATCAAGTTTTGTTGCCACAATTTCGTTTAAAGGATGGGGTGTTCGATCCCTGCCTTGGCCGAGAAAGTTCATTCACATTTACCGGCATTGTTCCCTCTGGTCAGTGATGACGGACGGGAGGACCTGACAATGATAGCTGTCTAGTCGTTCGGATGGGACGGGGTCCGGTGTACACATTTACGTGCACGTAAGCGACCCCTTGACAGTCGGAATGTGATACAAGGGTAGGCCGTAGTGACGCTGTCCGGCAAAACTTTCCCCCTAAGCATGATCATTTACTTTAAAAAGGTAAAAAAAACAAGAAACCTTCCAAGATCGTATGCACACCGCAATATATATCGCAAAGAATATGTTGAACGATAAAACGGACTAAATGATCAAAAACAAATATTGCACTATTTTAAATACCATATTGCCATGTGGTATTAAAAGCTCTGTCCAGCTCGACGAATATTGCAACTAAATGTTGGTTCTGGATGAAAGCATCCAAAACGAAAGAGATGTTCAAGAGTACTCCTCTGGGACCTGAATCATCCAGATTTTCAGTTTTTTTCTGTTCGTGAATGTCCAGAATGAGTTTTTCCCTACTTGCATCTTCGTGTTTTCACCCTCTGTGTTACCCTCCTCCTTGTCAATTTGCGTTTCTTGTCCTTATTTTAAAAGGAAGAACATATATAAATAGCGCCAAAGTTCCTCAACTAAAAAATATTGCAACCATAAACAAATTAAAACGGAATGATTCCGAGTGTTGTTAATTACGTATTAAAGAGTCTTATTTGACACTTCTTCGGGGACATTAATTAATACAGTCTTCATTTGGAGGTACACTAAGTGTCCCCTACATAAAAATACATTGTAAATATAAACAACCGTATGCTGGTCTCAACATGTCATTACCATAGTAACAATAAACAACTGTGTGTTAATATGTAAAACGAAAATAGATTCTAAATTGGACGTACAAAATTAAGTGACCTTCACAGGCCATTATTCCGGAACGAAGACGTCTTTGTTTCTACAATGTAAAGTTTCGGTATGCCGTATATCGTGCGGTTTCGTTCTAGTATATCATTCTCTGGTACATGGGTACCATAAACATGCTTATAACTGTTGTTATATTTCATCAACTTTATCCCTAAACCCTAGCGCTCACATGTTTGTATCTTTAACATCAGTGTTATGACGACTTGATGAAAATATATAAATATCCTACTGTGTTTTGTTGTCTTTACGTAAAACAAATTTTATTATCCGTATCAAAGCCAGTGCACTGAATATAATTAGTACCTGTGTATACCGTAGTCATATGGCCTGCTAGTATTTGCTGCGGTGTTGTTTTATATGAACTTCTAGGTTCATCAACTTCATCCCTTAACCTTCTCTGTTTAACACTTTTTGTCCTTACTAAATACAAATTTTAAACAAGTTACTTGCGAAATTGCATTGTGGCGCTTTATTTCTTTTTGTTTTTATCCCTTTATAATAAATTTCCTGTGGTCTATAGTGTTTATCGAAATAATGTTGGATGAACACTACCTACAAAGGTGAGTTTCCCTATTGTCCTTCTGTCAGACCCATACATAAATAAAATAGCGGCAAGCTTTTTGTCAGCTAAGTCTTATTGCAAGAACCCTAGTCGTAACCGCCCAAGTACCATAAAAAAAATCATCAATTAAACGCAGACTATCACAGACCAGTTGTATTGCAATAAGATAGGATCCCATATTGGCTTTTGTCACAAATCGGCTACCATCCGCACCGACAACACTTGGGTCCCATGGTTTCCACTATAGATTAATCTGGCCTTTTTTGTATACATAAAATTAGTTCTGTGTAAAGGAGTACCAAGAGCACTATAATTGGGAATGAATTTTCTAAACCAATTTAACATTATTAAATATTCATATGGTTTGGTAAAAAGAATCACCATCCGGTTGGAGCTCACGTGTCATAAAAACCTTGATAGATTTACTTTCCCAACAAAGCTTATGTTCTTTCGGAAATTAACAACGTTGCATGGAGTTCACTATTTGAGTCTAAAAATTGATAATTTCATCTACTGATATTCGATAAAGATTTTGTCAACAATGTGTTACGAATATCTGCCTTTTTAACTTTAAGACGTAATATTTCTTTCAGTCTTAACCACTATTCTACTAAAGAGTAATATTCAAAGAATCTATTCACTGTAATTGAAGACTTGTCATCCACAGCTACAATACATTATAGAACATATGGCTTTATAAAAAAAATCCTTCTTTCTCATATTTTACCTTATCATGTAGAGACTTCAATTTGCCACGTGCATATTTCTCATGTCGACAGCCCTTCTGTGTTGTTTCTGGTGAAAATGTGCAACTTTCGGGATAGCAAATACTTTTAGTTAGAATTTGTGCTGGTAATGTTGGATCCGTAATCCATGCATTTTTAGTGTCGTTATTCTCCCAGAACGAAACCGATACCAAAGTTTTGAGTGAGTCTGCTTAAAAGATTTGGCCTGTTCTTCTGTAACATTCATCTGAATGTCTTGACATTTTGTCTTGTAAACAGAACTTTCATTTCTCAGTTCGGTAAGGACAACAGGAAACCCCTTTTCCTTAGTGAAGAAAATGTAATAATCCCAAGAGCAAGTGGTGCACACAAATCTTGTTGAATTGGTCGATGAGGTTAATTGTACTCTTATATATCTTATAGGTTGTGGTATCATCCTTGAGTTTGATACGCGTATCCAGGCCTTTCCTGTCAAAACTCTCTTGGCCCTTTTCTCTTGCCAAAAGTTTCCCACAGTAAAAGGGGACTCTAGTGCTGGTGCATGTCTAAAGCACTGTAACTATGAATAGATTTGGATGGCGGCGTATGTTCAGAGAAAAAAAAACACGGCTTCATTTATTTAAACGCGCATATTTAGAGTCAGGCGGTTTGTAGGCCCCTGTGAGTTTAGTCATACTAGCATCAACTTACCTTCTTTTAAACATGTTGCACAACAAAGAAATTGAGTTTGCCATGTCAAAGTGGAGGCTCTCAATCGTAGTTAAAAAAAAACCCAAACACATATTGGGATCAGGGTTCTACATGGTATTTACGTGTCCTTTCGGATCTACATTAGGGGTAGTTTCTCATAAACGCAAACTTCACAAATAAGTGGATTATTACAATCATTATTCCATTTCATATCTGTAAAACCTACAAATATAACATTGAGATTTTACAAACAGAATAATAAATACATTCATATAAGGATAATAATACATCAATATAAGGATAATTACATGTGTAAAAGTTCTAAAGCTAATGAGAATGAAGATACATGTAAGCAACTATCAAACTGAATAAAATTAATAAAACGAGCGTTGCGTGATAATTCTTACTAATAAAAATAACTTCACATTTTACGTTATTAGTTTCAAAGTAATTGATAAATATGATACTATGCATATTGACCTCACTTTTCCTTGTAAATACCATTTAAGAGGTAGATATATTTCATCCCACTAATCAATAGACAGGTTTTACGTATTTTTAATATTTTATTCATACATTTATAACAATACCAACATGTCATGGCACTTTTAGTAATACTATTTGTATCATTTCATACATAAATCAATTACTTTGATTTCATTAAATTATATATTTACGGCTTTTATAAATAAATGTATTTGTTAAATTTCATTAAATTATTTCATGAATAAATGTATTTATAAAGAAATGTATACTTAAATTAAATTCTTTAAACTATTTCATTAAATTTGTAAATGTATTTGTTATACTATTGCATTAAATTTGAAAACAAACTATTTATGGCCATACAAATTACCCGCTCGTTTTAAAAATGCACTTGTTGTGATCGAACGATTAGTGTATTGAATGAATGAATGAAATGTTGTTTAATGGCACGTCAGCTCCAACCGGGCCATATTGCGCCAAACATTATGAAATTAACGAGACAAACTAGAAAAATATAATCACAATATTATATATACATAAATAAAAACAAATATCACAGTAAGTATCAAATAAAAATAAATATAAACTTTATGTATATATATTAAAAACATGAAAGTGAAAATCAGATATATACAATTAAAATTTTTGATAAAAATTTGTCTCCTTTAAAAAGTCTAGCGCTTTGCAATAAAGACCCGGTTGGGCAAACAACTGATGAAGTGATTGGCAACGGTAATGCCGTAATCTTATTTCTTTGAGATGCTTGCACTCAATCAAAATGTGCTTAACTGTCAAGGGAACATGACAGTGTTCACATTCTGGTTGAGGCTCTTGCTTTAAAATGAAAATATGTGTTATAAAAGAATGACCTATGCGAGAGCGACACAAGACGACTTCATCTCTCCTGCTCGCACGATAGGAGCTTGGCCAGTCTCCTAAGAGAGGCTTGATGTGATGAAGTTTATTTGTGTCTGCAAGATCCCAAGACCGTTGCCAGCGGTCATAAATAAATGAATTGATACTCGATTTAAAATCTTTAAAAGGAATGTAAAAATCGGATATGGGAAGATCTAAAGCACACTTGGCCGAGTCTGCTTGATCATTCCCTTTAATATCCATGTGACTGGGGAGCCAGCAAAGGACAATGTCCTTGTTGCTCAACTCGTATGAAAGTAGCAGACGATAAATGTCTGCTACTAATGGGTGATCAAGCTGTTTGTTATTAATTGCTTGAAGACAGGACAAAGAATCAGAAAAGATGATGTATTTTAAATTTGATGAGGACTGAATGAACTCCAAAGCTTGGAGAATAGCTTGGAGCTCAGCTGTAAAAATAGAAGCAGCAGGTGGTAAGCGAACAGAAATGGTCTCGGATGGCGTCACGGTAGCCGAAGCTACCCGATCACCATCTTTCGAACCATCTGTATAAATAGGAGCATAATCACCATACTTAGACCATAACTCTCTAAAGAGAGATTGAAACACCGTCGAGCTAGTATCTCTCTTTCTATGCTGTGAAAGATCGAAATCAATCTTTGGGGGAGATACAGTCCACGGTGGAGTCTCAAAGAGAGGGTTATTCGCAACACTGTCAAGGCTGATACCAGCCTCGAACATAAGTGGTTGTATACGAATACCGAATGGTGGAATAGTATTAGTCTTCACCAGATACAAATGCTCGTGAAGAGGTCTAAATATGGTGTTAAATGAAATGTGGTTTGGAAGTGATGCTATTTTCGTAGCATACTGCAGGGCCAGCTTATCACGTCTGTTGTGCAATGAGGGCTCGTGTGCCTCGACGTATAAACTGTCCACTGGAGATGTACGAAAAGCTCCTAAACTGATTCTAAGTCCTTGATTGTGTATGGTGTCGAGCTCTTTGAGATAAGACTCGCGGGCAGACCCATACACAATACACCCATAATCGAGTTTTGATCTTATTAAAGCTCGATATAATCTGAGCAAGACCTTACGGTCTGCTCCCCAGTCAGTATTTGATAAGACTCTCAATATGTTGAGGGCTTTCAGACTTTTCTTTTTAAGGCTTTTAATATGGGGGATAAATGATAATTTCTTATCAAATATCAGCCCCAGAAATTTGGTTTCATCCACAACTGGAAGGCGATTGCCATCCAAATAAAGTTCTGGATCTGGATGCAAACCTCGTTTCTGACAGAAATGCATGCAGACAGTCTTGGATTTCGAAAAACGAAATCCATTTTCGGTTGCCCATTGTTGAAGTGAATTCAAACAAAGCTGCAACTTACGTTCGATTATCCGCATGTCTGTAGAACCATAGCACATCTGAAAGTCATCAACATAAAGAGCGCCGTTTGTACCTGGTTTAAGGCACGCTGGGATAGTATTAATTTTTATTGCAAATAATGTTGGAGATAAAATACTTCCCTGAGGAACCCCCATTTCCTGAGGAAATGGGTCAGAGAATATTGATCCCAGTCGTACCTTAAATGACCTATCTTCCAGGAAATTTTTAATGAAGACAGGTAAGCGACCTCGCAGGCCGAGGTTATGGAGGTCGCGCATGATACCATGTTTCCATGTTGTATCATAAGCTTTCTCCAGATCGAAAAAAATTGCAACTAAATGTTGCTTCTGGATGAAAGCGTCCCTGACGAACGTTTCAAATCTGACGAGATGATCAAGAGTGCTCCTTTGGGACCGAAATCCACATTGGAGGTCAGTAATGAGGTTGTTGGACTCTAGGTACCAAACAAGCCTTCGATTGATCAATCTCTCCATGGTTTTGCAAATACAGCTAGTTAAAGCGATCGGACGATAGTTAGTAGGATTCGTATGATCTTTTCCCCGTTTAGGGATGGGAATTATTGTGGCTTCATGCCACGAAGGAGGGAAATTCCCATCAACCCAAATCTGGTTGAAAAGATCCAGTAAGATGAGGAGTGTTGGAAAAGGTAAATGTTTTAAAATTTGGTAGTGTATTTCATCTGGACCAGTTGCAGTGTCCCGAGCACGTTTTAGTGAATCACGAAGCTCTGCAATGGAAAAACGGTCATTATAGCATTCATCATTACGGGACTTGAAATTAAGTCGCCTTTTCTCCTGTTGTTGTCTAATGCCTCGAAAGGCATCAGAGGAGAAATTGGATGATGAATTGAATGAAAAAGTACTGGCCAGAGAATTAGCAATATCAGGAAATGTTGTTAAGGTGGTATTATCATCATTAAGATGGTTAACTGATAATGCACTACCTTTACCTTTAATCCTACGAATCCTATCCCATACCGACTTAGATGTGGTACGGGAATTGATCCTGGAGACATAACCCTGCCATGAAGATTTCTTTGCTTGACGTATGGTTCTACGGGCCTTCGCCCGGACCATTTGGAATGCCGCAATATTCTCCATGGAAGGATGGTTCTTCAATCGTCTCAGGATACGATCACGCTCTTTTAGGGCGGTTTTGCAATCGTCGTTAAACCATGGTTTATTGAAACGTTTTGGTTCTGTCGTGGTTTTTGGAATCGCCTGCTCAGCTACATCTTGGAGAATTGAAGTGAATAAGGCCATAGGCTCATCTGCATCTTCTAACTCCTTTGCATCAAAAGAGAAGAGACACAAAGATTCAAATAGAGCCCAATCAGCCTTATGCAACTTCCACCTCTGGGGTCTTTCGACCGGAGAGGGACCATTAGTATCAATCAAGATAGGAAAGTGGTCACTACCACAAAGATCTTCATTTACCCTCCATGTGAAATCCTGAAACAGGACCGGAGAGCATATGGTGAGATCCAAGGAAGAAAAAGAAGCTGTGGCAGGATGTAGATAAGTAGGCGAGTCATCATTTAATAAACACAAATTATTAATGTTAATGAAGTCCGCTATTTGTTTACCTCTGTTGTTATCATCTGGGCTACCCCAGAGAGAATGATGACCATTGAAATCTCCCGTAATAATAAACGGGAGAGGAAGTTGTGCAACAAGGTCATCAAGATCTCTGGGATTAAGATGTAAACTTGGTGGAAGATATACAGAGCAGAGTGTTATAGGAATATGCAAAGTCACCCTGACTGCAACTGCCTGTAAAGGCGAGTTGAGAGTGACTTGACTCTGAGGAATATCTCCATTAAGAATAATAGAAACACCCCCATGAGCTCTACCATCACCAACTGAATGGTGATGATAACCAACAAAATGTCGAAAAGACAAAGTGTCAGAATTACGTAAAAAAGTTTCCTGTAAACAAATAGCTAAAGGATTGTGTTTTTGAATTAATAATTGGATTTCATTAAAATTTGGTTTTAAACCACGACAATTCCATTGAATAATGGAATTTAACATTGTCAGGGAATTTTATTTTTTGACGGCTTCCCATGCGGGTCCGTATGGACATCCGCATAGGTAACACCGTCCATCAGATCATCCCCATATCTATTATAGAGGGAGATAGGGTCTTTTGAACCCTTCTTTCCTCCCTCTTTAAACTTTGCTAGCTTTTCTTTTTTGGATGAGACAGCCTTTAGTTGCGACCCTGATCCAGTAGAACTGGAATCAAGGATGACAGTTTCAAGGGGAGGCGAGGGAGATAACCCCTTGCCCTTCTGGGTTGAAGTGTTAGGAATGACCCTAACATCCTCAGTTTGAGGCAAGGAAGGCGGACCCTCGTCAGGCAAAGTATTAATAATTATAGTCGAGCTCTCACCCGTTTGTGATGAGCCCGATACCCCTTTAATATGATCTGATGGTATTACTTTAGGCACGTCCTCTTTTTCATGCCAGGTTAAATCAGTCTGAACAGAAATGGTTCTAGTAGAAACTTTGGCTACACTTGAGTAAGATTTCCCTTGTGGTGCAATGGGAAAAAGTGTAGAAAGTTCTACTTGCTTTTTAGCATCAAAGTATGACATTTTCCGTTCAGACATAACCTGTTGGATTCGTTTCTCTTTTTGCCAAATAGGACATTCGCGAGAGTAAGCAAAGTGCTTACCCTTGCAATTGACACAGCAGAAATCCGCCTGACAGGTAGCGCTCTCGTGGCCATCATGACCACAGCGAGCGCAGGTGTCTTTACCTCTGCAAACGGTTTTGCTGTGTCCAAACTTTTGGCATTTATAACAGCGAAGAGGGTTGGAAATATACGAATCCACAGGTATGTTTAGATAACCTGCTTTGAGAGTCTTTGGTATCTCGGGACGATCGAATGTGAGGATATAGGTGCTTGTGGCAATCACCTTATCTCCTCGGCGTACACTTATTCTTTTTACATGTGAGACGCCTTGAGATGAAAGGTACTGCACCATTTCATCCTCACTGCTGCCTTCAAGGTCCCGACATCGAATTACTCCTCTACTTGAATCGAGTGACCTGTGTGGAGACACCTTGATAGGGATTCCTGCCAAAGATGTTGATGTAAGCAGCATGGTAGCATGCTGCTCCTTAGCACATTCTATCAAGAGTGTTCCATTTTTAAGTTTTTTAATAGCCTTGGGCTCACCGGCTAAGCCAGCAATGCCCTTGGTTATTAAAAATGGTGAAACTTTGGAAAGGTCTGTAGAGGGACTCTCAATTAAGAGGAACCTCGGCCATGCCTTTGAAATTTTACTTTTTAAATTAAATAATTCAGAAACGTCCTCTGTATTAGGGCGTTTCTGTTTTGTTTTTCTTTCTTTAATTGGTGTGGGGGGGGGGGGAATGGGGAATCCATGAAAGTATTTTTTGGAGGTTCACCCCTCGTCGTTCCCCAGGTTACTTCCCTGCCTACAAAGGGGAAGGACTAGCACGGATAACCTGCGCGTGGCCTCAGGACTCGACGAAGGGTATACTCAAGCCAGAAAGTAAAAATACTACTCCAACCTGATTGACCCAAGCCGCCGCTCTGCAGAATGTACTAAGGACACAAAGGTTGATAGTATGCTGAGTGAATAAACAACAGAGCATTAAACTGGAAAGGATACATTCTACAGAGCTAAAAACGACCAAAGCCGATTGATCAGAGTGGGCCACTCTGACCTCCCGTCTAGGTGAACCATGGGCCAAAGCAATGTGTTGCAGAGAAAGGGCTCGCAAGCCAAATCCCCACTCAATTACCAGGATTCCACTCTCCACCGACACGGGTCGCAACGCACGGCAAACACGTTGCCCCATTACAGGGATCCTTTTAGTCGCCTCTTACGACACGCAGGACATACGAAGGGTATATTCTTATCACCCCCTACACCCCAGGGGGGGTTAGTGTATTGCCCCCAAGCTTCAAATATTTTTGTGTTTATTTTACAATATTTTTCCTACAGTTCCTAAAATTCACCCCTTCTTCAACCATTGTCCATTGCATATCTATTAATTCGCATTCTTCCTTGAAAATTGGTAGTAAAACATAAAAGCTGAGACCCGCTCCCATACACCTTGAATTTAGACGTCTGTGCCATACTGATATACATTAATCTCATATTAAAGAATGTCAACATGTAATAAGAATATTCAATTAAACTACTAATTACTATTGAATGTAAGTTACTAAATTAACTCACCTTCACAATCATTGTTTGTTCGGAAAGCTATCATGAAAATGTTGATATTAGAGAATAGATGGAGGACTCGAACCAGGTTTGTCGTATATACGAAGCGAGTTCCCGTAAAGGGTCCGTGTTTGCCATCAGACACAACTTGTCGAAGGCGGCTAGCATGTGGTCGGCGGGTAGAAAAGGAAGCGCCATCAAATTACGGACGTACCTGCTTCATACTATCCCCCCCCCTTTTTTTAAAAAAAATCATGTATGGACCACAATGGGAGAACGGCTTTCTTACGACTTTAAAAGTCCCATCCATGAACCATCTTTTACAGGTTTTCAAAAGCTCTAGCTGTGTTTGTGTGGCAAACATGAGATGTCTATGCTCGCCGACCATTACCTCATTTACTAAAAAGCCATCCCCGATGAAGTCTGTTTACCTGAAACATAACATAACATAACTACATTAACCTAAGTACATGATATAGTATAATGGGTCATAACATAAATACAAAAAATATATGTACCTCAAATTTAATATCTGCCTTTTCAATAACATGGGATTAGGAACCCGTACATCGGTCGGCTGGTGCGACTCTTTAATTTCATTTTCTGTAATTTGAAGGGCAGGTCTAAAAAGTTGGTCCAGCGCAACAGCTTTTACCTTAAAATTAGTTATTTTAATTAAAAAATTGTATCAATTAAAAAATTACTTATATCCACTACTTATTTTACTCGACAGTACATTGTTAACACACATAGGGCCCACCTTTGCTGTCAGTTTTGTAACCTTGCTGTACAAGGTAAGCTTTTACTCTTCCTGGAACAAATCCAGGTTGTAGAAGTGCGTGATGATCTCTGAAATACACAATTAACATGTTTAAAAAGAGTGACAATTGTTATTTTGTGATCAGTAGCTAGTTGAGCAGTACAGTGGCGGATCCAGGAATTTTTTGAGGGGGGTGACAACCCCATGTTTTGTCTCGCCGACCGCGGTTAACGGAGCTAATTTCTGCCGCTAGTAACATAGATGCTGATTGTGTGTCTGATAAGATGCGTATATAATATATATACGACCACGCGTGCATGTCCCGTTGGAAGCTTGTCGGACCCGCCCCTGCAGTAATCAGTTAATTAAATGATATTTTTTGAAAGAAAATAAATTTACGTGTGAATGGTGTCGCTTAAAGAAAAGTAACTTGTTCGTTGACGTTGCTGTTTTGAACACGTTGTCATCTCAGACCTGTTCATGGTACTCAGTTTACCGAGGATAACCAAGTCCTTCTCAGTCAGTAATGTCCGATATATTTCATAGATGAGTTCCACACGGAGTTGCTTTAGACATTTTCCATTTTCTTGAATGCTGCACCGATACACTGGTGATTTTGAATTTTACGAAGTTCACGTATTTTATCTGCCTCACAAATCAACTCGCCTACCATTCCCATCATAGCCTGCGCGTCATTTCCTTGGATAACTTCAGTCTTATCACCTTCATCCTCATCATGGACCGCCATTGATTAGGAATATCCCAGGTTGGAGATACCTGAACATTGCGACGAAGCAGGTGACCTTAAAAAAAAATAGCGGTGATATTTCATGATTACGTGGCGGACGTTAACACTGAAGAAGGACTAATGCTATCAAACACACATAGGAAAATCATGAGCCGCAATGTCGATACCAGCCCATAATACAACCCAAAGGGATACCTGACGAAGATGAAACTTATTACGCCACACACACAAAGAAATAGGTAGTCATTCAGTTCCGTATCACTCATTGATATCTTTTGACCAGCAGCCTTATTCACCAATGTATACTTCCGTCTAGCTGCTGGTTCATGGTCACTTCCCCATTTAACAATTGCGTTGTAGAAACTATTGTAACCCAAGACTGTTTTAATTAAACTTTCTGGTTCAGTTTCTAAATTTACATATGGCACCAAAGTTTGAAGATGTCACACAGGCTTTCTTCCAACACTTATTCTTGAATTGTCCACGGGAATAATACTTACTGGGGGCTTTTTTTTTACAATCATCAGCATACAAACATTGACTATTGCGATATGTTTCAAAGCAATTTTGGCATATGTAATAATCTAGTTTCACACTGTCTTATAATTAAATGTTATGTTGTATTTCTGGGCAACATCTCTTTCAACAACTGTATCCGGTCTTGTTAATAACCATGCAGCATGTGGTGCACATCGCCTCAATTTGCTAGCAAAGTTATTAACATTCACTTTTTTTATTTGGTGTCTTTTTCTATTTTGGAGTTCATTTGAACTTTTTAAATGTTATGTCCTGAGATTTTTTTTTGTTTTTTTTTTTACTAAGTTTTCGTTTGTGCGGCTCATTCGTTTGATGCAGATGCGTGAAGACCTTTTTTTCAGTAATATCAATTAGCCCTTGGAGTACTGCCGCTATATGTTTACAGGATTCCCCGTTACTGAAAAAGATGAAACAATTTTAGAATGTTTAATGCTCACACATTATATATTATATTCCAAGCATACAGTGAAATTTATTGAATCATGTGAACAGTAATCCAGTGTGGCGACTGACCAGGCCGCCCGGTTAGCTATGTTGGTTGAGCCCCTGCCTGTGGGGTTGAATCCGACACCAGGTGCACTTTTTTTGCCTAGTTCACTTCGCAGTATTTCAAAATAGAAAATACATTTTCATGAACATGTCCCGTACCTTTTTTAGACATACTAATCCAAACCACATAATCTTGCTTCTTTTTATCAAGGGTAGGCAGGGATGAGATTACTTTGGCACGAATGAAACAATTAGTGATTGGTGACTATTTCATGATATAGTACTGAATGTACAGGGGCCTGTTTCACGAAATTTTAACTAAGATACAATCCAAATTTTAGTAATTTGATTGGATAATATTAGATTGATTTTAGGGCTTAGCCAATAAAGATTGGAGTATCTGCTAAAATCAGGATTTTATCTTGAATTAAGATTTCGAGAAACAGGGCCCTGGTCTATCCTCATAGAACACATCTTTGCTTTCAGTTGTCGTTTGGCATTGTTTTGTTCTTTGTCAGTTGTCCGACCTTGATACAAGATAATTGAAAAGTTCTGCGTTTGAAAAATCCGATATTTTTCAAAACCGTGTTTAAGTGACGACGGGTGTGGTAATATTTCTCCTTACAGTGACACAAATCTTTCTGGGTTCCTTCGTTTTTATACGCCCACATTGTGGACGCTCTAGAGGCTAAAGTTAATATCCGATTGACTTGAAATACACAGTGTTTAAGGGCATGAGACGAAGAAGCCTATTGTTTTTCAGCGATTTTCGATAATTAGTGCCAGAGTTATGGCCCTTGATCACTTCAAAAAAATCTTGTGGACGCTCTAGCGATTTCTGATAATTACTGAAAAACAAGGTGGATAATATATCTACAATTAAAACTGACGATAATTTTTTTTTCTCTTTTAAAAGGTCTAGTAGTTTGCAATACAGACCCGGTACATCTGATGTCCTTAAGAAACTTGCACTAAATTAGAATGTGGGATTTGAACGAAAAACATTAATAACCGGTTAGATAGATATTGTAATGTTTCAGTGTAAACTTCTGTGCAGGCAATCACACGGCAATTTCGGTACTCGTTTTGTTGCAGAAAAGAAAGGATACAGTCAGTCAGAACGAAGTGAGGGAGTCTTGAAGTCCATTCCGAATGCTAGTACCATGAAATCATATTTCGAAGGAAACCCCAATCTAAAATTTTAAAATGTTATTAAAGTCTACAAAGAGGAATACTCGACCAACCTCTACAATCATTTAATAAACTTAACACAACAAAGGAATGAGACCGCCTTATCATTCGTGATGAAAGCTTTAGACTTGCGACAATACTCGTGTCTCAGCTATGACACTGATTAAGTGAACAGCGTTTTGAAGTGAACACTATATATTGGAATCATCAACGAAAATATAAGGGGAGAGGTTAAAATTCTGCTTGACAAACGATCAACAACTTGTCTGGTGTGAATAATGCCATGAGTCGAGAAGCAGGAAGAGCCTCAAAGTTCACCAACCATCTTAAGAAACAGAAATGACAAAGGATAGGAAAATCCAAGAGAGGGGATGTTTTCGGAACTTAAAAGGGAAATTGAGTGGGGATTTGGCTTGCGAGCCCTTTCTCTGCAACATATTACTGAATGAATTTTGAATCCAGCTTCCTGGAATTTAAATTCGGTATGTGTTTTCTTCTTAATTTCCCGGTAAATATTTCGAGTTTCAGCCTCATTGTCCAATGCCCATTTAATGGCACATTTCTTTGATAGGTCATCGGATTTCATTATTCGACAGATTAGTTTTTCAGGACCAGTTGAAGGTCTTCTTACTAAAATATCATGAGCCTTTGTCCCAGTTAATCGCCCTTCCGATGTTCATACCATAATGAACTAACACTCTGCTTGACCATATGGTATCAAACATGGTTCCCATTTGATGATACGAACAATGCTATGAATGAAGTAAGAACTTCTTTACATATGTTCTGAAAAGCGTCACTGGACATTGCTTTATTATCTCCATTATAATAACTTGTAAAGGTACGTGGATACTTGTCAACATGTACTTTACGTCTTGTAACTATATTCTCACAGTTTTCATATCCAGGTAAAAGGGCGGACAATGCAGCATTGGGACAAATATCTTTAAAAGCTGTAATAATACTTTCTGCGGGAAGGGGGTCACAACTTGTTGGAATTGTGCAGTTTTCTGGTTGCTGTTGCATCTGTCTTGCAGATCTTGTATGGTAATTGATTCCAACTAAAAAAGAAAAATAAAACATCGATTCATAGCTACACAGATATCAAATTGAAATGAAATAGCTTTTATTAACCGCCTACTTCTCGGCACTAGCCAGTGCTAATGAAGACAAGCATCCGACATGTGTGCTATGATTGAAGATAAACTCGGATAGCTGCGTTATGGCCTACCCTAGAATTCAATGGTTCTTTTGCGTGCACCCAAACTTAGGCATAGGACATCAGTCTTTCGGATCATCGATATATGATGAGACAACATACCCATTTGTACAGTAGACCTAATACCTTCGACAAACTTGGGGGGGGGGATGGGATAGCCTAGTGGTCTAGAGTGCCGCGCTTCGAACTCTAGCTGGCCGGTCATCTCTGGCTTGCGGCTGTGGTTTCGAGCCCTGGTGTGAGCGTATGTGGCATGGAGATAGGGGCACCTTCTCAACCTCGTGGGTTTCTTCCCACTGCTAAAGATCCCTACGCGCAAGCGAATTATTGAAATAAAATTAAAACCATGTTAGTCCCGAAATGACATAGTTTGTGTTGAGTGGACGTTAAACCCCATTTCTCTCTCTCGAAAAACTTGATTCCATTTACAACCTCCGCTTGTCATTGATTTTTGGGTTAGACCAAACCTAACACCAAGTTCAATTTTACTTTTATTAAATCTATTGAGAAAATTTAGTTACGGTACTAGATGTATATGTGGACTATTGACACCTGCAGTCTCTTGGTGTGGTCGATACCTAGTCCTCGTGGATGGTAAGACATTAGCTTTGAGAAAACAGAAGGTCGCATCTTTTTTACATCATAATATTTAACTTCTTGGACATGGCCACTTTCAACATATCTGATAAAAATATAACATTTCTGGTGTAAAACGATGAGTCATATTTAGTATTGCGGATGACCTTAAAATATTTTTTGTACCATATGTTTCAAATTGATAGAATGAATACATGTTATAAGAAAGACTGGGAATCGAAATGAAATTTCAATGTCGATTATCGGCAAGAATTTTGAAGCGATTATCATTTTTCCGGAAAAATCCGAACTTTACCGACCTGTTATTTGTGTTGGTCGACACAGGCTACCACTATTGTGTTATATTTGTTCTTCAACAGTTATGTTTAGGAGTCCATACAGGTAGATAACTGTAACATTTATTAGGTTACATATCATATGCTTGCGCTTAGCGTACAACGATCTTATCTCACATTGCGATAATATATTGACTATTACTACCAATGCTACTTGAACTTGACGAGGATAATTTATCTGGGAGACTGGTGTTTCTGTGGGTTTTTTTAAAATTTGAAATGTTGCCGACGTACTTTATATTTGTGAAGCAGAGTTTACACAGAGCATATAATTTGTCATTATTACGATCGTCGGTTCCGTAATAGCCAAAACAATTCCATACCTTGCTTTTTGCCTTTCCCGAGAAGTTAACGTATTTTGTATGGGCTGTATCTGACATGATTTAGTAATAAAAGCTGAGTTGATCATTAATAATACAATTAATTTTATCGTGAAAGCAGACGATTTCTCTATAAATCAATCAAGAGCAAAGAAGGGAGATAATTCTAATTTTATCACGTGTGATTGTCATTGTTCACAAAGTGCGTGACCTATTTTAGTTTCAACTAGTAATAACAACGAAAATATTAAAATAATGTAGGTAATCTTTTTTTTTTACAATAATGTATACTTAAAATGTGCCAGTTTGTAAGCAGAGTGGGGCGTGGCGAATGGTTAGCCTCCGCGCGCTGTATCATACGGCCTGCCATTGAGTCAACTAGCGTGGTTTCGAATCCCCGGTCGTACGTAGCAAGGGTTTTCTCCGGTTACTCCTACTGCTAAAGACCCCTACGCGCTAGCGAATAATTGAAATAAAATTGATCAATGTTAGTCCGGAAATGACCTAGTTTGTGGTAAGCAGAGGGGGGTGGGGTGGTGGTGGTGGTGGATGTTGTGTTGAGGTTGTGTATTCATTCATTCGTCTGCTAATGCCCAGACTACGGCAAGTTCAGTCATGTGAAAGTGGCCGTAACTTGCCGTCAGAAGGTAAATATAGCGATAATCGATATTTGAATTTCAATATCGATTATCTCGATATGTTTGCACAGCCTTAGTTATAAGGAACATCCTGTCCCAATTTGGACTAATATTAGATGAGGCGTGGCATTTTGAGTCCAAAACAATAGCCGATCTTATCACAATTTTATCCGCATTGTCTTATTCATTTCCCTGACGAACTTTCCCCCGATCTTAAAATTGTAATAACTCAACTTCTTGATAAGATAGAATAGAACACGAACCTCCAAAGTGTAGCTCTATTTGGATATATCATTTATGAATACATTAAAATGACTTCGTGTAAAATGTTGAAGTGCCTAACTGTAGGAACAATCAATCTGAATATTTGCGTTTTTTCGTGACCATAGATTTACAACGTGTAGTCGTCACTTGCTTGTACTTGTAGAACGAAGGCATCTTACGGTGACGAAGCTATGCTTGTATTTTATTTATTTTAATCCTAACATTATTTTGTGTACTTCGGTAATGAACATTTAATAACTAATCATTTCATTCCATGTAATCTATTGACACTTGTTTGGCATTTGCATTTGGCTGTGCATCACCTCTGTTTCGTTTCTGGGTTGATGGTGTGGACCAGGAGGAGAGGATTTGTTTGTAGTTTACATAATAACCTTTATTCAGTAGCCATGTTGAATACATCACAGGAAGTATATAAGGGAACTAACTCATAATAGGATTAAGACCACTATTAAGTATTAATGATAATGAGTGAATATCGTTGCACCTCCCTTTTCATAAAAAAGAATGAAAGAACTACACACAAGTTAACTGTTCACAGAGAATGGTTCAAAAGTTATTTCTGAACAAAGAACTAAGGTTTATACACCATTCTTTGGTAACTGATAAGAGTCACTTATTTATTCTTGCCTGAAAGAGAACACATTCACAAAAATACAGTAACTAACAAATTAAAACACACAACAGATTATCAACACAAATTATTTCCCATAGTTGTTCAGATATGAGGGTTTCTTAACAGTTCGACCACTACGAGTCGTATAAGGGGTTTGAAATTTATCAGGTTTACTACTGTTCGGTTTTATGTTACATGAAGAATTTGTTTTGGTTGAGTTTTGACTAGATTGTCCTTTAGTAGGTTTTGACTTGGGTTTAGGAGAGTTCAATTCACAATATGTATTACTATGCAATTGTTCATTAGTAACAGATGGGGTTTCATAGTTCCGATTTTCCTTTCGAGGAGTTTCATATGTGGGTTTCTGTATTTCAAATTGTTCCTTTGAAGATCGTAGATGTTTACGATTACGTCGGAAAACTTGACCACTTTCTGTTCGCAACTGGTAAGAACGAATGTCAACTTGACCTTCGATTTGTCCTTTGGTCCACAGTTTATCGCGTCCACTAGGTTGAATGCGTACCACATCCCCATTTTTGAGTTCAGGTAGTTCGCGAGCTGTTTTGTCATAGTAATATGCATGCTTAGCTTTTTGGTTAGCGATTCGTGACGGCACACCCTGTTGAACTTTAGGTTCAAGTAAACTGGAAGATGTGGGTAGAGTTGTTCTGGTTCTCCTACTGTAGAGACGTTGAGCTGGGGAACTTTCTAATCCTTCTGTTGGTGTATTACGGAAGTCCAGTAATGCTAAATAAACATCTGATTTGTCATCTATGGCTTTCTGCATAATACGTTTAGCTGTTTTTACTGCATTTTCAGCTCGGCCATTTGATTGGGCAAAGGTAGGAGAGCTCGTCACATGTTCAAAGTCATATTCATGTGCAAACTGTTTGAATTCGCTACTATTGTATGGAGGACCATTGTCGGACATAAGTTCCTTGGGTATTCCATGCCTTTCGAAGTGCGCTTTCAGTTTTGGAATGACTGTTTTCGCAGTTTTGTTGGCTAAGTAGTCTATTTCGAAATAGTTGGAGTAATAGTCAACTGTTATGAGATAAGATTTCTGATTTAATTCAAACAAGTCTGTTCCAACTGTTTGCCAGGGGAGTTCTGGAATTTCATGACTTATTAAAGGTTCTTTGCACTGCTCAGTCTGGTGTGCTTTACAAATAGCACATTTACTCACAGCTTGCTCGATATCTTTATTCATATTCGGCCAGTATACACTTTCACGCGCTTTCCTCATAGAGGCCTGAATACCGAGGTGACTAGCGTGTATTTTGGAGAGCAAATATTCACGTTGAGTGGTGGGTATCACAATGCGTTCACCTTTAAATATTAAGCCATTGTGGATTGAGAGTTCATCACGGAAGGTATAATAGTTTGTGATAGCAGGTAATACATCTGATCTTCTATCAGGCCAACCGTTAATGATGACAGATTTTAGTGAGTGAAGATCTTGATCTAACGTGGTAGCGTCTTGGATTTTCCTAAAAGTCTCATCAGAAACTGACAAGTTGTAGAGTGCGTTAACAGATTCAAATTCAATTTCACTTTCTGATCGAGTGTCAAATAAGTGCACAGTTTCAAAATTTGTCTTCTTCACTGTGTGAGGTAGATAAGCTCTACTCAAAGTATCGGCGATATAAAGTTCAGCACCTTTCTTGTAGGATATAGAATAGTCGAAACCTTGAAGGCGAAGCAGCATACGCTGTAAACGTTTTGGGGCTGCCTGAAGAGGTTTCTTGTAGATTATCTCAAGAGGTTTATGGTCCGATTCAACAAGCACATGTCTTCCATAAAGATAGTTCTCAAACCGTTCCATTCCGAAAACCACTGCGAGTAACTCCTTTTCAATCTGGGCGTAGTTGGTTTCTGTGGGAGAGAGTGATCGTGAAGCGTAAGCTACAGGGTGTCCTTCCTGGAGGATACATGCACCAAGACCATGTTCTGACGCATCACATTGTAACACTGTTTGTTTCAACGTGTCAAAGTAGTGAAGCACAGGAGTTTCAGATAAGAGTGGTCTTTTTTTCTTCAAAAGATTTTCCATGGACCTGAGGATCCAAATAGAATTCAGTCGAATCTTTAATTAAATCACGAATTGGAGCTGTGATTGCTGAGAGACGTGGAGCAAATTTTTGAAGATAGTTCACCATGCCAAGGAGACGTTGAACAGCTGCTTTATCAGTTGGAGTGGGCATGTTAGTTATAGCTGTAACCTTTTGCGGGTCAACCTTAAGGCCATTTGAAGAGATAACATGTCCCATATACGTAACTTCACGTAGATGAAATCTAAGCTTGTCTTTGTTGAGCTTGATCTGTTGTATTCTACAGCGTTCTAAGAGTGAGATGATTTTCTGATCATGATCTCGTATCGCTTCCTCACCAGTGTTGCCTGTACCGTATACTAGTATGTCGTCATGTATAGCTTTTACACCAGAGAGTCCTTCCAAGGCTTGATCTAGACGACGTTGGAATTCCTCAGGTGCAGGTGATATGCCAAAAGGCATATGTTTCCAGCGATAGCGTCCCCAAGGTGTAGCAAAAGTAGTTAGATAACTGCTTTCTTCTGTTAATTCACAATGCCAAAATCCATCTTTGGTATCACATACAGAGAATATGCGGGCATTTGCGAGTTCAGGAAGTAAATCATCTATGACAGGTGTAGGATAGTGATTCCTTTTAAAGCCCCAATAACACTCTTGTTGTTACTGAATAATATGTCCCAATCTTCATTCTGTTCTACAAATCGTATTATTTTAGAATATTCCAATTAAATGATGATATAAATTTCATCTTAACACACCTATTTTGAAAAATTGGAAAAATTCAACCAATTGATTTGAAAAGTCTAACGTAAACCTTTTCAAATGTGACTTGGATTTTAAAATATTTTCGAACTCTCTGGACAAGTAAAATAGGTTGTAATGGATAATTTACACAACAGGTAGGACACTTAAACTTCTAGTACTTACAATAAGGGTATTATTTATTTTCTGGAGCTACCAAGCCAGCAAGAATGTTATTGTCCATTTAAGAGCTCTGTTGGGCGGCTTAGGATCAATACAGAGGCGAATTTTTCCAGTTGATCCTTTGGAGACAGGAACTAATGGTGAAATCCAGTCGGTAGGGACTGTTACAGGAGTGATGACATCTAGTTCAGTAAGACGTTGTAGTTCTTCTTTGACTTTTGGTTTCACTGCTAAGGCGATTTTCCTAGTAGGAAGTTGAACACCTGGTAAAGTTTTGTCTATTTGCAGTTGAAGTTTACTTTGAAACTTGCCTAACCCAGTAAACACATCATTATAGTCAGTGGTTACTTTCTTCTGAGTTAGAGGTTGAGTAGTACCTGTGAGGAAATTGTTAGTTTCAGTCACTGAAGGTAGGATACAGTTAGTGTTGACTGTAATAAGGCCCATTTCTTGGACAGCGAGACATCCAAGGATTGGTTGAAGAGTTGCGTCTACCACTATAATGAATGAAAATAGAGTTTTATGGCACATCAGCTCCAACCGGGCCATATTGCGCCAAACATGGTGAATATTATGAGACAAATTAAATGATATCACATAAGGTATTTATGTACACAAATAAAAACAAATATCACAGTATATTAAATAATTAAAAATAAAAGTCAACTTCATGTACATAAATAGTTAAAAGTGAAAAAAATAAGGTGAATTATCTATTTACAATTAAAACTGGCGATAAAAATTTGTCTCTTTTAAAAAGTCTAGTACTTTGCAATACAGACCCGGTTGGGCAAATAATTGATTTAATGATTGGCAACGATAATAATTAGACCTCATGTCCTTAAGAAACTTGCACTCAATCAGAATGTGCTTAACTGTCAACGAAACATGACAATGTTGACATTCTGGTTGAGGCTCTCGCTTTAAGATGAAAATGTGTGTTAAAAAAGTATGACCTAAGCGAGAACGACACAAAACAACTTCATCCCTCCTGTTGGTTCTGTAGGAGTTTTGCCAATCTCCTAAGAGAGGCTTAATGTGATGAAGTTTGTTAGTGTCTGCAAGATCCCACGACCGTTGCCAACGGTCATAAATGAAACTATTTATGGAAGCTTTAAAATCTTTAAATGGTATTAAAAAGTGTGATTGGGGAAGATCTAAAGCAGCTTTGGCAGCAAAATCTGCTTGATCATTCCCCCTTATATCAACGTGACTGGGGAGCCAGCAAAAGACAACGTCTTTACTGTTGAGCTCATAAGATAGTAGCAGACGATAAATATCTGCCACTAATGGGTGTTCAAGATGTTTACTATTAATTGCTTGAAGCGAGGACAGAGAATCAGTAAAGATGATATACTTTAAATATGAAGAGGATTTAATGAACTCCAGGGCCTGGAGAATGGCCTGAAGCTCAGCTGTAAATATTGAAGCAGCAGGTGGAACTACTACTATAAAGTCGAGAGTATAGACTTCTTTATTGGCAGGATTTACAACAGTACAGGAACATTTCCCAAGAGGCTTTAGAGTAGATTTGTTGTACATAACTAGAGTTGTGTGTGTTGCCTCAAGTATGTTGGGGTTGTCACCAAAGATTTCAGTGAAATTAACTTTGGGTAGAATGTTGACTGTAGATCCACAGTCAAGAAGAAACTGGATGCTGGTTTTCTTGATAACCATTACGGCAGTTAGTTTCTTGGTGTGATGTATAGAGTTGACAGTATCTATGCATAATACGCCTTCATCCTCATCGCTAGGGTCACCATCAATAGCATAGAGTCGTGCTTTAGGTTTCCTAATCTTGGAAGAATTCTTATGATTAGATGCTGATGGGCATTTCTGACGGTAGTGATTAAAACAACCACACTGACTGCATTTCTTGCCCCAGGCTGGACAAAGTTCTTTCTGTAAAACATGTTTGTAAATACAGAATTTGCATTCCTGCGGTATAGGAACCTTGTGTTTCGATGCTTGAGGATCAGGATACCTAGGTTCAACAGGTTTCTGAGATGCAGAGTTGAACTTTTTGGGCTTGTTGCGAATATAGGAGATTTCCTCTTGAGTCATTGACTTGAGCTGTTAAGCTGTAGTTTCGCTGGCTCTACATATATCTATAGCAGACTGAAGGGTTAGTCGTGGATCTTGCAAGAGTTTTTCTCTTGTAGTATTGCTCAGAATCCCAACAACAATTTGGTCTCGGATAAGACTATCATGGAGTGTGGTATAGTTGCAGGATTTGGCTAATGTTCGGAGAACGGCTACAAATGCATCAATTGTCTCATTTGCTTGTTGGAAGCTTTTATTGAACATGTAACGCTCATGGGTTTCGTTAGTCTGTCCAAGGCATAAGGTTTCAAACCTCTGGATGATGATTTCAATATCGTTACGTTCCGCTTCATCAGCAAATGGTTGACAGTTAAGGCTTCTGGTCCGATGGACGTAAGAAAAGTTGATGTTCTTTGTGCCATTTCTTGACGATTTAACAAACTTGCCACTTCATAGTTCTGCCAGATGCGTTTCCATAGTTTCCAGTTCGAAGCGATATTTCCAGAGAGTTCCAGTTTGCCTGGAAATGGAATATTCATGTTGACTGGAATTTGCTGAGTAAGAGGTGCATTCTGACGTTCTTGTGCCATCTTAAAAGCAGGAGAGAGGTTTTCAGCAAATTTAGTTCACACGTGAGAACCACGTGGTTTTAGCTAAGATTTTTGTGCGAGAATTTTGCACTTACGGCAGGTTTTGGTGGCATTTATGTTTGTTGTTCATCTTCTCTGGTTGTTTATCCCTTATTCTGACACCATGTTTCGTTTCTGGGTTGGTGGTGTGGACCAGGAGGAGAGGATTTGTTTGTAGTTTACATAATAACCTTTATTCAGTAGCCATGTTGAATACATCACAGGAAGTATATAAGGGAACTAACTCATAATAGGATTAAGACCACTATTAAGTATTAATGATAATGAGTGAATATCGTTACAAGATGTATATAGTGGATTATTTAAATAAGATGTGATCAAACACTGTTATTATCGCAGGTTATATTAATATTGTTTGCAGAATTAAAAAAATACTTTTTACTTTCTGCGTTTCCTTTGGCTGAATATGGTCAGAATATTTTTCCATAGCCCTCTTAACTTGGCCGTCCGAGAGATGAATAATAACTGTAAAAGGTTAACACCTATTTTAACATTATCCATTTCTTCTGGAGACATTTGACAGTTGTATCTGTATGGACTAAAGGACTAACAATTTACCTTTTTGCAGGTATTTGTGGTATGTATCAGCTAGCCATTTAGTCTTTAACTCTGGTGCTATTGCTTATGTGCTGTTGATATTGCTTACCTTCTTATTTTACACATATATATCACAACTACTCTTATTATTTCATATACTTATTCTTTTGGTGGTTAGTGTTTCCCTTGGTATTCTAGAAGGGTGCAAGCCCTTTTTCTGTCCCTCACTGCACCTTTTTCCTGACAACCTGCCTTTTCACTACGTCTTCTGTTCATATCATCCTTTTCCATAATTTAAAAGTACAATGCAAGTACAGAATCAAGTTTCAATTATACTTCTACTAAAAATGATTTGCATTGTAATCATTACCATGGTATAGGTAAAGTCATTGATATATATATAAAAAAAACTAACAAAAGAAGGGAAAGTATGACCAAGTAGTGATCCAACCTTTGTTTCAGCAGGACACGCCTGCTGACCAGAGATTACAAAAGGAGGCTTAATGACTTAATGTATGCAGGACGATGCAATTGAATTATCTCATTCTAAGATGATTAAGAAACATGTAATGTTTTATGACACAGTATTGCTAATATTGAAAGAAATAAAATAAGATTATATCAATACGTCTATTTAATATAATTTAAAACTGGCGGATAACCATATCTTTTTTTATGTGTGAATTTATAATGTCTCCTATTATCCTTACATGTGTACTCTACTGGGTGAGGTTGTGCTTTTTTTACTTACTCTACTTTCCCTGCATATATAGTGACTTAGTTGTTATAGTTTAGAATATGGCCCGGTTAGAGCTGAGAGCTGACGTGCCATTAAACAACATTTCATTCATTCGTTATAGTTTAGTGTGTAGATTTTTTAGCACATTTTTCATTGTAGTGTGGTAGATTTTTATTCGGATTGCTGTAATATGTTAATAGTATTGTTCGAAAATTTTATTTTGTTGTATTTCTTCATATGAAAATTCGTCATAATACTTAATTCTTTATCAAATCTTTTTGTTTATTATACTTTACATGTTGTTGCAGTGCGTGTTACAGGCCAGTACTACCGGGACAACATCTTGGCAGTCCATGTTGTGCCGTTCGCACGACGTCATGGCCGCCGTTTCACCTTCCAGGATGACAACGCAAGATGTCACAGGGCCAGGATCGTTACAGGTTACCCCCAACAACAGAACATCACCACATTACCTTGGCCAGCACTGAGTCCCGACCTCTCCCCTATCGAGCATGTCTGGGACATGCTTGGACAGAGGTTACATCAACGTCAACAACGTCCTGCCAATGTCCAAGAACTTGCTGCTGCGTTGCAACAGGAATGGGACAATCTGGACCAAAATGACCATAGACGTCTCATTAGGAGTATGCCACGTCGGATCAATGCTTGTTTGGCAAACAGAGGAGGATTAACCCGTTACTGACTTTGTTGTGATGCTGTGGTATCATTTTACCCTTATAATGGTCAGTCTGTGCCTTACTTAGTCTAACGATCATTTGGAATACATCGATGAATATGAACTTCATTTCATTTTGTCATTTGTTTCTTCGTCAGTTTCATTAGGTGACTTTAATAACACTTAAAAATCAAATATCCCCTACTTCTTTTGAATAGTATATTTTAAAACCCAATTATTCATGTCCCAAAAAATTTTACCCTTCACAGTTTCTGCAATAACAATTAGCCTTTCTAAAACAAAATAATTATGGACGAAGAATTACAAAGGTTAATTTTTTAACTTGAACACCATGTGATACTGAAACATATCTTCCTGGGCAGTACCTGTTCAAAAGAAATATTAGACATTTTAAACTAAAAAGATGAATCTATTTTTCTAAATCAATTTCATACTCCTAAATCAGACCAAATTATAGCAATATCTTACTAGGCTGGACATGTTGCAAGCTTCCATAAAGAGCAGGTGGTATAACATTGAAATTCAAATACCTTTCTGATGTGGTAGTTTTGGTACCATCATTCTTGATGGTCATCAGTTGAAGGAGCTGCAGCACCATCTGTTAAAGAAATAACCAAACCATCTGCTGTAGAGGAACCATCAGTTGTTGGAGTAATAAAACCATCAGTCTGAGGTGTCGCCAAATCATCTGCTGTAGAGGAATCTTCAGTTGTTGGAGTAATAAAATTATCAGGCCGAGGTGCAGTCAAATCAGTTGTAGAGGAACCATCAATTTTAGGAGCAACGAAACCATCAGTTGGGAGCCAAACCATCTGTTGTAGGAGAAACCGAATCATCTTTTGTTGGGGAACGATTAGTTGTAGCCGTTGTACACGTAGGAGCAATCGAACCATCTAAGCCGTCCATGGTTTCCAGTTTCCTACAATGTCCAATAATCTGTAGGACACTTCGCCAGATTTCACCCCTTTTATTGCATCCAACTGACGGGTCCCTGGTAAAGTTTTCATGTGTTTTGTTGCAGCATTTCGGATAACTTCTTGAACTAAAATAAAACTTCTTGGGTTGGTGTGCCCTTGAAAACAAGTGGTTGATTCAATTGTCATGTTGTCATTCAAAAAAGAAACCATATCTTCAGCGTTCTGAATGAGAATATCAGTTTTAACAGCTAGTCGGGTTTTCTGTTTGGTAACTGCGCCTAACCCGTCACAGGGACCGTTACCATGATTGCTGCCAAAATAATTCCGAGTTACTGGAATACCTTTCAACCCATTTGATACATCATAAAATGGTTCTTTAGATTTATATTGGGAACCGCAGCCATCTGTGAACTGAATGTAGTTGTCAATCTGAATATTTCTTTGTTCTGTAAGATGAGAATGAACCCGTTCCATAAATGTACGTACTGCAGAAGCATCATGTAAAAGATCATCAGTTATTATAACTAAAGATTCACGTATAATAGCTTCACACACAGCACAACGATAATGGCATACAACAGGGTGTACGGTAACTTGATTATATGACCAGTGAGCAGATTGAACTTCATCCTGGTACTCACATCTGTAATTTTCAGAAAACCGTTCCACCTGGTAAATTTTGTTTCAATTCCTTGGCTTGATCATATTGCCATCCAGCTACGTATGAATAGATGCGAGGAGAGAGTTTTTAGTTCCATACATAACTTGTCAGTTAGTTTTTCTACAGTTCCGGATTTTAACAAGAGGGACTTTCTCTGTTTCCCCTTAATGCTGCTCATCCCCCATTCTCGCCAGGTTACCATGTCTTGGGCCTTTTCTTTTACAATTGTATCTAATTTGTTCTTCATCAGTTCAATTCCACATCGTTCAGTTTCTATCTACACATTCTTTATTGTGATATTTCTGATTATCCACTTTTCTGCACAAAGTCATACTGACAGCTTCATATTTATCATCTATTTTAAAGTTGTTCTTGGTAGAAGAAGAAATATTGTTCAATGCAGTTAGCTTCAAATTACAGTTGGCACACTTTTCACACAAGTATTGATTTAGATGTGTGTTGGATATTGGTAAAATATTAGATGGTCGACAGAAAGCAAACAAAGAAAAACAAACTTTCTACATGATATTTTCAGATAGTCCTTATACAGACTTTTTACTGTCCGGGTCAACACAGACTTGGCTTTGAATGTTTTTCTGCTGGCCGATTTTCTGTTTGGAAGACAAACTGCGTTATCATTATATATTTCTTGAATTATTCTTTTCTCTTCTTCAGAGATCTTTTGCTGGTTCATTTTTTTTTGTCGATCTTTTCTTAGTTTTTTTTATTTTCTTGGTATTAAATCCTTGTAGGAGTTTCGAAGAATGGCAGATTTCTTATCACGTTTTTTCTTAAGTGAATTCAATTTCAGAAACATGTTCTCAGTTACTGTTGATTTCATGTCTTCATTATGATCTGAATTACTTGGTATGGTAAAACCGGATTCAAGCAATAACTTACGTTTTCTTGGTGAGGCGTTCTTCACTAATCCTTTGATAGTGTCTACCCACTTCTCTGGGTCAGAAGGTAATCTTGTCTTAACTCTTGATATGGCTTTTCGTCTACTAGTTGTACTTAAAAAAACAGTTTCCGATCTAATATTTTCTGAAGAGCGCAACACATCAGGGTTTGGTGCGTTTGTAGTACCAGGAGGCAGAAATTCATTGATCTTACTGGGCATCATTTTCTTCTGTGTCTCTTTTTCTTTTATTTCTATGATACTCCAAATCCTTTTCTTTATATCTTCTTGCCTTCTGACTTGACTGTGCTGCCCTTGATTCCCTTTTTATACGCCCACATTTTCATGTGGACGTATTATGTCGTCGCCCCTGTCCGTCCGTCCACAATTTGTTTGTGGACTCTCTACAGGTCACAATTCTTATCCGATTTTGACGAAACTTGAAATATAGGTTTATCCCCAAAAGATCTCGGCTGCTTTCGATATTGGCATGTATCGGATCAAAACTTCGTGGATTATGGCCCCTGATTGTACGAAAAATCACGTTTTTATACGCCCACATTTTCATGTGGACGTATTATGTCGTCGCCCCTGTCCGTCCGGACGTCCGTCCGTCCGTCCACAATTTGTTTGTGGACTCTCTACAGGTCACAATTCTTATCCGATTTTGACGAAACTTGAAATATAGGTTTATCCCCAAAAGATCTCGGTTCCTTTCGATATTGGCATGTATCGGATCAAAACTTCATGGATTATGGCCCCTGATTGTACGAAAAATCACGTTTTTAGCTTGTGGACCCTATAGAGGTCACAATTTTGAACCGATTTTGATGAAACTTGACATGCATGTTTGTAACCCAAAGATCTTGGTTCCTTTCGATATTTGCGGCTATCGGAATGTAATTTCCTGAATTATGGCCCCTGATTGTCCGAAAAATCACCCTTTTTAGCTTGTGGTCCCTCTGGAGGTCACAATTATTATTCGATTTAAAAAACCGTTTGATTATATCACCGTTACACCCTAAGGAGGTTGAGTTCGAATTTCGGGAAAATCGGACGAAAATTGCCATACAAAATGGCCGCCGTTTGTACGCGAATACTGTTAAAAAATGGTATATCAAGGTTGTGGACCCTGTGGAGGTCACAATTTTGATTCGATTTTGATGAAACTTGAAATTCATGGCTATAACCCAAAGATCTTGCTTCCTTTCGATATTTGCGCATATCGGATCGTAACTTCCTGAATTATGGCCCCTGATTATACGCAAAATCGCCTTTTTTTAGCTTGGAGGTCACAATTATTATCCGATTTAAAAAAACGTTTGATTATATTACCGTTACACCGTAAGGAAGATTGAGTTTGAATTTCGGGAAAATCAGACCAAAATTGCCATACAAAATGGCCGCCGTTTGTACGCGAATACTGTTAAAAATGGTATATCAAGGTTGTGGACCCTGTAACGGTCACAATTTTAATTCGATTTTGATGAAACTTGAAATTCATGGTTATAACCCAAAGATCTTGGTTCTTTTCGATATTTGCGCATATCGGATCGTAACTTCCTGAATTATGACCCCTGGTTATACGCAAAATCCCCCTTTCTTTAGCTTGTGGTCCCTCTGGAGGTCACAATTATTATCCAATTTTAAAAAACGTTTGATTATATCACCGTTACACTGTAAGGAAGGTTGAGTTTGAATTTCGGGAAAATCGGACCAAAATTGACAGACAAAATGGCCGCTGTTTGTACGCGAATACTGTTAAAAAGATAGGTTGCCAGGCAACGAAACATACGCCCACAGCAGCTAAATCGTCCGGGCAGTCAACAAGGGTTGTCGCATATTTTTACTTTTTTTGGTAATGAAACAACTCATTATGTAATTATCTGAAAATCATTAGAATTTGTTTGCTTTTTATAAAGTTTTGCCCCACGCTATCAATTAGTATAGGAAACATTTAACATCATGGATTTAGCTGTTCTGTTATCAAAATTCATTGAAAATCAAAATACTTGTGCGTTTCAACACCTTAAACTCTGTGTATCAATCTGAAGTCAAACGGATGATAAGTTTGGCATCTGTAGCGTCACAAGGTTTTTTGAAGTGATCAAGGGAGATAACTCTGGAAGTAATTATTTGAAATCAATGAAAATCAGTAGGCTTCTTTATCTCATGACCTTAAACAGTGTGTGTAAATTTAAAGTCAATCAGATATTAACTTTGGCCTCTAGAGCGTCCACAGGATTTTTTGATGTGATCAAGGGCCATAACTCTGGCACTAATTATCGGAAATCGCTGAAAATCAATAGGCTTCTTCGTCTTATGACCTTAAACACTGTGTATGAATTTTAAGTCAATCGGATATTAACTTTGGCCTCTAGATCGTTCACAAGATTTTTTGAAGTGATCAAGGACCATAACTCTGGCACTAATTATCGGAAATCGCTGAAAATCACTACGCTTCTTCGTCTTATGACCTTATACACTGTGTATAAATTTAAGGTCAATCGGATATTAACTTTGGCTTTTAGAGCGTCCACAAGATTTTTTGAAGTGATCAAGGGCCATAACTCTGGCATTAATTATCGGAAATCGCTGAAAATCGATAGGCTTCTTCGTCTTATGACCGTAAACACTGTGTATAAATTTAAAGCCAATCGAATATTAACTTTGGCCTCTAGAGCGTCCACAAGATTTTTTGAAGTGATCAAGGGCCATAACTCTGGTAGTTATTATCGGAAATCGCTGAAAAACAATAGGCTTCTTCGTCTCATGACCTCAAACACTGTGTATAAATTTAAAGTCAATCGGATATTAACTTTAGCCTCTAGAGCGTCCACAAGCAATTGTGGACGCCGGACCGACGGACCGACGGACGGACGGACGGACGGGGGCGACGACAATAAACGACCACATTTCAATGTGGGCGTATAAAAATGATATATCATGGTTGTGGACCCTGTATAGGTCACAATTTTAATTCGATTTTGATGAGGAAGGTTGAGTTCTAATTTCGTGAAAATCGTACCAAAATTGCCGGACGAAATGGTCGCCATTTGTACGCGAATAGTGTAAAAATATGGTATATCATGGTTGTGGACTCTCTACAGGTCACAATTCTTATCCGATTTTGATGAAAAGTCACATTTCTAGGTTGTGTACCGTCACACCATAATCATTGTCGGTTTCGAATTTCATTAATATCAGACTGGAACTGACCAACTAAATGGCTGCTCCCAATACAATATGAAATACAGGACTTAAAGATGTAGGAAAAATCACTTTCGGTATTGCTTGTTCTCTGTCCATCTCTCGAAAATGTGGGCGTATCCTGCCTGGCAGTGCCAGCCTATCTTTAGCTTGTGGACCCTATAGAGGTCACAATTTTGAACCGATTTTGATGAAACTTGACATACATGTTTGTAACCCACAGATCTTGGTTCCTTTCGATATTTGCAGCTATCGGAATGTAATTTCCTGAATTATGGCCCCTGATTGTCCGAAAAATCACCCTTTTTAGCTTGTGGTCCCTCTGGAGGTCACAATTATTATTCGATTTAAAAAACCGTTTGATTATATCACCGTTACACCCTAAGGAAGGTTGAGTTCGAATTTCGGGAAAATCGGAACAAAATTGCCATACAAAATGGCCGCCGTTTGTACGCGAATACTGTTAAAAATGGTATATCAAGGTTGTGTACCCTGTATAGGTCACAATTTTAATTCGATTTTGATGAAACTTGAAATTCATGGTTATAACCCAAAGATCTTGGTTCCTTTCGATATTTGCGCATATCGGATCGTAACTTCCTGAATTATGGCCCCTGATTATACGCAAAATCGCCTTTTTTTTAGTTTGGAGGTCACAATTATTATTCGATTTAAAAAAAACCGTTTGATTATATTACCGTTACACCGTAAGGAAGGTTGAGTTCGAATTTCGGGAAAATCGGAACAAAATTGCCATACAAAATGGCCGCCGTTTGTACGCGAATACTGTTAAAAATGGTATATCAAGGTTGTGTACCCTGTATAGGTCACAATTTTAATTCGATTTTGATGAAACTTGAAATTCATGGTTATAACCCAAAGATCTTGGTTCCTTTCGATATTTGCGCATATCGGATCGTAACTTCCTGAATTATGGCCCCTGATTATACGCAAAATCGCCTTTTTTTTAGTTTGGAGGTCACAATTATTATTCGATTTAAAAAAAACGTTTGATTATATTACCGTTACACCGTAAGGAAGGTTGAGTTCGAATTTCGAGAAAATCAGACCAAAATTGCCATACAAAATGG
Organism: Patella depressa; assembly: GCA_948474765.1. Taxonomy (NCBI): domain Eukaryota; kingdom Metazoa; phylum Mollusca; class Gastropoda; family Patellidae; genus Patella; species Patella depressa. The sequence continues at coordinate 7,170,432 of OX419715.1, read as the reverse complement.
CCGCCGTTTGTACGCGAATACTGTTAAAAAATGGTATATCAAAGTTGTGGACCCTGTAAAGGTCACAATTTTAATTCGATTTTGATGAAACTTGAAATTCATGGTTATAACCCAAAGATCTTGGTTCTTTTCGATATTTGCGCATATCGGATCGTAACTTCCTGAATTATGGCCCCTGGTTATACGCAAAATCCCCATTTCTTTAGCTTTTGGTCCCTCTGGAGGTCACAATTATTATCCGATTTAAAAAAAGGTTGAGTTCGAATTTCAGGAAAATCGGACCAAAATTGCCATACGAAATGGCCGCCGTTTGTACGCGAATACTGTTAAAAAAAATGATATATCATGGTTGTGGACCCTGTATAGGTCACAATTTTAATTCGATTTTGATGAGGAAGGTTGAGTTCTAATTTCGTGAAAATCGTACCAAAATTGCCGGACGAAATGGTCGCCGTTTGTACGCGAATAGTGTAAAAATATGGTATATCATGGTTGTGGACTCCAGTCGTTGTTTTTTGTATTTTAGAGGAGAGCCGAAAAAAGAAATTGAAAAAATCGCTCTCCTAAAAAAGCTCCCCCAGTTTCGATAAGAAGAGTGATTTAGACGTTAAGGAGAGTGATCTGATATTAAGAAGAGTGATTAGTTTTTTGTATATGGAAAATGGTTCTGAAGATCAATAACTTGGTGCAAGGGGTCATTCCTGGTTACATAATTGATAATATACATCGTCTGCTAAATAATAGCATTCGTTCGTAGCCGTACGGTTAAGTAAAACTTCTGCTATCGTCTATATATAACTCCTTACAGTATTCCAATAGAAATACTTGTCAAAATTTCTAAATATATTTAGCTTGTATAATTATTTTTAAAAAACATAACCCCCATTCAAAATATAATCATAAACGCTTGAAAATTCCATCAAAATATCTATTTCTTTCGAAATTATTAGCATTGGAAATTTTTACGTGCCATCTCCCGTAATTTCTCACGTCTCGCGAGCGTTCTACTTTTCATTTCAGTTAAATTAACCTGAATCTGAATCTGAAAGGGTACGTTAAAGGGACCAATTCTGGCTTTCATTCAAACAATGGCGCATTGGCGCCATCTATTTTTAGCAACATATTCATCGGAATTTTATTACAATGTGCTATCACATACTAATCGAATACACAAAATAATTTAATTTCACAATGACAGCATGGCGGAGATCGAATACATGTCCATGATTTACAAATATGGAGAGCGATTTTCAATTTTAAGGCGAGGGAGAAAAACCGCCTCGGCCGACATTCAGGTGCGCGGCAGGCGCTCGCGAGCGATCGCGCGTCTCAAAAAACAATGACTGGGACTCTCTACAGGTCACAATTCTTATCCGATTTTGATGAAAAGTCACATTTCTAGGTTGTGTACCGTGACACAATAATCATTGTCGGCTTCGAATTTCATGAATATCAGACTGGAACTGACCAACTAAATGGCTGCTCCCAATACAGTATGAAATACAGGACTTAATGATGTAGGAAAAATCACTTTCGGTATTGCTTGTTCTCTGTCCATCTCTCGAAAATGTGGGCGTATCCTGCCTGGCAGTGCCAGCATATCTTTTTAATTTTATTGTATTCCCTGATGTCTTCTTTTTAATCTTTTCTTCCTCATTTCTTGTTAACGGCCTTTCATGTCTTTTTTCTTTCTGCCTTTCTCTATATCGTCTCATCCTAACCCTTGCTTTGTTGTTATAATTTGTCTTCTGATCGCCCTTTAACTTTAATCTATACACTGCATTCCTTAAACTTTCCTCTTTCCTAAACTGCTCATATGTTCCCGAATTCTTTAATTTCTCTATTTTTTTTGTTGATATGTGGACATTTTCTCATCTGGATCTACATGTACATCCAACAGGTGGATTTTTCGTGAAGATCTTCTTCGTTCACATGGTTCTGAAAAGTAAAACAATGAATTAAGAACCAATAAGTTTAGAAACTAAAGCTATAAAGATATTAACTTTCAGATGCTCTTAGATGTTAAGAAATGTTGCAGGCTTAAAATCATTAGTTGTTTCATTATTGTTTTTGAATAAAATGTTGTTGGTAACCACAATCGCAAAATGTGTCAATGTTACCAGCTTCAAAACCTTGGAATATTTACTTAGATTTTTCATTCAATTTTTTTCATGTGTTTGAAAATAAATGAGTATAGTTGACAAAATCATTTTACAACATGTATACAAATTCCTACAATTCAAATATTTTTACAAATAATGTAGGAAACATTGACAGACCCGTTGCAAAAACATGGTGGTCAATTGTCTTAATTGTCCCAAGCACTAAAAAGGGCAGTAGTTCTTGTTTGAATAAGTTTTCAAATACTGTCTGTCAGTAAACATTATTCGAAGTTTTAAAAAATTTGGTTTAGTCTGGTAACATTAAAAATAGTAGTTAACTCACAATTGCAAAATGTGTCAATGTTACCAACTTGAAACCTTAGAATATTTACTTATACTTTTTTTTCCAACTTTTTACATGTGTACAGTGTATGTAAATAAACGAGTATAATTGATAAAATTATTTTACAAAGACGTATACAAATTCCTACAATTCCCATACATTTATAAATGTTGTTGGAAACATTGACTGTCCTGGTAGAAAAACTTGGTAGTCAATGTTACTAACACAAATGTTAATTGCACCAAATTAAAACAATCAGCAGCAGTAGTTTTGTATGGATAAGTTTTCAAATTCTGCGTATGAGTAAATATTATTTTAAGTTTTAAAGTCTTGGTTGAGTCAGACTAAAAAATATGTATAGTAGGTAACTCAAAATGTGAAACATTGTCATTATTACTAACGTTGATATGAAATTTTTTCAGGCGGTCTACCCATGCAAGGATGTTAATATTCAACATGTTCAGTACATGCAGATTAAATAAGTACAACTATTTATTGCATAATATCCAAACATCAAAAAATATAACAGTGTTGGTAACAAAAATTACTTACAGCAGTTGTTGAGTCATTGTTACCAACACACCCATTTTCATCAGCATGTTCGATCGACATCAATGTCGTAAAGCCATGCATAGAATCGTGAACTACTATTTCAGAAGATACTCTTTTTTGTAATGATCTTACAAATAATTAATTGAATGAGACAGATTGGGTTTGTTAGTAATTTTGACATTCAACTGAGAGCGTAGCCGTGTCAAGTTACCAACAATCCTACTAATCCCAGTTTGATCTCGAGTACAAACATTTGTTTGGTTGACAAAAAGTATTCAGTAATTGTGTAAATAAAGAAAGGGGGCATTTATATTGATTAAGTATTCATATGTTGTTCGTAACTTGACACATGCGAGTCAAGTGTACGTAATTAATTGACAAATCCCATTTTCCTTACCGAATTCCATATTTTCTACGGCTTTCCCCGCCATGTTGCCGTTAACCACTCGTCTATGCCGTAAATGTGTCGTGTGGTGTCGTTAAATTCTCGATCACTTTCGACGGCGTAAAAAGAGAGAGAGAGAAATGGGGTTTAACGTCCACTCAACACAAACTAGGTCATTTCGGGACTAACACATGGTTTAATTTTATTTCAACAATTCGCTTGCGCGTAGGGGTCTTTAGCAGTGGGAGGTGCCCGGAGGAAACCCACGAGGTTGAGAAGGCGCCCCTATCTCCATGCCACATACGCTCACACCAGGGCTCGAAACCACAGCCGCAAGCCAGAGGTGACCGGTCCGCTAGAGTTCGAAGCGCGGCACTCTAGACCACTAGGCCATCCCAACCCCCCCAAACATTAATAAAGGAGATTATTGAACAGTTACTGTTATGATTTAAACACATACTAAAAAGTAGGGATCAAATCAAAGTTCAGGGGTATGAAAATGTCACACTTTTGGTGCATGTCAAACTGCAGAAAATGCATTTGACACATCTTTTTTTCAAGTGAATTCTTTTTATTTTACAAAATGACATTTTAATATTATCTTTACATCAGACCCCCAAAATAATTATCAACAATTCATTTATTGAATTCTGTTTCTTGTGTATCTTATAATCACATTAATTATCGTTGGTAACAAAGTGTCAACTTCATGGAATGACCCATATATGTCCTATGTCAATATGTATTTATTTGCACATTAAGTTAACTAGGAAGACCATTTATTATGATTTCAGGTTCAACAGACTCTGAAGAACCTAAAGGATCTCCATCCCTGCAACAACCCGACAGAAGTACTGGTAAGTTACTGCGATAATACACACTCCTCAGACTAACGCGAAAAAAGAGCTAAATTTTGGATGTTTGGGTTTGGCCGGGTTCACTGATTTTTAATTGTCTGGAATGCTAACGTAAACAGCATGTCCAACTTGAGTGACATTTATTGCCCCGTATATTAATAGTTCAGTTATTTTAATTTCTAAAATAAACATAACGCTAACGCTACAATATACGTCCACATTCCTGCTTTGATTGATATGGTACTTTGTCAAGAAGGCTAGGCGTTTGGTTTGTTTAGCGTTGAGTGTCATGCCTCAACATCAATAGTTGCCGTCCTTAGAGTATAAAGAATAAGTATACCAAGATAATCTATTCAGAATTGTGCCTTCCTAACGCTAAAGGTAAAAAAGTGGGCGTGGCCCTGCCCCTGGGGGTCGGGACATTCATCAAAATCAATAGTGGACGCCCTCAGGCTATAAGGAATACATAAGCCAAGTACCAAGCTGCTTCATTCAGAATTGCGGCCTGTAAACGACAATCACAAAAATTGGGCGTGTCTTGCCTGTGGGAGTCGGGATATGCAGTTGACGTCCTTAGGCTATAAGGAATACATATCCCAAGTTTAAAGACGACCCATTAAGAATCGTGGCCTGTAGACAACACACACAGACACGAAGTAAAAATGGGCATGGCTCTGCCCCTGGGGGTTAGGAAATCACCAAAAACAATACGGGTCATCTTTAGGGTATAAGGAATAGGTATGTAAAGTTTTAAAAGGATCTGTGAAGAATTGCATCCTGTAGGCGAACACAAGACACAAAAGCAATGGGCGTGGCTCTGTCCCAGGGGGTCCGGCATGCACCAAAAATAATAGTTGTCAGCCTTAGGGTATAAGGAATAAGTATAAAAAAGTTTTCAAGACGATCGATTAAGAATTGTGGCCTGTAGGTGACACACAGACAGACAAAAAGAAAATGGGTGTGGCACTGTCCCTGGGGGTCGGGCATGCACCAAAAACAATAGGGATCTTCCTTGATATATATATATATTAGATTTTAGTGAATTGAAAAGTACGAATTTGCAATAATCAAATTAATACTTGATTCATTGTGAAGGTTAAAGAATAGTCTATATTTAAAATGATTTTAGACATCAGATATCTCTCATTGAGTTATATTTATTTTATACAAAGCAGTTTTATGGTACCATAATTAAAACATTGTTATATTTTTTCCCCCAGGATAAAATGGTTTTTAAAGTGTCTGGTTTCGAAAATATTCAACCTGCCTTTGAAGATGAATGGGGAGTATGGGTTGATTTTGAAGATTTCTTTTCTCTACTAAAAACAAAGTGTTTGAAAACAGATAACATTAAATTGAAGAAACATAATGTCTGAAGTGCATTTAAAAGAACTGAACAAAACGTGAAGAAAATAGACCAGAAGATTTATGTTAAAAGTGTATCTATATTAAACTATATTTTTTCATATAGTGATCGTATAAATTTCTGCCAGAAACTATCTGTTGAAATAAACAATAAACTTATTGACAACGGTATACAGCATAAAAATAATACTTCTTTGTACAATTTGTATGTGGACATTTCATGTAAATTGCAATTGACAAGTCTTAGTGTGATTGCTGATGAACTTGACCAAACAGACACAATTACCACTCTCCAAGAACATTACAAAGACAAATTTAATGCAATGGAATGGACAAGAATATGCCATTTTGAATACCATTATTGTAGAAACTTTAATGGTGACTTATCAGATTATGAAACTGATCTGTCAAATAAATGGAAGTATTATGAGGAGCTGAAGAGTGTTATTTGCATATCCAATATAATAAGAAAAGAATCCGTAGCCTGCATGGAAAGTCGTCAAAAGCGGAAAATTGCAGCTTTCTCAGAGGAAGAAGTATTGTTATAATAACAAAAGGGATCATCCTTAGGGTATAAGGAATAAGTATTTTAAGTTTCAAGATGACCGATTCAGAATTGTGGCCTGTAGGCGACACACAAAAAGAAAATGGGCGTGGCTCTGTCCCTGGGGGTTGAGCATGCACCCCAAATGATAGAAATGTTCCTTAGGGTACAAAGAATAAGCATTCAAAGTTTCAAGATGATACGTTAAGAAATGTGGCTTGTAGACGACAAACAAATAAATACAAGAAATGGGCGTGGCTCTGCCATTAGGGGTCGGGCATGCACCAAAAAACAATATGGATCATCCTTAGGGTGTAAAGAGTAAGTATACAAAGTTTGAAGAAAATCCAGTTAGAATTGCGGCCTGTAGGCGACACACTAAAAGAAAATGGGCGTGGCTCTGCCCCTTGGGGCTGGGCATGCACCCCAAACGATAGGGACCATCCTTAGAGTATTACAAATCCACGTATTTCGTTAAGAATCACAGTGATTCCAAAAACAAATTCACCGCCATCAAGATAATTCAGATGTTGGATTTTTTAATTGATAACATCTTTGTTGAATTTGGAGGGGAAATATATCAGCAAGTGGTAGGTATCCCAATGGGCACCAACTGTGCACCGTTGCTTGCTGATTTATTTCTCTATTCGTACGAAGCCGATTACATCCAAGCGCTCGTTCAAACAAATAAACGATTGGTCAGAAATTTTAATTTCACTTATCGATATATCGATGACGTTTTATCACTTAATAATCCAAAATTTAGTGATTATGTCGAATTCATATATCCTGATGAGCTGGAAATTAAAAACACCACTGACAGTGACAATTACGCTTCCTACTTGGATCTGCGTCTCGATTTTGACAATTGCCATAAACTGAGTGTTAAATTGTACGATAAACGTGATGACTTTGACTTTCCGATTGTTAACTTTCCATTTATTAGTAGTAACATTCCAATATCACCAGCTTATGGAGTGTTTGTGTCTCAGCTAATTCGGTACGCGAGAGCTTGTTCCTTTTATTCTGATTTTTTAAGTAGATCGAGGCATTTGTCATCTAAGCTTCAACTACAAGGATACGTGCGCACTAAACTTATAAAAACCTTTAAAAAGTTTTATGGCCGTCATGTTGACTTGATTGGTAAATATAACGTGTCTCTCTCGGTTATTATTCTAGATATATTTAATTGACAGGTATACTAATACTATCTCACTGATTATATGTCCACTACATAGTTAACACAGTTCATCACGTGCATTTTGCATACCGATAGTTCATTGGCCAATCACGCTATTTTATCGACATTTTGCCTAATAGTTTGGATGCAGCTATGGCGGGTGTGGCGCCAGGCAGGGTAAGCTTACTCTTCCGGACACCTGTTACCACTGTTTGTCGTGTATTTTGTACACGGGGAGCAGTCCATTTGCTGATTACACTATTTTGCCTATAACGTTTTTTTTAGGACTTCGAATTCTGTTTAATGGTTTGGATTGTTCGTACTTGGTTTTATTTTATTTATACTAAGTTTGAAGAAAATCCAGTAATAATTGCGCCATGTAGGCGACACAAAGACACACGAAAAGAAAATGGGCATGGCTTTGCCCCTGGGCATGCACCCCAAACGATAGGGATGTTCCTTAGGGTACAAAGAATGTGTATGCAAAGTTTCAAGATTATAAGTTACGAAATGTGGCCTGTAGACGAAAAACAAACAAATACTAGAAATGGGCGTGGCTCTGCCCCTGGGGGTCGGGCATGCACCAAAAACAATAGGGATCTTCCTTGGGGTATAAGGAATAAGTATACCAAGTTTGAACAAATAATCACATTATCTATATATACATAAATAAAAACAAATATCACAGTAAATATCAACTAAAAATAAATATCAACTTTATGTATATATATTTAAAACACGCGGTAATAAAATGATACATCAAAGCGATAACTTCCTGACCTGGGCCCTGTTTCACGAAATTTTAACTTAAGATAAAATCCAATTTTAGTAGATACTTCAATTTTGATTGGCTAAGCACTAAAATCAATCTAATATTATCCAATCAAATTACTAAAATTGGGATCTTATCTTAGTTAAAATTTCGTGAAATAGGCCCCTGTTTGTCAACAGTGGCTATCACGTGACATTCTCCCGCCATTTCTAGAACTATTGTTAAAAATAAAACATTTAATGGGAACCTATTTGTTGATAATATTATTAATTAATAAAGTATGATTTTTATTATGAGTTTTTATTTGACAACACAATAGTCAAGTATAACAATATAAATCGCTAAATTATTTCTAAATTTATATCGGCTTCTAGAAGCCGGAATGTATTAGACAGTGATTACGTGACATCAAAGGAATATCCCCCTTTCATCCTACCACGCGCAAACCACGTGATATTTTGCCACCTTTTCCAAATCTTCTGACAGACAATAGAGTGAACTAGATCAAACAAAGTAAAAAAATGCATCGCAATTTAGATAAAGGAGACCGATGAGGATTTTGTACTGTTTATTATTTCCTTTCTACGGCTGCTATGAGTCTTGTATTACTGGTACGTTTAAAAAGCAACAAGCCCATGAATAGAAACAATTATTCCAACATTACATTTTAAATGGAAATGTTTTGTTTTGTCAAGTATATTTATCTAGTTCCAAACACGGTTCATAACAAATAGTGAATAAATATAGCCAAAGAACAATCTGCAACTAAAGAAATTGTTTATTTTTTTATTCCAGGGGAGTGGTGTTTACGTGGGTGTGGCAAACGCCAAAGACTTTGGCAACAAAGTTAAACGTCACTCCGAAGATGCTCCCATGAATGGATGTGCTGGTGTGAGATACCTTATGGGGATATTTTTTACACGCCAGCAGTTGATCCAGGGGACAATTTCCCGAAATCGTGTTCCCCTGGACAAAGATATTATGACCGCCATATTTAGTAAGTTATTTATTATTGCAAATCAGTTAGACTGTAAGATTTATATAGTGACAGCGTGTATATGGACAGTATGATATTTTGAACCTTCTTCAAATTTATTTATTGTGTTGTGTATTAATCGTGTATAGATCATAAAATATAATTATCACTTCTGTTGTATATCTCTCTAATTGATCGTGAATTTTTCTTTCAGATTATACAAAGCAGGAGACAGACAATTGACTCAAAATTAAAAGCTGCTGCTCACAATAAGATTTCAACTTACAGATATAAATCCAAGGCCAAGGGTATTGTAAGGTTCGAATACACCGAGCTGTATTACGTTTCAACTATTCTACATTTTTTGAGTCTGGAAATTCGTGGCTTTCCAAATAGATTTAATTATTTTTCAACTTGAGTGTCTGGAAGGGCAAGGCTTCGTGTTTTTTGGACTTCCGCCTTGTTCGCGGGCTAGAAGCCATGAGATGAGCGAAGTTCGTGGGTTTGCTCATCAAATGCATAAGTAAAGTTCGTGGGTTTTACTTATGTATGGGTAGATTTCGTGGTTCTACCTATATGTTTACATGTAGCTACGGTGGATAACAAATCTGGTAACTAATATCCCATATTTAATTACTATATAATTATAAAGTTTAAAGAATTTGTAAGGTATTGTTAAGCAGGCATTCACCTCGTTGTTGTAAATGCGTGCACATATTCAGTCTAATTTAGTCACATTGTTTGTTTACAAGTATCCCTTATTTCGATGGTTTAGTGCTATTACTATTGCATAAGTTTTTGGTGAATTATTTAGACTTTTGTAAACAAGTCTTTGCCAAGTTCATCAAAACACACCCTGTATGTTAAGTGTGGTTATCTCCCTTTAATCATTCTTGTAATAATTTCTCTGTCTAATTCATTGTATTATTATTGTATATTTCAGTTAATCGTACCTCTCAGAAGTTTCGTTTGTTTGTTTGTTTTTTATCTGAAAGGGCGCATTGATAGCCACCCCACCCGCCTAAGCCCGCCTTTAGTTGGAAGGATGTACAAATTACATATATTAACAGATTTGTTCATCTAGCCATCATCATGGAGTCAGAAAACGATATTAACCCTGAGGACAGTGTTTCTCAGACATCCAGGACTTCTAGAGGATCTGTTACGTCACTTCGTGTTAAACAAGAGCAGAAAAATGCAGAACTGTTAGAAAGGCAGAAATTTTTTCTAAGAAAACAAAAGTTAGAAAGGGAGAGACTCAATTTAAAACAAAAAGAAGAGTTATTAAATATTGAAGAAGAGATAGCTGTAGCTAATGCCAAAACACAAGTTGTGCTAGACATTAGTAATGAAGAGACTCTAGTTACAAGAAGTGTTGCTAATTCTGATTCAGAACTGAATTCTAATATCCGTTCCCCTACTAACACCCAAGAACAAAAACATTTTTCAGAATTAAATGATAATACCGACACTCAGCCTTTGCATACATCGGTCACTACTGAGATAGTTCAACATTTAAGGAGGCCCGCAATAGAAATTAAGAAATTTGGTGGAAACCCTATAGAATTTCCTCAGTTTATGAGACAATTTCGAACAAAAGTTGTAAGTTGTACCTCAAATGACGATGAGCGCCTTAACTATCTGGAGCAGTATACGTATGGACAGCCGAATAAGATTGTATGTGGCTATAGTTATTTGGAAGCTTGTATAGCCTACCCTACAGCTCTCAAGGAATTGGAGGAACGCTACGGAGATTCCAACATTATTGCCAATGCCTTTGTTAAACGAGCTTTGGATTGGCCAACTATAAAGTCAGATAATCCGCATTCCCTAGATGAATTTGGTATTTTTCTAACAGAGTGCTTGAACGCCATACGTGGAATAGATGCTATTAGAGTCCTTCAATACCCTGATAACATGAAGAAACTAATTCGCAAGTTACCATATCACCTACACGACCGTTGGAGGAATGTAGTCCAGAAACATAGAGACAATGGCGACGATGTCAACTTTAAGCACTTAGTGGATTTCGTTAAGCTAGAAGGAAAGAAATCTACTGACCCCCTTTATGGAAAGGATGCTTTGTTTGATACATGTAACTCAAGGAAAGAATCAACTAAAAAATCAAATTCATCATATATTAATAATTCTTCACGTGCATTTACAACCCAAACTAAATCGAACTTTAATTCTACATTGGAACCTAAAGCCAAGCTGTGCGAATACTGTAATGGAAATCATCAACTTAAAGACTGTCAGTCACTTTATAAACTTTCTCAAGAAGAAAAATTAGCTACGATTAAAAACCTTAGCCTTTGCTTCGCCTGCCTTCAACCAGGGCACTATAGTCCAGCCTGTCGAAATCGTTTATTATGCACACAATGCAAAAGATACCACCCATCTGTATTACATATTGATTATACAAACACTCCCTCCAAGACTGCAGCATATGTAACGACGCATGGGAGTTATACGAGGGCCGGAGAAGCCAACTCAAGTTTAGTTACGATGCCCATAATTCCGGTAAAGGTCACAACTACAGATGGATTGGTCATAGTTGATACGTACGCTTTTATGGATCCAGGAAGCAGTGTGTGCTTTATAACAAACTCTCTTATGAAAAGGTTAGGCATTTTCGCACCAAAATCTCCCCTGAATATTGAAACTATGACTGGTTCCGACTTCATATCTTCATCTTTGGTTAAGAATTTAGAAATTTTTAATCCTGATTTAAGCGATAAAGTCTGTATACCTACTTGTTATTCAAAAGACAGCATACCTGTTACCAGACAGCACATTCCAGTTAAGAGTGACATCAAAAGATGGACTCACCTCTCCGATATTAACATATCAGACTTACCCAAAAAGGTTGATATTGGTTTACTTATTGGTAATAATATAGCGGAGGCATACACCCCATTTGATATCAAGGTTGGACCTAAGGGAAGTCCCTACGCTTCGAGATCTGCACTCGGTTGGATATTGTGGAACGTTGTTCGAGAAATTGGTTCCCCATGTAATGTAGTTCAAGTTAACAGAATAGAAGCTAAAATTATTTCTGAGGCAGAGTATCTTAAATCATTGGACCTACTTGTAAGAAGAAGTTTTGATTTTGATTTCCCAGAAAGTATTATTAACGATAAAACAGAAAGGTCTATTGAGGATAATTTATTTATTCAAAAGGTTGAAAATACAATTTCATTCAAAGATGGGCATTACGAGGTCGCCCTCCCCTTGAAAGATGATAATTTATCACTACCAGATAATTACGTACAGGTTTACAACAGGCTTATTTCCCTGAAAAAGAAAATGGAGAAGAATGAAAAATTTCGTCACGACTACATTTCGTTTATGACAAATTTAATTGAAAATGGTTATGCTGAAAGAATTCCTGAAGTTGAAATTAACACTAATAATGTTGTATGGTATGTACCACACCATGGTGTATACCACAAGCGCAAGAACAAACTTCGTACAGTCTTTGATTGTTCTGCACATCAAGATGGCATTTCGATAAATGATGTCCTACTGCAAGGTCCTGATTTAGCTAATTCGCTGATTGGTGTTCTACTAAGATTTCGTTTTGGAAGATACGCCTTTATGTCCGATATAGAGGCGATGTTTCACCAGGTCAAAATACCTAAAGACGACCGTGATAAACTACGTTTCCTTTGGTGGCCTGATGGTTCGTGGGATAATCCGCCCGCAAGATATAGGATGACAGCTTACTTATTCGGTGCTGTTTCTTCGCCAAGCATTGCTAACTTTTCCCTAAAAAGAACAGCACTTGATAATAAAGATGATTTCGACGATGAAACAATTGAAACTTTACTTAATGACTTTTATGTAGATGATTGTTTACATGCTCTTGACGATGAACATTCAGCCATCCGGTTAATACGAGAACTTATGGAACTTTGTAAACGTGGTGGATTCAGGTTACATAAATGGATCTGTAATAGTCCATCAATATTTGCAACAATTCCGGAATCTGAACGAGCAAATGATAATTTGTTTATGTTGGGGGAAACAGAAGATGTTATTGAACGTGCACTTGGAGTCTATTGGAATGTGTCAAGCGACTCACTTACTTTTAAAGTCAATTTTCAAGATCAGCCTAATACACGTAGAGGTCTTTTATCAATCTTGTCATCTGTTTTTGATCCTCTTGGACTGGCATCTCCGGGAATTCTACCTGCAAAAAGACTAATGCAAACTCTTTGTACAAATGGATGTACGTGGGATCAACCAATTGGTGGTGGACTCCTAATTAAGTGGAGAGAATGGATAGAAAATTTACGGTTACTAGAAGGCCTTGAAGTACCTCGTTGTTTAAAACCTACAAACTTTGGACAAGTAATTTCTCGTCAGCTACACTATTTCGCTGATGCAAGTGACATTGGATACGGTATAGCTTGCTATATGAGATTTGTAGATTTATTGGGTAATATATCATGCAGTCTATTGTTAGGAAAATCCAGAGTGGCTCCAATTAAACAACAAACAATCCCAAGAATGGAGTTAACTGCGGCTACAGTAGCTGTGAAAATTAGTTTGAAGATGAAGCAAGAGCTAAATGTTCCGATAGATAAGACATACTTTTGGACAGATAGCACAACAGTATTAGGATATATTAGTAATAGAACAACCAGATTTAAAACGTTCGTGTCAAATAGAATTTCTCTAATTCAAGAAGCTACAGATTTCAGCCAGTGGAGACATGTCAGTAGTAAATTAAATCCAGCGGATTATGCATCGAGGGGATTAACCTTTGATAAGTTGATTGGTCAGAAGACATGGTTCGATGGCCCAGAATTCCTTAAAAAACCAGAAACGAATTGGCCTGATCAAGTAAATAAATTTCAAATAGCTGAAGATGATGTTAATGTTAAAGTTAATGTCTATGCTACAATTGAAACCATTCAAGAAGAAAGGCCTTTGGATAAACTAATACAACATTACTCAGATTACAATAAGTTAATTAGAGCTGTAGCATGGTGGAAATTGTACATCAGACATTTTCGAAAGGATACGTTGTCAGGAAGAAACTTGAATCTGGATGATATTAATGATGCAGAAATGGTAATTATTAAACATGAACAATTTAAAGCGTGGAATATTGACATGAATAAAACGAAAGACAATAAAAATTTGAATATAAACTCTTTAAAGAAGCTAGATCCAGTCGTATTAGATGGTCTGGTACGAGTTGGCGGTAGATTAAGTAAAGCTGATATCCCATTTCATTCGAAGCACCAAATAATTATTCCGAAAACGTCAAAATTAGCAAGTCTCATCATTAGAAAGGCTCATAAAATGGTTGGTCATCTTGGCAAGAATGCTGTATTATCAGAAATTCGAAAAACATATTGGATAGTTGGCTGTAGTACTTTAATTAAACAGATACTCTCAGAGTGTGTAATATGTAGACGGTATAAGGCACAAACTTTAAATCAGAAGATGGCAGACTTACCTATTGAGCGAATTGAACCATTTCATAAACCCTTTTATCATTCTGGAATGGATTACCTAGGTCCATTTGAAATTAAGCGTGGACGTTCTGTGGTTAAAAGATACGGAGTAATCTTTACCTGTTTTAATTCTCGTGCAGTGCACTTGGAAGTTGCTGATACGCTCGACACAGACTCTTGTGTAAACGCTATTAGGAGATTCGTTGCTCGTAGAGGTCATGTACATTCAATTAGGAGTGATAACGGGACTAACTTGGTAGGTGCTGCTGCGGATCTTAAGAGAAGCATTCTAGAACTCAACAACAATAAAATAGCTGGTGAACTTTTACAACGTGGTATCCAATGGTATTTTAACCCCCCCTCAGCCTCGCATTTTGGTGGGGCCTGGGAGAGGCTTATTCGTGAAGTAAGAAAGGTTTTATATTCGCTTCAGCATGAACAATTAAGCAGAATGGACGACGAAGGCTTCAGAACTCTGTTTTGTGAAATAGAATCAATATTAAATAAGAGACCTATAACTAAACATTCAGATTCTGTAGATGATTTGGACTGTCTCTCACCTAATCATCTCCTTGGACTTGGTGATAACTGTGAATACTCTATTACTGTTTCGAATAAAACGGATAATTATGTTAAGAGGAGATGGAAACAGGTCCAGTATTTAAGTGATATTTTTTGGAAGAGGTGGGTACAAGAATATCTACCTAATCTACAGGAAAGACAAAAGTGGCTTAAACCCAAAGCAAATGTAAATATTGGTGACATTGTTCTTCTTGTTGAAGGAACTGTGAGAAATTCGTGGGCTTTGGGTCGCGTGACTGATGTGACATTTGATAAACGTGGTTTTGTTCGTATTGTTACTCTCAAGACAAAAACAGCAACATTATCTAGACCTGTTCATAAGTTGTGTACTATTTTAGAAGCTGACAAATCGTAAATTATCGTTATAGGACACTTGGGATATTTGAACTGTGTTTATGTTTCGTGCATGCATTTTTGTTTACATGTTTTATTTGAAATATTTTTTAATTGTTAGCATAGAATGTAACAATTAAGAGGGCCGGTATGTAAGGTTCGAATACACCGAGCTGTATTACGTTTCAACTATTCTACATTTTTTGAGTCTGGAAATTCGTGGCTTTCCAAATAGATTTAATTATTTTTCAACTTGAGTGTCTGGAAGGGCAAGGCTTCGTGTTTTTTGGACTTCCGCCTTGTTCGCGGGCTAGAAGCCATGAGATGAGCGAAGTTCGTGGGTTTGCTCATCAAATGCATAAGTAAAGTTCGTGGGTTTTACTTATGTATGGGTAGATTTCGTGGTTCTACCTATATGTTTACATGTAGCTACGGTGGATAACAAATCTGGTAACTAATATCCCATATTTAATTACTATATAATTATAAAGTTTAAAGAATTTGTAAGGTATTGTTAAGCAGGCATTCACCTCGTTGTTGTAAATGCGTGCACATATTCAGTCTAATTTAGTCACATTGTTTGTTTACAAGTATCCCTTATTTCGATGGTTTAGTGCTATTACTATTGCATAAGTTTTTGGTGAATTATTTAGACTTTTGTAAACAAGTCTTTGCCAAGTTCATCAAAACACACCCTGTATGTTAAGTGTGGTTATCTCCCTTTAATCATTCTTGTAATAATTTCTCTGTCTAATTCATTGTATTATTATTGTATATTTCAGTTAATCGTACCTCTCAGAAGTTTCGTTTGTTTGTTTGTTTTTTATCTGAAAGGGCGCATTGATAGCCACCCCACCCGCCTAAGCCCGCCTTTAGTTGGAAGGATGTACAAATTACAGGTATTGTGGCAGATTAAAATCTAGAATAACATTGGGAATATGTTAAAAAGTAAAAAACTGTATATATGTATGCGCGTGTTCGAAGCAATAACATTGTGAAAATGTAGAGTGAATAAAGATTGATTTAATGTAGCATCCGAATTATTGGAGTACATGTATCGTTTTTGTGTATTGTAATATCATGAACATAGTAATAAAGAATATTAAAGTGTTATTTTGTTTCGTATATAACCAAAAAGGTCACGTTTTAAGTTCAAGCATGGAACAGGAATGCAATAAAAACACCTAATAAGCACTGGGTTGAAGCAAGAAAAACACCCCCTATAAACACTTTGGGTTGAAGTAAGAAAAACACCCTCTCAGCACTGGGTTGAAGTCAAAATTACACCCAATAAGCACTGGGTTGATAGAAGTGAGCAAGACACCCTCTCGGCACTGGGTTGAAGTCAAAATTACACCCAGTAAGCACTGAATAGAAGTGAGCAAGATACCCCCTTATAAACACTGGGTTGAAGTAAGAAAAACACCCTCTCAGCACTGGGTTGAAATGAGAAAAACACCCAATAACCACTGGACTTAAGCGAGAAAAACACTCAATAAGCACTGGGTTGAATACGGGCTCGGTTGAAGTGGGGGAAAACACCGGGTTGAAGTTTGCACTTCGTGGAAGCCTAATTTGCATATTTGGTATGGTGTCATCTTCGCTTCAACATCATTTCTGCCTTCTTTATTTCATTGGAAATTTGAAGTGTTGTTATGGAAGCGTGGTAGAAAGAAATGAACACTTCGGATATCAAATTTTTCACTTCCTACACGTCTCGGTCAAGTGTCATCCACGCTTCATATGGATGGCGTCATTACTTCCTTTGCGTGAGAGCAGCTAAGTTACTTTGCCGTGCACATGACTATTTGGCTGCACCCTGTGTCAAACAAAATAATGATTTGTTCACAACTCCGAAAATATTTTATGAGCATTTACTGAGTCGTTTTGAACAGATATCGGCAACTCTAGTATCGGCAAAATGGCAATTTATCTGGTGACACCGATATCGCCCGATTGGGCACTTATCGGCTAATTACCGATATTAAAACCGATTATCGAACCATCCCTAATTTAACCCAACTCTAAAGTTAAAGGATAATAAAGAAAACTTTTATTTGTTTTTCTAGATTTATGTGTTTTTACATGCAGAAGGGGGGCCTGGCAAGGACAGCTGCCTAGTCGTTCGGATGGGACGAAAAACCGAGGTCCCGTGTACACATTGGAGTGCACGCAAACGACCCCTTGGCAGTTGGAATTCGATACAAGAGTAGGCCGTAGCCCGGGCAAAATGTCCCTCATAGCTCTCTGTATGGCGTATGCCCGTCTTCCATTAGCACAGGTTAGATGCAAAAGAGTAGGACGTTAAACCCCCATTTCATTTCATTTCCATTCTGGGCAAAATCTGTTCCCTGTTGGCACTCGCTTAATATTAACACACTTGAAGTGAAACTAAACATAAGTGCAGTTCTCGTTGTCACAACCGACGACGTTGTCTTCATCCTCATTGTGAACAGACCTGCAAATGCATATGAGTTGTTTGATTACTGTCTAAACTTGTCGATTCTGGCTTTTGTTTGAGTGGAGTGAACCTTCCCAACAAGCTCTGGCAAAATAACACATTTAAAAAGTGCTTCGAATTTCTCCACTAAATATTTTGAAAAGTCGGAATCAATCATAATTCTCTCTTTAAACAAATCATTGCGAGCCCAAACAACAAAATCACAGTACTCTTTATCACACACAAACATCCGACACTGAACTTGGTAATAATATGCATGTGACTTTATCAATGACAATTTCCCATCTTTAGTTTCTAAACATGTAATATTGTCGCTACGATTCTGTGAGAGCATGTTCGTCATTTGTTAAAAGTTATTGGGGAATTTTGTTTAATAAGGTTTTGATTTTAGTTTAACGGTACCTAGCCTTAAAAAACGGAGGAGGCGTGTAACACATGCGGTTTCTATTGAACGGTGCCCTTCAATAGCCGGGACTACACAACCAAGTTCCGTATTACAACGCTGGGCTATAAATATATGGACCGTCTGCCGAGGGGTCTTCTTCAAGTTTCACTCAAAGACAAGTTATACTCAAAGACGAGTCAAGCGACAAAGATATCACAGATTAAATTGGATTACTTTCAATTACGGACATCACTCGGCAGCCAAGTTGGCTGAACAATTCTACACTGGTAGAAACAAAGGCGATCATTGGCACTGTCTGTACACATACTGGCCGTAGCATAACTTGATTCACCGAATCCACAAACGCCTAAATTCTTGGTTAGCTGGGAATCGGTGCAATCGAACATTACGTTCTTCTACAATCTTTCCAGCATAATTTGAGCAATAATGTCTCTTCTTTTCTGTCGATATCGGCACATTCGTTCTCAATTGCCCATTTCTGCTCTTTGTCCAATGACGTTTGCAAGGGTAGACAACTCAATAGATGGTTCTGCGTAGACTGCAATTTCCCATAATTCATTGCGCGGTCGCCATCTTGTATGGCAACTAGCGGTAACTATGTACGCTATCGTGCGGATATTTTCAACGTTTATATAAAAGATATATGATTCCGAGAAAAATACGTCAATGAAGACACCATGGAGGTATTTATTTTATTTGTAAACATTAATAATAGGATATAATTAACATTAAATACCATATTGTTAGAACAACACTCTACTTATCTTTATTTTCTATAGGCTTATCAATATCGGTGTAATCATATCTTAACACATCGTGATAATTTACTCTTTTTTTTCTATGATCACATTTTAACACCTCGTGATTTGCGTGACTGTCAAAATAGATAACAAAAAACCCAAGAAAATTAAATTAAAATCATTGTTTTAGCAATAATGTATTTAAGTTTAATTATAGATTTATGAAACTAATTGCTTAGTAGTGGTATATAATAAGGATGATTTAATGCAATTGATCACTGTAGTTATCAGTATCAGATGTTATTATACTATTAGTTGATCTTCATTATGGCAAACTCTGGTGAATCTTCCAAGTTGAAATACAGAGAGACTTTGTCTGCAGCATGTAGGAAGCGGTGTGATGATAAAATTAAAGTGATAGGCAGTGTGGACCCTTATGAAATGCAATTTCCTGACAGCAGTTCATCGTGTGACAACTGGCCTGATATAACTTATCCTGACATTGTCAATTATTTAGTGTATACACAGAGTACTTATACATTACAGGAATTAAAAGCCTACAAGTCGCTGGAGTCATACAATTATTTCATTAGTGGCTGGGTTCAGGCAGTCAGTCGAGCTATGTTAAACGAAAAGTTTGTTTTGACAGCCAAAGTAAAATGAATGAATGAAATGTTGTTTAATGGCACATCAGCTCCAACCGGGCCATATTGCGCCAAACGTGATGAAATTAACGAGACAAACTAGAAAAATATAATCACAATATTATATATATATATATACATAAATAAAAACAAATATCACAGTAAGTATCAAATAAAAATAAATATAAACGTTATGTATATATATTTAAGACATTGAACGTGACAATCAGATATATACAATTAAAATTTGTGATAAAAATTTGTCTCCTTTAAAAAGTCTAACGCTTTACAATAAAGACCCGGTTGGGCAAACAACTGATGAAGTGATTGGCAACGGTAATGCCGTAATCTTATTTCTTTGAGATGCTTGCACTCAATCAAAATGTGCTTAACTGTCAAGGGAACATGACAGTGTTCACATTCTGGTTGAGGCTCTCGCTTTAAAATGAAAATATGTGTTAAAAAAGAATGACCTATGCGAGAGCGACACAAGACGACTTAATCTCTCCTGCTCGTACGATAGGAGCTTGGCCAGTCTCCTAAGAGAGGCTTAATGTGATGCCAGCGGTCATAAATAAATGAATTAATACTTGCTTTAAAATCTTTAAAAGGAATGTAAAATTCGGATATGGGAAGATCTAAAGCAGACTTGGCAGCCGAGTCTGCTTGATCATTCCCTTTAATATCCATGTGACTGGGAAGCCAGCAAAGGACAATGTCCTTGCTGCTCAACTCGTATGAAAGTAGCAGTAGATAGATGTGTGCTACTAATGGGTGATCAAGCTGTTTGTTATTAATTGCTTGAAGACAGGACAAAGAATCAGAAAAGATGATGTGTTTTAAATTTGATGAGGACTGAATGAACTCCAAAGCTTGGAGAATAGCTTGGAGCTCGGCTGTAAAAATAGAAGCAGCAGGTGGTAAGCGAAGACAGTCAAAGTAAAACATTCTCAAAGGATGAGTGATGCATGTCTCCAGCCATGGATTATATGTGAAAATGAATGAAATGGAGTTTAATGGCACATTAGCTCCAACCGGGCTATATTGCGCCAAACTTATGATCGTTACGAGACAGGTTAAAATATATCAATGTGAAAATGATGGTAATGTCATATCAGGACACTGTACATGCATGGCTGGTGTAGGTGAAGTTTGTTCCCATGTGGGGGCCCTGCTATTTTACACTGAAGCTGCAGTGAAGATATATAAATCACAGACAGTGACTGAAAAAAAAGCTTATTGGTTGCCTGCTTCAGTTCAAACGGTATGTAGGCCTAGATATTTTAATTTCGATTCATGTGGGTCAGGGTGTCTTTCTACATATTGACGTAAATAAACACCAGAGCAACACCAAACGATTAAAAATACATAGATTTAAACCTACTTTAAATATACCCTATCTTTGTTGATATTTCAGATTCAATATAAAACTGTTCAAGATATTGACTTTACATCAGCTAAAACAAAGAAAAAGAAATTTGACCAAGGTCCAGGTACGACTCCAGCTCAATTGAAAGTAAAGAAATTACCAAAAGTTTCAGAACCACCAGCAGATAAATTGGCTCAACTATTTAAAAATGTACACAATTCTGGAGAAAAAGCTGCAATTTTATCTTTAGTGCCCGGATATGCATGTAATTTTAGACAAAAAATACCCGCAAGTTTTAACTGAACTTCACGATAATAGTGTATTTAATATAATGAATGATGACATCAAGTCTTTTTGTGAAGATGTATATGACACTATCTGTGTTACAAAAGAAGAGAGTGACAACTGTGAGATGGATGCCCGCTCACAAAGCAAAAACAAAAAATGGTTTAGTTTTAGGGCCGGCCGCATTACAGCATCTAAAATAAGATCAGTGTGTCATACCAAACTAGACAATCCATCCAAAAGCTTGATAAAGGACATATGCTATCCTTCATCAAAGGTGTTCTCAAGTGAACCCACTAAATGGGGTTGTGACCATGAGAGCACAGCCAAACAACAATATGTAAAATTCATGATGCAAAATCATGAAAATTTTCAATTAGAAGAAAGTGGATTTGTAATTAATCCTGACTATCCCTTTATGGGGGCTACCCCGGATGCTGTTGGCTGTGGGCCTTTTTTAGTTGAAATCAAATGTCCATATTGTTGGGATTCAAAGGACCCAATTTAAGGGAAGGAGCCCAGTCTGGATTTGTCTTATTGTAAAGGCTTGCCTTATTGCCTGAAACATATAAACGATGAAAAATTATTAAGACATTTATTTATTGTCAGAGTATTGATTATTTTGGATGTGAACAATGACACGAGATTTGTGTTGACTGGAAAATGGATTTAGTAAATATTCATTATATTGTAATTTTAGATTTAAACTACTGGCTCTCGAAATAATGATGTACGTCAGTAAATAGAATAAAATTTTGTGTTATACATGTACATACCAGTTACGAAATGATCAGAACAGACTTTCCAGTGACGTTGAGTAGGATCGGGATTAAAATCTTCCCTGTTGATTGTTGATTCTCGTCAACCATAATGCACGTCTTTCTCTCGACAAAGCCTTTGTCGCATCACCTTGGTGGGTTATAACTCTCGGGATTTCATAGAAAGACCGTTTACAATCTGTATCATTCGCGCGATTAGTGCAGCCCCATACAACACACGAATTTACCATGATGAAAAAGTGCTACAGTTAGTTATAATAAACTATAATTGAGCGTAATTCTGTCGATAGTACTTGTACCTAAGGTAAACAAAAGACTTTTGCCATACAAGATGGCGGACATCGCATTGTGGGTGAAATGCGTAACGTCATGAGAAAACCATCTATTGTTGTTTACGAAACATTATTATTATGGTCGTTTTTAATAAAACCGGCTTCGGCACAGAATGAAGCCGCTATTTTCTCGGGAATGTAGCGTATTGCGCATGTCGATAAAAACCTGGAGCTGGGGTTTTTAAGCCAACCCGTTCAGATGGACAAGATGAACCAGCTTAAAATAAAAAGCCTTCTCGAAAACAGGGTGCGAGCTTGAGATTTTATACTGGTTTATTTGCTCCACATGTGCGTTCTGAAAAGAATGGGATTAAATTATCGAAGAAGGTTGTTTTGGAAATATATTGGACCGTTCAGCAAATGCAGTTGTGGACTGCTTACTCAATAATTGTGTTGCTGATATTGGATTATTGGTAGTTCTTAACTGAAATGGTGATTTATCAAATCCGCCCGAAGAACTGCTATTTGGAGGGGCTGAGGATGTGGCTGGCTAACGACCGCCGCGAGAGGGGGGGGGGGCACCGAGCCTGTAGGTGATAGTATTATAAGACGTTGGGACTATATCTAATCCTGGCTATTTGTATAGGCATTTCATGCTAAAACTAACTTTCCTCGTGTTTTATAATTACAGAAGAGTTACCTTACAAGATACAAATGATAGTGATGAGTCATAATTATATACTGATTCTTTGATACTGCGTGATTTTATACAGATTCTGTGATACTTTATGATTATATACTAGTACTGATTATGTGATACTATATGATTATACAATGTTGCATGATTATATACTAATTCCGTGAAACTTTGAGTATATTCTGATTACATACAGATGCTGCATAATTATGTACTGATTCTGTGATACTGATTCCGTGATACTGTATGGTAATATTATACTGATTCTGTGATACTATATACTAATTCTGTGAAACTGTATGATTATATACGGACACTGAGTATATTCTCATTACATACAAATTCTGTGATACTATATGATTATATACTAAAGTATTTAACACATCCTGTAGATATTACCATGGACCTTATAATGTCCATGATATTACCGGGAACGTTTACGGAGGGGTGTTCACGCATTCTGACGATTATTTTGATTTTTTTAACCGAGATGAAAAAAGCAAAAGAAGAATGTAAGGTCGCATGTTGTGGACATTCTGTTGATGAATATACCTTGAAATTTCGAGATGGCACTGAATGGATATTTGACAAGACTGACACAAAAAAAAATGATTTAAGGCTGAAGTCGATGAATTGAAAGAATGGTGTGAATATCATAATAAAAACAAAGTACCCAACCTGATCGTGAGTGTGGGGGTATTGTGACTTTCCTTGACACTGAAATTGTGGTTCCATTGCATAACATGAGCCCCAGGAAGAATGCATGGAGCTAGCATTGACTGGGGAGGAAGAAGTCAATGAAGTGGTAATATATGTTAATGAGAAAAGGCAGGCTATGTGTGCAGTGGATGTAACTGTTGTTACATAGTGTGAGAGACAGTGATAGGAAAATGATTATAATTATCCCATGACAGCATGTGTAATAAACTCTCCACCACATTGTGTCATTTAGTAAAGAACCAGATGCTGCCATATGTATAATGGTCAAGTTAGATAATCCACTGATCACTAATGACGTTTACTAGCGTTAGCTGTCATACATCAATTGTTCTGTAGCCTGTCATATGCTTATAGTGATATAATCTATCAATGACAAATGATTTAATTATGTAGTCTTTACATAAAGCCCTTTTTTGTTCCATATTATTAATTACCCGTGTTATCAAAGTGAATTTAGTATAAATTGGGTTGGGATGGCCTAGTGGTCTAGAGTGCCGCGCTTCGACCTCTAGCTGGCCGGTCACCTCTGGCTTGCGGCTGTGGTTTCGAGCCCTGGTGTGAGCGTATGCGGCATGGAGATAGGGGCTCCTTCTAAACCTCGTGGGTTTCCTCCGGGCACTCCGGTTTCCTCCCACAGCAAAGACCCCTGCGCGTTCGCTAAGATAATGAAAATGGAAGCGGACGTTAAACACCAAGAACAACAACATCATGTTAATCACTTATGTGGAAGCGGACGTAAAACCACCAGATTAAGCAAGTCATGTAAATCAGACCAGCTTTGGTGGCTGACCAGATAAAGTAAATAAACAAGTTTAGCCTAGTCCATAACTATTTTGAACTGTATATATTATGAACTCATTATATAGGCCTAATGCATTAATTGAAAAATTGTATATTACATTGTTAATATTACTATGACTATTGTAAATAAACAATAAAAGATACGACTTTATAGTATATCTAGTATGCTATAATAAAATGTTGCATCCAGACCATGTTTTATTTCTGTTAACACAAACTATGTTATACTGTCAGGAATGAACACATTTGGGTGGGGGTGGTGGTGGGTGAATAGCAGGCAGGCACGTGGAAATGACTATTATCCAGTCATGGAACCGTACACCAACCTAAATGCCTTGTCAATACTAATAAATTGTTGTTTTCGCCAAAAGAAAAAAAGGTCCCCGTTCGCCTACAGACAAAGGGTGGAAAAGTCAGACTGGAGCTGATTACCAGACAAAAGGAACAGTAAACAAGGAAATCAACTCAGAACATCTTTTTGGTGAGGAATAATCTTCCTAATTGAATTCTTCCAATAGATTGCATATTTTGTTTCATATTGCCTGGGTGTTGGCTGAACACCATAGTGCCTTCATCGAGCTACTTTGGTCTGGTCTAATATTGAATAAGAATTCATCAGTAATATTAAAGGGGTTATTAATTTTTACATTTTTTAGGTGTGTTGGAGGGTGTGCTTCATCATGAATGGATAAGTGGCCACTTTCACCAGAATACATATGGTTGCAACCACGATCAAAGCCACACATGGCACTAGAAATAATTGTATTAAATTCACGATTTTTGAAGACTTGGCCTTATTTCGTGACCTTTAGGTAAGTTTTATATTCTGCATATATGCTGGGCGATGCTTTAGATTGTTGGTTCTATCATTAAGTCAAGTGATTTGGTTTCGATTTTGAGCTGTTCCTTCCCAAATTCATGGGATTTCTCAAGAGTGCGGACAGTACACCCCGCTCTAAGTGGGTAAGACGCTTCCTCGATAGTCTGGAGATCGTGTGTTTGATACCTGAATTGGCCGATGTCGTTTCCCCTTGTCAGTGGTGGATGACACGAAATGTGGTCTTGTCGTTCGGATGGGGGGAACAGCTGAAATTTGATACAAGAGTGGGCCATAGTGCCGCTGCCCATGAAAGATCCTGCTCATAGCACACTGTATGACGTATGCCCGAAAGAGTAAGACGTTCAACACCATTTCATTTTTTTTATAAAGTACCTGCATTCGTATAATCCTTCTTTTAGGCATACTGGTAATATAGAAATGTTCCACAGTTTTAAATTAATGTATGCGAGCAAAAGACAATTTAACAGGTAATGCTAATACAGGAACTAAGAAATATTCAACAAATATAGTAATCTACTGGAAGTATAGACGACTTGGTGAAGGAAACCAACGAGTTATTCTGCGTTGTGTAGTATGGAGAATAAAAGAACGTTACCCATCCCCATTTGGGGAATATGTTTGTGGAAGGGTATCGCTGCCAATATTAAATGCTCTGCTAAAATGTCTTTTCCATTGATTATATGTAAAAAGTACAATGTACAAAGTCACAATACCGGTAATGATAAAGTCAAAATACCTCTAAGGACAAAGTTAAATGTAAAACGACAAATGTAATGTGTCAAATGACAAATGTTTTATTGCAGAATGCTGTTCTTTGACATATCTACATTTTACATTTCTCTCATTACAAATCACATTTGCGCTCTGCAACATCTCATTTGTCATTCACGCTTTCTTTTCATCAACTTGCGCATAGCATCTTCTTAAATATCCAAATATAGTATGCCACGTGACTTATTAACATATAAACGGAAACATCCGATCTTTCTTGAAATAAGAATATGAATTATTTCTCCCAGTTAACGTGCTGCCATTCTTCAGTTGACTTCATGCCATTCATGGGTTCTTTAGCTAACAATTAAGTTGACCTCAGTTGTTTGTCCCGTAATAGGAGAAACCTTCTCGGCCAATACAGGTCGAGCCGTAAGCCCAAGTGGTTTCATGCGCGTAGAATCTCTTATCATTATTCCACTTTCTAATTTTTTTGTTTTCGTAAGATTATATAAAATGAAGGAGGTCAAAGACAAAATATAGTACTGCGGCTGTGCCACTATGGACATACAGATCATATATATTCATACATTTATAATGGGGGTTGGAATGGCCTAGTGGTCTAGAGTGCCGCGCTTCGACCTTTAGCTTGCCGGTCACCTCTGGCTTGAGGCTGTGGTTTCGATCCCTGTTGTGAGCGTATGTGGCATGGAGATAGGGGCGCCTTCTCAACCTCGTGGGTCTCCTCCGGGCACTCAGGTTTCCTTCCACTGCTTAAGACCCCTACGCGCATGCGAATTATTGAAATAAAAATAAACCATGTTAGTCCCGAAATGACCTAGTTTGTGTCGAGTGGACGTTAAACCACATTTCTCTTTCTCTCTCGCACATTTATAATATAATTATTGATACCGTATTATACATAACACAGGTAAGTGAAAAATTAATACATGTATAGGCCTAATAAGTAAATATTGTCGAGGTCTATATTATGACAATCACAACGGATGAAAAAATTCCCTGGCTTCTCCGTCCTTTCATTATCCTGTTCCTGTTAAGTGTCATTAATTATTTTTCAAAATTGCGATTAGTTTAAAGGAGCTAAATCGCTAACATTTGATTTGGGACCTAGAAATTGACATAAGAGAGTCGCAACGCATATAATAATGTAACATGAATGTATATAAACTGATTTAAATTCAATGGTTTCCGTTTTTACTCTTATTTCAAAGTTATGTTCAGCGAAATAATTCAGTAGTCTCAATCGAATGCAAATTTCTCGCGTCTGGTTATTCCAGTCTACACACGCCGTTTGATTTGTTTCTAGCCTCTTTCCTCGAACTTGGTTTGAAACTATTTATTGTACACGATTCGTGTACCAATGGTAAAATTTGTATTGTGTCTTAAATATTGGATATCAGAAGTCCATCTTTTTCCGGTAAGATCACAGCATGAATTGTTGATTTAAATTGACAAATAATTCGTGTTTTCAATGTTGAAGATTTTGGATGACATTGAGTTAGAGACTTAGCTACTTTAAACCTTTCACAAACATCAATAAATGTTTACTAATTCGGGGAGGAAATTGGTCAGGATGCTCATATTTTTAGATTCAACAAAAAGTTATATTTTCCTTTTACCAGCACAAACATATATAAATAATTTAAAAAGAAAAACAACTAATGGCGCGTTAACTGAGTTATCTTTCCTTTGGAACAATTATTCATATTTTTATTTAAAGAAAGATCGGTCTTTTCCGTATTTATGTTAATAAGTCACGTGGCATACCATATTTGGATATTTAAGAAGATGCTATGCGCAAGTTGATAAAAAGAAAGCGTGAATGACAAATGAGATGTGGCAGAGCTCAAATGTGATTTGTAATGAGAGAAATGTAAAATGTAGAAATGTCTAAGAACAGCATTTTGCATTAAAACATTTGTCATTTGACACATTACATTTGTCGTTTCACATTTAACTTTGGCTTTAGAGGTATTTTGACTTTATCATTACCGGTATAGTGACTTTGTACATTGTACTTTTTACATATAATCAACGGAAAAGACATTTTAGCATAGCATTTAATATTGGCAGCGATACCCTTCCATATATGTTGGCTTTAAAGCAGGAAGACTTAATTGTTTGTATATGACAGTGCGTGGTTTGCGATATTTTACTGCGTTGTTGATAATTTCAATTTAGTTAGAAAACAAAAATCAAGATTTTAATTCCAACTCTTCTAACTAATTCTTCCAGTAATGGTGCCTGCACCTTTGCCGAAGATTTACTGATCTGTCTTGACAATGTTTTAGAGAGAGAGAGAAATGGGGTTTAACGTCCACTCAACACAAACTAGGTCATTTCGGGACTGACATATGGTTTAATTTTATTTCAATAATTCGCTTGCGCGTAGGGGTCTTTAGCAGTGGGAGGAAACCGGAGTGCCCGGAGGAAACCCACGAGGTTGAGAAGGCGCCCCTATCTCCATGCCACATACGCTCACAACAGGGCTCGAAACCACAGCCGCAAGCCAGAGGTGACCGGCCAGCTAGAGGTCGAAGCGCGGCACTCTAGACCACTAGGGTATCCCAACCCCCCACAATGTTTTAGATGATCGTAATGGTGTTTTAGAATGTTAATCTAGGTGATCAATGAATTTAATTAATTCTGGGCAGTAGTTAATTTTGGACATCAAGGCGTACTGTTGTCCATGATCCAGGTCTTTTTGAATATTTTTTCTGTGCCTGCAAATTAAATAATGATAATAATAAATCATGGTTCATTGTCTTTTTCTTTGCCAACCAACCTAACAAAGATGCCAATACAAAACGCAGTGTGCCACAAGGACGCGGTTCTTTGACAAAGAGATGGCGGGTGGTCTATTATTTTCTTACTCACCAAGCCATCTAGTTACTATACTTTGCATCTTAGAAGTTTAAATACAGCCACGGTCGATATTTCTTTATGGGAAGTCAACCGCAAATCAGAGAATAGAAGCCTGGTGGAGCAAAATAAAGCCAGTTTGTTAATAATGTTTTTTTTTTGACCCATCAGATGAAGTATCTCTACGGTGTGGACGCCTTGTTACATGGGACTTAAATTAAACTCCTGTGGAATACTCATCATGATTAAGAAAGTGTAGAAATAAACCACGGATGACCAAAGCCGAAGAGATGCTTCTGAGTTCTTATTGGCGATAGTCACCTGCTAATGCCTAGAAAGGTTTTCACCGAGGTGTAAAGGTTTTTTTTATTATTTATCATGACAGAAAAGATACAAATCAGTGTGCGGCACTAACAGCCCACCGTACAACTAAGATACATTCATGCAAATTGATCAGCAACTTCCAGTTTTGATTAGAAGTGGCCAGAATAGGCAGAATTTTGGTAAAAGTAATGTCTACCAGTTGAATGCAAAGCTTTAAGTCCCACCGTTTCAAAAATTATTATTAATACCGATTTCAAAATCTGTCCACTGCTGTCTACACCAGCATATGTTACGGCTACTCTTTGTTCAAAGCAGTGCCAGGCGAGGCACTG
This sequence comes from Patella depressa, assembly GCA_948474765.1. Taxonomy (NCBI): domain Eukaryota; kingdom Metazoa; phylum Mollusca; class Gastropoda; family Patellidae; genus Patella; species Patella depressa. The sequence continues at coordinate 7,140,705 of OX419715.1, read as the reverse complement.
GTTATAGAAATAAAATTACATAATGACTTAACATTTACTTGTTTGTAATTTATTGCATATTGCATATTACCACTACCAGCAAACCTTACTTCTCTGATACCCACATGCGTTTGAAGGGTGACTTATATAATATTTTAGATAGTATTTGGAACTCTATGGAAAATGATGAATGTCTTAATGATGTCGGTGAATCGAAGTTCATTCTGGGAACTGTTATAAAACTCTGAAAAACTTTCACGAGTTAGATTTGAAGGGTTCAGATGGTGACATAAAATTTGGAAGGTTTCTGATGGACAGAACTCCTGATTTACATGGAGGTCCAAAACGTAAGCTGCAACCCATTGATGAAATGTTTATAACTCGGTGCAACTAAAACAGGGCTCCACTAATTTCGATCTAGTATCAGTGACAGTCATGTGTCTCGAATTTTCACAACTTGGCTGAAGTTTATGCTTTGGTTCGGCCATCGACGCTTGGATGCCCCGGAAGAAAATTAAAATGTTCACGCCAAGGTGTTTTCAAGATCTATATAAAGATGTGCGTATGATTGTTAATTGTACTGAAACACATCTGCAACGGCCGTCAGACTTTTCAGTGTCCATCAGCTACCTACACAACATAATACTTGGAAGGGTTAATAGCTGTAAGTCCCCCTGGTGTTCCAACATTTGTATCAGTTAACTGTTTAATCGATTAAACAGCCAATATGCAAGAGCAAAATCTGCTTATTACAGGTTTTTCTTTAGGCCTGAAATGTTATCCGAATAATCAATTATAATACTTGGAAGGGTTTAATAGCTGTAAGTCCCCCTGGTGTTCCAACATTTGTATCAGTTAACTATTTAATCGATTAAACAGCCAATATGCAAGAGTAATAACCTGCTTAATACAGGTTTTTCTTTAGGCCTGAAATGTTATCCGAATAATCAATTAGACATTACCTATCAAGACCATAAACTCTTGATGTCAACGCTAGCCTTCGATGTTGGCAGATTAAATTCCTATATGCCGCTTAACGGCCATTGATAATTAAATCAATCAAGTGGATAATCGAGACTATGTGAATATTTCACTCGCTTCGATCTCGACTAATAGTGGATCAATTTGACTGAAATTTTCAGCAAATTACCTTCACACTATATAGTTTTAACTATTACAGTGAAAACTGCCATCTGTTTACCTTATCTCCCATAATGTATCTTTAAAGGTATTATTTCTCTTTGCTTTCATAGATGTATATTCCCCTGTCACTAAATCTATTGTTTCCGTGTCTTTCACGAGTAGAAAATTGCCGTTTATGATTACCATAATTACTACTTAATATGATAAAAAAAAAATCAAAACAAGGAATCAGTGACTGGGTATGACAAACAAAAATGTGTTCGCTTCAAAATAGAGGGCGTTTTGGGTAAATATATTGACCCGCTAAATTGTATTAGATTAACGGAATTGAGAGAGACAATTAAATATATAAGCAATTAAGATTTGGATTCTTGAAATCAAAGACTAGCATTTAACAAATTCTCACATACTTCCATTTCCCATATTAAAATAACGAGCAATGTGCACAAGACGCGAGGGGTTCACTAGTCCGCCGTTATAATAAACACTATAAATATGGGTGTCATTAAACTTATTAATAGATATCAGCCCTAAGAGTGCACAAAACAGACGATCACAGAACAATTAAACAAAAAATTGACCCAGCTATTGATTCCTTGCACCCATATACACATCAGGGGCGCCAGAACCCGGGTATATAAATAGTAACCTGACCTTTTCTGGGATAAACATGTATTCCCATGCCCTAATGAAGGTTTTTATCCCTACTAAAATTTGAATGATAAATATATTATGTAATTGTTCTCTGGTCGGTGGCGAAACGGCTTTCACACTCTTTATATAAGCTATGTCTCACACTCTCATTGTCAGCTATCATGTCTCGTTCAAAACGCCTTGATGAAGATTGGTGTATTGTCAAGTTAAAAAGAATATTTTATATGAGATGAATTGCTCACGATATGAAAATTGTGAATAGTCAGGTTTTTGTCTCTTTCATTATCATGTATTTTAACGGGTTTTATGTTGAAATTTGGAATGGTAGATGCGACCTAAACAGCGTTATCGGAATTGACAAATTTCCAACTTTTCTAGAGGCGAGGGGGGGAACCCCCTCCACCCAGGCCTGTAGCCAGGGGGTTGCAAGGGGGCAATGCCCCCCTCCCCCGAAAGAAAATTTGCCAACCATAACTCTAAAATACCTACTGCAGACTGTAACGGGTGTGCCCCTCCTAAAAACTTCACTGTCCCTACGAAGCCAGCAAGCTGGCTACGGGCCTGCCTCCACCCCTATCTGTTCGTACGCTTGCCCTAGCGCTGTTCCGACACCCTTCCATATTATGCATATGGATAATTACACCGATATATTTGATTCCAAACTGTGGCAGGATAAGATGTGAAAATAGGATGCCGATAAAGAGTATAAATTATTAAATGATATCAAATTCAAAGACGTTAAAACATTTCAAAAACAGACATTAACAAATCTAAAAAAATATAAGACCTGATTTTGATACCTTGATAGAGCAAGTGTCCGTTAAAACGATTTTACTCAAGAAATAAACTCTGAAAAATGAACTGTCAAAAACTCAGTGCAATTGTAAGATATGAACTTGAGTCAGCAACTAAAGGTGGCGAGTCCGGGCACCTGTTACCACTGCTTCTCGTGTATTTTGTAGACGGGGAGCAGTCCATTTGCTGATTACACCATTTTGCCTATAACGTTTTTAGGACTTCGAATTCTGTCTAATGGTTTGGATTGTTCGTACTTAGTTTTAATTTATTTTTATTAAGAATGAAATTAAATGTAAAAACAGACAAAGAAATAGAAAACATTATGCACCACCATTACCACGCATTTAAATTACCAGCAATGTGCCTAAAACTACAGGGGTCCACTAGCTATTAAATGCTATAAATATGGGTATCAATAAACTGGCGGACTTGTGATCATTCCCCATAAAACTAAACTTAAAAGAAAGGGAGATAATAATTAGGTCAAACTTAATTTTACGCGAGTATTACCGAGTAAAGTTGAATAATAATGTTATTTTATTTTTGAAATCATGTTTATCTTATTAAAGTTCTAATAGCATTTTTTTAAGTTATATTTTTAAAATTTATTAAAATAAAGCCCCAAAATAGATTGAACCTATAAACAGTCCTACCTTGTTAAAGAATAATCCTATAATTCACTATTGCCAGTTGAGAAATTGGCAAAAATATCATTTTCAACTTCAAATTCAAACGTTTGAAGATGGCCGTCCATGGAGAAGAATGGGAAAACAAGGGAGGTAATTGAGTAACTATTTCCTCAATCAACCAGTGTCACCCTTTCTAACCCCCCCAAAATTTTATCCATGATCGTATAATAGTGAGTTGACTACAATTTGAGCAAAAAACATAGAAATAATTATTTTTGACTTTCTTAGAAAAAGTGAAATTGGAACTTTAAATGAACACGTCCATACTTAGTTGTATGATATTTCATTTAATTAACACAAATGGGTGTACGTAAGTAAAATTGACATATAGGAGTTACCTCCCCTTCTTCTTGCTGTCCGGATTTAGTCGAATAATAGCGACCGGCAGATATTTTTAAATATTACCTTTTTCTCTAGAAACTTGATATTTTCTGAAAGCTGTACATCTGGACTGATTGAGGTCATCTCAATAACACGCGTTAAAAATTCGTCTGCTTGACACAGTTTTATCGTGGTTGCCTAAATTATTATAAGTATTCTATCTTTGATAATAAAATAGGAAGAAGAAAAGCAATGAATCAATTGCTTCTCCTTTTGGCAAACGTCGCCGAGTAGGTGAAAACAGGGGAAGAAAGATGACAGGCCTGGTAGTAGTAGTACAAATACTACTCAATCTGAATCTAATAATTCTATTTCTACAATTATTTCGTATAATAATTTACCGGATCCTAGTTCGTGCCTCAAGCTGGAAAATAGCATACTATCATTCTCCTGTAGATACTAGACCTAGTAGCTGTAGTAGAGTCTGATACACAAGAGGAAGCGAATGAGCTAATTCCTCTACACCTAATCCAAAACCCAAACCTGGAGATAATGAGTGTTGTATTGTTCAAATTGGTCAGCTGAAACACCTCCTACAAAATTGCAATATCAGGTGTCAGTCATGTCAATTGAAACACAAAGCCAACTCTATAGATGTCGATACAGACAGATGCTTAGGTTACTCTGTGGAACTTCAACTGTATTGCACCAATTGCTCAAAAATTATATCTAAAGTTTGGAGTAGTCCATAGCTTCTTGATATAGAGTCAAACCCCACAAGATCTCCACGTGAGATAAATAGAAGAGCTGTGTTGGCTATGAGTGAGGTAGGTGTTGGAAACATTGGCCTGAATAAAATAACAGGTATTATTAATATCTATGGAGGCCTACATCCCAAAACTTATAGGGCGGTAAATAAAGGCTCAATTCATCCTGCCATCACCCAAAATTCCTCTATATCAATTTTGAAGGAGGCACACTCCATTGTTCGCCGTGACGTCACAATTAGTCACGTGACTTGACTGGTTGGCAATATCGGTTGTTTACAAATGGCTGGCTGACTGACATCGCTTACAGAAAGATATTTAGCGCTGTATATATTCTTATTAACGTTGTCTTTTTTATGAGCGATGTTTCCGCTGGGCTCTTCTAGTTTTTATCAAGCAATGATAAAATCGGAGACGCCAATTACACGATGTCGAAGCCATTCAAATACGAAGACACAAACCAACTATGAACAGAGAGAGATCACGGGTTTTTCCTCCCTACGCCGAATGAATGACAATCTTCTTTAATTACTATTTATGTGCAAGTGGGCTGGGCATAATATATTCCATTTAATAGATAGTATCACCAATATTGAAAAATTAATAATTACGTACAGATAAGATTTTTATTGCATCGAAACATCCATTTAGGACACCATACAATATAAACATGTACGGTACCGGTACATATAATAATATAATAACTAACATTCATGTATAAGACAAGTGTAATTTTAATCGAGCTAATAATAATAATATAAATAATAATAACATAGATTTACTAACAGGACAACATTATGTAATGTGAAAATTTACCTCAACCGGGTTTGATAATGGCATTGGCACACATGATTACAAATAATCTTTTCATTATAATAATACTAAATATTTGGTTCATTTAAAAAAAAAAAGAAAAGATTCAATTTCATCTTCTTTCAGGGGGGTGTGATTATTAAAACCTGATCAAATCATTGTCAATACTTCACAACAAGATATCCATTAATCAATTAGTTTTATTTGTCTGTAAAGAGGTCTATGTCACATGAATGTTGTTGTTACCATTACACTCTAAAATTGATTAAATTAATCATGTTATGTTCACTTTAAGTAAAAAAGAATTTTCTCTGGTTGGTCAGTATTAGCCAAGTATTGTTGTTGTAATAATGTATATATTGTCTTCTTACATTTCGTATTTTATCATTTCTTGATAAAGAATAGAGAAACCTAGTCAAACCGTTGCTCAGTAAAAAACATTTTTTGTGCGTCTCCAAAATGGTTGTATCATGTTGCGTTATCGGTTGTACTAGCAGATTCGAGAAAGATAATCCTGCCTCAGGAAGTTTTTATCGGGTTCCAAAAAAACCAGATCACAGAAGAAAATTGTGGATTACAGCTATTAAACGTGAAAGTCAAGATGGTCAGCAATGGGAACCTTCAGATCATGATAGAGTTTGCTTCAGGCATTTTATTAGTGGTAAGATAATTGTTATATGCAATATAAATGCCTTATTATAGTCCCATATTTAATTTATTTGTCATTTAGTCAGTTATCAAAACGTTTGGCAAGGCTGCTAATGATTTCCTTTTTTAGTGAAATATCTGTAAAACTGTGTCACTGTTATTTCTAGGCCTGTATTATTTTTTTATGATTACAGGGAAAAAGAGCAACGACGATAGTAATCCAGATTATGTTTCATCTGTCCACATGGGTTACCGCAGGAATGAAATTAAAAGCGATGTTAGATACGCTAGATACCAGCGTTTTGAGAATCGAGTTGCAGAGAAGGAAAAGTCTCAGGCAGCAAGTGCCTTATTAGATTTAACAAAAACAGAAAACATACCACCACAAGGTATTATAAATATATTCTTGATCTTTTCTTTTGAACATACTGACAAGACTTAAATGGTGTCTGTGTTAGTCTAAATATGAAACAATTCATTGGTCATTAAAAAAATCAATATAACATATAATTGAGTTATAAATAATAAGTGAATGTTGAACTTTAATTGTACTGATCTGAGCTTAACTTTTGTTTTCATATAGAGGAGTCAATTATTGATCCGCATTACGAATGTGCCAAGACGATTGCTTCTCTTAGAATTGAAAATGAACAGCTATACAAAGAACTGAGCAGACTGCAAACCGCAAACACATCACTGAATTCTAGTTTAAACCAACAGTCATATGAGCAACAGTTGATGAACAGTGAGAAGAAAATTTTGTTTTACACTGGCATTTCATCAAAGGCTATATTTATTTGGTTACTGTCGTTTTGTACTTGTATATTGCCTGTATATAAAGTGATGTCTCCAACATCTGTATTGATGTGTATCCTGATGAAACTTAGGCTAAATCTTCAACATCGGGACTTGGCTTACAGATTTGATGTTTCTCTTACAACGATATCTGACATATTAAATCAAGGCTTACCCAAGTTGGCAGGAAAAATTAACTTTCTGATTCAGTGGCCAGACAAAGACAGCCTTATAAAACACATGCCCTCGGTTTTTAAACGTTCTTATCCAAGGACTGTCAGTGTCATAGACTGTTTATTCAAAGACCTGGACAACTGACAGCAAGAGCTCAAACATGGTCAAATTATAAACATAATAATACCATAAAATGTCTAGTGTCAATTACTCCAACTGGAGCTATTTCCTTTGTTTCAAAAGCATTTGGGGGTAGAACATCCGATAAAGTAATAACCCAACGTAGTGGCTATTTAGATCTTCTAGAGTACGGAGATCAGGTTTTGGCAGATCGTGGATTTTTAATAGGGGAAGATCTGGCTAATAAAAATTACACCCTTATCATCCCTTCCTTTACAAGAGGAAAATCCCAATTAAGTGCAAAAGAGGTGGAACAGACACGAAAGACTGCACATGTCCGAATTCATGTTGAGAGAGCGATTGAAAGACTAAAGAACTTTAACATTCTTAGTAGCAAGATGAGTCTGTACATGGTTCCACACGCTGATTGTATTGTTACGATATGTTCTGCAATTTGTAACCTCCAACCACAGCTTGTTTCGTGAATTCCTCCAAGGCTGGGGTTCTGACAAAGGGCAGACTGAAAAGTTGTCTTGAAAAAAAATTAAACCCATTTGTTTTGTTGTGAATAGTAAACCCCATTTGTTTCATTAATTTAAAACATACTTGTGCTTGTGATCATTACCGGTAATCATATTAAATTTATTGAATAAAACACAGTTATGTTTCTGAAGTATGTGTTTTTTTTAAGTTTCACAATTTGGACAAAACCATTGTCCCCTTGGCTTTCTTCGAACATTAACGCATTTATAGTGGAACCATTCATACGGACAATCCGAATTGTCACACTTGATCATGCGTCCATACTCTGGCTCCGAACAAATACACCAAGTCACAAGGTCATTAACTTTATCTTGGTTATTTAAGACTGATATCTCTTCCATCTGATTTTCTAATTCCCTTGTGACAAGTTCCTTAATTATAAAAGTTTTTGTAAACTTTGAAATTAAAGTTTATAAAAGTTTTTGTAAACAGTTCACACTTTGAAATTAAAGTTTTGTAAAATTCAACATCAATTGGAACGCGTACAATAACCATACTTGGAGCTGGTCTACATTTATTGTACACTACAAAGTCACAGAAAGTTAATTTTGAAATAAACATCTGAAATTGTATCTGGGAATAGTAGCGATGAGTTGACTTTAGTTGCAAATTCCTATCCAAACAAAACTGTCTGTCCTTTGCTGCAGCCTCCTGGACTAGAATATCTCTGTGTTTATAAGAGCATTTTATTTCTAAAACCCCTTTACCACAACACTTGACATGAGGTAAAACCATCAGGACTCGCTCCTAAAAATGGATGTGCTGTATTTATTATGAAGCCTGAGAGTCTACAAACAAAATCTACATGATTTGATGTCTGATGTTTGGTAAAGAGGTTTCTACACTCCTCTTGACTGCTGCTTTTTTTGATAGATCATATGTGTTGTATCCAACTATTTGTTTTACAAGATTATCAGGTAGTGTTCTATCTTTCCTAGTTAGAATATCATGGGCCCTCGAAGCTGTTACACGCCCCATCCTATGCTGATACCACAGCGGACTAATGGACTGATTTCTGGTTGCCGATTCTAAATTGTGTGCTTGATAGTCGGAAACACTATAATTATCATAAATCTCATCCTATTTAAGATCTGTTGAATCACTGAGATCTCTGACATCATTTGTAATGCTGGCCAATAACTTGGGGTACTTTTCCACAATCTTGACTGGTGTACTGGTATAAAGCTGATTTGGAATTGAAATGGATGTGAAGAAGGATGCATTCGGTATAACTGAATAAAGTTCTTCCAGGACTTCTAAAGGCGTGTGGTCTCTTTGGTTCGCTTGCCCTTAATTTGACCATATATTTCTGTCACTGTTGCAGGTGTGACCTGAAATTATGTCAATTATGAAATGCAATTATTTACAGAATGTTTAGAAATAAAAAAAGTAAATGAAATGGACTAATAAGGACAGCAGCATATGTTGAGTGTGCCAAGAGAGAAATTATGTCAACACAGTTGTGCTACAATCCACTGTCCGATGCGAACAACTCATCACTGACAAGGGGATTCGTAACCATCCAAAGTTTGGTTTATGAGTCGGTGTCTTATACCGAGTCACAGAGCTACAACCAGAGTAATCAACCATTTTAATACTTACCGCCTGTACTGTTCCACTGACAAGCTTGACTCGTTGAACTGTTCTGTGTCAACCCCATTTTTACTGCCATTTCTACTTTAAACAGAAGTGCTGCTATATGGCTACATACTTCACCTAGTCTGTAACATTGAAAATAATAAATTTGTAAGAAATTATTACAAAAAGATTTTGTAAAAGATACGATTACATGCTAATTACACCCATCTATAGGTATTCAGCAGAGATAGACAATAGTAATTATAGAACACTGGTTTCGGAATCTTACCCTGCCATACATGTACAGTGTGCACAATACACGGTACCATTTTTCTTCTCGAGATACACCCATAGTTCATGTGGTTTGTCTCTAGCTTTCTGTGAAGGAACAACTTTAGACTTGAGTGCTACATATGGACAGCTGTCTGACACTGGATGTGACATAACTGCTTATACATGTCCACTGACCACATATCTAATAATATAAAAAGTAATAAAAAATATTTTCACATAAAATTTGTAATGAATTTATTACTTGAACTTGAAGTCTTGTTTGATAATGGTAAAATCTACATTGAATGGAGCTGTTTATTTACCGGTAGATTAATTAACGGCATAATAAAGAAAATATATCCATATTTGATTTAAATTTCAACTTACTTGTACGCCTCTAATGATTTGTAAGCTTTCATAGAGTCTTTTGTGTACAATGAGGGTGTATCGATAAGGTAGAGGTAAATATCACCGAAAGTCAAGTCCGGCCATGTGTTCGGATCTCCGCTCCATTTGTCTTTCAAACTGTATGGATCTGGCAAAAACTTCGTTTCCGAATCGTAAGATAACTTACATTTATATCTATGTTTAGCATCTAACGCCAAAGACTGGAAATACGCTGATGTGTTAGTTCCAAACATAACATTGTCGCACGTGTCAGCCATTTTTACTATAATACGCGTTGGCTGGAACCAGTTTCTGCCAACCAGTCATTTCGCGTGACGTCACATCCGATTCTGGCGAACATCCCTATTGTGAAATTGACTACTTCTCTTTCAGACAAGGCAATTCTTGATATAGCTGTAAGCTATGATGGAAGTTGGCAACGAAGAGGTCACATTTTAAATTATGGAGTAGGGTTTGTTATTGAAACTCTAACCGGTTTAATTTTAGATTATGGCATCAGATCTAAATATTGTACTGAATGCGAGCTCATTGGAAACAAAATCGAAGATGAACACGAGAAACAAATATGGCTAGAATCACATGTTTGTGATAAAAATTTTGAAGGCCCCTCTGGAAATATGGAGGCAGACATTGCCCTAGAGCTGTGGAATCGCTCTGTAGAGGCTTGTGGTTTTCGCTATGTAGATATGATTAGCGATGGGGACTGCAAAACGCTTGACTCGCTGAATGAGCAAAAGGTTTATGGGGATGATCTGCAAGTCAATAAAGAGGAATGTATAAACCACATTCATAAAAGAATGTATAAGGCCCATTCCACGTCACGTGTGTTACAGTTCAGAAGCAAAACTACCATACTTTTTATGTTATATTTTCTTTAAAAAACTTTTTTTATATAAAAATTCTCTTCCCTTTTATGTTTAAAAATCATTTAACCATTTCAGTTATAGAAATCTTATATTTTGTTTCTAAAAGTAATTAAAAGGTTGATATGCATAATGTAACGTGTGTTACGGCACAAAAAACATTTTTTATTCATTTATAACTTCAAATAAACATTTCTGTGAATTGTTAAAAGATATATTATTTTTCAATATTTTGTCACGTGTGTTACGCTTCTGATCACATGATCTACATGTGGTATTATGGAGAACATTGATAAAGGAGCTGCAGATGGAACTTCTAAAAGAGGTAATTATTCTGATTTTGTGAAATTTTAAGACTAATTTCTTTAATCAGATGACTTTAAAATGCTATTCTGTAAATCAAAATATAGAATTTTATTTGAAAAGTATACACAGCTAGCTAGGCAGATGACATGAGGTGTGTAATCTAAGGCCTTTAATGTTAAAGAGCAATTTTTCTTAAATAAAAGCAGCATATACACTGATCTGTAAAAATTTACCATTAATTTGGGAGTATTTCTGTTTTCTCTGACGTTTTCTTAACCTTGTCACTTTCTGTTTTCTCTGACATTTTTACTTTCTTCATATTTTAAAGGTTCAACATCTGCAGAAAGGATGAAGAAAATGCGTGCCAAGAAAAAAACTTCTGTTTAACGACTTTGGAAAAACAGAAAGTGAAAGGGTTGAAAAAATTCGGAAAAACAAAGTAATAAACATGAATGAAGATGAATTAAAACAATACAGAAAAAAAACAGAGACCGTGTGAGACCATGCAGATTAAAAAAAAATCATTGAAAGTAAAAATATCCCCTAACAAGAAATCTTTCAAAAGCCCTCAATCATTTGGTAAAGCTGTACGTCGTGTAGAAAAAAAATCTACCTGAGTCACCTAGACGACGTGTTACAGTCATTAGTGGATTGGCAGAAAGGTATGGTGTTGCCCTGGCTGAAGCGGCTTCTAAAGCAATGGAGAGAACTAGACAGGGTTTGGATATAGAAACAATAGATACAGTAATTGAATTTTTTAACAGGGTAGATATAGTTTACATGCTTCCAGGCATGAATGATTTTTGTACTGTATGGAAAAAAGGTGAAAAAATAAGGGAAAGAAAGTTCTATTTAAAAAGGGCATTCCACATATTTAAACTAACATATCCCAATATTTCAGTTGGCTTCAGTAGATTTTGTTCTTTACGCTCACCAAATGTATTTCTCTTATAACAACAACCCGCTGGTCAGTGTAAATGTCGCATTCATGAACATTTTTTCTTTAAAACTAAAGGCCTTAAAATGCTCTTACACAAATGATTTTTGGATAAGAACTTTGTGTAGTGCAGCTGATTTAAATGGAATATGTTGGACAGGAAACTGTGATAAATGCAGTAAAGGTAAACTAATCTGTTTTGACGATCAAATTGGGCACAGCATGGTTAAGTGGGGGGAATGGGACAAAAGAGACGGGGGATTTCTCAAATTATTTTTTTAATGAAGACTGTGTTGATGATTTGATAAGTAAAATAAAAGTTGATTTTGACATGGTTAGAGACCATGTTAGGATCAAAAGAGTACAATCAAATGCATTTGAACGAGAAAAGCAAAACCCTAATAGTAGTGTGAGAGAGAGAGAAATGGGGTTTAACGTCCACTCAACACAAACTAGGTCATTTCGGGACTAACATATGGTTTAATTTTATTTCACTAATTCGCTTGCGCGTAGGGGTCTTTAGAAGTGGGGGGAAACCGGAGTGCCCGGAGGAAACCCACGAGGTTGAGAAGGCGCCCCTATCTCCATGCCACATACGCTCACACCAGGGCTCGAAACCACAGCCGCAAGCCATCCCAACCCCCCCTAATAGTAGTGTACTTCAGTGTGATTTTGCAATGGCTTATTCATGCCAGTACCAACATGAAATACAATCTGCCCTTTGGTCCCGTCAAACTGTTGATTTATTTACTGCAGCATTGTATGTTAAAAATGAACCATGCAGATCATTCCTTGTGGTAACGGATTCGAATGATAAAGGGAAAAACACAGTGTTAGCTTGCTTAATGAAAATACTGAAAATGATTAATGTTGATTATGGAGAATATTTAACCATTTTTACTGATGGTCCATCCTCAGAATTTAAAAATAAATACATTGTTAAGGTTCTGTCTTTAATTTCCAATACATTAAAGCTTGCAGTTAATTGGCAACATCACATGGGAAGGGTGTCGTAGATGGCATTGGTGGATCGGCAAAATCATTAGTAAGACAACAAGTAATGTCCGGTTCTGCTGTAGTAGAATCTGCTGCTAACTTTGCAGAAATTGCTGACAAATGTATGCCATCTGTAACTGTCTTACTTTTGTCTGAGGTTGACATATTAAAATACATTAAATTGCACAGTCCATGGGACAACGTAGTTGAGGTCCATGGTATTTCCAAGGTACATTTGATGAAATGTAACCGCAATGGTAATGTATACCTATACGAAACCAATCTGTTTCACGGAGAATTACTTACGAATTATCTCTGTAACAGACGACAGTCCATAACATGTGCGTTGACTGCACACGCCGGTAGTCATTGGCTCAACGGCTCGTGCAATGTTTACTTAACACCTAACTGCTTCGGGCAAAATGATGCATTTTACTCATTTAATACCCATTTACACTAAATAGGAAATGTTTTTTTAACTACAAATACTTCAAACGTCTTTATTTATTTTTCTTTTACCTCAAAAAAATGTTTGAGAATTTAATTTGTCGTAGTAAAAAAGTTAATATGCCGTACTCATTAAGCCTCGTCGATGTCATGCTTATCAGTGATTGTAGCGGCCAAGCGAATATTCACTGCGGGATCAGTTTGATACGAAACAGATAAACATGAAAATATAATGCTAAGCATTGCCAATTACAATAGAAGCCCCAAATCTGAGCAAATTTATAAGGTAAATGACTGGGTTTTGGTTAATTACGAAGGTGAAAATTATCCAGGTGTAATTAAACGTATAGTTCAGGATAATTATGAAGTTTCTGTCATGCATAAAACATTAGTTGCGCATAAATATAAATGGCCAGAAAAAGAAGACAAAATATATTATAAAAAATGCAATATACTAAAATGTCTATCCGCACCTATACCAGTAGATGCCCGTGGGCAATTTACGTTTAATATGGAATTATAAACACATGTTTTTTAACATTCATTATGTTTGATCTGACCATTTAAATCTTAGGATTTACCTTATTTTTGATATACACCTACACAACTTTTTCTAATTGTGTTAGGCACTGATTATTTACATTGCTTGACTGTATTATTTAGAAATAATAGACTGAAATAGTTACCAAAAATAATATAATATCACATGACTTTATTTGTCATTTAAAATGCTAAATAATTTGATTTTTAATTTTGTAACAAACGTGACGTCACGTGTGTTACAGACTTTTGTAATTCAAAATCAAGATTATATTATTTTTCTTTGCCAAAAAATTGGTGCTGTTACATTGGTAACTCAACACTAATTTTGTATCTTAAATAAAATACTTCACAGATTTATTGAATGTCTGCAATAGAAACTTTTTGCATTATAACGTCACGTGTGTTACGAACAAAATTATCGAATTTTGAAAGGATCTCAATAATTTTTAAAAAATCCATTAAAAAATTTGATGACATTTTTTATTCAGAATGTATATAAGTTGTATTATAATAGTTATATGCAGTTCTTTTTGTTGTTTTTTGTGATAAATTTCAACTACTTTTAAAGAATTGAATTTCCGGTTGTGCCAAATACAATACAAAGTGATTTTTTATCTTGCAAATTTTTATTTTTACAGGTTCGAATGTTGTATTTTTATACGCCCACATTTTCATGTGGACGTATTATGTCGTCGCCCCTGTCCGTCCGGACGTCCGTCCACAATTTGTTTGTGGACTCTCTACAGGTCACAATTCTTATCCGATTTTGACGAAACTTGAAATATAGGTTTATCCCCAAAAGATCTCGGCTGCTTTCGATATTGGCATGTGTCGGATCAAAACTTCATGGATTATGGCCCCTGATTGTACGAAAAATCACGTTTTTAGCTTGTGGACCCTATAGAGGTCACAATTTTGAACCGATTTTGATGAAACTTGACATGCATGTTTGTAACCCAAAGATCTTGGTTCCTTTCGATATTTGCGGCTATCGGAATGTAATTTCCTGGATTATGGCCCCTGATTGGCCGAAAAATCACCCTTTTTAGCTTGTGGTCCCTCTGGAGGTCACAATTATTATTCGATTTAAAAAACCGTTTGATTATATCACCGTTACACCCTAAGGAAAATTGCCATACAAAATGGCCGCCGTTTGTACGCGAATACTGTTAAAAAATGGTATATCAAGGTTGTGGACCCTGTGGAGGTCACAATTTTGATTCGATTTTGATGAAACTTGAAATTCATGGTTATAACCCAAAGATCTTGCTTCCTTTCGATATTTGCGCATATCGGATCGTAACTTCCTGAATTATGGCCCCTGATTATACGAAAAATCGCCTTTTTTTTTAGCTTGGAGGTCACAATTATTATTCGATTTAAAAAACCGTTTGATTATATCACCGTTACACCCTAAGGAAGGTTGAGTTCGAATTTCGGGAAAATCGGACGAAAATTGCCATACAAAATGGCCGCCGTTTGTACGCGAATACTGTTAAAAAATGGTATATCAAGGTTGTTGACCCTGTGGAGGTCACAATTTTGATTCGATTTTGATGAAACTTGAAATTCATGGTTATAACCCAAAGATCTTGCTTTTTTTTCGATATTTGCGCATATCGGATCGTAACTTCCTGAATTATGGCCCCTGATTATACGCAAAATCGCCCTTTTTTTAGCTTGGAGGTCACAATTATTATCTGATTTAAAAAAACGTTTGATTATATTACCGTTACACCGTAAGGAAGGTTGAGTTCGAATTTCGGGAAAATCAGACCAAAATTGCTATACAAAATGGCCGCCGTTTGTACGCGGATACTGTTAAAAAATGGTATTATCAAGGTTGTGGACCCTGTAAAGGTCACAATTTTAATTTGATTTTGATGAAACTTGAAATTCATGGTTATAACCCAAAGATCTTGGTTCTTTTCGATATTTGCGCATATCGGATCGTAACTTCCTGAATTATGGCCCCTGGTTATACGCAAAATCCCCCTTTCTTTAGCTTGTGGTCCCTCTGGAGGTCACAATTATTATCCAATTTAAAAAAACGTTTGATTATATCACCGTTACACTGTAAGGAAGGTTGAGTTTGAATTTCGGGAAAATCGGACAAAATTGACAGACAAAATGGCCGCTGTTTGTACGCGAATACTGTTAAAAAAAATGGTATATCATGGTTGTGGACCCTGTATAGGTCACAATTTTAATTCGATTTTGATTAGGAAGGTTGAGTTCTAATTTCGTGAAAATCATACAAAAATTGCCAGACGAAATGGTCGCCGTTTGTATGCGAATAATGTAAAAATATGGTATATCATGGTTGTGGACTAAATACAGGTCACAATTCTTATCCGATTTTGATGAAGTCACATTTCTAGGTTGTGTACCGTCACACCATAATCATTGTCGGTTTCGAATTTCATTAATATCAGACTGGAACTGACCAACTAAATGGCTGCTCCCAATACAGTATGAAATACAGGACTTAAAGATGCAGGAAAAATCACTTTCGGTATTGCTTGTTCTCTGTCCATCTCTCGAAAATGTGGGCGTATCCTGCCTGGCAGTGCCAGCCTATCTTTATGTTAAATTATCAAAATATAGTATCTTGTTATTCAAATAAAACCAAGAAATAAAACCTTATTTGTTTTTATATTTTGTTCACATGGTGACCACTTAGCTTGGAATGGGCCATAAGGGTTTAGATGCTGTCGCCAGTGATGCCAAAGCCAAAAAACATAAGATATCGAGGCAAAGGCCTGATGACGAAGGGTCGCATGAAGAGGTGGAGTAGTTACTATCGCAGTGCAATAGTAAGTAATACCCCTAATGTTGATAATATGGAAAGATCTGTGTGGGCAATTTTATTTCACAGCTGCTCAAGCTTTGACAACCAACACCATTCCTATTGTAGTGAAGCCTGGTGTTGGTATATAGTTGCTGCAAAAGAAGGTCGCAATATGGAGGATGTCAAAAGTGAGAAGGAACTGGACCCTCCCTTACCAAATGATCTAGGTGAGCTATTAGTACCACTGTTTCAAAGATTTGCTGACAAAAACTTACTTGCGCGTTGCACTCGAAGCCAAACGCAAAATGCAAACGAATGTCTTCATTCTGTAATTTGGACAAAAATACCTAAAATTAAATTTGTTAGCAGAAAGACTTTGGAAACAGGGGTAGCAATAGCTGCCAGCGAGTTCAACAAAGGGGCCTCTGTAATCGTTGACACAGTATCAGTGCTAGGGTTTGAACCTGGTAAGATGTTACAACAGTATTCGCGTACAAACGGCGGCCATTTTGTATGTCAATTTTGGTCCGAAATTTGAACTCAACCTTCCTTACGGTGTAACGGTAATATAATCAAACGTTTTTTTTAAATCGGATAATAATTGTGAACTCCAAAGGGACCACAAGCTAAAAAAAAAGGCGATTTTTTTGCATGACATACATGTGCAGCGTTGCGAGCGGAGTGAGGCTAGGCGGAAGTCACAGAGTTCAAGGCCAATTCCATCATCTAAAAATAGATTTAGACCTAAATCTTCCATTTACCAGACTACACTTCATGAACAGAGAAGTAAAAGGTGGATGGAATGGCATACATTTTAATTAACAGATCATCAAATAATCCCCAATCACACTTTTTAATACCATTTAAAGATTTTAAAGCTTCCATAAATAGTTTCATTTATGGCCGTTGGCAACGGTCGTGGGATCTTGCAGACACTAACAAACTTCATCACATTAAGCCTCTCTTAGGAGATTGGCAAAACTCCTACAGAACCAACAGGAGGGATGAAGTTGTTTTGTGTCGTTCTCGCTTAGGTCATACTTTTTTAACACACATTTTCATCTTAAAGCGAGAGCCTCAACCAGAATGTCAACATTGTCATGTTTCTTTGACAGTTAAGCACATTCCTTAAGGACATCAGGTCTAATTATTATCGTTGCCAATCATTAAATCAATTATTTGCCCAACCGGGTCTGTATTAAGTACTAGACTTTTTAAAAGAGACAAATTTTTATCGCCAGTTTTAATTGTAAATAGATAATTCACCTTATTTTTTCACTTTTAACTATTTATGTACATGAAGTTGACTTTTATTTTTAATTATTTAATATACTGTGATATTTGTTTTTATTTGTGTACATAAATACCTTACGTGATATCATTTAATTTGTCTCATAATATTCACCATGTTTGGTGCAATATGGCCCGGTTGGAGTTGATGTGCCATAAAACTCTATTTCATTCATTCATTCATCAAATAATCAATATAAAAAATATCAATACAATGTTAAAGAATAACTCCCAAAAAACACAAACAGGGTAGTGGTGGGTATAATGTACTTTTGAGTTAGGAGGGAAGTTGTGAAGTGAAAGTATTAAGCGCACTTAGACGTGTAGAGACCTCTGAGTCTATGTACCGCCAGAAACAATCGCTTGACCAGTAGCCCAAATCTTTAATTTGCTGATCCGAGAGACCAGGTAGAGTGGCCCAGGTAGCTGCACCACGGCGGAATGAGTGGCCGTCGTATGATAGAGGGGGGAGTCCAAGGTGCTTAAGGACTAGGCGGAGGGCCCTGAAGAAGTAGCAATAGGTCAACTAAGAACCATCATCAAGCGTAAATAATGGAGCGCAAGGTGGGGCCTCCATGGACAAAAGAGTACCCAAAGCGACAAAAGGGTCAAGGGGGGAATTGGAAAGGCGCGGGAGGCAAATGAGAACAGACTTTCTACGAAATTGCATACTCTTGGTGACCTTAATGTTAACAAGCTAACCCCAAGGGAACAGTTTAACATCCTGCCGTTGGATGTGGTGATGCTTTATTGTGACAAGGTCCTCAAGGAGGTTCAAATGCGAAGTAAGATGTCGTGCGTAATAGGGGCTGTACCAAGGTAATGTTTTACCCCAGTAATAAAATGTTTGAAAGACCAAGTACACAAAGGGTCTGGCGGGTCGTTCAATTTGTGAATGACAGTAATTATATTGGCATATGATACCACAGAGCTAAACTTGAAACGCTTAACATGGACTAAATAGGCAACATATAATTCAACAGTGTACTGAGCTACAGGAATCACAGACAGTCTGGTGCGAGCGCAAAAATCAGTAAAACATTTAAGGTGTGCCCGGTAAGTGCCAACAGTGGAGTTAGCCCACCCCTTGTTTCGGAGGCGTGCAACCGACACTTCTAAATGTTGTTGGTCTACACCACCTAAAAGTATAAAAAGCATAGGTCATATGATTAAGTAGCTCAGCTGTGCTTAAGTTAAAATCATAAAATGACAAAATATGAAACAATTTACAGAGCTGTCCAGGTTCGTGAAGACGGGAGGCCGCATCGGCTATAACATTACAGCTAACCCGGATGTAAACTGCACGGAGGTCAAAATTGTAGTGAACTGCTAGCCAAAATAGATATCGGAGGCACATCATCAAAGATTTGTTCTTGGACGAACCCTTGTTAATGATACCCTTTGTCGTCATATTGTCAGTGGCTACAATGACTGTTTTGTTGCGCCAGAGGGGGCCCATCTTGCAGCCGATAACGTAACAGCCACAGTTTCTTTAACGTTAATATGCGCATGTGCATACTGAGGTAGGTCGAGGTTCCAATTAACATAGAAGACCCCGTGTGCTGTTATGACTTCGATATTATATAGTGATCATTTGTCATTTAATGTGGTCCGTTGTTTTCTTAAATTGAGTTCCGTCCCTTTGCTTTGAATATGACGTCATTTGCATTTATTTCTTATTTTAACAAATAGCTTGTTGATTTTAGTGTAGTAACTTCTTGACATATTTTTGATGCATTTAAGAAAGGTTCATTATTCGATAATTTAATTATTTGCTAATTTCATAATTATCATTTGGGTATTTTCGTCTAAATTTAGTAACTCGGAATTATGGGATAGGAATTGGGAGAATTCCACGAGGTTTTAGATGTTTTGATAATTCTGAACGTGCGATCGTTTCACAGAGTTTTTACCTATGTTTTTACGTCAAGATACTGTATTAAATTTTTGAGAAATGTTTGAATACTCTTGTTTCTTGGCCGAATGCATCGAGTCAACTGACTATTGTGTGTTTTTGGTTTCTCTGTTTGGCACAACAGAACAGTAAAAACTCTCAAGCCATTGTCACGCTTTGGATTATAGTCTTTTCGATCGAGACTATGTTTTGATTTGGACATTGTTGATTTGGAATGGATTTGAACTGTGTTAATTTGGATTTGGACATTGGAATTGCAACAACTCACTTGGTTTATAAATTTCTTTATTGACTATGGACACTATGGAGGCTCAAGACAAGAAATCCGCTCACGGTACTGAACACCAGAACGATGAAAAACGTCCCAGTTATTCGAAGTCTATTGGTAGTCGTAATTCAACCGGTTCTACTAGTTCTAGTATGAGACTTGAAGTTAAAGCACGCCTAGCTGAGGAAAAAGCTAAATTTGAAATTGATGCGAAAATTAGACATATGAAACTTCAACAACTGCTAAATGCCGCTGATGCGGAACGAGATAATCTTGTCAAACAGGCTGAAATTGACCAAATGACCGCAGTGAGAAATTTGCATGCTGCTCAAGCTTCAGCTGCAGTTTATGAGCAAGCAGAGGAAGACATTATTAATCCAGTCGATCCCAAGCTTGAAGAAACTAATCGAGTGGAGGCTACACAACATTGGGTCAACAATAATGTAGAAACACAACAAATTGAATCTCATATTAACGATGCTAATAATACTAACGTTGAGAATAGAATTCCATTTGAATCTCAATACGTCGACCAAGACAATTTGATACGACAAAATGGCGCTTGTCAAACTGATGGTTTTGAGGGTAACACACCACATTTTCGGCCCACATCAGTTAATGCCAGTCCGGAATTAACTCTTCTCGAACATTGTATGAATATGCAACGAGATACTAACACAAAATTGGTAGCTTCCTTGGCCAAGCAATCTCTACCCAAGTTTGAACCAGACACCTTTGCAGGTGACCCCGCTCTATTTCTACCGTGGAAGACAGCATTTAAGGCACTTATTCAAGGTGTAGATGCATCAGCTGAGCAGGAAATAAACCTCCTTTTGAAATATACAGCCGGTAAACCGAAGCAAACCATAAACACCTTCCGCAAGAGAATCCACCCAGATAATGTTATTAAACTGAGGGATCTTTGGAGTACTCTAGAAGATAGATTTGGCCATAAAGCTGGTATAACTAACGCACTCTTGAAAAACTTGAATGATGCTGCCATCTTTAAATTTGACGATAGAGAAGGGTACCAGAAATTTGACGATGTGTGTGAGGATGTCAACTCCCAAATACCTTATTTGAACGGCCTCTCCATCCTTAACTCGTCTTTCTATATGAAGTCGTTAATTGACAAGGTACCTAAGGCCATTAAGGACAAATGGGAAAGTAAGATTGCTAAACACATGGTTGGTGCTAACGCAGATGACTACCCACCGTTTTCAATGTTTGTAGAAACCGTGAAGTCGATTGCCCAGAAACGGAATCATCCCGCCATTGTTAAGATACCGGGTACTGATTTGGACCCGTCAACTAGGCAACATAAATTGGGTCAACCTACAAACTTTCCTAGAAGTAAACCAGAAAATACTAGATACACAAAATCTTATAAAACTGGTATTGATTCTACTGAAGCTCCATCGACAAAACCCCAAGCCCCTCGAGACAAACCCAAACCTGAGGATATTTGCTGTCCACTACATAACAGACCCACAGTCCATACATTGCCGGAGTGTGTCCTATTTGCATCTAAAGACATAGATGAAAGAGAGAAAATTGTCAAGTCACTTGGAATATGTTTCAGATGTTTAGTGAAAAAACATTTATCAAGATATTGCTATTTTGATGTCAAATGTGATGTTTGTGGTAAAAGACACCAAACTTTGTTCCATCGCGAAGAACAATCGGCCAACCCTCCATCTGACAATAGTGGGGAGAAGTCAAGTCTGGTCGACAGTGGGGAGAAGCCCGTAGAAGTGAGTACAGCTTGCTCTGTAGTTTGTAATAACGGAGTGAATGGAAAGTCCTGTGGTAAAATGGTTCTAGGAGAAATATTTGACAAGGGAAATCCACATAACACTTGATGACCAATCAAACCATACCCTTGGTACAGCAACCCTGTTTGATAGCCTGAATGTTAACAGTGATAGACAACTCTACATTATGGAAACATGTCATGGTAGAAAGGAGTGCTATGGTAGACGTGGTCTTAATTTGGCAGTTCAATCCTTAGACGGAAGAACGTTTGATTTACCAACATTGATCGAATCTAACAATTTACCCCAGGACAAAGGGGAGATTGCGACTCCAGAAGCCGTAAAACAAATCCCTCACCTGAAACCAATTGCAGATAAAATACCACCCCTCGAGAAATCTACAAATATAAACCTATTGATCGGACGAGATGCCCCTGAATTACTTAAAATCAGGAAATCTATAAATGGCACAGCAGGAGCACCATGGGCTCAACTAACAGACTTGGGTTGGACTGTTTCCGGAGAGCTGTGCATGGATCGCGTTGGAGGCAGAATTCATGTAAATTCTCGTCGTACCATGACAGATCCTATTGAACTTGAACCTTGCAAGAACACTATTATTTGTAAGGAACCCACAGTTGATGTATTGTCAATGATAGCTCAGGACGAGTTCTTCACAACTGACAAAGACTCGGAAATCGGCTTATCGCCAGAGGACCGACAGTTTCTAGTGTGTATGCAAGAGGGCTTCCATAAAAACGAAAATAGCAATTGGGAAGCACCGTTACCCTTTCGTAAATCGAATGTTTTGATGCCGAATAATCGTCACCAGGCGGAAAAACGATTCCAATCTCTGCAGAAAAACCTCTCCAGAAATAAACAACTACAGGAAGATTATTTCAAGTTCATGGGTAAAATTCTGCAAAGAGGTCATGCTTCCAGAGTACCAGATGACCAATTAACAACAGAACCTGGCAAGAAATGGTACCTCATACATTTTGGTGTGTACCATCCCCAAAAACCAAATGAGATAAGAGTGGTGTTTGATTCTAGTGCAGAGTATGGAGGAACATCCCTAAATGGAGAGCTCTTACAAGGCCCAGACTTATATAACAGACTGATTGGCAGACTTTTGAGATTTAGACAGTCAAAAGTTGCATTTACCTGTGACATCGAACAAATGTTCCATAGTTTTTTCGTCAACAAAAATCATAGAGATTTTCTGAGATTTCTGTGGTTTTCCGAAGACAACTTAGAATCACAAATTGTTGAACATAGGATGAATGTACATCTTTTTGGTAACGGACCAAGTCCAGCTGTCGCTACATTTGGTTTGAGAAAAGCGGCTGAAGATAAACATCATAAACACAGTGAAAAAGTTCAGAAATTCATAAGAGAAGACTTTTACGTAGACGACGGAGTTTATTCATGCGACACCGCTTCAGAAGCCATTGATTTGTTATCGTCCGCTCAACAGATGCTAATTGAATCTAACCTTAGATTACACAAGGTTGCTTCCAATGACAAGGAAGTAATGAAGGCATTTCCTCGGACAGACCTTGCGAAAGGTCTTATAGATTTGAACTTTACTCTAAGGAAGAGTGTCTGATATGTAAATTGTTTAGTCATTATGGTAGTTGGAGCAAATTGCAGAAAGTCATTGCTAACCTGAAACTAGTCATCAGACAGAAGACTGGTAAAACTCAAGATAATAACATTGATTTAGTGTTGAAGATAGAAGCTGAATCTTTTATACTTAAACATGTTCAGCATCATGCTTTTCCTTTGGAATACAGAGAACTCTCAAGAGAAAATGCTACCTGTCCACCAAAGTCTAACATCTACAGGCTAGACCATTATATGGAAGATGAATTAATTAGAGTTGGTGGCCGCCTTCGCAAGGCAAATCTCCCTTTAGAAGAGAAGCATCCTGTGGTTTTACCAAAAAACAACCATGTGTCACATCTGATTATTTACCATTACCATGGATTGGTATACCATCAAGGAAGGTCCATCACCCATGGTTCAATAAGGATGGCTGGATACTGGATTATTGCTGGGGCCAGTGTGGTAAATTCAGTGATTCACAAATGTATCAGATGTAAACTGTTACGCAAAATTCCAGATGTTCCAAAGATGTCTGATCTACCTCTCGATAGATTGTCAGCAACTCCTCCTTATACTCATGTTGGACTTGATGCCTTTGGTCCTTGGCAAGTAACAACAAGGAAGACCAGAGGAGTAACAACCAACGCCAAGCGCTGGGGAATTATTTTTACTTGTCTCTATTCCCGCGCTGTACACATTGAGGTGGTCAATTCCATGGACACCTCCGCGTTTATTAACGCGATGAAAAGATTTTTCGCAATTAGAGGACCTGTTTCTACCATCAGGTCAGATTGTGGTACGAATTTCGTGGGAGCTCATAATGAACTCATTGGCGCATTGAATGAGGTAAAAGAAGATGAAGTGAGAAATTACTTATTGGATCATGATTGTCAATGGATATTTAACCCTCCTCACTCCAGCCACTTTCGAGGAATTTGGGAGCGGCAGATCGGAACAATCAGACGTGTTTTGGAAGGGATGTTTATTGAAATTGGAACAGCCCAGCTCACTGATGACTTGTTATCAACCTTAATGTTGGAAGCTGCTGCGATTGTTAACTCAAGACCGATAACAGCAATTCCATCAGATTCGGACAATCCAGTTCCTTTGTCACCAGCAAACCTCTTGACCATGAAATCGAGACCATATAATCCTGCACCTGGTAATTTCACAAGGCCAGATTTGTACAGTCAGCATCGATGGAGAAGATCCCAATACTTAGCGGATCAATTTTGGCTGAGGTGGAGGAAGGAATACCTCCAAGAACAACAACGACGACGGAAGTGGAACAAAGACATACCAAATTTGAAAATTGATGACATTGTACTTATTCACGATAAAAACTCACCAAGAGGAGTTTGGCCGAAAGGTCGTATCAAGAAAGTTGTTCCAAGTGGTGATAATGTGGTACGCCAAGTTGAAGTTCTAGTTTACGAAGACGATAAACCAGAATCACCTACTCTTACGGGAAAAAGAAAAGTTTACTCAAGACCAACTTCTGAACTTATACTTCTCTACCGAGAAGGAACTTAGTAAAAGTTAAAACTTTTAAGTGGGGAATGTGCTGTTATGACTTCGATATTATATAGCGATCATTTGTCATTTAATGTGGTCCGTTGTTTTCTTAAATTGAGTTCCGTCCCTTTGCTTTGAATATGACGTCATTTGCATTTATTTCTTAATTTAACAAATAGCTTGTTGATTTTAGTGTAGTAACTTCTTGACATATTTTTTATGCATTTAAGAAAGGTTCATTATTCGATAATTTAATTATTTGCTAATTTCATAATTATCATTTGGGTATTTTCGTCTAAATTTAGTAACTCGGAATTATGGGATAGGAATTGAGAGAATTCCACGAGGTTTTAGATGTTTTGATAATTCTGAACGTGCGATCGTTTCACAGAGTTTTTACCTATGTTTTTACGTCAAGATACTGTATTAAATTTTTGAGAAATGTTTGAATACTCTTGTTTCTTGGCCGAATGCATCGAGTCAACTGACTATTGTGTGTTTTTGGTTTCTCTGTTTGGCACAACAGAACACCCCGTGATAGTAACCGGCACCACCACCGTTTGAAGCTCCTGTCTGTAATGAGGTGATGGGTTTCTTATCTAGAAAATGGACGGTTCTATTAAACGCACACATAAAGTTTACCCACCCGTCAATGTCCCAATGAAAATCGGCTGGCCGTTTTAGTTTTGAATTTCGACAAGGCGTTGATGCCATCAAATCTATGAGACGACGGGGGAAATGTCCGGCCTCCCCTGACCATTTGACAGGCCTAATTAAGTTTTCCGCAGAGCGACTGGAGCTGTTTGAGACTGGCACGTTTCCGTGTCTGGAATACTCGCAGCAATTCGTAAAACTCTGACTGTTTGTCACATGGCATGGCCAATGTCAGTTCTCGTGTATTGATCACAATTCCCAAGAAAGTAAGTCTTTGGGCGGGTCCAACCAGTTTTGTCCAAGAAATATTGAATCCTAATTCGCGTAGGGTGTGAATCAACCAACGTAAGCCCTTACTACACAAGGCTAAAGTTTTTTCAATGATTAGAAAATCGTCCAGGTATGCTGTGCAGGTAATGCCATATTTTTGTTTCATGATAGTGCACACTGACGAACTCAACATTTGAAAGATTGCTGGGCTCCTGGCATGCCCAAACGGGAGCTTAGAATCGTAGAGATAAACCGCTGAATTTTCACCACGAAAGAGCCATTTTATGCCAGTTAGCGGATGGTCGGAACTGTGGCACCGGACAGAGCGGTATGCGCTTTTTTGATCTACCTTAGCGAGATAACAGTGGGGGGTAATATGAGGTAAGGCAGATTTTAGATCCATGTAGGAACAACTTGTGTCGGAG
The DNA here is from genome assembly GCA_948474765.1 of Patella depressa. Classification (NCBI taxonomy): domain Eukaryota; kingdom Metazoa; phylum Mollusca; class Gastropoda; family Patellidae; genus Patella; species Patella depressa. The sequence goes on along the minus strand of OX419715.1, from coordinate 7,114,420 downwards.
GTGTAGAGTTTAACGAGTTTTCAGCTGGTGCACTTGCGTCGTGAATCAGGCGAATGTCGCCATTGTGTTTGGGGATGGCTCCCAAAGCACTGATAATTGTCGGTTTATTTGTAGTAGGCACATAGTTGCTCTCTGCGATCTCAAATTTGATTTGTTGTTCAACCTTGTCTCTAAACAGAAAAGCTGAAGTGTAATTGTCACGTTCCACCGGTTGATATGGGTCATATTTTGTTGTCAGTTTAAAACCATCCCGGATACCACACAAAATAAAATCCCTGTCTTTAGTATCACAAGGTAAGAGGCGCTCCCAAGTTTCATAACGAAGACTGTTACTGCAGTTTGGGTGATGAGAGAAAGGAGGGGAGGCAACTCCTGTTTTGCACTGTTGATCTAAGCAGTTCGTTGGGGGAAAACTTTGGGGTACGGGAGTAGGCTTGTTGCCATCGGTAGCTGAGTGAACGTTGGAGTAACATAATGATGGAGTAACAATCATGCAGCAGTCTACAGTCCTGGTGGAAACAGATATTGTTATTAAAGTTACGACACAGTTCTCGTCCATCTGGCATAAAAGGTCCCTTGGTGCGACTGGACCAGGACTGGGCTGGTGGTTTCTGCGCTCGGTAGGGGTAGTTTGAAGAGGGGGTGGTCCCTTTTTTAGAACTAATTGAAATTCTCGTAGTTCTTGAAGACAGGTCCCCCATTCAAATTGCTCCTCAGCTTGTCGCTCCCGGTATTCCTGGTCATATAACAATACTGAGTACCAGATGTATTTTCCTACCAACCTGAATATGTCGGCAGTTTATTTCATGTATGCTCGTATATCAAAATTTTGGTCATTTTTTTAGGTTAATATAAGGAACTGTGTAAACTTTAATGGTTGTTAGCAATTTGTGAGCGGGGGGGGGGGAGCATGCCCCGCGCCCCCCTGTAGATACGGGCCCGGTATTGTAACGACGCCAAGTTTAACAAAATCGGCGCAAAACTGGCTGAGTTACAGTCCGTTTAGTAACGCGAACTGGCCGACCCCTTGTTTGCGAAATTGTTTCACAATGGCCATTTTGCTTCAATTTTCAACCCCACCCCATATCTCAGAAACCAAAATTTCTATAGACATAATTATTTCACCAAAATCTACTCACCAACACAACCGTGCAACACTTTACATATAGCTGTTTAAGTTTATTTTATAATGTTTGTAATAACGGTACAGAAGATTAAAACATTAGGTAAACTTTAACTTTAGGGTTTAAATTAGACACAATCCTTAACAATTATACAATGGAATCAACATAATTATTTAAACAAGATTTTGTGTCTGATTATTCAAACACTAAAAATAACAGATAAGTACGTTTTAACAAAATATTCGAGATTAGATCTAAGTACTACCGTTGCCAGTCAGCTATTTGCACAACCGGAGCTTTATGATAAAATACTAGCATTTTTAAGATAGACAAATTTTTATTCAAAATTTTAATTTTATATATCTATCGTATACTGCCCTCTAAATATTTATATATGTAATGTAATTGATATATTTATTTTTAGTTATATTTTCTGTGATATTTGTTTTTATTTACATATATAAATACATCCCTGTGATATTGTTTTAATTTGTCTCGATAATTTCATCATTTTTAGCGCAATATGGCCCGGTTGGAGCTGACGCACCATTAAACAACATTTCATTCATTCATTTAACAAAATATTTAAAAAAAAGAAGACATAAATAAATAGATCTACATAAAATAAAATTATTTATCCACATACTCATACTTCTATATCATAAAATTTATAACACGCTGAGCAATAAAGGCATAAATGATGAAACGATTTATAACAATAAAATCCCAGAGCACTAAACTAAAACTGTAGGAATCAGCGATGCGCGCTGTGTCTGACAGGGTTGGACAATAGGCACTAGAGGGGCCAGTCCCTGCCGTTACCTTGTAAGGAGTGTCTATAGATAAGAGCTGATATAGAGCCGCAAAGTGAGTACCATAATAAGGGGTCGAACAAAGGAGCCAGCCTATTCTTAGCGATAGGTCAGGCCATTACCTTACACGGGGAGCCGATAGCTACGGGCTGCTAGAATAACAGGGGGCCAAAATGCAGCTGAAATTAAAACCAAATAAATAGATTTATTTGAAATATTAATATCATCTAGCTGGCGAACAGTTGGACAGACAGCTAAGCCCCACTCTCCCAAATCCCAAAAATAAAAAGATGGTTTGGGCAAAATAAGACTTTATTGAAACAACAAGGCAAAGGCTAGTCTAACGGCCAGTAGAGGGGGGAGTTGGGTATACTAGGGATTGGGATCAGCAATTCGCGCTGCTGGAATTGAATAACTTTCGACCAGCGGACTTTAAGAAAAAAAGCAAAAGCGGTGAAACAAAAGTCTGATCGTAACAAATAGCAGCTACCTGCAACTGGAGCGCCTGGTAAGAGGTTAGATTTCGGGAAAAAGAGAAAAGATAGGCTGGCACTGCCAGGCAGGATACGCCCACATTTTCGAGAGATGGACAGAGAACAAGCAATACCGAAAATGATTTTTCCTACATCTTTAAGTCCTGTATTTCATACTGTATTGGGAGCAGCCATTTAGTTGGTCAGTTCCAGTCTGATATTAATGAAACTCGAAACCAACAATGATTATGGTGTGAAGGTACACAACCTAGAAATGTGACTCGGATAAGAATTGTGACCTGTAGAGAGTCCACAACCATGATATACCATATTTTTACACTCTTCGCGTACAAACGGTGACCATTTTGTCCGGCAATTTTGGTACGATTTTCACGAAATTAGAACTCAACCTTCCTCATCAAAATCGAATTAAAATTGTGACCTATACAGGGTCCACAACCATGATATATCATTTTTTTAACAGTATTCGCGTACAAACGGCGGCCATTTTGTCTGTCAATTTTGGCCCGATTTTCCCGAAATTCAAACTCAACCTTCCTTACAGTGTAACAGTGATATAATCAAACGTTTTTTTAAATTGGATAATAATTGTGACCTCCAGAGGGACCACAAGCTAAAGAAAGGGGGATTTTGCGTATAACCAGGGGCCATAATTCAGGAAGTTACGATCCGATATGCGCAAATATCGAAAAGAACCAAGATCTTTGGGTTATAACGATGAATTTCAAGTTTCATCAAAATTGAATTAAAATTGTGACCTTTACAGGGTCCACAACCTTGATATACCATTTTTTAACAGTATTCGCGTACAAACGGCGGCCATTTTGTATGGCAATTTTGGTCTGATTTTCCCGAAATTCGAACTCAACCTTCCTTACTGTGTAACGGTAATATGATCAAACGTTTTTTTTAAATCGGATAATAATTGTAACCTCCAAGCTAAAAAAAAGCGATTTTGCGTATAATCAGGGGCCATAATTCAGGAAGTTACGATCCGATATGCGCAAATATCGAAAGGAAGCAAGATCTTTGGGTTATAACCATGAATTTCAAATTTCATCAAAATCGAATCAAAATTGTGACCTCCACAGGGTCCACAACCTTGATATACCATTTTTTAACAGTATTCGCGTACAAACGGCGGCCATTTTGTATGGCAATTTTCGTCCGATTTTCCCGAAATTCGAACTCAACCTTCCTTAGGGTGTAACGGTGATATAAACAAACGGTTTTTTAAATCGAATAATAATTGTGACCTCCAAGCTAAAAAAAAAGGCGATTTTGCGTATAATCAGGGGCCATAATTCAGGAAGTTACGATCCGATATGCGCAAATATCAAAAGGAAGCAAGATCTTTGGGTTATAACCATGAATTTCAAGTTTCATCAAAATCGAATCAAAATTGTGACCTCCACAGGGTCCACAACCTTGATATACCATTTTTTAACAGTATTCGCGTACAAACGGCGGCCATTTTGTATGGCAATTTTCGTCCGATTTTCCCGAAATTCGAACTCAACCTTCCTTAGGGTGTAACGGTGATATAATCAAACGGTTTTTTAAATCGAATAATAATTGTGACCTCCAGAGGGACCACAAGCTAAAAAGGGTGATTTTTCGGACAATCAGGGGCCATAATTCAGGAAATTACATTCCGATAGCCGCAAATATCGAAAGGAACCAAGATCTTTGGGTTACAAACATGCATGTCAAGTTTCATCAAAATCGGTTCAAAATTGTGACCTCTATAGGGTCCACAAGCTAAAAACGTGATTTTTCGTACAATCAGGGGCCATAATCCATGAAGTTTTGATCCGATACATGCCAATATCGAAAGCAGCCGAGATCTTTTGGGGATAAACCTATATTTCAAGTTTCGTCAAAATCGGATAAGAATTGTGAGCTGTAGAGAGTCCACAAACAAATTGTGGACGGACGGACGGACGGACAGGGGCGACGACATAATACGTCCACATGAAAATGTGGGCGTATAAAAACCCAACCAGACAGGCTGCCCAAAAGGTTAAATCAAGGGTGGAACTAAAATTTAAGATTTTCGACATCTTTAAGAGAATATCAGGCGTAATAGGTAATTTAGGCTTAATCACTTGCCCCAGTTGTCGACGGATCCTCTGCAGGAAATTCTGTATAAGCCAGGAATCCAAGGGGTTGGGCAACCCGGCTTGTAGGTGAAGCAATCGTACAATATTTAGATAGGCTTTGACGGAAGTAAAGCGTACACGCTGGGATAATCATGCAATATAGCACATAAGATTCTGAGAGCTAAATTAATGTCAAGGGGCGAAATGCCACTTTTTTTTGCAAAAAGACAAATAGAAAAGCTATTTAAGCCAGTTGAATTCCTGAGTATTTCTGGCAAAAACCATACTGTTCCTGTCGATCTAGTTGTAGCAGGACGGCTGACCGACGTTCTGAAAAACAAAAGATAAAGCACCACTAGACATGTGGTTACTAAAGGATTTAAATGGTGAATGGCAAGAGAACAACTGCCCAAAGTGGCCCGGTATATGGAGCCGAGATAAACCGTCTGCCACGGTATTTGCAACACCGGGAATATGTCTAGCAGTTACATAAAAATTAAACGCCGTTGACAACAAAAACAAATATCGAAGGGCATGCATAAGCAGGTTATTGAACCCTTATTAATGCAGGACACCGTGAATGAATTATCCGTAAAGATAATTACACAATGGTTAGCCAAGGAAGGACCCCAGCGACACGTCATTAATTCTTTATAGTTAATGTGCATAAGGGACATATAAGGCAAATCACTCTCCCAATGGACATAAAACCAATTGCCGTTATAAAAGCCACCACCTGCAACAGGGCAGGCATCCGTTGTAATGCTAGTAACCGGAAGGGTCGACAGCAATAGGGTCCTAATGAAGCGATGCAATCATGCCACCATTGAAGATCTAACAATAATTGTCCTGCAACACGTACACGATGCCGCTTATGCGCTAAGCTGTTCATCACGTTTAGGATCCGTCGGGTAAATACTCGCCCGCCACGGATCATGCTAGAGGCGAAATTGAGCTTTCCTGCAAGCGATTGCAAATAATGCTTGGAAATGCGATGCAATGTTAGGGTGTGTGCTATGTCTTTCCGTAATTCACACAGCTTTTCTTCTGACAATCGAAGAGACATCACAAGAGTCAATGTCAATGCCCCAAAACACTAGGCACTGACATGGGTCCACAACTTTTTTCTAACTGATAGCGAATCCTAGGGTGCGCCACCGATGAACTGATGCCACCGATGAACCACTTCAAACCTGTGGCCTGTCTGCTACGCTCACTGATAGGGACGGATCTATATGCCGATTTAAGGTCACATTTTGCTAAAAAATATCCCTACTTAACAAGATTGGCTGCGTCGTCATGAGTTTGAAAACGATGATGCTCTAACTTCGAGACATAGACATTGACGGCTGACCCAGAGGGGTAACTACAATCATGGATCAGCCTCACACCAGCCTCTGTGGTCTTCTACTAATGGCATCCACCAAAGTCTGGTTGTATCTTTCGTAGTCATACATACAGAAGCTTTGGACATTTCCAAACCGCTGAATGTAATAGAAAGAGAGAGAAATCGGGTTTAACACAAATCTTCGGTTGTACGTGACAAGGAGTAGAGTAGCCTGTCCACCCTCGTGGGTTTTTTCCGGGTCCTCCGGTTTCCTCCCACTGTTAAAGACCCCTACGCGCAAGCAAATTATCGAAATATTACCCCCCCACCCCCTATGCATTTATTTGATTCCAAATAACCAATAATCGTTGTTAGTTTAGTTCTTCTACATCCCGGTAATAACGTACATGTACGTCAATGGACATGTGGTGGTCCCGCTCGTCTTTCGATAGAGCAACAAGCCAGTTCTTCTCTAGTGCACCTGCTATTCTGGTCTATTGAGCTGCAGACTGAGGTTTTAACAAAGGCTGCTCAATGTTTCATGTTGTCTGCTGTGCAGTAACCCACGAATGCAATAATTCAAAACACCAGTAGTCATAACCTGTATAAATACGCCAAACGTTAACACCAGAGTTTTGTGAAATTGATATGTATGATTTAAATTAGTGACACGAAAAAGCCTGTCGAATTGCAGTAATTTCCGTTAATCACGTCTAGAGTTATGCCCATTGTTTCACTGTAATGAACCTTGTGAACGCTCTAAGGCCAAATTGGATTCTTTGAAAAGTTGAAAATTTTCAGTCAATTATTGCTTTGCCTATTCCGATTACAATAATTTACAATCAATTTTTTTCAAAAATCTCCACCCCCCCCCACCTGTGCGTTACCCTTCCAATTGTTCACTTTAGTTTAATCTATTCGTTTAAATAGCTCAATGAAGGAAAGTTTATATAAGTAACTGGAATTTAGACTAAATTATTGTAAATTTATCTTTTATTTTCTCATGCCATGACCAATATCACCTGACAATTTTCTAATGATTGACAGATGATTGTGTTTATAACCTTTATTTTCCAGATATTACGGAATTTGTGTGCATTCAGCAAGCACTAGTACTACTAATAAAGAGAGAGAGAGAGAGAGAGAAATTGGATTTAACGTCCACTCAACACAAACAGGCACGGATCCAGAGGGCGGCGCACGCCCCCTCTATTTTTTGAGGTGGCGAACAATTTTTAGCTCCATATAGTCTCGCGAGAAAGGAGAACAAAAATAGTTTAGGTTGGAAATCCTAATTTACAGGATTAGTATGAAATTAGTCCTTGTGGGCATTTTTTCCATTCAAAAATCACTGGTCCGGGCTTCGCACTCCCAAGTGGGTGCGGCACTTCCCCCTCTTTCTGAAAATCCTGGATCCGCCTCTGACAAACTAGGTCATTTCGGGACTAGCACATGGTTTAATTTTATTTCAATAATTCGCTTGCGCGTAGGAGTCTTTAGCAGTGGGAGGAAACCGGTCTGCGGAGTGCCCGGAGGAAACCCACGAGGTTGAGAAGGCGCTCCTATCTCCATGACACATACGCTCACACCAGGGCTCGAAACCACAGTCGCAAGCCAGAGGTGATCGGCCAGCTAGAGGTCGAAGCGCGGCACTCTTGACCACTAGGCCATCCCAACCCCCTTGTGTGCATTCAACAAGCACTAGTACTACTAATAAACAACTATCAGGTAATATTTGTTCAACAACATAAGTGTCTGCAATTTTTCTCTTTGTTGTCTCTTTGTTGGAAATTATGTTAAATCAGAGCCTTGCGTGTAATAATATTGTCACTTTAATTATAATCTTTTAACACATTACAAACATAACGGGGGTCGAATGGTTAGCGTGCGCGCGCTGTATCATACGGCCAGCCATTGAGTCATCTGGCGTGGTTTCCAATCCCCGGTTGTACGTGGCAAGGTGTAGGGTCGCTCCGGTTTCCTCCCACTGCTAAAGACCCCTGCGCGCAAGCGTATTATTGAAATAAAAATTAAACCATATATTAGTCTCGAAATGACATAGTTTGTGTCGAGTGGGCGTTAAACCCCATTTTTCTCTCTATAACATAACACATACGTTGAAATTTCTGCACACATCTCTCTCTCTCTCTTCCTCTCTCTCTCTCTCTCTCTCTCTCTCTCTCTCTACCTCACTCTCTCTACCTCACTCTCTCTCACTGTCTCTCTGTCTGTCTCTCTCTCTCTCTCTCTTCCTCTCTCTCCCTGTCTCTCTCTCTCTCTCTCTCTCTCTACCTCATTCTCTCTCACTGTCTCTCTGTCTGTCTCTCTCACTCTCTCTCTCCATCTCTCTTTCTCTACTGAGAAAGATGTCCACAGGTAAGTTTACATACATAAAATTTCTGTATTCATCTTTTTATTTGCAGGGCAGCAATTGCACGTAAATGTAATAGTTTGTTTAATAACGTGACTTGAGTCGGGTTTAATGTTCGCTTCCACCCAGGGTGTTGTTATAACAGACAAATGTTTATTATCATCCAATGGTCTCGCGGGTTTTCTTCTGTTTCCTCCTACTGCTAAAGACCCAACGCGCAAGCGAATTGTTGAAATATAATTGAACCAGATGTTCGTCCCGAAATGACTTAGTTTGTGTCGAGTGGAAGTTAAACACTCACTTCCCCCCTCTCCCTCTCTCTCTTTCTCTAAAACCAATAACTCGTTTTCTGGGAGAACATTATACATACCAATTTAATAAATATTTCTCAAAAATGTGTTTTTGTTCTCCGTGCAGAGGGATGCAAGATTACGATATTACCGTTGCCAATCACTACATCAGTAGTTTGCCCAACCCAGCCTAATTGTAAAGCGCTAGATTTTTTAAAAGAGACAAATTTTCATCGAAAATTTTAATTGTTATGCCTGTTGTTCCCTTTCATGCTTTAAATATATATACATAAAGTTTATATTTTTATTTTATACTTACTGTGATTTTTGGTTTTTATTTATGTATGTGTAGATAATTTTTTTCTGTGATTTTTGTTTCTATAGTTTGTTTCGAGAAATCTCACTATATGTTTGCCGCAATATATCCCAGTTGGAGCTGACACGCATTCACTCTTTATTCTCCTGAAATATACAACGAAATTAATTTATTGTCGTTTTCAAGAAATAGTTTTATTGGAAGGGATTTATGTGCCTCTTTTTCCGTCATTGTGTCGGAAGTAAGACCCAAGAAAACGTCAAATCCTCGTAGCAAAAAATTTAAACGCCCCCCTCCTTACAAAATTATGATGAGGCGGTTGTCAAACACGATACCCTGTGTGCCTGTAAAGATTGGAGCCACATATAGCCTGTGATATTACAGCCATTTAAACAATCTGTTTCACAGAGTATTACTTACGAATAATAAACAGACGACTATCCACAACAGGTGCGTTGACTGCACGCGCCGTTAATGGACAAATAATTGCTAGTCTGAGTCCATATTAAAATAACCGCCATTTTGTTCATAAAATTCAAGAACGATAACTCGTTTAATCGGAGAAACATAATGATAACAGTTTTATAAATATTGTTCCCAAATACATCTTTTTTCTCTAAATGTATAGAACAAAATTAGGCAAATGGAATTTATATGTGAATACGAAAAGCTATTATGTATTGAATACTCAAAAAGATTTAATAATGCGAACGGCAATACATCTTTTACCGGCGTAAAATAAAGTTATTCGTTAAATGGTATTTTCTACGTGATCGTTAACGTGCATGAGATGTTCTCAACAGCAGCTTATCTGAAAAGGAAATTATAAAAAAATATTTGAAATCCACATAGGTGGATTATTAAATTATTCGAATTAACGGATTATACCCCTTTTTCTTTCCCCCTTCGAAATCAAACTAACTGCTTGTAACACGTACGCGAAAAGTTGGGTCGGTCGGAAAACCCAAGATTTATTAATGTTACTACCATTTCTAGTTTAAAGGGACAATAACATTCTTGCTGGCTTGGTAGCTCCAGAAAATAAATAATACCCTTATTCTAAGTACTAAATGTTTAAATGTCCTACCTGTTGTGTAAACTATCCATTACAACCTATTTTATTTGTCCAGAGGGTTCGAAAATATTTTAAAATCCAAGTCACATTTGAAAAGGTTTACGTTAGACTTTTCAAATCAATTGGTTGAATTTTTCCAATTTTTTAAATTAGGTGTGCTATGATGAAATTTATATCATCATTTAATTGGAATATTCTAAAATAATACGATTTGTTGACCAGAATGAAGATTGGGACATATTTTTCAGTTACAACAAGAGTGTTATTGGGGCTTTAATAATCAAGTAAGAGTGTGGAAGATAATTATAATGACAATTCAGACGAGACGAGACGAGAGGGGACGGGACCAGGGGGGGTGTTCAAATCCATTTTATACAAACTAGGTCATTTCGGGACTAACATGTTTCTGTTTTATTTCAATAATTTGATTTTGCGTTAGGGGTCTTTAGCAGTGGCCTCTTTACAAATAAGGGGTGGGAGGCACGTAGGCGGGATGTAGTCATAACGGCCCTATGCCATAATGACCAAAACGGGTTAGGTCAAAAACGGGTTAGGTCAAAACAGGGGCCTACTTTAGTCATAACGGCCAAACAGTTAGGTTATATCTAATGGCTAATGATCTGTTTTATTTGAAATGAGAGAGAGAAATGTGTTTTAACGTCCACTCGACATAAACTGGGTCATTTTGGAACTAACATATGGTTTAATTTTATTTCAATAATTCGCTTGCGCGTAAGGGTCTTTAACAGTGGGAGGAAACCCACGAGGTTGAGAAGGCGCCCCTATCTCCATACCACATACTCTCACACTGGGGTTGAAGCGCGGCACTCTAGAACCACTAGGCCATCCCAACCCCCCTTATTTCTTGAAGCAAAGTGTATTACATAAAGTATATAACAAAATTTATTTGCTTAATAATAAAATGTCACCTTTACAAAACACTTGCTATTCATTTGGATGAAGTGGGGTTTTAACTTCCTAACTACTAGTGTTCCGCACTGGGCTAATGAAGACAGGCATACGCTATACAGTGTGCTATAAGGAAAATTTTGCCCAGCGCTACGGCCTACATGTACTTTAACATGTATATCAGATTCCAACTGCCAAGGGATCTTTTATGTGCATGCAAATTTGTATACAGGACCTCAGTTTTCCATACCATCCAAATGACTAGACAACTTTCCTTGTCAGGCCCTCTGTCCTGCATCGCTGACAAGGGGACATCACGTCAGGAAATCTTGATGAACTTTCTCGGCCAATGCAGTGTGAGTTATAAATAGACAATTTTTCCCATAATATTTTTCTTCCCATCTTCCTGCATTTTTGGGTTGACTTTTTGGTCTAGAATTGGAGAAAAGGAATCAAATTTGCAATTTCATAGCAGTTTTAGGTAATATTGATGATATTACAGCGGAGAGATGGGGTGTAAAGTGAGATTTTCACCCCAGTCAACATCAAATCCCTGTAGCAAAAAATCTAAATGATCAACCCCCTACAAAATTATGATGAGGAGATTGCCAAATGTGGTCCCCATTGTGCCTATAAAGCTTGGGACCCCAGCGGAATTTTGAGCAAAAAGCTACAGCCCGTGATGTTACAGGCATTTAACACTGAAGTGAATGGACAAATAATTACTAGTCTGAGTCCATATCATACACGGGGTAATGCAGGTAGCTGATTTTTCATATCGTAAAGCAGATGTGTTTCTCAACTCGACACATAAACCGATATTGCTTAGTAGATGCTAGTCAAGAGATGCACTTACAAATGTCTTCCAGGGCATTATACCTGTGCCCCGACCATTTTCTTGTCAAAAGTCAAAACTTTTTTTTTCTCAAATTTGAGTTAGGACCAAATTTGTAGTTACTAGAGAATGTGCTCCCTGTTGTAGTACTAGATATTCCAATCTTTTGATTTTATAAGCAGTTATACCCATGACACAACCAAGCAACTTCCTTGATTAGCTTATTATGCCACATAAATATGCTGTATAGATAGCTCTCCCGTAATCTGGAAAAACCTAGTAACACTGTTGAATGTAGTTTTGAGTAAACAAAGGAAAACTGTTTTGTTAAGCTACTGAATATATAACCAATTTTATTTTGTCTTTTTAGATGAAGGTAATAAGAAGGCCTTTCAGTGAAGGAGAAAAAAACTATTATACATATAACACAAAACACAGTTCTATGGATAACAATCACTATATTATACACACACAAAGTTTCGACAAGAGTTCACTGGTCGTTATTGTGTTTTGTGTTATATTATGTTCAATCACTAAATGCCATTCAAAGATTATTATACACATGTCCAAATATGAGTCTAACTCAATTTTTCACCAAAATTTGACTTGCTAGGTTTTTCCAGATTACGGGAGAGCTGTAGACATAGGATTGTCAAGACTAAAATGGTGGCTGGATGGGCCAACAAACATTTAATAAATGGGTCCAAGAGTTCGTATAAAATAAAATGGGGTTTAATGTCTTACTGATCTGTTTGCCAAGGCAGTGGCGCTACGGCCTGCGAATTCCAATTTCCAAGAGATATTTTAAATACATGCACGCCAATGTGTGCACAGAACTTTGTTTTTCCGGCTGATCCCAACGACAAGACAGCTATCCTTGTCAGGTCCTCCATTTTGCATCACTGACAAGGAGGAAATCATGCCGGAAAATTCGGATAAACTTTCTCTGCCGTTAGAATTCTATAGTACATGTAGCACAGTATTTCTATAGAATTCTACAGACAATGACACCTATCCTAGAAAATTCTATAGTAGCACAGTATTTGTATAGAATTCTATAGTAGCACAGTATTTGTATAGAATTCTGTAGCAGTACAGTATTTCTTTAAGTCTATTAACAATTACAGCTTGACCGACACATTATCTACCGTTTGTATTTGGATTTTAGTTAAGCGTGACGTTTTTAAAACGTTAACTTCCCCCCCATTGTGTAATTAATTTTGACTGATTGTTGTGTCAGAGAAAATCAAACTTGGAAAAAAAGTAAATTTAAAGATAATTCATAATAACTATGGTCTGATTCCATATGCTTGTTAATTGCAGTTATTTCCCTTAGATGTTGTTTTTTAGGTAAATAAACCATGTTTTAAGAATAGGTTGGGGGAAAATACCTCCAAAACTTTATATTACGTCCTACACACAGTGAGTGACAGTTGTCCAGAACGTTATATTATTATAACGTTCTACGCACTTACGGGTTAAAGCAGGGTGTCTTAAAGATGTATTACATAACAGCTATATCTTCCTATTGCAGGTCTTTATTTGGGCTTCAAATGTTACATGTATATAGACTACATGTACATGCAATATACATACATGTATATATAGACATTTATTCACGTTGTCAACTCTATTCCCATCTTCAATAGAAGGCTTGATCTCCCCTTAACTATGTACATCTTGTCAAGCCCTTCACGTAATACCCTGCATATTTTGCCACTAAGTTCAATTGGGTAACAAGCCCAGCTTGGGAACCTATCAGACTCGCGCTTTTAACTAAAATGTTTACATGTTACAATCGAGTTGCTAAGTTCAAAGATTAATCAATGTCAAGGTTACTGGTTTCCCGTGAGTTTCTCAATTTAAAAAAACAACTTTCAACAGCTTCATACTTGTTTGTTTACAGTGTGTTACATGTATGTGCCACGACAATGCTAGTAATTATCATGTGTAAACACAACAGGCGCAAAAGTTTGGGAATTGCTAAGTATTGAAGCAACGGTTAGATGTTGTAAAACTCGCGGACGTTGCTTAAGGAACATGCTCTACTCCAGACCTTATGAGCTAAAGCAACCTGACTACCCTATGCAGCTTCATGTGTCTAAGTTGATTGCCTTAGTCATTAAACAATTGACCACACTTGACTCAATGACAGACCATATGATATAAAGCACATGCTCTACTCCAGACCTTATGATCTAAACCACCACCACTACCCAGCATATTTATAACTTTCCTTCCCTATGCAGTTTCATGTGCCTGAGTTGATTGCCCTGGTCATTAAACGGTTTACCACAAATAGTACATTCGAAAGGTTTCTCTCCAGTATGAGTTCTCATGTGTGTCTGTAAATTATTTCTCTGGCTAAAATATTTACCGCAAATACCGCATCCGTAGGGTTTTTCGTCCGAATGGATTCGCGAATGCTCCCGCAGATAACCATGACTTGTAAATGATTTACCACAAACATCACATTTGTACGGTTTTTCTCCAGTATGAGTTCTGGTGTGTTCTTTTAGGTAGCCATTCCTGGTGAATGCTTTACCACAAATGTCACATTTGAAAGGTTTTTCTCCAGAATGTGACTTAATGTGCCTTTGTTGATTGCGTTTGTCCATAAATGTCTTTGAACAAATGAAGCATTCATAGGGTCTCTCTCCGGTGTGAGTTCTCACATGCGTCTTAAGACTGTTGTTTTCACTAAATGACTTGCCACAAACATTGCATTTATAAGGTTTGATACCAGTATGAATTCTGGCATGCGTCTGTAATTCATTGCTCTGAACAAATGATTTCCCACAAACACTGCATTCGTAGGGTTTCTCTCCAGTATGAGTTCTTGTATGTCTAAGAAAATTGCCCTTGTCAATAAATGCTTTACTACAAACATCACATTTAAACGGTTTCTCTCCGGTATGAGTTCTCATGTGCGTAAGAAGAGTACCCTTTGCCGCAAAGGCCTTATGACAAACCCCGCATTCAAAGGGTTTTTCTCCAGAATGAGTAAAATTGTGTTGATACAGACCGGCGTGGTCAGTGAATGATTTGTCACAAACATCACAGTTAAAAGGTTTTTCGCCCGGGTGAAGACGCAAATGTTTCTGAAGATGATGCTTTTTATTGAATGGTTTTCCGCAGACATCACAAACAAAAGGCTTTTCACCAGTATGAATACTAGCATGGGCCTTGAGGTTACTGTTTCTATTGAATCTTTTACCACAAACATCACATTTAAACTTTCGCAAATTTGAGTGACTTTGAAACTCGGCTTCAAACCCTTTCTCACAAACCAAGATCTGTTTAACAGTTATTTCGCAAGGTTCCTGCAAATCTGTGCCATATTTAATTGGCTCATTGTTCAAGTTACTCTGTAAATCTGTGCCATATCCTATTGGCTCATTGTTCAAATTACTCTCTAAATCTGTATCGTATCCAATTGGCTCATTGTTCAAGCTACCCTGGAAAATTTTAATATCTTCAGTTTTCTCTTCTTCAAAATGTACGTGACAATTTTCATCTAGATAATCAACTTTCTCTTCTTTAACATGTATTTTAAGGTGAGTTTGTAAGTCATCATACTTTTCAAACGGTTCATGACATATTGTGCACTGAAGATCTATTTTAGCCTCATCAGTTTCCTGTAATATATAAAAGTTATAACATCATTAGTTTCCTGTAATATATAAAAGTTATAAAATCATTAATTTAATATAATATATAAAACTTTTTGCCTCATTAGTTTCCCGTGATATATAAAAGTCATAACATCATTAGTATCCTGTAAAATATAAAAGTTATAACATCGTTAATCTCCTATAATTCACTATTGCCAGTTGAGAAATTGGCAAAAACGTTGTGTTTAACTTCAAATTCAAATGTTTGAAAATAGCTATTGCATGGGGTGGGGGGATACGGAAACAAGGGGGGTAATTGTGTTATTACTTCCAGTGTGAATGATTTTTAAATATGGGAATATATGGTCATATAATAGTGAATTTGACAACCTATTGAGCAAAAGACATAGAAATAATTATCTTTCTAAGAAAATATGAAATTTTCGTAAGCCTTTCTCATATGATGTCTAAAAATACTCATTAAAGTAAAGTTGAAATTGGTACAAATATAATTTTCAACTTCAAATTCAAATGTTTGAAGATAGCCATTCCATGGGGGTGAATGGAAAAACAAGGGAGGTAATTGTGTTATTATTTCCTGTGTCACTGATTTTAATGCTTGGAAAATAATGCCCATGGAGGCATGATCGTATAATACTAATAGTGATCAAGCCGACAACCATTTGAGCAAAAAAGACAAAAAAATAATTATGTTTAGACTTGCTTAGAAAATATGAAATTACCGCTTTAATGAATTAAAAACAAAAATAATCTCACCATGTTTGATCAAGTGGCGCTAGAATTCTCTCTCTCTCTCTCTTTGGATTCGGAAGTTCAAGTTGCGGGGCTTGACTGCTTAGTGCTTGTATACCGTTATCACGACACGACACGAGGTTTCGGTCTGTCTGCCAGAAATCAGGCGTCTCTTTTCTTCGCTTCCTGTCCTCGATCGATTAATTTATCAAGACAAATAAAAGAGTGGCTGTTTCTAAGGTTGATTGTATAACCATTTGAATATCAAAACAATATTAAGAATCAAATAGACGACTTTTCAAATTGAAAAATTGCCTTTTGTTCTGTTTTCCAAAGCCATTTCCGGTTGGGCATGTTTATTTAGGTTGTATTTCTATTTCAGACGAAGATCCATCCAACACGAATAAGTCACATAAAGGGCCAATCCCGATAACTTTCTGAGGAATAAAACTGCTTAATTTTGTGTTAAAATCCCTTAAAACCCATTACCTAAGGCTGACCAACTAACACGATATTTATGATACGCTTGTAAATAACTTAAATCTGACAGTCTTCATCTGGAAATGGAGACTGTTGTATTATACAGTATCTGGATAAAACCAGGCTTTTTTCTATAAAAATAATATGTAGGTGAAATTTACCTTTTGTTATCAAGTACAGTACATGGGTCATTCACTGTATAGACCTCTCAAGAAATGTGAATCGATTATCAGGTCACCCAATGAAAAAATTGACCCGAAATCTTAAAAGGGTTACGTGTCCGGATAAGCAGTGTTGACGTTCACATACAAACGACTCAATATTTTGAGCTGAAATTTTGAGACAATATAAATACACCATGCCTTTATATTTTGGTCCATAAATTTCATAAACTCTCGGACTTTAATTTTTGAGACTCTGTTCTTATCGGGACTGTCCGTTTAAGTCAGGGTATCCATAGAAATTGAAATAGCGTTATTAAGTTTCTGATTATAGAGAACTTTGCAATGACCAAGGAGATAGAATTATACTCCCAGATTATGGCATGCATTTTCTTAGATTTGCGGGTGTGGCAGTTGGTTGGATGAGGGAGATACATTATATATTTGTTTTGTTATCTCGAATCAGAGCAGGATTGCTGAGAATTGTGAAATTAGTTTTATATGTAGAATTAATTGTACAAACAATATGTAGTCCTACTCTATACACTGTTCACCCATGGCTCATTTTTTAAACTATTGGTAAACAAATATGGTATTGGGTAGGGGGGGGGAGATATGCCTATATAAAAACTTGGACAAAGCACCAGTCTGACCAAAGACAACTCATCCCAAGGAAACTCATTCCCATATGAGATGACTCATCCCACGGTAAAGGACAACTCATCACAAGATATTAGCTAAATAAACTAAAAACATACTTATGGAAAAACAGCTACTGATACTTATGGAAAAACAGATACTTATGGAAAAACAGCTACTGATTTATTTAGGCGTCGCCTAAATAAATCAGTAGCTGTTTTTCCATAAGTATGTTTTTAGTTTATTTATCTGCCCAGTTACTAAATGCCTCTTAAAGAATAAGATATTAGCTATGGCAAACATGACATATTGATCAATTTATCGTGAAAAGATGGGCTTCTGGATATCCAATATTTAAAGGAGCTAAGTCGCTAATATTTGGGACCTACATGTAGAAATTGACCCAAATTGGGTCGCAACGCATAAATTAATCTTATATGAATGTATAATGTTTGGCGAAATACACCTGAAGTCTCAACAACATGCCAATCTGTAGCGCCTGGTTATTCCAGTCTACATTATTGTGTATGCTCTCCATGCGTCACCGTCTAGCCTCATTCTCCAAGTCCCTAGTTAAAAATGAGCCCTAAACGGATTATGGTACACGATTCATGTACCAATGATAATTTTTTTATTTTGTCTTAAATATTGGATATCAGAAGACCATCTTTTCCTGTGAGGATCACATCATCAATGTTGATTTAAATTGACAAATAATTTGTGTTTTCATTGTCGAAGATATTGGATGATATTGAGTTTTTTAAAATTGGCATGTGAATCGCATGCCAGAATGCTTTCAAGTGCCATTTGTAATGAAGCGACTTGATGAACAAGGATAAACATGGCGTAGACTGGAATAACCAGAAACCAAACATAGCCATTCAATGTGCACTCTTCGCGTATTTCGCCGAACATAACTGATTAGAAGTTATGAGCAAAAACAGAAACGATTTAATGTAAAGCAGTTTATATACATGTACATTCATATAACATTGGGGGGTTGGGATGGCCTAGTGGTTTAGAGTGCCACGCTTCGACCTCTAGCTGGCCGGTCACCTCTGGCTTGCGGCTGTGGTTTCGAGCCATGGTGTGAGCGTATGTGGCATGGAGATAGGGGCGCCTTCTCAACCTCGTGGGTTTCCTCCGGGCACTCCGGTTTCCTCCCACTGCTAAAGACCCCTACGCGCAAGCGAACTATTGAAATAAATTCAAACCATATGTTAGTCCCGAAATGACCTACTTTGTGTTGAGTGGACGTTAAACCCCATTTCTCTCTCTCTCTCATATAACATTATTACCGTATATGTGTTGTGATTTATTAGTGTCCATTTCGAAGTGCCTGTCTATAGGACTGACTATATATTGTAACCAGAACATTGATCCCAATTTTCTTTGATTTTTCAAAATTCCATTATTTTTAGTGTTTACCAATTTATTTACAGAATTATTCCTTGCTGATATCAAAGTCAAACTAGTAGTCAGCTATCTAATTTAGCCATGGACAGTCACTGTGACTGGGTGAGTAAGACAGAGAGAGAGAAATGGGGTTTAACGCCCACTCGACACAAACTAAGTCATTTTGGGACTAACATACGAGTTAATTTCATTTCAATAATTCGCTTGCGCGTAGGGTTTTTTAGCAGTGGGAGGAAACCGGAGTGTCCGGAGGAAACCCGGGAGGTTGAGAAGGCGCCCCTATCTCCATGCCACATACGCTCACACCAGGGATCGAAACGACAGCCGCAAGCCAGAGGTGATCGGCCAGCTAGAGGTCGAAGCGCGGCATTCTAGACCACTAGGCCCTCCCAACCCCCCTCATGGACAAAGTGAATTAGATCCTTCTTCCCCTGGTTCAATTTTATTTCAATAATTCGCTTGCGTGTAAGGGTCTATAGCAGTGGGAGGAAACCAGAGTACTCAGAGAAAACCCACAAGGCTGTACAGGTGACCCTACTCCTTGCCATGTACAACCAGGGATTTGATACCACACGGCAAGCCATATGATACAGCGCACACCCGCTATGCATTCGGCAATCCGACTCCCCAGGTGAGTAAGACAATGCCTCGCTAACCTGGTGGTCCCATGGTCGATCCCACTACGAAAGTTATACCAGTGTTTTTTCCATAGCAAAAGACAATGTATAGTCGTTCAGATGGGACAAAAATCCAAGGTCCCATGTACATATTGGCATGCACGTAAAAGAAACCTAGAGAGTGGGGATTCAAAAGAAAGGTAGGCCATAATGTCGCTGTCCAGAAAAAATTTCCCTGTCCATTTTGTTCCATTTGATTTATCTCACATTTAACTCCATACTAACCTTAGGCTGCCTGTATACAGTTAGCTCAGCTTGAGAATAGACACTAAGCTAGCTGACTGACATTTTCACTCCTAAGTCCCAAGTATACTTCAAGAAGATGTATTTATTTTTCTTCCATTGAATTAAATTTCAATTGTCGTGACATGGACTTTTTGATATGGCCGCCATTCAGGGCAGAGATATACATGTATTCACAAAGTATAAAATAGATGGGTCACTGTGTGCAGAATGATATAACTCAATTCAGTAATTCCTCATCTTTGTTTATTCTTGTGATACTGGAATTATTTTTATTATTAATCACTTTTTCAATTATTTACAGTAAACATGCATTGTCTATATACTGTTTCTAAATTTGTAACTTCAAGTAGAGAGAGAGAGAGAAATGGGGTTTAACGTCCACTCGACACAAACCAGGTCATTTCGGGACTAACATGGTTTAATTTTATTTCAATAATTCGTTTGCACGTAGGGGTCTTTAGTAGTGGGAGGAAACCGGAGTGCCTGGAGTAACTTCAAGGAAGCTGTGTTGGATCAGTGAATATGATGTTGGTTTCATAACCTACCAAGTTCCTTGGGATTCTCTAATAGGCTTCCCCCTTTGTCTGTGGTGCTTGACTTCCTGTGTACACATTGGGGTGCACGTAAAAGATCCCTTGACAGTTGGAATTCGATATAAGAGTAAGCCTTAGCGCAGCCGCCCAGGCAAAATTTCCCTCATAGCACCGTGTATGGCGTATGCACGTCTTCCATTAGCACAGGTTAGGTGCAGAAGAGTAGGACGTTAAACCCCATTTCATTTCATTTGTCTGTGGTGTATGACAGATCGCCTGGCATGGACGGTTTGTAATGGCTTCAATAGGAAGAAATAAAGACACCTTGGCAGGTGTAATTCGATCAATCTAATTAAAATATAGATCTATATTTCGTTTCATTTTTTATACTTTCGATGGCCTACACTCATGTAGATCTAACAAGTTATAGTGGGAGCTCACGTTCTATGACATCAGGTATCAAGCACGGGCCATTTGACCCGTTAACGTCAGTCATTTGATTAACCAATTAGCAACCGCCATGCTTTTTAAAATCTACTTTTGTTTTGTTTTGATTTCTATCCGCTGGTGTTAGTATAGACGTCATTGGCTGGTAATATCTATCCACAGTTCCACACAAAAAAAGGTCAAATGGTCGATTCGACAGACCATTTGATTGGCTGACCCCTCATTTCAGGCAGAAAACGAGTTAAATAAAAAAGTCCTCCAGATCCAAGAGTAGTAAAGACAAGAAAAAACGAAATTTTGAACTATAAAAAACGAAACGAAATTGGATCTGTGTTTGAATCAGATTGTAATTCAGTATAAGAATAGGCTGTAGCGCTGCTGTCAAGGCAAATTTCCCTCATATCACACAGCTGTCATTAACCCAGTCGGTAAACCCCATTTCGATTATATAATTTCGTAATTAGTTTCTTCTGTATGTTGTAATTCAGGCAAATTTGCCCCACACACCACATGTATGCCCAGTGCCCCAGTCGGTAAATCCCAAGTTCATTTTATGAGTTCGATTCTATAATTTCGTAATTGGTTTCTTCCGTATGAAGTTTGATGTGCCTAATCTGATTTCCTTTATCATTGAAAATTTTACCACAAACATCACATTTGTATGGTTTGTCATCAGTATGGGTTCTCATGTGACGCGTATAATTCCCCTTGGCATTAAACAGTTTCTCGCAAATATCGCATTTATACGGTTTCTCTCCGGTGTGAGTTCTACGATGAGTCTGAAGACCACGGTTATCATTATACGACTTCGGACAAATATCACATTTATAAGGTTTTTCCCCAGTGTGAGTTCTAATGTGAATCTGTAGATCACTACTCTGACAAAATGCTCTACCGCAAACCCCACATTCATAAGGTTTTTCTCCTGTATGAGTTTTTATGTGTTTTAACAAATTTCCTTTGTCATTGAATGATTTGCCACAAGTATCACATTTGTGTGGTTTTTCTCCAGTATGAATTATAAGATGTCGCTTAAGTATACAGCTCTCACGGTATGATTTACCACAAATATCACATTTATAAGGCTTCTCTCCGGTGTGAGATTTCATGTGTTTCTGAACATGATGCTTTTTATTAAAAGGTTTGTCGCATACTTCGCACTTAAATGGTTTCTCCCCTAAGTGAGTTGAGACATGTGCTTTTAGATTACTGCTCCTACTAAAATCCTTTCCACATATGTCACATTTGAATGTTTTCTTCAGACATTTTTGAGCGGGAACCTCTGGTGTATTATTTGGCGTATTTTTCTCAGAGGTTTTGTTTTGAGTCATCTCTTCAAAATACATATGATAATTTTGATCAAGGTCGGCTAGATTACCGTTTTCTTCTTTCACATGGACTTTATTATGGTTTTCTAAATCTTCATATTGTTGAAATATAATGTCACAAACTGTACACTTATGCACAGTTACATCACCATGAGGTTCCTGTAATATATATAAAGGTTATAAATAACATAAATGTCCTGTAATTTGTTCAATTACTAAATGTCAATCAAAGAAGAAAATGTCTATTAGCAGACTAGTGCCGTCACGATACATGTATATTGTTGAATCAATGTGTCAAGATTTATCTTCTCACAGTTCTTGTATTGATAATAAATATTAGAAACTGAAGGTTAGACATTAAACTATGTTTATTTAGACATCATGAGTATCTGTGAAAATTTACGTTGATTTTAATGCATCGTCATACACATTTTAAACCCAATTAGTGCTGGGTATTGCCATGGTTCTTTAGAGTGATAGATTATGCTTTAGACTTCAAATAGGTGACATTGATATTATTAATTAATAAACTATAACACATACTACGTACATGTATCTAATTGAACAATGTTAAATTCTCTGAATGTAATCAAGCTAATATAAAAATTAAGAGGCAAATTTATTCAGGAAACTATAACAATAATTCCTGAAACCACACAGTTTATTGCTCTAGTCAATACAGTTATTAAATATATCTAAAAGATTATTGACATTATAGTGGTACTCGAGAAATACCCTTGATCACTTTAAAAAGTATAAATTGTATTGAATAATTCATAAATATTTGGTCACCAAAAGGTATCTCTTATTTTCCCGGTCATTAAAAGTTTTAGTACAAAGCATCTCACCATTGTTACCAAATCCATGTCACGTGTGACAAATTAACTCGATTGTTCAGCGACGACGCTCTGTTCTGAATAGGTTCAAGAAACAAAACAGCGCCACTTTGGTTCGTTGAGCTTCGTATTACTTCCAACTACCGATAATTAACCATCAGTAGCAGTAACAAAGCAAGCTGTGAAAGAATAAGTTGCAATTCTAATGACAAAACGGAGCGAA
Organism: Patella depressa; assembly: GCA_948474765.1. Taxonomy (NCBI): domain Eukaryota; kingdom Metazoa; phylum Mollusca; class Gastropoda; family Patellidae; genus Patella; species Patella depressa. Next base: position 7,091,412 of record OX419715.1, on the reverse strand, counting down.
AAATGGCTTTTGTTTATTTTGTTAAAGTATTTCCGGTTGGCATATTTAGACACGTTTTGATTTTTGACGTAGATCAATCCAACACGAGTAAGTCACATAATGGACCGTCGAGTACAGTTTCTTTCAAACAGAACTCCTATTTCTTTCCTTTTTTTGTTGAAAATAGGACATTACTTATTAACAGGGACAGGGGCGTAAATGTGGGGGGGGGGGGGGGGGTGCAAAAAAAAAATAGTCGGTCGCAAAATCAGTGCAGTCGGTCGCAAAGTAGAGGTAGTCGTTATCAAAATAAGTATACGTCACGCTACTCACGCAAAACTTTAGTACAAAAATAGTCGGTCGCAAAATCAGTGCAGTCGGTTTCAAAGTAAAGGTAGTCGGTATCAAAATAAGTACTCACTGTATACGTCACGCTACTCAAGCAAAGAAAATAGTCGGTCGCAAAATTAGTGCAGTCGGTCACAAAGTAGAGGTAGTTGGTATCAAAATAAGTACTCACTGTATACGTCACGCTACTCACGCAAAACTTTAGTATAAAAATAGTCGGTTGCAAAATCCGTGTAGTCGGTCGCAAAATAGGAGCAGTCTTAGTATAAAATAACCTTGTCAACTTATCATTTTTGAAAAGATGTTGTGTTTCACTCTCATTCTGTTGTGAGTATAATGTTAGTCTTACAACAAAATGTAACCCAGGGAGAAAAATAGTCGGTCTCAAAATAAGTGCAGTCACTGCTGTCGGTCTCAAACACAATGCCAGAAAAGATCCCAAATACTGTATATCCGTGAATCCGTGAGCCTAAATTGCATACGTCACTCTTATTCTGTTGTAAGTATGTTAAATTGGTCTAACAACAAAATTTCACCAAGGGAGAAAAATAGTCGGTCACAAAATAAGTGCAGTCACTGCAGTCGGTCTCAAAAACAATGCCAGAATAGATCCCAAATGCTATGTATTTGCGTGAATCCGTGTGCCTAAATTGCATACGTCACCCAAAACTATAGTATAAAATAACCATGTCTGCTTGTCACTCTTATTCTGTTGTGAGTATGTTGTTCTATGAAATGTTTTCTACCACGGCAAAAAATAGTCGGTCTCAAAAAAAAGTACTCACCGCAGTCGATCTCCGACTAAATGAATTAATGAAATAAACATACAATCATAAAACAAGCGAAATTGACAGATAAGCCTCAAGATTCTGTCCTATTTCTTATCAACCCCAGTCCCAAAACTTTAAAAGCTCTGTTACATATCTGAAAAATTTTTCGCGCCTTCGGCGCGATTCCATTATAACATCATTCTTCTACTCGGTTACATATCTGAAATTTTTTCGCGCCTGCGGCGCTCAATTCCATTTTAAAATCATTCTTCTACTCCTCAGTTGTCTTATACTGTCTCAGCACTATCATATTCACGATTATAGTGAACTGCCCAGTTTGTAGTACCACTGGTGTGTGGGGCGGGGGTATGCGCATCAGTCGGTCGCATTTTGGCTAAACACCCCCCCAAACAAAATCGTTATGTACGCCCCTGAACAGGGAATACATACATACCCCCACATTGCACAAGCTCATGATAGGTTAGTCGTAACGCAGGTTTTGGCATCAAACTACCCGAGTTTCTGATAACAAGATATTTGTTTTACCAAAACGTCCATTCAAATATATAATGTATGTGTGTACATCATATAAATATATTAATAACGAGAATACACCAGGAATACACTATTAAATGAATTCCAAACACAGATGTGACGTAATCCTTTGATGAAATAGCTGTCCGTTATCTCTAATATCAATCTGTTTCACAGAGAATTACTTACGAAATATCTCTGTAACAGACGACAGTTCACAACAGGTGCGTTGACTGCACGCGCCGTTAGTCATTGGCTCAACGGCTCGTGCAATGTTTACTTAACACCTAACTGCTTCGGGCAAAATGATGCATTTTACTCGTTTTAATACCCATTTACACTAAATAGGAAATATTTTTTAACTCCAAATACTTCAAACGTCTTTATTTACTTTTCTTTTACCTCAAAAAAATGTTTGAGAATTTAATTTGTCGGAGTTAAAAAGTTAATATGCCGTACTCATTAAGCCTCGTCGATGTCATGCTTATCAGTGATTGTAGCGGCCAAGCGAATATTCACTGCGGGATCAGTTTGCTCTAATATTGGTAGAAGAGTGAGTGAGTGAGTGAGTGAGAGAGAGAGAGAAAGAGACGGTTAACGTCCACTCGACACAAACTAGGTCATTTCAGGACTAACATTTAGTTTAATTTTATTTCAATAATTCGCTTGCGCGTAGGGGTCCTTAGCAGTGGGAGGAAACTGCACGGTACCCGGAGAAAACCCACGAGGTTGGACAGGTGACCCTACTCCTTGCCATGCACGTACAACCGTGGATAATAGTTGAAGGTGTAACGTACCAATTATATATCATTTATACGGGATTGTGGAAATTTTTTGAGAATCACATCCACCGGGAAAATATTAAACCCGCATGATTTCATAGAAATGCACGTTTGGGATAGTGAATCAATATTTTAAAATTATGTAAATATTTCAAGTAAGACATTTCAGAATATTGACTGTTCGGAGTAAAGCTACTGCGCACTCATGTAATATCAATATTTGGGATCTAGAAATTGACACAAATGGGTCGCATGAATATATATATAAACCAGAAGTCTCAATCAAATGACCATCTCTTGCATCTGGTTATTCCACTCTACATCGTCGATCGATAGTATCTAATGTCTATGCTCTTCAAGAACATGCCGCCACCGAAAATGTCTAGCTTCGATCTTCGAGTCCCTTGTTACAAATGGCGCTGAAACCCATTATGGTACACGATATTGTCTTAAATATTGAATATCAGAAGCCTATCTTTGTCCGGTAAGATCACAACATCAATGTTGATTTAAATGTACAAAAAATTCGTGTTTTCAATGTCGGAAGACTTTAGATAATACTGTGTTAAGAAACTCAGCTACATTACGTAATATATTGATTCGAACACTCAATTGAAACGTCCAAAAAAAACGGAAAAAGTTCTTTTTACTCTTTTATTAAAGTTTTCACTGTTTACGAAACGTTCTAAATAGAAGATATGTGTACCAGGGAGTATAATAATAGTTAACCGATTTTACAGGGCATCCCAGCCAGTTCCACATCTTTTAATGGATTTACCTCCCATTGACAAGGTCAAAACTTCAATTTATATGGGAGACAACTCCTTTTAGCATTGTAGCTATTCTTACATGGATGTGGACCACCATTAATACAAATTGTAGCGCAAGCTGTATTTGAACATATTTGTCCTTTGTTCCCCCATTATGCATGCTTTGATGTAGAATTGGTGCAGATGCATTGAATTTCTGTTTTGTGCCCGGTAAGGTATCAACGCCATGAGGCTTTGTTTTGTACAGGAAGAGTAGAGCCCGCTGCATCATAAGATCTGCCATTGATTCAACTGGCGTGGTTTCGATTCCCCGGTTGTACGTGACAATTGAGTAGGGTCGACTGTCCAACCTGTAGAGTGCCCAGAAACAAATTGTGAACCTTTGCCCAAATCTGGAGGTGGCCTTAAGAAAAAAAGACCGGTTGGGGCGGTTCGGGAATTTCCGGAGTCCCCCCAATACTTAAACCTAACCCTGAAGTCTCAAGTAAACCATTGTAAACTACGACCATGATGCTCCGACCTGTAGGGTCACAAATTCCTAAGATATGTTGCCGACAGTCCCGCATGCTACTGCGATCATAATTATATTGTTTGGTCTTGCGATGTTCCTTATTACACGAACAGAAACAACAGACAAATTACAACATGATTTTAAAAATACAAACTGTCTTCTATTTGGCTTTACAACCTATAATCTAAATCAAATTTTGGTATTATTCGTGTGATTCATTACATATAATGTACATTTTCATTCATTTTGTTACACTTATTATGTGTTTGGGAGAGCGATTTTACATAGACTATCTCTCCAATCCTATTCAGACAACCCGATTAAAAATATCCTTAGTTTAGATAAAAAAAAAAACCAAACTTCTAAAAAGGGTTAGGTTTTACTATTCCCGAAAATACTCATTCATATAATTAGCATCTTCTTTGTTCTTCAGATTGAAAAAAAATGAGGTATGTTGTAGATTACTGGAATTACGAAGTAGGGGTGTCGGGGCTCCAATATCCCTCAAACCTTGATAATGGTTCAATTAAGTATGTTCGAAAATTAAGGATGAATAAATATCCAGGTAAAAAATCGATTATAATGAAATTGTGGAGATTTATTAAATATATCACGAAAATAAATAAATCTAACGACTAGCTGACACACCTATGTCGTAATAGACTTGTCTAAATAAAACATTAGTTCTCTCTCTATAATTACAAAAAATACTGTGTTTTGCTTTTCTGCCAAGAAAGAGTTCACCAAATTTCAAATTTGTTGAAATGTTGGTTAAGGTGGTCAGTTTGATTCTCTTGCTACAGTTAGTCCATGGTAATATAGTTCCTGGACTTAATTTAAAGTCATCTTATCAGAGGTAAATCTTAGATTTATTCCGATTCCTAATGCTCTAACTATTAAAGTAAAAGCAATGCAATAGGTGTAGTGAACGACTGGATAACTCACTGTTGTTACTAAATAACTCACTGGATAACTCACTGTTGCAACTTTGGATTGTTTGGGCGGAAACAATGCGAAAATCATGTTTATATCATCTATTAAAGAGCAGATATGTGAACTACAACAGTAGCAATGGGGCTGAGGGGGGGGGGGGGGGCACGCCCCTGGATCCGCGTCTGTAAATATACATTATCTCTAGCTAAATCTGATTATTGCAAGTCTTTATTTAGGCTTCAGCTGTCATAGAAATTAGATCTTTATTTACACAACAAGCACAAAATCAGCTTGGATTTAAACAGGATTTCGTTGACTGATTTAATTTTAAATGGCGTCGTGAGAGGCAGATTAACCATTACGTTGACTTCATACTTTTAGATCGAGGCTAAATGATAGAGTGTACGAAGCAATCAAGGCCGCTGTTGAGCGAGGCCTTAACAAATGACAGCTAAACTATATAAGGGATGCAAACTAAACACAGATAATGACAAATTATACAATTCCTGGAGACCGTGTGATGACTAATACAGACGGACAGGTCTTAATAATATCAATAAAAATATTTTCATTTCCACAATATAGGTACGACGGGGGTGGGGGAGTCCAAACTACATCAAAAAAAAAATAATGCCTTGCATCAATGAAATTACATCACAAAGTAATCCTGCAGAAATTCCTGGATCCGCCCCTGGTCCTAAGGTTATTTGGAATTCTTACCTACTATTTTTCACTCTGATTCTACTTTATTATACAGCTGAAACACATTGATAAAGATTCAACGCCATTTTCAAGTGTGGAGGTCGGTGTTCGATCCCTGCATTGGCCGAGAAAGTTCATCTCGATAAGAATTCTCAGACTTCGTCAGTAAGAATTTACTCAACTTCAATAACTGTTTATGAGAAATATGTTAGTTCCAGAAACACAAAACTTTGCACATAACTTTCTTATTGATGTATTTGATACATTAAAACAACAAAAGTTTTATATTTATTAAGGGGAAAACAACCTCGTGGGTTTTCTCTGGGTTCTCCGGTTTCCCCCCACTGCTAAAGACTCCTACATTCAAGCAAATTATTGAAAAATTAAAACCATGTTAGTATTGAAATGACCTAGTTTGTGTCGAGTGGATGTTAAATATCACCTCTCTCTCCCTCTCTCTCTCTCTCCTAATATTGTCATCTATTTCAGGGTAAAAAGAGATGTTAATAGTCCACCAAAGATGAATACCACAGCAGAAAATGTAAGACAGTTTTAATCTAGCTAATCTTGTCTTTAAGAAATCACTCCTCTACAAACATTACTTAAAGTAGCTAAGCCTCTAACTCAATATCATCCAAAATATTCAACATTGAAAACACGAATTATTTATCAATTTAAATTAACATTGATGCTGTGATCTTACCGGGAAAAGATGGGCTTCTGATATCCAATATTTAAGACAAAGTAAACATTTTACCATTGGTACACGAATCGTGTACCACAATGCATTTCAGCCCCAGTTTTAAGAAGAGACTCGAGGGGCGAGGCTAAACACATTGAACCAAAGTAAATGACATACACGTATGTAGACTGGAATAACCAGACGCTAGAAACTTGCGCTCGATTTTAGACGACTGGCTTATTTCGCCGAACATAACTGATTTGAAATTAGAGTAAATCAGTTTATATACATTCATATTACAGTATTATATGGGTTGCGACCCACTTCTGTCAATTTCTATGTCTAAAAAGTTAGCGACTTGGCGCCTTTAATTGTAATCATGAAGATTTTTATTTCAGTCACAAAGCCATTTTCTATGTTGACGTTAGATTGTATAAAGAGGAAATAACCACAATGACTCCCCCTGCCGTAGCTAGTGTACCTTTAGATACTCCTTAACCAAAGAAAAAAGCCAAAAATAAATCTCTTGTGTGTAATTCTAAAAGATCAAAATCTATTAACAGTCGGGGACATTTTGTATTGAACAAAAAACAACATATACCCTACCAATCTGTTTCACAGAGAAATTACTTACGAATTATCTCTGTAACAGATGGCTGTCCAGAACACGTGCGTTGACTGCACGCGCCGTAGTCATTGGCTCAACGGCTCGTGCAATGTTTACTTACAATGTAACACCTAACTGCTTCGGGCAAAATGATGCATTTTACTCATTTTAATACCCATTTACACTAAATAGGAAATATTTTTTAACTACAAATACTTCAAACGTCTTTATTTATTTTTCTCTTACCTCAAAAATTGTTTGAGAATTTAATTTGTCGGAGTAAAAAAGTTAATATGCCGTACTCATTAAGCCTCGTCGATGTCATACTTATCAGTGATTGTAGCGGCCAAGCGAATATTCACTGCGGGATCAGTTTGATACCCTACAACACAATGTGGAAGTAATTAGTAAAGGCTGATTCACAAACGACTAAATAATAATTTAAAGCCCCAATAACACTCTTGTTGTAACTGAAAAATATGTCCCAATCTTCATTCTGGTCAACAAATCGTATTATTTTAGAATATTCCAATTAAATGATGATATAAATTTCATCTTAACACACCTAATTTAAAAAATTGGAAAAATTCAACCAATTGATTTGAAAAGTCTAACGTAAACCTTTTCAAATGTGACTTGGATTTTAAAATATTTTCGAACCCTCTGGACAAATAAAATAGGATGTAATGGATAATTTATTGTCCCTTTAAATGCACTAAACAGGCCTAAATGACTACTGTTTAATCTAAACTGTTCACGTCTTTAATTGAACATAATTGATTAGAAATTATAATATTGTTTTTAGAAATTGAATATAAATCACATACTTTCAACATGTGCTTTTAGAACCATTTTTGTCTTTTTCAAGGTTCAAAAAAATGGAGCCATACCACCGTCCGATAGTGAAGATAAGGACAATACCCAACCCATGACTGATGATGAAAAACGTCAACTTAGTTTAGACATTAACAAGTTGCCAGGTAAGTCACACCGACGGGAGGGGGTTGGGATGGCCTAGTGGTTTAGAGTGCCGCGCTTTGACCTCTAGCTGGCCGGTCCCCACTGGCTTGCGGTTGTGGTTTCGATCCCTGGTGTGAGCGCATGTGTCAAAAAAATCCTGGATCCGCCACTGGGCATGGTCATAGGGGTACCTTCTCAACTTTGTGCGTTTCTCCCACCGCTAAAGACCCCTACCTACGTGCAAGCGAATTATTGAAATAAAATTAAACCATATGTTAGTCCCGAAATGACCTGGATTGTGTCGAGTGGACATTAAACCCAATTTGTCTCTCTCTCACATTGGCAGGAAAGAGTATTTGTTCAATTTGGTGAGTCAAATCGCTAACATTTGGGACCTAGAAATTGACACAAGTGGGTCGCAACGCATATAATACTGTAGCATGAATGTATATAAAACTGATTTACATTCAGTGGTTTGTGTTTTTACTCTAATTTCAAATCAGTTATGTTCGGCGAAATAAGCCAGCAGTCTAAATCGAGCGCAAATTTCTAGCTTCTGGTTATTCGAGTCTACATATGCCGTTTGATTTGGCGCAATGTGTTTAGCCTCGTATCTCGAGTCTCTTGTTAAAACTGGGGCTGAAACGCATTATGGTACACAATTATGTACCAATGGTAAAATGTTTTATTTTGTCTTAAATATTGGATATCAGAAGCCCATCTTTTTCCGGTAAGATCACAGTATCAATGTTGATTTGAGCTGACAAATAATTCGTGTTTTCAATGTTGAAGATTTTTGATGATATTGAGTTAGAGACTTGGCTACTTAGTACTTTAAGTCTAGTCTAATTAATAGTTTATAACATTTCAGGCCCAAAGAGAGACCCTCAATAGGCAGATTTAGCTCTTGCATAATGTATGCTTAATATTTTATTTTGTAGACGATAAGCTTGAACACCTTTTTCACTTAATTCAGTCTAGAGAACCGTCCCTGCAAGATTCCGATCTTCTGGAGATAGGAATAGATTTTGGAACATTAAAGCTATCTACACTCAGAGAAGTGGAATCTTATGTGGCATCCAGTTTACAAAACAATCCACATGGTAAGTTGGTAAACGTTTTTTTCCGTCCACCGGAGCCTGGTCTTATGACGTCATATGTGGATTGTGGGTTAGGATAAGGGTTAGGCTTGGCCCAGGGTTAGGGTTAGGGCTAGCCCTGTCTACATCTCGAGACTGTGACGAAATCTGCAGGCCACAGCCCTTACCCTAACCCTTATCCTAACCCACAATCCACATATGACGTCATAAGACCAGGCTCCGGTGGACGGAAAAAAATGCTTACCTGGTAAGTTGAAGATTCTAATCTCTACTCTCAGGAGTCACAATGGCTAATTGAGTAAGATGCTGGCTCGTTACTCGCTAGACTGGAGGTCAGAGGTTCGAACCCTGTATCCTCCGAGAAAGTTCATTGGGATTTTACGACGTGGTTTCCTCGTGTTAGTGGTGCAGGATGAAGGCCCTGACAAGGACAGCTTTCGTTCGGATGGGACAAAAAAACGAGGTCCCGTCTACACATTGGCGTGCAACGTAAAACATCCCTCTGCACTTGGAATTCGATATATTTACCCGTTGCCCGGGCAAAATTTCCTCATAGTAGGCTACACTGTATGACGTATGCCGGTCTTCAGTAGCCAAGTCAGAGCAGAACAGTAGGACGTTAAACCCCATTTCATTTCATTGGATAAGAAACGCTGGGTCAATATATTGGGCTTTGCAATGGGTGAATTGCTGTTACTTGTTTAATCAATCAGCGTTGGCGTTTCTAATGGTTTACCCACACTTCCATGCATCAAAAGGTCAAGAACCCACCGTAACAGATTGTTTCATTCTCTTCCAGATCCTAGTGTAGTAAAGACAAGTATCAAGAAAACTTGAACTATAAAAACAAAATGAAATAGGATCGGTGTTTTAATATAATCTGATTGTGATTTTAAATACAATTTTTTTCAGTTTCAGAAGAAAGTAACACAGTTGATGTTGTTGGTGGTCCAAGTCGACTAGCTAACAGTGGTAGCAGCTCTTCCAGTTATTTCAAATACTGCACCATATTTATAGTGTTCCTTTTCATATAACTTGTTCAGGGGCACTTTACAAAGTCTTACCTTGAAAAGTTGTGCTTCTGATATGCAATATTTAAGACACAATGAAAATTTTAAAGTTGGCACACGAATCGCCAAAGGCTGCAGATAAAAAAAAAAAGAGTTCTTGGAAATGAAACATGAGCCTTTTTTTACAAGGTTAATGTAATTTGAAGGATTTACCTCCTTTGGACGATGTCAAAACTCCAGTTTTACATGGGAGACAACTCTTTTTAGCAACTCTAGCTATTTCTTTATGATGTAGACAACCATTAATACAAATTGTAATGCAAGCTATAATTGGATAATATTTCTCCTTTATTTCCTGTCATTATGCAAGCTTACCTGTATTGAATTTCGGTGTAGAATGGATGCAGAGGCACTGAATTTCTATTTTGTGTCGGATTAGGTATTAAGACCATGAAATAAAATCCAGGAACGTGGAAGTAGTTCCAGTGGTGGAATTCATCAAAAAACAGCCAAAGCAAGATGCATGGCACTTGGGTTTGCTAAGTGCCAGTATTTAAGGGTGGGGGTTGGATGGCTGAATGGTTAACACGTTGTATCATAAGGTCGTCATTGAGTCAGCTGGCGTGGTTACAATTCTCTGGTTGTTTGTGATTAGTAGGGTCACCTGTCCAACCTCGTAGGTTTTCTCCAGGTCCTCTGGTTTCTTCCCACTGCTAATTAGTCCCAAAATGACCTAGTTTGTGTCGTGGACATTAAACCCCATTTCTCCCTCTCTTTGCCTCTCTAACTCACTCAGCAATAAGAAAAGTTGTTTAGTACAAAAATAGTTTTTATTATTAAATTAATGAGTAATATTGAGATTTTACAGTTAAATTTAAAGATTATATTTGAATAAAACATACACAGATCTGGATAACTGATGTACAACATATTCAATATCACTATTCCCTACATACAATGTGTGTTTCAAATCAAGCCTGGAAATTAGCCTTGGTCACAGACAATGTCAAGCACAGATTCAGGCTTTATCATGTACAAAACCTCTGGTGACTGTCATTTTGTCAGGCACAGATTCAGGCTTTGTTAGGCACAAAACCACTGGTGCCTGTCATTTTGTCCAGCATTGATATATGTCTTTTTTTTACTGATATTATACATACATCTCTAGCACTAAGTTGAAAATGTTATGTACTATTTCATTAGTGCCTGACATCTAAAACCATTATTTCCAGATCTGGTTTCAAACAGTTCATGGTAAACTTGATTGTCGTTAATCTCACATGGAATGTACAGACATTGGATCTAAATTGATAAGATTTATAAGCGAACATAAAAAAATAATATATAATAATAAAAAAGGTCAATAAAATAAATAGTTTTTGACAGATCAATACACAGATCTAATCTCAAAATATTGTTCTTCAGTTGAATTAACAAGAAAAAATCTAATAAAAGATCAGTTTAAAAAAGTAAATCACAAATATCAATTACGGGACATCAAATTATTAATAAACAGGACCCCCTTTCTAGAAATCCTAACTAAAGAGAAAAACAAAATGTTAGTAGATACTTCAATTTTGATTGGCTAAGCACTAAAATCAAACTAATATTATCCATTCGACTTTCTCGAATTTGAATTTTATCTTAGTTAAAAAATTTAGTGAATCAGGCCTCAGGTGACCTACGGGTCTGATCCAGATTCGGTCATTTTCCAAAGTCGTAGGTCCCGACCGGGATATACATGTACGGCCGAAATGGAACCCATGCTCAGGTCTATTACAAAACAAAAAAAAGATAGCTAATTTGGGAGTTCCAAATATCAAACAGTAAAAATGAGTAAAGTTAAGATGGTTTGCTAGTAGAGCTATCAACATGAAAACTTCAGGAATTGTACAAATTGTCAAAATAAGGTCAAGCAAGATGTTTGGGGATTTTTTAATTATTTTTTTTAGGAGTTATACCATATACATTTGTAAATACATGAAAGGAGTGGAAGATATTTGTAGATTTATTTAGCCATGTACCAGACTTCATTGTGTCGGAGCAGCACAGTCAAGGGATTATCATAGCCAGCTGTATAGAAGTATTCATCATTGTAGGTTTCTCCAGATCCATTCAAGTCTGTGGCTAGCTGTCTGGCTCTTTCAACCCATTGAGAAGCAGTTATCATATAGCCACTAAACGACCTGGTGATATAAATTATATATATTATAGTATCATGGTTAAAGATAGGCTGCCAGGCAACAAAACATACGCCCACAGCAGCTAAATCATAGCCACTTAAAGACCTGTTTGATAGAGAGAGAGAAATGGGGTTTAACGTCCACTCAACACAAACGAGGTCATTTCGGGACTAACATATGGTTTTTAATTTTATTTTAATAATTTGCTTGCGCGTAGGGGTCTGTATGTAGTAGAGGGAGAAAACCGGAGTGCCCGGAGGAAACCCACGAGGTTGAGAAGGCGCCCCTAATTCCATGCCACATAAGCTCACACCAGGGCTTGAAACCACAGCCGTAAGCCAGAGGTGACCGGCCAGCTAGAGGACCTGTTGATACTAATTATACATACAGTTACTGAATTCGTCTGCTTAAATAATGGTAAGAGTTATGCCCCTTTATTTTCGGTAAAATGTCTGACACGAAAAATTTTGACATCCCATCACTGATACAGTATCATTGTTAAAGATGACGCTCCACTCTATTCCCAGCTTGTATTTGATAGGGAGTAGCCATAAGGTGCCTGTCCAACCTCAAGAGAGAGAAGGAGGAATACTTTTGAATAGAATTATAAACACACCAAAGTACAACTGTACACTTCGCTGAAATGAAATGGGGTTTAACGTCCCATTGTTTTGCTCCTAACCTAGGCTAATTAAGACCGGCATACTCTATACAGTGAGCTATCGAGGAAATTATACCCGGGCAGCAGCTCTACGACTTATCGTTATATGGAACTTCAATTGCCAAAGGATCTTTAATGTGCATGCCAATGTGTACACAGGACCTTGTTTTTTCATCCCATCTGAACAACTAGACAGCGAAATTGGGGCGTGAGCGTACGAAACTAACGTACGAAAATTAAATGATAGCTGGGTTTTTTTTTTAATGTATACTACAATGAATGGCCATTTTGCTCAGTAATCCCTGCCAGAATTTGAGCTACTTTTTTTAAATTTTTGTTTAGAACTGATATAAATTAACTATTAGTCAATCCCCATGCTAAAAACATTAACCGAATTGATTGTGTATATCTGAAAGAGACACAACCGAAGAACAAAGTAGTGCCAATATGCCGACGTCAAATCTAGAGTTGTATTTCAATCGGGGATGGGAGTGGGGTAAAGGCTGAATCGTTTTACGCATGCACTTTTCAAAAGGTCTTTCTTTGAGTATGTATGAAGAGAGAAAAATGGGGTTTAAAGTCAACTTGACACAAATTAGGTAATATCGGGACTAACATATGGCTCAATTTTATTTCAATAATTCACTTGCAATAATGGCATTTTTTAGCAGTGGGAAGAAACTGGAGGGCAAGGAGAAATCCCATGACCTAGTTTGTATCAAAAGGATGTAAATCTCTTTGACTCTCTCTCTCTCTAGCTGTGATAATAAAAACTTACTTGACATAAGCATCAAACGGCTCAAATTTAGTGACCTTGACTGTAGGATCAGACGGAGTAGGGGGGTCGGTTACTTTATTGGCGAGGTAGAACGACATGGTAAAGTTACTCTCACAAGCTGGACCAGCTCCTGGTATTAATCTCGTTATTACAGGTACTGTCATAGCTATCTTCTCACCTGGTCAATAAATAATAATAATAATGTTAAAGATAGGTTCCTTAGAAAGTATTTAATGGTATGGCAATTTTGGTATATCCGGAAAGAAGAAATATCCAAACTTATTGGAAAAATACTAGATTCCCTGAAAAACACTCATGGACAGGACAAAAATGTACAGGTTCCACTAATAGTGCAAGAAACCACCGAAACATTTGATCAAGAAATAACAACCACTCCTTAAATCAAGCTGTCAGACAATAAGCCATTTGGGTTACCAGTAAGTTATACCCTGACATTTTTGCCCAGTGCTTGTCCCATGGATGTTTTTCGTGGAATCTGTATTTTTCTAGAACTGGGCGTCTCTACTTTCCATTATACTAAATTTGCCATTGTTTTATTGGTTTGTCTGTTCGTTTCTAGAGTTTAACATCCACTTCCACCAGGGGTGATATCATAGATAAATGTTTCCAGAGGAAGCTCAAAATAGGCCTGATCCTGCTTGTTTGGGTAAGAAATAACATGAAATGTGGTTTAACGTCATACTCTTCTGCACCTAACCTAGGCTAATGGAAGCCGGGCATTCACCATATCGAATTCCAAATTCCAAGGCATCTTTTACGTGCACGCCAACGTGTACACAGGAGCTCGGTTTTTCGGCCCCTTCAAACGACTAGACAGCTGTCCTTGTCAGGCCCTCCGTCCTGCACCAGTGGCAAGGGGGAAACCACGACCGAAATTTTAATGAACTTTCTTGGCCAATGCAGGGATTGAACACCCAACCTCCAGGCCAGTGAGACAGCGCCTTACCGAGTGGACGCTTACGGCTGGCCCCCAGATTCATTCACTTGATTTGATATTTGTTTAGTTTTTTTGCAATGTCTATTTTCTGTCTTGTCCGCAGGTTAAATCTTGTAGATTTTTGTTTTGTGTGAAGTGCTGTCCTCCTGCACTTACTATTAGGTAAGCGTTTTTTAGTCACCATGATCCCCCATAACTATCATATAAATACTTCTGTGAGAATTTATCTTTTAAAATAGCATTATGCAAGAGCAAAATCTGCTTATTACAGGTCTTTCTTTAGATCTGAAATGTTATCTAAATAATCAATTAGACATTAATTAACTTATCCAGACCATAATAAACTCTTGATGTCAAGGCGGATTAAATTCCTATATGCCGCTTAACAGCCATTGATAATTAAATCAATCAAGTGGATAATCGAGACTATGCTGTTTATATTTATGATTTCAGTAATGATGACCGAGTCTATGTGAATATTTCACTCGCTTCGTTATCGAGTGGATCAATTTGACTGAAATTTTCAGCAAATTGCTTTTATACTATCTAGTTTTTAACTGTTATATTGAGAACTCCCAGCTCTTTATCTTATCTCCCATGATGTATCTTTAAGCCACCATCTGCTATATCAATTTCATACTGATTATGCTTAGTTCATTGATAGCGAATAAAAAGCCACCACAGAATGTCATCATGAATCAGGAAAGTTGTCTGAATAAAGTTTTGCAGTTTATGGCACATCTTGCCATCTCTTTATCTTATCTCAAATAATTTATCTATAACTCACCTTTTGAGTTATTACCAGAAATGTAATGAAATAACCTCATGAACATGGTTCTTTGGGCCTGTGTGAAATCAATGCCAGTAAGCTGTGTAGACACCCAGTGAGTAGTAGGATAGCTTCTCTTCTCATATTTACCCTGTCGAAAATATCATAAAACATTCATGAGAGAAAATATATCACTTAATTAACATACATTGTGCAAGAGCTAAATCTTAAAAAGACATTAAACATGCATTATGCAAGAGCAAAATCTGCCTCTTTCTTTAGGCCTGAAATGTTATAAAAACTATTAATTAGACATTAATTAATCTAATTAATCTTAATCAACTCTCTATGTTAAGGCTAGCATGAGATTTTTGTTGGATTGTAGTTCGATTCGCTGAAATATTTTCCTTCATGATTTACCACTAAAAATGGGTAACCGAGGCTACTGGTTTTGTCTTACCGACTTTAGTAATGATGACCGAGGGTAAGCGGAAATTTCAATCGCTTAGTTCTAAGCTAATAGTGGATCAATTTGACTGATATTTTCAGCAAATTGCCTCTTTATTAGCTAGTTTTTAACTATAGTAGTGAGAACTGCCAACTCGTTATCTAATCTCCCATAATGTAACTTTAATTAACTTATTGGGGGATTTCATTACGGGACCCACAGCTGAGAGGGGGGTTGGGATGGCCTAGTGGTCTAGAGTGCCGCGCTTCGACCTCTAGCTGGCCGGTCACCTCTGACTTGCGGCTGTGGTTTCGAGCCCCGGTGTGAGCATATGTGGAATGGAGATAGGGGCGCCTTCTCAACCTTGTGGGTCTCCTCCGGGCACTCCGTTTTCCTCCCACTGCTAAAGACCCCTACGCGCAAGCGAATTATTGAAATAAAATGAAACCATATTATGTTAGTCTCAAAATGACCTAGTTTGTGTCGAGTAGACGTTAAACCCCATTTCTCTCTCTCTCTAATTAACTTATCCAATGCTTGTGATGATTACTTGATTTGAATAAATTTTATGAGGGTTGATTTAAATCAAATGGATAATCAGTTGTACGACACAAAGAGTGGGGTCGCCTGTCCAGTGTCCACCTTTTTAGGTTTTCCCCACATGTGTAGGTCCTCCAATTTTACCCCATTGTTTAAGACCCCTACTTGCAAGCAAATTTGAACAGTATGTTAGTCCTGAAATGACCTAGCTTTAATCAAGTGTACATGGAAATATTTCTCTCTCCTCCCTGCTTCTCACCTTGACATTTTTAACAACAGTGAAGGCTGGGCAGTCTAATTTATGACAGAACTTGGGTACAGTGCCAGTGGAAACTTGCTGATCGCCTTCAGTCTGTTCGAAATTCTCCACTAATTTTTGTATTGGTTTAATCTTGAAATTCTCGACTAGTTTTTGTACAGGTTTAACATCAAGCATACGACGAATACTGAAATTAAAAATAAACACGTGAAAATACAGGACACTATTGTGAACCCAACAACGGCACAACCTGAAATTCAAGCCTGGAAATACACGTAAGGCCCCGGTCACTCACATATTCAGGCCTTGTCAATTACAAAAACCTCTGGTGCCTGTCATGTTAGTCTTCACTGATTTATCTTTTTTTATTGATATCATTGATACATGTCCAGCACTAGATAGTTTATATCAATATCAAAACGCTACCGCGCGCGGGGCCAATTAAATATTCAATTTAGTTACACTTTCAACTGGTCTTGAATCCTGTAAAAATGAAAGTAATATTCTACTGAGTCGAAACAACGTCCTTAACAACTTCAAGCTAAACCAGCGCCCCCGCCCAAATCCACTATTCCAGATGTCTAGGTCAAACATGACTGATGTTGAGTAAAGCGATGAAAATAAACCACAATTTTTCAAGAGAGGAGTTATAAAGCTTGATCTGAAATTGGTTCCATCATGTACAAAAGTAATGGGTTTGGAATTCCAGATATGTCACTAAATTTTTGCCGTTTTAATTAATAAAAATTGAAGACATGTCAGGAACAGACCGTAAAATTAAGACTATAATACTACATGTATATCTTCAAACATTGATAACTTCGCTCAGAACAAAGTAATTTGACAGAAAATAACACCATACATAGATTAGCATGGGGGCATTTCAGCCTCAGTTCTAGCAAGAGACTTGAGGAACGAGGCTAGAAACATTGCACCAAATCAAATGGTGTTTGAGTGTATGTAGACTGGAATAACCAGATGTTAGAAATTTGCACTTGAGTAAAAACGGAAACCATTGAATGTAAATCAGTTTTTATCACTCAATAACCCATTTGACAGTAGATATCGCTTGTGTGATAAATTACATAATCTACTGCTTAGGAGATATCGCTTTTCATGAATTTGATTGGTCAATCTAAAAGGAACTATACTTTCTTTTATTTTAAAGAAACCACTATGTATTTCAAATGAAAAGTAACTTCTTTTTTTGTTAAAAAGAAATTGTTTATATTTAATTGACCTTGAAGGAAATACTGGGTCAATTTGTAGGACTTTGCAATATACATTCATATAATTTTTATATCATATATGTTGCAACCCAACTGTGCAAATTTCTAGGTCCCAAATATTACTATTATAGTATAGCAATGTAGCTCATCTAAAAGAGTAAGCCTATAGCAATAAAATAAAAATCGACATTGTACCGTATCAGGACAGATACGGACAATACGATGCATCATGTAACAATCTTATTTTTGTAAGCAGAATCTGATAGTTCACAATACAGTAAAAGTAAAAGCTGAACAGTGGGATGTTTAACACCATTTCCTGGCCTAAGGCCACTAGTGACTAATTAAGTGACTATAAAGGGCCCAGAATGGTACGGTAATTTGGATTATAATTCGATCATAACAGTTATTGAGTTATAGTCTAATACTATGTAGGAATTTGAATATTTTTTATACATACCTCTGATTAGAAATGGTTCCACTACTGATGCCTTCCGTCATACTTCAGGCACAGTAGTGGCTTTTCCTACAGAGTTCCTTTGCGCAAGTTTTGTAGTCAAATGACTACAAAAAGTTTACTGGCCTATAGCTCCCTTAATTTACACAGACACTAACCCAAAACTGTACTGCACATAGCTTAACATATAATAAATCAATTCCCCATTGAAATAAAGGTGAAGCCTTACCGCATAATTAAATGATTTGATAAAATCAAATCCCTTCATGAAAATTCTCAAGTTCTGAAATTATAATGGCCGCCCAGTCAAATAGCGCATGCGCAATCCAACTCACGTGATCATACGCCCCTTCCATACATGGCATATGACCGTAATTATATGCTAATGACCTTAGCGTGGGAAAATATGTCAGAAACAATAATAGACTGCGTGTTTGGGAGGTTGGGCATAAATTTGTCGCTCAAACCTGGACAAAAACTGATAATAGATTTTATTGTTCAAAAAAAGGATGTAATTGGCGTCTTTGACATTTCAGCCGAGATTCTCTTATAGTATCTGTGCTGGGTCAGCGTATCGTAGGCATTGCCTTATATGGAAAAAGATGGGCGGAGTTAAGGCGTCGCGGTATTTGGCGAGATTTCAACTGGCCTGTGTCATGGCTGCCTGCACATTACAAGAACACCGCTAAGAAAATGTAAAACGCATAACCACAAAGAAAAACTGTTCGGTAACTCTTTTAGTTGTTAAGACTTCATTATGTATGATATGATTACTTATCTTAATACAAACTGTAATGACAATTCTGCGTTTTAACCTATTTGAACTTGCGTCAACGGTCTTAGACTGTACCACTTGTAACGATAACCAGCTATAGTTATCGTTACATTATAGTAACTAACCTCTGATAAGATGACTGTAAATCAAGCCCAGGAACTATGTTACCATGGACTAACTGTAGCAAGAAAAACAAACTGACCACCTTAAACAACATTTTGTCAAATTAAGGGTCACAGTATATACTCTATATAGCGCAGCAAACCACTGATCTTTTTTTAATAATAACGAAACCTAATGTTTTATTTAGACTAGTCTATTAAGATATAGGTATGTCAGCTAGTCATTAGATTTATTCATTTTTGTGATATATTCAAAACATCTCCACAATTTCATTTATAATCGATTTTTACTTGTATATTATTCATCCTTAATTTTCGAACATACTTAATTGGATCATTATCAGTGTTTGTGAGATATTGAAACCCCGAAACACCTACTTCTTGATTCGACTATTCTATTATCCGGGCTTCCTCACGTGGCCATACCTCATCCTCCCAAGTGTTTCGTAACAACATAAAATTGACACCCAATCGCCAATGTTGATGCATTTTAATTATACATCCCAAAATTTGTGATGTCAGAATTGATCATAACAGTTCCTTAACTAACGTTCTAGTGTCCTAATAATTTTAATAATGGAACTAAACCAGTAGCGATTAGGCTTTACTTTCAATTTGTTTTTATGCGAATTTGGCGGAAACGATGGTTTGGTGTTAGTTATCCAGTGACGTAGCTGATATGTATATGCAGGTTTGCGTCTGGCTAATCAAGCGTCTGTTTCATAACAGTCCTCAAAATTGACCTACTTCAATCTCAATGACCCCGATTTTGTTTACAAAATACAAGGGCCCCAAAATCGGTCTCGGCGTCTCTTAATTTCATATTTTTTTTTATTCAGAATTTGCTATTTACATCCAATCCCTCGATTTATTTTGATCCGTCCATTATTATTTCATCGACGCTTCTTTCTTTTTTGTAATTCATTCTCCATTATTATTATGCAAACATCACACTTACATCACTACTTTCGTTTTGTTTATCGAATACTGTGCAAACAACATTTCGCTCGTTATATAAATCGACCAACTTCAGTTGTATGAGGTTTGATATTTGATACGTATTTATTTCTGATATCTCTTTGATTCTGCGACTTTATGTCAATATTGTCTAAAAGGATATCTTCTTTGATTGGCATTTGTAATTGAACATATTAACACAATTTGGTACAAATTTATGGATACACAATTACTGAGTTTGATAAGCGACGTTTCGACGAGGATGCTCTCGTCTTTATCAAGCAATTTGCAATGATACAAATTATTGTGAATAGTGTAGGCAAATATATACAGAATATGCAACAAAGATAAAAATCTAAAAGGATGTCAAGAAAATAAGTTATGAAAGAGACAAAGAGTGAATCACAATATTGCATAGGATATAGGCCTAATTAAAACGATTGATGATTGACTCATTGAGTACAAATCGCTGATAAATCTCCATATAAATTCAATCCGAATAAACCCAACTATAAAATTTGAATATATCAGATATTCAGTACAGGTAATTTTCGTTCATTTACAGAGAGAGAGAGAGAGAAAGAGAGAGGTTGTCCACGCACACAAACTAGGTCATTTCTGGACTAACACATGGTTCAATTTTGTTTCAATATTTCGCTATATATTTAGGCATTGGGGGAAACCAGAGAACATCCACAGGGTTGGACAGATGACCCCACTTCTTGTCACGCACAACAAGAGAATCGAAACCACACCGCATTGGACTAATTCACAGAGCTTATGCATGATAGAGCGCATGCACGCTAACAATCCGGCCATCCCTCTGATTCGTTTAGAATAGGGGGTGAATGTGGATACTTTGAAACATATACAAAAAAAATGGACAAAATAAAAAAATCACTCTCCTAGTATTGATAAGAAGAGTGATTTAGAAATTAAGGAGAGTGATCTGACATTAAGGAGAGTGATTATTTGTGTGTATTGGAAATTGTTCTGAAGATCCATAACTGCCTGTAATGTATGTTTAAATTTGTGTTATTATTTTTTGACAGAAGCAATCAAGATGTCAGCATTACTGAATACAATCAAAACGGCAATAACAGGCACAAGGTTTGGTATGCCTATCTACACAGTAGTTGCGAAAACTGAAGTAAGTATGTTATTATGTCTCACGCATGAAATGAAATGGGGGTTTAACATCCTACTTTTCTACTCCCGAGTACCGGGCTAATGAAGACGGGCAAATGTCATACAGGGGATACTCGATTCACAGTTCCGGAATTGAATTCCAAAACTGGTGTCAATCGAGTGAAAAGGAGAATTTCGGATTACAGCGCATGCGTCGACTGTATGAAAAGTATCCCAACCAATCATGACTGCTGAAACATATTTTTTACCTAAGAATATGTCACGATTCTACTCACTCCACCTCAGCTGTCGGGACTGGCAGAACTGTGACAGGACTGAATTCCGCGTCACTCGATTGTAATTCTGTCGATTCGGGACGTTCTGGACTGTGAATCGAGCACCGCCACAGTGTGCTGAGAGTGGAATTTTGTTCAGACAGCTGCACTCCAGCCTACTCTTATATCTGGCTCCGAGTTCACAAAGCATTCTCAGACTTAAGTTGAGAATTTACTCAAACTTGTTCACCCTATTGTAACTAAAGTATAGTCCTTTATAACAATTTTGTTGTTTTAATGTATCAAATACATGAATAAGAAACTATGTGCAGAGTATTGTGTTTCTGCATCAAAGATATTTCTCTTAAACAGTGATAGAAAGTTGAGCAAATTCTCAACTTAAGTCTGAGAATGCTTTGTGAACTCGCGTTCCGCGTAGCTCCAGAAAATAAATAATACCCTTATTCTAACTTATCTAAGTACTAGATGTTTAAGTGTCCTACCTGTTGTATAAATTATCCATTACAACCTATTTTACTTGTCCAGAGGGTTCGAAAATATTTTAAAATCCAAGTCACATTTGAAAAGGTTTACGTTAGACTTTTCAAATCAATTGGTTGAAATTTTCCAATTTTTTAAAATAGGTGTGTTAAGATGAAATTTATATCATCATTTAATTGGAATATTCTAAAATAATACAATTTGTTGACCAGAATGAAGATTGGGGCATATTAGTCAGTTACAACAAGAGTGTTATTGGGGCTTTAATGACTATGTATACATTTTCCCTTGCCAGGCCCTCTGTTTTGTACCACTGACAAGGGGAACCAAGGCGGAAAATTGGGATGAACTTTTTCGGTCAAATGCAGGGATTGAACACCCAACCTCCTGGCTCTCGTGCATGAAAAACTAACTGGGCACTGATTGAGCTGAATATAGCAAAACGTTTCTTTCACTATCAGAGGTGGATCC
Organism: Patella depressa; assembly: GCA_948474765.1. Classification (NCBI taxonomy): domain Eukaryota; kingdom Metazoa; phylum Mollusca; class Gastropoda; family Patellidae; genus Patella; species Patella depressa. The sequence goes on along the minus strand of OX419715.1, from coordinate 7,069,213 downwards.
AGCCAGAGAAAAAATGTTTGCAAAACAACACTTTTTATGAGAAAAGTGTCATAGTTGTGTGCAATATTCGAGACCGGTTATTTGGGAAAGCTGGAAAGAGGGAGATGAGGTTTTACGTCCACATTTTTTAGGGATCTTTAGCAATGAGAGGAAACCGGAGAACATGGAAAAAAAACCTCAAAGTTGGACAGGCGACCCTACTCCTTGTCACGTACAACCGAGGATTCGAAATCACGCCAGTTGACTCAATGACCGGCTCTTTGATACAGCGCACACATGCTAAGCATTTAGCCATCCACCCCCCCTCTGTTATTTTGAAGTAATGTAAATGGGTGAATTTCTTGAAAAAAAACAGTGATTTCTTTTATTACTTGACAGATATACGAAGAAAGACGTTATCCTGAGACAAAATGGGTCAGTACTAAAGTAGAGGGCATGTTTCATAAAGAATCGAGAAGTACAGGTTTTAGGAGACTCTTTAAGTATCTACAAGGGGATAATAAACCAAGTAAGTTTGAGAGAGGAGAGGGAGAAATGACTCAATACAAGCAATGGCAAATCCAGGATTTTTTTGAGGGGGGTTACAACCATATGTTTTGTCTCACCGACCGGGATTTTTTTGAGGGGGGTTACAAAGTTACAACCATATGTTTTGTCTCATTGATTTCCTCGCATCTGAGCCATAACGAACAATGACTTCTGTTCGTCGACAATGTTTCATTTCGTTGATGATTTTCCAAATTTGAAGAATAAATTTCCAAATTTGAAGAATAAATTTCCAAATTTGAAGAATAAATTTCCAAATTTGAAGAATAAATTTCAAAATTTGAAGAATAAATTTCAAAATTTGAAGAATAAATTTCAAGAATAAATTTCAAGAATAAATTTCAAGAATAAATTTCAAGAATAAATTTCAAAATTCGAAGAATAAATTTCAAAATTTGAAGAATAAATTTATATATGTTGATTATTATGTCCCGGTGGAAGCTTGTAGGACCCAGGATTCCTATACACCGGTGGGGAGGGGGGGTGACTAGTCACCCTAGTCCCCCCCCCCCCCCCAGAGCCGCCCCTGACAAGCTACTCCATTTGGGGACTATCATATGGTTTAATTTCATTTCAATAATTTCGACTGTGTGTAGGGGTCTTTAGCAGTAAAAGAAAACCAAAGTGTCTGAAGAAAACCCATGAGGTTGGTCAGGCGACTTTACTGCTTGTCATGTAGAACCAGTGAATCAAAACAATGCCAGTTGCACCACTGCCAATCTGATTAAAACACAGATCCAATTTCGTTTCGTTTTTTATAGTTCAAAATTTCGTTTTTACTTGTATTTACTACATTAGGATCTGAAAGACTTGTTGTTTAACTTGTGTTCTGTCTGAAATGAGTGGTCAGCCAATCAAATGGCCCGTCGAATTGACGGTTTGACCTTTTCATGCGTGGAACTGTGGGTAGATATTACCAGCCAATGACGTCTATACTAACACTAGCGGATAGAAATCAAAACAAAACAAAAGTAGATTTTAAAAAGCATGGCGGTCGCTAATTGGTTAATTGAATAACTGACGTTATCAGGTCAAATGTCCCGTGCTTGATACCTGACGTCATAGTTTTTCTCAAATTGACCCAAATATTTTGTTAACAAGGTTTACAACCTCATTCCAGGGGGTCACGGTGGCTAAGTGGATAAGGCGCTGGTTCGCTAGACTGGAGATCGGGTGTTCGATCCCTGCATTGTCTGAGAAAGTTCATCTCGATTTTCCGGCGTGATTTCCTCTTGTCAGTGATGCAGAAGGAGGGTCTGACAAGGACAGCTGCCTAGTCATTCGGATGGTATGAAAAACTGAGGTCCTGCGTACACATTGGAATGCACGTAAAAGATTCCTTGGCAGTTGGAATTTGATATAAGAGTAGGCTGTAGCGCCGCTGCCCGAGCAAAATTTCCCTCATAGCATACTGTATGGCGTATGCCCGCCTTCCATTAGCCCAGGTTAGGCGCAAAAGAGTAGGACGTTAAACCCCATTTCATTTCATTTCATTTACAACCTCATTCCTTTGTCTTTTAGGTCGGAAAGTCGACATGACAGCTCCAGTAGCAACTAAAATATTTCCGGGAGCTGGACCAAACTGTGAAAGCATGTTTACGGTTTCGTTCTTTATCCCCCCAGAAAATGCAGATAATCCTCCAGTACCAACCAATCCTGATGTTTATTTAGAAACCTGGCCACCTCTCACTATTTATGCAAAGTAAGTTTTACCCGTTTTGAATCAACCACCCCTTTCACAGACGCTCAAAACATCTACTCTAAAAACCATGATCTGCCGTAAGCGAAGCACATTCACAAAGTAAATCTACCATATTCACTAATAGTAAGTGCAGGATAACTGCACTACACACATAACCAATAGGACAAACTTCTCTGACATTGCCAGAAATAAACAAATATCAATTCAAGGGAATTTATCATTGGTGAAGCTGCCTAAGTCCCGGCCTTTAATAGCACAGACTTCACTCAAAACAAAAAAAAAAAGAATTATTCCCCTTTTTGTCTTGCAATCAACCATTCCTTGACAGAAGCTATTCAGCTAATCTTGTCTCTTTACCACAACTATAGATAGAAGCAAACTGGTTCAGTGCCGACCTTTCGAGAAATACAGGAGAAGCAAACTGATCCAGAGCCAATCTTAATCTCAATGTGGTCCATAAAAGAGAGACACATACAAGTAACCTCTTATTTATGATTACCAAGACACTGTGTCAAATAATAAAACTATACATCAGTACTTATCGGGCCTGACATTGGCGTGCACGTAAAAGGTCCCTTGGCAGTTGGAATTCGATATAAAAGTAAACCGTAGAGTTGCTGCCCGGACAAAATTTCCCTCATAGCACACTGTATGGCGTATGCTCATCTTCCATTAGCCCAGGTTAGGTGCAAAAGAGTAGGACGTTAAACCCCATTTTATTTCATTTCAGTACTTATCGTAACTAAATATAGTAACCACCCCAGGAGGCCATGTTGAATTACACTTTATTACACCTGGGCCCTGTTTCTGGAAACATTAACTAAAGATATAATCCAAATTTTTGTAGATACTTCAACTTCGATTTGTTATAATCAAACTAATATTATCCAATCAAATAACTAAAATTTGGATTTTATTTTAGTTAAAATTTCGTAAAACAGGCTCTGTTATTAAATGTTCAACTGTTCTGCTCAGGGCTAACTAATGAAGACAGGTCATGGAATCAGTGAGAATTCCAAAACTTGACACCATCTTTATTTTACTTGCTGTATTTGTTTCCATTCCAGACAATTTGACGGATCACCTAGTGATGATAACTTTGTTTCTAATGCCCAAGAATTAGGTCAAGCACTGAGTGGTAAAAATATAAACCCAAATGTTTGGTTTACAGCTAGTTATGATAGTCCCTTTAAAATGTTTAATAAAAGAAATGAGGTTTGGTATTTAAAACTTGATGAAGAAAACAAAACAAAAAATGAAAACTGATGTGTTGTTTTTTGGTTTTTTTTTTAGCAAAATTGAAATATGTAAGAAATATATGTCTGAAAATGACAGACATATGTTTGTTTTGGCTAAAAGTGTTTTTACTATTTAAATGTTTTTTCTATACATGTATAATTTATTATAGTATTTGTTATTCTATTAATTTATCATATATTTCTGTTTATAATAAAATATTTTATTTTTATTGTCTCAGGATTTTACTACTGGGTTTGTTTTGTCAGTTATGCATGTATTCTATATACATGTTTTGTTCCTCAGGATTTTAGTGCCGGGTTTATTTTATCATTGGTGCATACTGGAGAGAGAGAGAGAAATGTGTTTTAACGTCCACTCGACACAAACTAGGTCATTTTGGGATTAACATATGGTTTTCATTTTATTTCAATAGTTCGCTTGCGCGTAGGGTCTTTAGCAGTGGGAGGAAACCGGAGTGCCCGGAGGAAACCCACGAGGTTGAGATGGCGCCCTTATCTCCGTATCACATACGCTCACACCAGGGCTCGAAATCACAGCCGCAAGCCAGAGGTGACCGGCCAGCTAGAGGTCGAAGCGCGGCACTCTAGACCACTAGGGCATCCCCCCCCCCCAATACTGGAGAGAGAAGAAAAAAAGATGGAGCTTAATGTCCACTCAACACAAACTAGATCATTCTGGGACTACTGTATGGTACAATTTTGGTTTCAGCAATCTGTTTGGACGTACATGTAGGAGGAGTGTTTAGGAATGGAAGGAAATTTAAAGATGCGGAGAAACTCACGAGGTTGCAAGGACGACCTTATTCCTTGTCATGTACATGTACTAGCAGGGAATTGTGTCCCTGCGTTCGATACCCGCATTAGTTCATAAGAATTTCCTGGTGTAATTCTTATCGGTGTTGTAGGATGGGGGGCTTGCAAGGGACAACTTATAGTTATTTGGATGGGACCACGGGGGGCTTACAAGGGACAACATATAGTTATTTGGATGGGACCAAAAATGTTGTCAACGAAAATAAAATAAAAACTTTTGAATACTTTATTTAAGAAATGTGGGTGTGTTTTACCATCCTAGTAGATTTGTAAATATGATATACATGTATTTTGTTTCCTTAAATAAATAACAATATTCTTACATTCACTTTAAAAATCATATTGAAAGCTCTTAAGATAATGAACAGTTTGGACTTTAACAAGAGTATGCTGCAACATCTCTTTAGCAGAAAAGGTCTGTATACTTAGGGGTTTTTCTTCAGTATAAATAGTCTGCGACATCACTTTAGCAAAAAGGTCTGTGGATTTAGGGGGTTTTCCTTCAGCATAAATTGTCTTGTATCGTTACATGTGAAGTTGTCTTACATGTAGAATGTACATTCATTAAATCTGTACACATGTACAGATAAATACATGAATGAAGTATATTTTTATAAATAACACTTAAATAAAGTTACATTATGGGAGGTAAGATAAAGAGATGGCAGTTCTCACTACAATAGTTAAAAACTACATAGTGTAAAGATAATTTGCTGAAAATTTCAGTCAAATTGATTCACTATTAGCCAAGAAAAAAGCTTTTGAAATATTCATAGCCTCGGTCATCATTACTCAAATCATTAATATAAACAGCATAGTCTCGATTATCCACTTGATTGATTTAATTATCAACCGCCATTAAGCGGCATATACGATTTTAATCTGCCAACATCGAAGGCTAGTCTTGACATAAAGAGTTTATTATGGTCTGAATATGTTAATTAATGTCTAATTGATTATTTAGATAACATCTCAGGCTTAAAGAAAGACCTGTAAAAATCAGATTTTGCCCTTGCATAATGCTATTTTAAATAAAGTAAAGATTCCATCAACTGATTTTAACCAGTTTAGGCTACAATATCTCTTCAGCTGAAAGATCTGTACATTTAGACGGTTTTCCTTCAGCGTGAATTTTCATGTGTTTTGTTAAATTCCCTTTCTGGGTGCACGTTTTACCACAGACTGTACATGTATAGGGTTTATACCCCGTATGTGATCTCATGTGGGTCCTTAGGTGACCACCGGTAGTACATAATTTACCACAAACATCACATTTATATGGTTTCTCTCCAGTATGAACTCTTATATGTTCTTTCAGTTCACTACTCTGAATAAATGCCTTGTTACAAACACCGCATTCATAGGGTTTCTCACCAGTATGGCTTTTCAGGTGCCTCCTCAAATGACTTTTGTCATAGAATGATTTTGTGCAGACATCACATTTGTAAGGTTTTTCACCAGTATGAACGATCACATGTCTTTTCAGGACGCTGCTTTCACTGTATGCCTTACCACAAACATCACATTTATAAGCTTTCTCACCAGTATGGACTCGCATGTGCTTACTCATGCCATTTTTATCAACAAACGATCGATCACAAACATCACATTTAAATGGTTTCTCGCCTGTATGAAGTCGGACATGTTTCTTTAGGTGATGTGGTTTGCTGAAAGCTTTACTGCAAACGTTACATATAAACCTTTTTTCACCTGTGTGAACAGTCATATGTGATTTAAGGTTACTATTGTTAATAAATGATTTACCACAAACATCACATATAAATGGTTTATCACCGTGAATAGTGATGTGGGCTTTCAAATTTTTATTATTTTTAAATGATTTACCACAAACATCACATTTAAAATTTTGCTTCAACAGTATTTCTGTGTTGACCTCTTTGTTGCTTTCTACAGAAATAGTAACGTCTTCCTTTGCTGTTTTAAAATCATCAGATTTTTCAACTTTAACGTGGGTTTCACTGTGATTTTGTAGTGCATTATACTCTTCAAAAATTTCATCACATACAGTACACTGATGGAATGTCTTAACGTCATTTGTTTCCTGTAATATATACAATTTTTTTTACATCCTTAGTCACACACTGTACATTGATAAAAATGAAATGAAATGGGGTTTAACCTCCTACTGTTCTGCACCTAACTGGGCTAATTAAGAGGGCATACGCCATATAGTGTGTTATGAGGGAAATTTTGCCTGAACAGGGTCAATACAGCCAACTCTTATATCAAATTCCGACTGCCGAGTGACCTTTTATGTGCACGTCAATTTGTACACGGGACCTCAATTTTTCGTACCATCTGAACGACGAGACAGCTTTCCTTATATATGTACCCACCCATATATTTGATGTGACTACAGAGCAGATTTTGCTTACAGGCATAAAATAGATTTGTTGTATCATGTTATACTGCACATGTATTATGAATGCCTTGATTCACCAGGGCGGTTGGGATGACCTAGAGTGCCGCACTTTGACCTCTAGCTGTCCGATCAACTCTATGGCTTGCGACTGTGGTTTCGATCACTGGTGTGAGCGCACGTGACATGGAGATAGGGGCGCCTTCTCAACCTCTTGGATCTCCTCCAGGCACTCCGGTTTCCTCCAAATGCTAAAGACCCCTACGCGCGTGCGAATTATTGAAATAAAATTAAACCATATGTTGGTCCCGAAATGACCTAGTTATTATAATAACGGATTTGTCAGAGATAGATATCTCTGTCCGTTCCTCTCTATACGCAAGTAGTATGAAAATAAGGCTTTTCTCCATCTCTGTTCTAAGGCTATTTTAGAATCTTAGAACTGAGATTGGGAATAATCCGGGAAAAGCCTTATTTTCATACTACTTGTTAATAAGGCTGACTAGTAACGTAATGGAGAAGCGTAGCGAAAACAAATTTACGTTACTTGAAGTAACTAGAAATGACCTAGTTTGTGTCGAGTGGACGTTAGACCCTGTTTCTCTCCCTTGATTCACTTAGTGTCAAACTGAAATACTCTCGATCACTATTACTGTATTCTTCGCCTTAGAATTCTTGAAAATACATGTAGGTGTTTATTCATTGACATACGTCTTTTTGAGAATTTCATAAATAGATCTAATCAAAAAAAAAAAAATAAATAAATAAAATCTTTTCAATAAACTTAATTCTCAGTCTCACCATTGCTGTCTGTGTCTTTATTTATTCTTTGTACTGTATTAATAGTCTGCAAAGTAAATGTTGCAATGATTTTCGCTTTCATCTGAAATAGTACGTTGAAGTAACCACTGCTGTCTTCTCAATTCAACCAATTTATGACAAATACGCTGATGTCACAGTTGTCTGAATAGTTCGTAAATTACAACAATAAGCATAATTTCAAATTTATTATTATCCTTGCAGTGATACCCGCGATAAAAATTGATCTATTATTGGATTATTGATATTTTTCCTAATATTATTCTTGTTTCCGGTGGCACTGCTTTACGATATATACATTATAGACGTGGATCCATCCGACACGAATGCTCCATAATTTTAAAAATGGTTTATAGGGTATTTTGTATGGTAAATTTGGTATAAATGGAAATTAGAGACGTCAATTCTATTAGAAAACTACAGGATTCCCTGGAAAATAGCCATGGGGCAAACTCTGGGCTTGTCTTCCAAGGAATTATCAGTGACTGAGTGAGCAGAAAGCCCCCCGGTTTATCAGTTATGAGAGTGGAGAGAGATTTCTCTCTTTTAAACCTTTATTCATAAAATTTTATTGATAGAGAGAGAGAGGTCAAAGTCCATTCAACACAAACCAGGTCATTTTATTTCAATAATAGGCTTGTGTGTCTTGGGGTCTTTAGCAGTGTGAGGAAACTGGAGAAATCCAACAGGACCTCAGTTTTTCGTCCCATCTAAACGACGAGACAGCAGTCCTTGCCAGGCCCACCGTCCTACACCACTGAAAAGGGGAAACCATGTTGGAAAATTCTGATGAACTTTTTTAACCAATGCAATGATCCAACACTTAACCACCATGACTCCCTGTTACTTCAGTCAGTTATAGGGAAGGATAACTCATGTTTTCCTTTTGCTTTCGTCACTTCCGTTTTCTTAAAATCTTAGTTACACATGTATCGTAGCCATGATCTCTGTGATAAACGAGTTTAATTAGTTCCATCATGTGAAATGAGGTTTAACGCCCTACTGTTCTTATAACTTGGGCTAATGAAGCTTAAGACTGACATACACCATACATTGTGCTACGAGAGAAATTTTGCTACAGCCTACTCTTATATCGATTTCCACCTGCCACGGGATATTTTACATGCATGCCAATGTGTACACAGGACCTCATTTTTTTCATCCATCTGAACGACTAGATACTTGTCAGGCCATCTGACCTGCATAACTCACAAGGGGAAACCACGCCGGTAAATCTCGACCAATGCAGGGATCGAACACCCGACCTCCCGGCTAGCAAGCCAGTGTCTAATCCCCTTAGCCATGTGATCTCCATCATAATGACTGCCACCAATATTGTCCTTTACGTTTGACTCAGAAACTCAATAACTAAACACAATCTTTTTAATTTCTTTAATAGTGAGTAAAATATTTTCAGCTACAAGCCCCTACAGTAATCAAGAGTTCCTGATAGTTGATTGTCCCCATGAAAATAACCATCTCGACCATTCACGGGGACTGATGTACATATATTTACAGCCTGAATCGAACTGATCCCAGTTTATCGTCACTCTGCTGCAACAGTCACATGGGATGGATGTGTCGGTGCGGATTACTTACTCATAATATTAACTTTATTTCCATCCACAAATTAAATTCTAAAACATTTTTTTGTAGTATTAGAAAAATAAATAAATGTGTTTTAATTTTGATTAGACAAAAAAAATAATTCCTATATACATACATGATTTGTAAATGAGTAAAAGGCACCATTATGTCCAGACCTGTTAACTTTATGTCTTACGCTACAAACTTGGAAATAAGGCAGCTATCACTGACAATGTGAGGCACAGATTCAGGCATACTCCTGCGCAGTGTTTCGTTTGATTAGAACTAATCCACTTCACACTGCTATCTTGAGTGAACATTGTTGTGCTAAATTATTATTGGTCAGTAGTGCCATTACCAACCAATGACCTACATTGTAACAAACAATATCGGGGTTAACCAGACCTCAAAATATGTTACCGCAATATATCTAATGACAATCGCGACTTGTTTACGTCATAACTCGCGAAATTTATTATGCTCGATTATCCAGTGCCAACATGTTTTCTTCGTCGGCCATTTTGAAAATTATGCCGAATGCGAGAAGAGAGGAGGGATTTGATTAGACGTTAAAAAGAGACACGCCCCGCCCAATTTCAAGAATATGACTTCTATCCAGCAATGGTAAGAGAGGGATTTCTCGCGCCATTGCTTCAGGAATATGAGACTCAGGTGATGTGACGTCACCTGTAAAGGTCAGTCAAAAGACAGGGGTATTAGAAGACTTTCACAACACTTTTGTGAAACAGATTGGATCCCGTGTTCAGAATTAAATTAGTCTGGTTAAAACACAGATCTTACTTCGTTTCATTGAAAATTTCGTTTAGATTGTCTTCCCAACACTATGATCTGGAAGTGTTGTTATATAACTCTTGTTCTGGTTGATGCGGGGGATTAGCCAATGGATCAAGGCTGTTGCAGTAAGTTCTTGCATGACATGCAATGAATGGTACTGTGGGTATCCTACTAGAAACATCAACGTTGATCGGTGAGAGATCACAGGGTCAAAAGCCGCTTGTATGAACCCTGACACGACCTCCCACTATCACTGGTCAGATCTTCATGTAGTGTAGGCCATCGAAAGTATAATAAAAACAAAACGAGATACAGATCTGTTTTTCAATAAGACAACAACTGGTCAGACCTTCATGTAGTGTAGGCCATCGAAAGTATAAATAAAACGAAACAAAATATAGATTTGAATTTTAATCCGATTGTGATTTACTACAAATTAGATAGTTTTTTCTTCATTATGCATTTTCATGTGTGTCTGTAGATTACCCTTCTGGGTACAACATTTACCACAAATATCACATTTATAAGGTTTCTTTCCAGTATGAACTCTCATGTGTTTCTTTAAGTCACCACTAATAATACATGCGTAATCACACACATCACATTGATAAGGTTTTTCATCATTATGAAATCTTACATGTTCCTTTAGTTTACTGCTGTGACCAAAAATCTTGCCACAAACGCCACAATGATAGGATTTCTCTCCTGTATGAGTTTTCATGTGTCTCGTCAAATCATTTTTATCGGTAAAACTTTTACTACAAAGGTAACATTTGTGAGGTTTTTCTCTAGTATGAAATACCTGATGTCGCTTAAGAACACTGCTTTCCCTGTATGCTTTACCACAAACATCACATTTAAACGGTTTCTCGCCAGTATGGCCTCGCATGTGATTACTCATGCCATTTTTGTCAACAAACAATTTATCACAATAATCGCATTTAAAAGGTTTTTCACCTGTATGAAGCCAGACATGTTTCTGTAGATGCTGTTTACGACTGAATCGCTTATCACAAACAGAACATACGAACGGTTTTTCACCAGAATGAACAATCATATGCGACGCTAAATTTCTATTTCGGTTAAATAATTTACCACAAATATTACATATAAATGGTTTTTCTCCAGTATGAACTATAACATGTGCTTTTAAGTTCTTATTAATCTTAAATGTTTTACCACAAACATTACATATATAAGGTTTTTCACTTGTATGAATACGAACATGTGCTTTTAAGTTCTTATTATTCTTAAATAATTTTCCACAAACATCACATTCAAAATTTTTGTCAGTTTTTTTCCTGTGCCAAATATTTTTGTCAACGTTTATGTCAGTTTTTTCACGGTGCGAAATATTTTTGAAAAATATTCTTTTTTCATTGGTTTCATTTTCATGTGAAATATTTTCTGCTGTTTCTTTTTTCTTATCCTGTAAATCATTATGACAAGTGGTTTCAACATCATCAGAGTTCTCAACTTTAATATGGACTTTACTGTGCTTCTCTAAATGATCCTGTAGCTGAAACATTTCATTGCATACAGTACATTGATGGAATGTTATAACATCATCACTTTCCTTTATAACGTCATCAGTTTCCTTTATAACAACATTAGTTTTTTGTTTTATAGAAGTTATATCATTAGTTTCATTTATAACATCATCATTTTCCTTTCTAACATCATCATTTTCCTTTCTAACATCACTAGTCTCCTTTAAAACATCATTAGTCTCCTTTATAACATCATTAGTCTCCTTTATAACATCATTATTTTCCTGCTTTATAGAAGATATAGCATCATTGGTTTCTTTTATAACATTATTAGTAAGGTTAGTTTCCTGTTTAAGAGAAAATATAACATCATCAGTTTCCTTTATAGCATCATCAGTTTCCTGTTTTATAGAATTTATAACATCATCAGTTTCCTTTATAGCATCATCAGCTTCCTGTTTTATAGAAGTTATAACATCATCAGTATCCTTTATAACATCATTAGTTTCCAGTTTTATAGAAGTCAAAACGTCATCAGTTTCCTGTTTTATAGAAAATATAACATCATTAGTTTCCTGTAATATACTATTTAAAAAAAGTAGGGGATATTTGATTTTGGGGGCATAATACTAAAATATGCAAATGACTACGAAAAAAGTCACTATAGAACCTAACAGAAGAAACATTTCCAGTTACATGTGACGCCCAAACGCACCAATAGCTACCGCATGGAATGCAGGTGATGAAAGGGATCATCATGGGGGTCCAACCCAAGATTTGCACGACTCTGACTTTGAATGTTAGAGTCATTGTGGCATTGAATTCCAGGGTGGAAACATCAGTTTAATTGTTTTAGTGACCAGAAAACAAATTCTGATATGCGTCGGCTTACCCAAAATGAAAGGTTACGTGCCCTTGGCATGCTACAGATCGGCACAACACAGGCGGTTGTGGCGCGGACGATGAATTTTTCTCAGTCTGTCATAAGCAGGCTATGGTCCAGATACCGTGATACACAATCTGTACAGGACAGACCATGCTCAGGTCGACCAAGGGCGACAACTCAAGCCCAGGATCGATTTATCCGTACCTTGGCCTTGAGAAATCGTGTCAGATCAGCGCTCGTCTTCAAACTGACACTGGTGTGAGAGTGAGTGGCCAGACGATTCGGAATCGACTGCATAGGGGTCACCTTCGCGCCCGACGTCCTCGCGTGATCCCTTGTTTGAGAGATCATCACATTCAGGCAATACATCGTTGGTGTAGGGATCGTCAACACTGGGATAATCGACGCTGGAGCAATGTGATGTTTTCCGATGAGTCAAGGTTCACTGTTGATTTTGGACAGACGTAGGTTGTGGCGTCGTCGAAACGAGCGCTTCCAAGACGTTAACGTCATCAGACATGATCGATTTGGGGGTGGTTCTGTTATGGTGTGGGGAGGCATCACTGTTGCTGGAAGAACGGCTTTACATGTTGTTGCAGGGCGTGTTACAGGCCAATACTACCGGGACAACATCTTGGCAGTCCATGTTGTGCCGTTCGCACGACGTCATGGCCGCCGTTTCATCTTCCAGGATAACAACGCAAGATGTCACAGGGTCAGGATCGTTACAGGTTACCTCCAACAACAGAACATCACCACATTACCTTGGCCAGCACTGAGTCCCGACCTCTCCCCCATCGAGCATGTCTGGGACATGCTTGGACAGAGGTTACGTCAACGTCAACAACGTCCTGCCAATGTCCAAGAATTTACTGCTGCGTTGCAACAGGAATGGGACAATCTGGACCAAAATGACCTTAGGAGTATGCCACGTCGGATCAATGCTTGTTTGGCAAACAGAGGAGGTTTTACCCGTTACTGACTTTGTTGTGATGCTGTGGTAACTTTGCTGTTTGACCCCGGGTATCATTTTACCCTTATAATGGTCAGTCTGTGCCTTACTTAGTCTAATGATCATTTGGAATAAATCGATGAATGTGAACTTCATTTCATTTTGTCATTTGTTTCTTCGTCAGTTTCATTAGGGGACTTTAATAACATCAAATATCCCCTACTTTTTTTGAATAGTATATATAAAAGTTATATCATCATTAGTATCATGTACATGTAATATAGAAAAGTTATATCATTATTAGTTTCCTGTAATAATATAAGTCATCAGCTGCCTGTTTCATAGATGTTATAACATCATTCGTTTCCTATAATATATTAAAGTTATAACATCATTAGTTTCCTGTAATATATAAATTCCCTAATGTCAAAGGGAAACCATGTCAGAAAATCTTGATGAACTTTCTCAGCCAACGCAGGCATCAAACACACGATCTTCAGGATAGCGAGCCAGCATCTTACCCACTTAGCCATGGTAATTTAATTTTAGAATTTTTTATCAGAAAATATTTGTTAGGGTTTACATAGTTCTATTGCATATTTTTCATTTAATTTTTAATTTTTTTGTTTGTTTTGTTATGGATATATAACGTATTATGAATGCATATAAACTGATTTAAATTTAATAATTTCTGTAAATCCCAATGAGAGGCATTCTTTGCCAACCCTAATCCAATGGTATCTTTTTATTTCCGTCTACATTGGTAGTAGTCTCGTTAATTGAGTCACGTCATTGCAAGAGGCACTCAAAAGCATTCTGGTACACGATTTTCATGAAAAAATTAGTTTTGTACATTTAGTTTTGTTTAGTTCGAACTCATTGCTTAAGTGAGATTGTTCGGCCATTTCCTTTATAGAACTGTCAGGAATCAGAGCACAAAACATTTTGGATAAAAAATATTCCAGTCTGATATACCGTTAGGTCTTTATTATCATATAAAGAAAATCGTAATGGAAAAGTATATAAAGAAATACATATGAGCCTCACCAATGGTTTCCTGGCAGGTAATTTGTGTGCTAGTTTAATCAGATGACGAGTGGGTAAACTTCCAGGTTTTAATCGTCTCCATATTTTTCCAGTACTGGTAGTAGCTGTAATATAAACATAAATAATTTTAGTAAAGTTTTAGTATTGGTACCATTGTACATTGCTTAAGAAAAACAATCTAGTTGGTTATCTAGAAATAGACTATACTAATCTAGAAATAAACTATAATAAATCCAACAGAGAGAGAGAAATAGGGTTTAACGTCCACAAACTAGGTCATTTAGGGACCAACATATGGTTTAATTCTATTTCAATAATTCGCTAGCACATAGGGGTCTTTAGCAGTGGGAGGAAAACGGAGGATCCGGAGAAAACCCACGAGGTTGGACAGGCGACCCTTTCTGAAAATCCTGGTTCTGCCCTTGATTACTTACTCATAGAAAAGCACTCATCTTCAAAATGTCTTGAGCACATAGTGAGTCTGTCGATGTTGATAGGATCTGCTCTAGTTGATCTTATGATGTGTAACAGTTCCGACTTCCATTCAGGGTTGTTTCTTGGAAGTCTATGAAAGGAGAGGCCACGGTTTCTTGAGTGGCAGGCGGAACATCCAGCAAAAACACAATTGCTGCCCGGCATTTTCACACTAACTGAAAATGACAACTGCAAACTCCAATCTTTTGGGTTACATGTAGACCTAAATAATAAGGCCTCATGCAGATTTCATCACTGTCACAAGGTAAGAGGACTAGCCCTAACCCTAGTAAACCTTACCATAAACAATCTTCCGCAGAACCACCAATCACATGCCCTAAACCTGTTTTACATCTCGTGGCATCGTCACTCGGCAAACCTCGGCAGATCTGGGATCCTACACCTATATATAGCCTTGGCTGTATGACAGTATAAGTGATATGTAGGCCTACCTACGCCTATACAATTGCGATGTGGAGCCGGTTTTCTTATTAGGAAAACTTGCCGCTTTATGAAAGAAGTTCTCAAAATTGCGTCATTCGAAGGGTGTGGAGAATTTTCAGTGCAAACTTGTTCTTGTTTAAAGAAAATCGAAAAGACTTGAAAGAAAAACAGCTTCAAACTTTGTAAGATAAAAACATTCTTCAAGGGTGTTGTCACGAGGAATGCCGTTGTAATCCCGGAACTAGAAAGTAGTTCTAATGGCCGACTTCGTCATACAGCCGAGGTTAGATGTAGGCTTACTGGAATCTGCTGACGTTTGCGATTGCTGTCGTCGTGACCTTAATGAAAAACAAACCGTTTATACGTGCATTCAGCTGTATTATATTATATACTGACCGATTATTCTCTCAACCGTGTCATAACTATAATCTAGAATCGGAGAACAATCTACAGTCAATTTTGAGTGTTTCAATTAGTTCTATTGAGGAAATTAAATACTATTTCTCGATCAGAAATTAAAATGATGTTTCTATTTGTACATGCAGTTAGTATAGGCCTACATGTAGTGAGAATGAGATGTTTGTTTCTTGTAGACAATCATTTCCGGCAGAGCATGTGTTAGGTTATATACGAATTTTGGTCGTGGATTCCACCAGCGATGTGCGTCCAGTTTGCGGTATGAAATCTAATCATGATTTACATCCAGTTTGGGTTTAATTATACCAACGAATTTTATTGCCATGCTATATCTCTCACCCCTCACTGTGGGTACTTCTTGGTAAAGATTTACTGATATCAGGTGCGGACCTAGTTCAGCTCTGAACGTCGGTCTCATTACACTCACCCTGAACGTTCAGGGACTGGCCCATTCAATCAATGTCGAAAATAATTTGACCCCCAATTTTACTGGGCAACTTTTCACTGCTAAACGATGGGTGTCACTCTGTGTGGGCGCGTGTACAGTGTAAAGGAACATCTCAGTGAGAAAATAAGACCTTGCTCACTTTGCTAGAGTCAGTATGAGCATCACAACACGCTGTGTCATGGTGGCGAAAGGGTAGTTTGATAGGAGGGGACGTATTTTAAACAGCGTGTTGTTTCGCTCATACTGAGTCTAGCGAGGTAAGCAAGGTCTTATTTTGTCACTAAGATGTTCCTTTACAGTGTACAGACGTCCACACGGATTGACACTCCGATGTTCCGCAGTGAAAAGTTGCCCAGTAAAATTGACTGGGGTTCAAATCATTTTCGACATTGATTGAATAGGCCAGTCCCTGAACGGTCAGGGTGAGTGTAATGAGACCGACGTTCAGGGCTGAACTAGTGCGGACCCAGTGACATAGTTGATTTTCATTTGCTTTCTTACTACTGTTGTATTTCACATATCTGCTCTTTAGTAATTGATGATATAAACATGATTTTCGCATTATCTCTGCCCAAGCAATCCAAGGTTGTGAGGTATTACCCTTTGCTCAAATGTATACCCCCCCCCCCCCCCATGACAAAATCCTGGATCTGGGCCTGGATATTGTAAAAAGATAGGTTGCCAGGCAACGAAACAGAATTTGATTGCTTTTCATAAAGTTTTAACCCACGCTAACAATTAGTATATACATGAAACATTTAATATGATGGATTTAGCTGTTCAGTTATCTAAATTCCTTTAAAATCAAAACACTTGTTCGTTTCAACACCTTAAACTCTATGTATCAATCTGAAGTCAATCGGATGGTAACTTTGAACTCTATAGCGTCACAAGAATTTTTGAAGTTATCAAGGGAGATAACTCAGGCAGTAATTATTTGAAATCGCTGAAAATCAATAGGCTTCTTCGTCTCATGACCTTAAACACTGTGTATAAATCTAAAGTCAATCGGATATTAACTTTGGCCTCCAGAGCGTCCACAAGATTTTTTGAGGTGATCAAGGGCCATAACTCTGGCACTAATTATCGGAAATCGGTGAAAATCAATAGGCTTCTTCGTTTTATGACCTTAAACACTGTGTATAAATCTAAAGTCAATCGGATATTAACTTTGGCCTCTAGAGTGTCCACAAGATTTTTTGAGGAGATCAAGGGCCATAACTCTGGCACTAATCATCAGAAATCGCTGAAAATCAATAGGCTTCTTCGTTTTATGACCTTAAACACTGTGTATAAATCTAAAGTCAATCGGATATTAACTTTGGCCTCTAGAGTGTCCACAAGATTTTTTGAGGAGATCAAGGGCCATAACTCTGGCACTAATCATCAGAAATCAATAGGCGTCTTCGTCTTATGACCTTAAACACTGTGTATAAATTTAAAGTCAATCGGATATTAACTTTGGCCTCTAGAGCGTCCACAAGATTTTTTGAAGTGATCAAGGGCCATAACTCTGGCACTAATTATCGGAAATCGCTGAAAATCAATAGGCTTCTTCGTCTTATGACCTTAAACACTGTGTATAAATTTAAAGTCAATCGGATATTAACTTTGACCTTTAGAGCGTCCACAAGATTTTTTAAAGAGATCAAGGGCCATAACTCTGGCACTAATTATCGGAAATCGCCGAAAATCAATAGGCGTCATTGTCTTATGACCTTAAACGCTGTGTATAAATTTAAAGTCAATCGGATATTAACTTTGGCCTCTAGAGCGTCCACAAGATTTTTTGAAGTGATCAAGGGCCATAACTCTGGTAGTTATTATCGGAAATCGCTGAAAAACAATAGGCTTCTTCGTCTCATGACCTTAAACACTGTGTATAAATTTAAAGTCAATCGGATATTAACTTTAGCCTGTAGAGCGTCCACAAGCAATTGTGGACGCCGGACCGACGGACAGACGGACGGACGGGGGCGACGACAATATACGACCACATTTCAATGTGGGCGTATAACAAAAAAGGGTCAAGGGGGATCCTTTTACACCAAATATTAATTAAACTATATATATTTTGCACTGATCTCAAATATTACTAATTGTGCAGCTCAAAATAGTTTAGATTTATTTCATAAGACTAATTTGAAATGTAAATATGTCTAGCGCTAATCCAAACCCAAACCCTAATCCTGGAACTACTCCTAATGTAGCTCTAACACTCACTCTAACTTCAACCCTGGACTAGCCTTAATGCTTACCCTAACCTACAATCTCGCCAACAATCACGTGCCCAAACCTTATTTACATATTAGCGACCTTGACGAAATCTTTAGTTGGCCATAACAAATACATCTAGCAGCTCCAAATAGGGTCTACATTTACTATTTCTAGACTACCTGATATCCCTTCCCCTTCACAGAGCTGTCTTCCTCAGAGGTGTGCCAGGGTGGCTCAAGTTCCTGTACGTTGAAGCTCTACATATATATACAAGTACATGTAGACCAGCGATCTTCCAAAGTGTGCTGCAAAATTTTGAACAGCACACTAAGAAAATTTCTTACTAAAATAAACCAGCTATTTGACTGATGATATTCGAAACACTACAATAAAGAAAGTTTATAGCTGTGTATTTCACGCTACAGTTTTTAGTTCAGGTCATTCTGTATGTCAATCTGTTTCACAGAGAATTACTTACGAATTATCTCTGTAACAGATGACTGTCCACAATACGTGCGTTGACTGCACACGGCATTAGTCATTGGCTCATGCAATGTTTACTTAACACCTACATGTAACTGCTTCGGGCAAAATGATGCATTTTACTCATTTTAATACCCATTTACAGTAAATAGGAAATATTTTTTAACTACAAATACTTCATAATAACTCAGAAATACATATATTTATTTACCTATTAACTATGATACATGTACATGTATACTGCGTAACCTATAGTAATAATAAAGATTACATTTACATACAGTTAATTCATACAGAGAGAGAGAGAGAGAGAGAGGGGGGGGGGGGGTACTGTCCATTTGAATATTGTTCACAATAAGAAGCAAAATAAATAAGATATGTTTACAGGATCAATTTGTTATTCTATGTTGCTCAGTATAATATTATAGTGCAACACACACGTGTTACCCGATAATAAATCTACATGTACAGTAATGTATATAACATACAATATTCTACATACCACTTTGATCATGTACATGTAATAGAGTTACAATTAACCTTTTAATGTCACTAAATGAAATAGCATTTAACGTCTTACTGGTCTGCTCCATCTGGGTCAATGAAGACGGGAGTGACAGAGTGCAATGAGGGAAATTTTACCTGGACAACGGCGCTACAACTTACTCTTATATCGAATTCAAACTGCCATAGGATATTTTACATACTGGTGAACTTTCTCAGCCAACATCCGGGGGAAGAGAGAGAGAGAGAAATAGGGTTTAACGTCCACTTGACACAAACTAAGTCATTTCAGGACCAACATATGGTTTAATTTTATTTTAATAATTCGCTTTCGCGTAGGGCTCTTTAGCAGTGGGAGGAAACCGGAGTGCCCGGAGGAAACCCACGAGGTTGAGAAGGCGCCCCTATCTCCATGCTACAAAAGCTCACACCAGGGATCGAAACCACAGTCGCAAGCCAGAGGTGACCGGCCAGCTAGAGGTCGAAGCGCGGCACTCTAGATCACTAGGCCATCCCAACCCTCCACCAACATCAGGAGCGAATCCACGAGTGTGTGGTACAGTCTAATATGAAAACATCCAAATATCATATACCTGTTCATTGTAATACTATAATCTTTTAAAACATATTTATCATTTGTTCATTAACAATTTTATTTAATAAATACATGTAGTCTAAAATAATTTTTTTTTGTTCATTGATTCTATTTTAATAATTGTCTAAAATATTTATTATTTGTTCATTAACAATTTTATTAAAATAATAGTCTAAATTATTTAATTTTTTGTTCATCAACAATATTATTTTAATATAGTCTGAAATATTTATTTTTTTGTTGATTAACAATTCTATTTTAATAATAGTCTAAAATATTTATTTTTTTGTTCATTAACAATTTTATTTTAATAATAATCTAAAATATTTATTATTTGTACATTAACAACAAATATTTATTATTTGTACATTAACAACAAATATTTATTATTTGTTCATTAAAAATTTTTTTCATAATCTAAAATATTTATTATTTGTTCATTAACAATTTTATTATAATGATAGTCTAAAACTTGTCTTTTTTATTGATATTATTAATACATGTCCGGCACTAAGTTGAAAATATCAGGTACTATTTCATTAATGCTTGACATTTTGTCAGGTACATGTACATCTAAAACCGTTACAGGCCTGATGGTCTAAAATATTTCATCACAATTTTCTTGTTTAATACTATCAACATCCGTTATAAGGTTGTTAACTTCTGTGTGCTTTTCCATGTGGTCCTGTAAATAATCATTTCTTGAAAACGATTTACCGCAAATATCACAATGATACCCCGTATGCGTTCTTGCGTGCTCGTGTAAACTATCACTCCTTGTAAAAGATTTATCACAAACAGCACATTTAAATGGTTTTTCACCAGTATGAGTTCTAATATGCCTCTGAAGATTACGGCCTTCCATAAATGACCGGTTGCAAATACCACATTTGAAAGCTTTATCCCCCGAATGAGTTTTCATATGTCGTTGAAGATTGCCCTTGTCTCTGAAGAATTTCTCGCAAACTTCACATTTAAAGGGTTTTTCATTAGAATGAGTTTTAATGTGTTCCTGTAGATAGTCACTCCTTACGAATGATTTTCCGCACTCATCACAGTTATAAGGTCTCTCTCCAGTATGAGTTCGACTATGTCTCTGTTGATTTCTTCGTTCAATGAAAGACTTCCCACAGATATTGCATTTGTAGGGTTTCTCTCCAGTGTGAGTTCTCATGTGTCTAAGGTGGTTTCCTTTATCATTGAAGGATTTCCCACAAACATGGCAATCAAAGGGTTTTTCTCCCGTATGGGTTCTATTGTGAGTCTGTAGGTCGCCACTCTGATTGAATGATTTTCCACAAATTTCACATTTGTAAGGTTTTTCTCCAGTATGAGTTCTCATGTGCCTCATCAAATTACCTTTATCTATGAACGATTTGCCACAAACTCCACATTTGAAGGGTTTTTCCCCAGTGTGAGTTCCCATGTGTCTCTTAAGGGTACAGCTTTCACTAAATGATTTACTACAAACATCACATTTATAAGGTTTTTCTCCAGTATGAGATTTCATATGTGCTTTTAAATGGTGCCCCTTGTTAAACGGTCTACCACAAATTTCACATTTATATGGCTTTTCACCAGTGTGAATGGTGACATGTGCTTTAAGATTGCTATTCCTAGCAAATGATTTACCACAAACATCACATTCAAAAGGTTTTTCTCCAGTGTGAGTTCTCATATGCGTCTCCAGGTGACCAAACTGTTTAAATGAATTACCACAAACATCACATTTAAAAGTTTTGGGCCCTTTTGGTTCAATATCTTGGTCTATATCGCGTATCATTTTGAAGAGTGAATTTTGCATTGTCTTGGTAAATATCTTATTTATCATCCCATCCTCTTCCGGAGGCTGAACATGTTTGGAACCATGCTTCTCTAAATCCAAAGACGATATAAATTTTTTGTGACAAATCTTACCCTCATGGAATGTTTCAATATTAGTTTTCTTGTTATCAAGTTGTAATGGGTAGTTTTTGTTGCAGTCGTCGCTATTTTTATCTAAATTTACATTGTCTGGACCATTTACATCCAAATCAACGTGATCAGTTTGTTTCATTTTGAACTGGACTGGAAATGCTTCGTGCAAGTCAACATTATTATCATGGCTATTTTCGTTGAGGTTGTTATGATCAATATTATTTTCAAAATGTACAGGGCATTCGTCGTCATAGTCCTCAGTTCTTTCTTCTTTAACATGAAGTTTGTTGTGATTTTCTAACTCCTCATATTGTTGAAAAATTTGGGAACATACAACGCACTGGTGGAATGTTTTAACATCATTAGTTTCCTGCAATATATTAAAGGTTTTTAACATCATTAGTTTTCTGCAATATATAAAAGTTTTTAACATCATTAATTTTATGTAAATTAATAAATGTATCTGAAATGGCATTTATGAACGACATAACTATTTTTTTTATTTTTACTGAGTTCCCAGTTGACAGAGAAAAGGGGAAATTCTGTTTTAAACATTGTGAATTTTTTCGGTTTCATGAATAGAACTTTTCCGCTTTATATAATAATATCTATTTCGATACTATTTGGCCCTAAATGCAGTGTAAAATTGTATTATCAAAGGAGTTTGTTTCAGCTTTTTAGCTGGTGCAACTACATGTATAGACAGGTTTACAGGAAGCTGACATGAGGGAATTCTCTCAAAGCGATCAAAACGAGACATTCCACAGTAATTATTTACCTATCAAGAAACTGAATTTGAGATTTTTAGGGGTAATTATGAAAATAAAACGTGAGCAATAGGTTTACATGTATTTTATGATAACATTTATAGAATTTTGGAAAAATGGTCTTTTCTGCGATACTCCATTTTAGATTGTACTTAAAGCCCCAATAACACTCTTGTTGTAACTGAAAAATATGTCCCAATCTTCATTCTGGTCAACAAATCGTATAATTTTAGAATATTCCAATTAAATGATGATATAAATTTCATCTTAACACACCTAATTTCAAAAAATGGAAAAATTCAACCAATTGATTTGAAAAGTCTAACGTAAACCTTTTCAAATGTGACTTGGATTTTAAGATATTTTCGAACCCTCTGGACAAATAAAATAGGTTGTAATGGATAATTTACACAACAGGTAGGACATTTAAACATCTAGTACTTAGAATAAAGGTATTATTTATTTTCTGGAGCTACCAAGCCAGCAAGAATGTTATTGTCCCTTTAAGATTTCGATAAAAAGCTGACCTTTTTTCCGCTACAATAGTTATAAAATAGACATTGCAAAATGAATATATTGAAAATCTCGTTCAAAAAAACTTTATTCTTAGCCATGTTATCACTGTTTGTAGTTTGGACAAGACGTGTTCATTGATCTAATCAGAACCACCATACTGGTCTTTCAAGTCATAGCCTCTCTTCTCCATTTTTTAAATTAAATCATTAAATAGCTGAACCGTTCTAATCTATTTAAACGTGGAGGCATGCATCAAGTGTTGATTATGGTCTAGTCCAGGGACTGTCCCATTGAATCAATGTCGAAAAAAATTGGAGAGCAGTCAATTTTACTGGACAACTTTTCACTGCTAAACGACAGGGTGTCAATCCGGGTGAAAGCCTGTACAATGTAAAGCCTGTATATTTCGTTTCTTCTTGTATGACCGACATTCCTGAATGTGGACGTTGACCTACAGTTAGAGTGTCATGACTGCGAATTTGTAATTTAATAGGAGGGGACGTATTTTTAACAGCGTGTTGTGTTGCTCATACTGACTCTAGCGAAGTAAGCAAGGTCTTATTTTCTCACTAAGATGTTCGTTTACTTTGTACATGCATCCCCACGGATTGACACCCCATCGTTTAGCAGTGAAAAGTTGCCCAGTAAAATTGACTGGGGCACCAATTTTCTTTCGACATTGATTGAATGGAACAGTTTCTGAACGTTCAGGGTGAGTGTAATGAGACCGACGTTCAGAGCTGAACTAATTATGGTCTTGTCATGTTAATAATTGTCTAATTCTAATTGATTGTTTATAATACAGCCTAAAGAAAGACCTGCAATAGACAGATTAACCCCCTGCATAATGCAATGTATTGGGGACAAAAGTGTATTTTTAAAGGGACAATAACATTCTTGCTGGCTTGGTAGCTCCAGAAAATAAATAATACCCTTATTCTAAGTACTAGATGTTTAAGTGTCCTACCTGTTGTGTAAATTATCCATTACAACCTATTTTACTTGTCCAGAGGTTTCAAAAATATTTTAAAATCCAAGTCACATTTGAAAAGGTTTACGTTAGACTTTTCAAATCAATTGGTTGAATTTTTCCAATTTTTTAAAATAAGTGTGTAAAGATGAAATTTATATCACCATTTAATTGGAATATTCTAAAATAATACGATTTGTTGACCAGAATGAAGATTCGAACATATTATTCAGTTACAACAAGAGTGTTATTGGGGCTTTAAGGCAATTTAAGCAACATTTAAAAGATGTAAATTCTCAAAACTGGTGCAGTGAAATAGCAGATAGTTCTAAACTGTCTAACTACTCGGCTTATAAATGTTCCCTTACATACATGTATGAAGCGTATTTATCTGATGTACATATTAATGCACATAAAATAGCACTGAAAAAATTTAGATGCTCAAATCATCACCTTGCAATTGAAACAGGTCGTTGGGACGGTACTGACAGGGTTGACAGAATTTGTCTATATTGTAAAAATGTTGTCAATGAATCTCACATTGAAGATGAAACCCATTTTATTGTGAAATGGACCTTATATAGTGATATTAGAAATGCACTATTATAACCTTAAATGTCAATTATTTAAGTGCAACTGATGCCTTTAAACTTATTATGTGCAATTGTAATCAGGTTCAGCTAGCAAATTATGTGTATAGTTGTATGAGGTTAAGATGTAAATATATCAAAAGTTTATAATTGTATATATTTTCGTGTTCTTTTGTAAATCATTGTATCACTTGTACTTTGGGCCAAGGGCCTTGGATATTGAATAAACAAATCTTTAACCCCATAGCAGATCTAATGATCTAAAGCACACACATTAATGGGTAAAATGATCTTCCGTAATATAAATATTATAATTAAAAAGAAATCTCACCATTCTATTATTGTTGTAATACAATTAACAGCGGAACTGGACCTGTGCCCCGTGACAATAGATTTTTATTCAGACACAGTGGACAGACTAAAAATATAACACTAATGTTGTTCAGCCATGGCCATGCAAATACAGTAATGGTTTAATTGGTTGGTAAGGAATAATATTAATAACAGCAAAGTCGGAAGTTCTGCCTTGGTGCTTGGTCATTGGTGACAAATAGTCGTTCAATATATGCGATAAAAAATCGAATCGACGCCATAAAAAGTCGTGAATATTGTAATGAATTATATCTGGTGTATTGCTGGGTTGTAAAGCTTCATCATTGTTTACATGGAAGCCGGCAACCGAGAAATGGGTAAATTATTTGACAAAAAGCAGCAAATAAGGCAAAGTAAAATGGCGTGCTTTTGGTTATAACGTCATTTCCGGTAAAGCATTAATTAGGTTGTATATCAATTTTTAAATGCGGATCTACCAGACGCGAGTATGCCACAATTTTCGATAACCGATAGTTCTGTATAGCATTCAGAACAAACTAGCATCATTTACCACTTTACAAAACAGGTCTTATTACAGGAGACTAGTAAATTGTAATTGTTTGTCTGTCTCTATTTCCATCATACGTTTTGGAACACAACTTTGCTTCACTTCTAACTGAAAATAAATGTCGATGTTATGCATTTCTGCCTTTGAGCTGAAATAAGCAATTCCATTGATCGTTGCTTTGGGATATAACTCCTTTGATTGGTGTAAAGGGTTATGCGTACGGTTAGTGCTTAATGTCCCCTTCATCCAAGGTGATATCGCAGAAATCTTGTCTGTTGGAGGAAACTGGAGTAATCCTTTAACCCACAAGGTTGAGAGGGCAATGGATGGAAACCACAGCCACGGGCCAGCTACATGTAGATATCAAAGCCTGACACTCAAGACCACAATGATCAGCAGTGAATATTTGCTAAGCTGCTACAGTCACTGATGAGGATGACATCAACACGGCCTAATTAGTCCCCCATATTAACTATTTTATTCCGACAAATTAAATTCTAAAACATAATATTTTGTATATTAGAAAAATAAGTAAAGACGTTTGTGGTATTTGTAGTTAAAATGTATTTCCTATTGAGTGTAAGTGGGTATTAAAATGAGTAAAAGGCCTCATTTTGCCAGAAGCAATGCACATGCCACTGAGGCAATGATTGACGCAGTGTGATGTCATTGCATGTGTTGAAGACAGTTATCTGACAGAGATAATTCGTAATTCTCTGTGAAACAGATTGAGTCAAGCCCGCTAAGCTATTATAACCACCCCATTGTATTTACCCCAAATCTTTTTAGGACTGTTCAGTAGGTACATATATAATCTCAAAGATGTGTTGCCATGCCATATTTATAGAGATTGTCTCAAAGATGTGATTCCATACCACCGAGAATGGGATATCACGTATTTCAAAGATGTGATTCCATACCGAGAATAGGATATTAGTATCTCAAAGATGTGCAGCTACATGTACATGTCATTGTATGCTGTACTCACAGGGGTGATCTCAAAGGTGTTTTGCCATGCTGTTGGATAGGGATTATCTCAAAGGTGTCTTTCTCTGCTGAGAATAGGGGAGAGAGAAGGGGGGGGGGGATAATGTCCACTCAACACAAACTAGTAATTTTGGGACTAACCTATGGACCAATTTTATTTCAGTGATTTTCAGCAGTGGGAGGAAATCGTGAAAACCCACTCGGTTGGGCAAGTGACCCTACTCCTTGTCATGTACAACTAAGGAATTGAAAACATGTCAGTTGACTCAATGACAGACATTATGATACAGCGTGCACACGCTAACAATACAGCCATATAACCCCCCACTGCAATTAGGACTATATGCATTGGTGAGTTATCTCAAATACCCCCGCTGCGATTAGGACTATATGCATTGGTGAGTTATCTCAAAGAGATGCTGCTATATTTATACAGATTTTCTCAAAGATGTATTGCCATGCTGAGTTTATAGGGATTATCTCAAAGATGAGTTAGGACGTTAAACCCATTTCATTTCATGTCAAAGATCTTTTCCTGTTCAGTATTTACATGTAAAAGGATATTCCTATCTCTTTAGGCCCAAAAAATAAAAATGTTATGTTTCTGGTAACCTGACCGACCCATTACAAAACCTGCCGACTCAAATTTTTTTTTTAGCGTCAAGAGAAATTTTTTGTTCACCAAGCCACCGTTCAGAATTACATATTTGACGTGGATCTCGGATTTTAAAATTCCATGATTTTGGATCTAATTGGAATATTTTGATGAAATAAAAAAATTGGGTAGCTTTTTATGTATGTTTTCAAAAAATATTTAAAAAAAAATTGTTTCTGTCATTTGAAACTTTGACCTGAACCCCCGTAGTACAGTGGTAGAAGATCTAATATTAAAAAAAACCCCAAAAAAACCCCTACCTACCGACCCTACCCTATTTTCCATCCGTTACAGGAAACAGAACTCTTTTTTTTGGCCTTACTAGCCCAAATAGAACAGAACAGAACAGCAGGACGTTAAACCAAATTTCATTTTATTTTGTATAGGGGTCGTCTCAAAGATACACTGCTATGTCGTACCAGAATGTGCCATCGAAGAAGGCTGTCTTTCCTGAATGATTTACTGCAATCCTCACAATCATAGGTTTTCTTTCCATTATGCACTCTCATGTGTGATTGTAGACCAGTTTTTTCAAAAAATGATTTATTACAAACATCACATTTAAAAGTTTTTTCACCAGTATGCCTTTTCATATGTTTCTGCAGACATATATTGTAACAGAATGCTTTACTACAAACATCACATTTAAACGGTCTCTCTGTCACATGATACAACATGTGCTGATGATGTTTACGCTTGGTCATGAATGATTTACTACAAAATTCACATGGAAATGGTTTCACAACAGCATGGGTGATTTTGTGCCTCTTAAAATAACTGCTCAATTTATATGATTTACTACAAACATCACATTTATATGGTTTCTGTCCGGTATGCATACTCTTAATATGTTTATCCAGATGGCATTTGAATCTGAATGAACTTCCACACACTTCACATTTATGAGGTTTCCCGGCAGCATGCGTTTTCAAATGTCTCCTGTGAGCACCTAATGTGTTAAACATTTTCAAACAAACATCACATTTATATAAAATCGGAGTTTTATTTCTCTGGGGGTGTATTTTGCGGTGTATCTGTAACCTGCTGCTAAAAAGAAAACATTCCCCACAAACATCACATTTAAAAGGTTTTTCACCAGTATGAACTCTCATATGGGCTTGCAGATTGCTATTCAGTAGATATGATTTCCAACAAAGATCACATTTGTAACGTTTCTCGTCATCGTGAATTTTCTTGTGTTCCTGTAAGGCTATGCTCTCAGTGAACAATTTACTACAAACATCACATTTATAACGATTTTTGTCACCATGAATTTTCTTGTGTTTCAGTAAGGTTATGCTTTCAGCAAATAATTTACTACATACAACACATTCATAACGTTTTTCGCCAAAGTGAATCTTCTTGTGTTCCTGTAAAGCTATTCTCTCATTAAATGATTTACTGCAAACATCACATTTATTATCCTTTTTGGTTCTTTTAGCATGTTTCAATTTTAAAAGGTGTGCTCGTGAACGTATGTTTGAATAAAACGATATCTTACATTTATCACCTTTTTCTTCAGTTTGTGTTCCTGCGTGTTTCTGTAGAGAACTATCTAGTTTATTATTGGACACAGATGGGTCAAGGTGGCTCAGTGAGTAAGACGCTAGCTCGCTAACCTTGAGGTTTTGGGTTTTATTAGAATGTGAAATATCCTCTATCAATTCTTCTTCTTCTTGTTTTATATGTATTTCACAGTGCTCCTCCAAGTCATTGTAAGATGTAAATTTCTCATCACACAAATTACACAAATAAAATGTTTCAGTTTTATCCTCAATAATATGAAATTTACTGTGCTTTTCAAAATCCTCATACTGTAGGTATATCTCATTGCATATGGAACACTTGAAAGGGCTTTTAACATCATCGAACTCCTGTAATATATAAAAGTTTTAACATCATTAGGAGATAGCAGTGAGGCAGTGGAACATCCACTCAATACAAACTAGGTCATTTCGAGACTTACCACATTGAAGTGATTTGCCAAATGAAGGATGGTTAGAGAAGGGCTATTGAGATCTACAAATAGACAACCCAATCGGAACACTATAAAATATATAAAATCACCTTGTCTGCTAAAGAAGCGACTGTGATACCCATAAAATCAACTCGTCTGCTAGACAGGTGGCCATTCCTAATCTGCAATAAAACACAACCCACATCAGCTAATCAACCCTCTTATACAGGCCAACAACAAGTGCACCCCAAAGAATATACACAGGAGAGAGAGAGAGAAATGGGGTTTAACGTCCACTCAACACAAACTAGGTCATTTCGGGACTAACATATGGTTTTTAATTTTATTTCAATACTTCGCTTGCGTGTAGGGGTCTTTAGCAGTGGGAGGAAACCGGAGTGCCCGGAGGAAACCCACGAGCTTGAGAAACGCCCTTATCTCCATGCCAAATACGCTCACACCAGGGTTCAAAACCACAGTCGCAAGCCAGAGGTGACCGAGTATACACAAGTTTGGGTGATCCATATAGGTATATAGTTGAATTTACGCAGAGTTTGGGAGAGCAAAACCAAACCTGAACCCTAAACGTTAGAAACCTGTCAAGTTACGACAACACAACAACATGGTTCAGCTTTATTTCAATAATTTGCTTGTGTGTAGGGGTCTTTAGCAGTGGGAGGAAAACAGAGAGCCGGAGCAAACCCACAAGGTAGGTGACGGTATATCCTTGTCACGTACAACCACAACCGAGGAATCGAAAGAACGCCAGTTGACTCATTCCAGGTAAACAGCCTGCACCTCACTGTCGGTGGAAGTATGGTTGGTTGAAGTTTTTTTCACTCGCTATTATGTGGCCTGCGAGTGAGATGCTGAGGTCACGATTTTAATTCAAGTGTTATCAATGAAAAAAACAAAAACATCACAGACTATATTGTAAAAATTATCATATTACCATCTTATTTCACCAAATATGATAGGGTCTTATAAATGTTGATGAAAGCTAACGTCTGAAAACATAGTTGTCAAAACTGCAAAGCTTTCCGTCTAAATTCATTTCCGGTTTGTAGCACATCCGTTGTATCACTATTATGGAGGACGATCCGTACATACAACCAACCATAATCAAATACAGCTATTCCACTCCGTATGCTCCCATCGAAGTTTGATAGTATATCTTTTCATATCTCATAAAACCTGTGTTATAGCGCACAAGTTAATCTTTTACTGGAGAGAAAATAAAATTAACAATGATAAGTCGTATCTTATTTTGTGAATTACTCGTGCTGGATTGATCGATATCATCATATGTGTGTGTGTGTGAGAGAGAGAGAGAGAGAGAGAGAGAGAGAGAGAGAAATGGGGTTTAACGTCCACTCAACACAAACTAGGTCATTTCGGGACTAACATGTGGTTTAATATTATTTCAATAATTCCTTGCGCGTAGGGGTCTTTAGCAGTGGGAGCCTAGGAAACCGGAGTGCCCGGAGGAAACCCACGCGAGGTTGAGAAGGTGCCCCTATCTCCATGCCACATACGCTCCCGCCAGGGCTCGAAACCACAGCCGCAAGCCAGAGGTGACCGGCCAGCTAGAGGTCGAAGCGCGGCACTCTTTTTTTTTTTTTAACATTTTTATTCACATAATAAGGTTAACATATTAACAAGTGTAAAGGCAATAAAAGATACAGGCAACAAAAACGTAGTTACAATCTAATTTTTACATGTTCTGTTTTAAATTTGATATTTAATCTACAATTTTAATGTAAGTTAAAGTTGTTAATAAGGACATTGTATATAAACTCATGGCTTCTAACTATACATGTACATTGTTAAATAAATAATTACATTTTACTAATATATATTTCTAACTTAATACAATCTAAGGAGGAAAATTGTGTACTATATTATTATTGTTTTCTATCATAATACATGAATTACCGGGTAATATTACAGCTGACACTGTTAAAGTGTCGTGTAATAAGATATACTTTAAATGATTTAATAACTTTTTCTTGAATAATGACTTTAGATTTAAAATTGTTCTCTTTTTAAGAGAGGACATTCTTTGTATATATACTACTTGTCTATAAAAGGCTAATACTAAGTTTATAAATATATGGTGTTTATTATGTTTACTCTTTACACCAAACAATAAAAGGTATTCGAAATCCGATATTGAGATATTCGTATTTGTGTAGAAATTTTCTACAATATCTCTGATATATTCCTTAAATATAGTTATACATGAACAAGTCCACTAGGCCATCCCAACCCCCCATTATCATAGTGATGATTACAATAAGGCTTTATTACGCAATAGATGCAAGAATTAACTAGATAAGAACATTAAAAAAAATACTTACATAGATTTCTAAACGTGTATTAGATTACATATTTATTCTGTTTGTAATATTCACACATAACATTATGAAGTTAAATTTACGTTAAATTTATGTAACAGTGGTCAGTCAGTTTAGCATCATAATTCTCATCATTTTAACGATAATTTTATGTCTAACATAAAGTTTACGCCATATTTACGATATCTTTATGTCAGTTTCTGGCTAAATCTAACATACAATGTTATACGGCGGGGAACTGTTATAACCTGGCCTATTCCCAAACGACAATCAGTCATCTCGATCAGTAGTAGCATTTGAATATGGATTGATTATCCTTTAACTCGGTAGTTATGAAACCATCAACCTAGATGAACTACCCCCCCCCCTCCCTAAAAAAAAGCTGCATGCTTCGTATTCAAATAATCAATAGTCAAATCAAAAGTCATGCAACTGATGGGCGTGGTATTTTGTAATGTATATTATACATGTATTTACACATATCAATCTTAAGATAATTTTATGCCATAAGTTTCATAAATGTGTTATATTTACGACATAACCAGCCAGTGACGGATCACGAGGTCATCTGGCAACGGGGCAGCGTAGCCGTAGCTGCTGGGCCCCGCTGACAAAATGACACGCCCCGTGGTTAGGGGTATCTCCCCCCCACCCCCCTCTGCGATTGAAATGGTCGTCCACTGTAAAAAATTTGTTGAAATTTCGCCTTAAATATTGGTCCGTGGAGTATATCCCGGGCGGAAAGTCATATATTTAGTTCTAAGCTGTTAGTGTCGATCTAGATTTGTAATCTGAATTAAGTTGTTGCATATCATATTTCCGAATATTGCAGTAGTGATTCAAACTTTTTTTTGCTAACGGTATTCCACTTTTGCACGCGAACCAGTCCCGACTCGGCGACAGCAGTTCACGATTCTTGTTGTCAAGCGGGCTGGTTGAGTGAGAAACGGAGACCCGAGGGAAATACTGGACAATGACAAGACCGCTACCTGTCAACCAGAAATGATATTTTGCCAACCCACCCAAAGTGGAATCATTTATATCATTTTTTTCCGTCTTATGCCCCTTGAGATCCCCTTAACTTATGATTTCAAAACTCATCAAAACAAAAAAGGACCCTTTGTTTCACGATTTTGGAGAACTCGGACTCCAATTCGCCCTCGTCATAATACTTCATTGTAATTAACACACACCCGCACAATGACAATATAAACTCCTGGAGGCCAATTTCGATCACCTGTGCGCCAATTCCTGTTTTAGCTCATCCGATATTTCAACCACAATTTGGTATCAAAATTCTCGGAGACTGCAAAATGTGCTCCCAAATTCCTAAATGCCTCAATCCACCCGTTACGTTTGATTAGAGGTAATCCCACTACACACTGCTATTATGAGTGGATAATGTTGTTTTAAATTGTGATTGATCAGTAGTCCGTCTACCAACCAATCACTAGCTGCCCTACAAAAGCTTTACATTTAAAACGAGTGCCAATATTGGAACAAATATGTTTACATAACGTTACGTCATGGCTCACGATTTTTTTATGCCTAATTAACCCGTGCATAGCAGAATACTGCTGTAAAACTAATTGCGCGACAAACGAGGCTATCAAGTCGAATGAAATGTAAACAATACTGTTTGGAAACGAACATACTTTCACCGTTTTTAATACCTTAAATCACTGTCCAAAGTTTTAGGGAAGACCCAGATTAAACGAAGGACTGTCATGTTGCTGTACTTAAGCGATAGCTTTCACTGAACGGAAAGAACAGACACACCCCCGCATAAGTTCAAGAAACAGACGCTATTCCAGCAATGGCCAGAGAGGGATTTCTCGGACCATTGCTTCAGGAATATGGATCCTACCATACTCCCCAGTCTCGTGGGTTTTCTGCGGGTCCTCCGGTTTCCCCCACTACTAAAGACCCCTACGCGCAAGCGAATGATTGAAATTAAACCATTATGCTAGTCCCGAAATGACATAGTTTGGGTCGAGTGAACGTTAAACCCATTTCTCCTATCTCCATCCCTGCAGATAAACATTAAGGATAAATACGAGCTCTCAAAATTTTAATTCTAAAAGCAAACTTTAAAGATTTCATAATCCCCCCTTGTCAGAAAATGGTTTAACGCCAGCGCTTTAGATTACAAGGTCTGTCATTACGTCAAATGGCGCGGTTTCAATTCCCGACTTGTACATGTCAAGGAGTAGGGTCGCCTGTCCAACCTTGTGGATTTTGTTCCGGTTCTTCCACAGCTAAAGACCCGTACATGCTAGCAAATTATTGAAATAAAATTGAACCATTATTGTGTTTGTCGCAAAATGACCTAGTTTGTGTCGAGTGGGCGTTAAGTTTGATAATCAGACAGAGGCAACCATGTTTTCCCGCCATACCAATTCTCGTGAGAGCTACTATAAAGATTAGTTTTGTGAAATACGCAACCGAAAGTCACTGTGTATCCATCTGAATTCCAGATTTTTGTAGGGATGGGGGTAGGGCAGATGTGAAATGAAAGAATTATGAAGATTAGACAAGCACAAACACGTTTTCCTGCTCTTTCAACCATAGAGTATACAGTGGTTTTTATATGGTCAAATATGGCCTTATTTATAGGGTTTTGAACCCCAAATCCCATCCTATGTCTGTCTGAATTCCAATCATCAGACACGAAACATTTCACTGTTCGAAAAAGTGATAGAATGAATAACGATGGTGATATATGTCGCGCATAAAGCAGAATATTACAATATTGTTAGTTCTTTTACGTGCATGCCAATGACCAGATGCCGTTCCTTGCCGGGTGGGTGGTCGAATGGTCTGCATGTGCGCGCTGTATCATAAGGTCTGTCATTGACTCAACTGGTGGGTTTCGATTCCCCGGTTATCTTGATTACAAGTAGGGTCGCCTGTCAAACCTCGTGGGATTTCTTTTGACTCACGGTTTCCTCTCACTGCTAAATACCCCTACGCACAAGCGAATTATGGAAATAAGGT
Organism: Patella depressa; assembly: GCA_948474765.1. Lineage (NCBI taxonomy): Eukaryota > Metazoa > Mollusca > Gastropoda > Patellidae > Patella > Patella depressa. The sequence continues at coordinate 7,034,762 of OX419715.1, read as the reverse complement.
TGAACCATGTCGTCCGTGTGTTAGTCCCGCGATGACTTAGTTTGTGTCGAGTGGACTTTAAACCCCATTTATCTCGTTCTCTGTTCCTATCCATGCCTCGTCTTGTACCACTGACACAATCGCGGCAACAACGCTTAAAAACCCGAGTTACTTTATCGAGCAATACGCAGGGCCGCTGGGTGAGGGAGTATGTGCCCCCAATGTCTTACGCATGGTTCCCCTAGCTATTGTATAATAAAACAACAAAGTTCATAGTTGTTTTAACTAAATATTTTATTTCTAAATATTAAAAATATTTTAGAAGAAAAAATCACAACTCATAATTTCATTTATATAACCAAACAATAACAATCAATAATTTAAAACAATTGTAACACAAACATCTTTAAATAAATAAATTAACAATGAAATTCAATGTAGTTTGATGTCGCCATTCCTACATCACGTCGCAATCCAGTTTAAAAATCAGTGAGAGCTAAATGTCGTCAGAAAATGAGTGACGTATGAGCAAGCCTGACGTAAGTAAAAGATAATCTAACGGAAGTTATTGATTTCAATTCAAACATTTTCTGTGGGATAAATCTCATTTAGTACATGTGGAAATATTTTGTCGTAAAAACACTGAAAATGCTACTAAATAACATTGCCTAATTTATTCATAAAGCGACACTGACTTTCTCTATTCTTTAATTTAACATAAATCATGGTCCTTATTCAAAAATTAAAAAAAAACGTTATCGAGGATAATTTGAAATCATTATTTCACTTATAATATACTATTTAAAAAAATTCATATAAGCCATTTCAGTTTCCGTGAATTTCTCAGACCCTACGCCTGTCTTCATTATCTCAGTCTGAGTCGGAGCAGAAAAACAGGACCTTATATTCCATTTCATCTTTAAGTTGGGTAGCACGATGACGTACTTACTGGACACACGTGACGTTGCGATTGTGACAAATTAGACGCTAATGATATTTCATAAATTCTAAAATAGACAAATTGTCGCCGTGACGGCATTTTAGCAGATTTAACGCCAACTATTCAACAAATACATTTAAGTGGGATTTAAAGTCAGGCCCAGGCACTTTTCTGCACCAATCAGAAGATCGGTAAAAGCTATGTGGTTATGGAGGGAGTTTCATTTTCTGCCTATTCTTCTTTAAATTCCTTATGTTCACGCCAATGTTTACAACCACCCATGACTTCTCCCTACCGTAGTAATGAACTTTCTCGACTACTTATTAGTAACCCAGTGACATACTCTAAAGCGGTGGACACACTAGCCGAATGTTTCGGTCGAATCTAGCGTGAAAATTCGCTTAGTGTGTCCACTGCCAATCGGCTGAATTTCTATTCATTGGGGCACGTCGGTAACTGTATCATGAAGTAAAACTATTGCCATAAAACACTCAATAAAAACACCCCAGACTGACACACGTGTATCTTAAAACGGGGTTTCATTGCACGCAGATAATATTGACGTCATTTGACGACATGACGTCACGTAGAGTTTGTCAACCATGGCGACTATTTCTTTTACGTCATTTCAATAAGCGACCGAGAACACTGTGCCGACATAGAACTAAATATTTAGTTGGTGCCGAGAACCGTGAAATGGTCAAATAAAAGATGCCGCCACGCATATATATAACATAATCGTATGTGATTTATCAAGCTGTATGTGGAAAAACTTAGCGGACTGTAAGTTCGAAAATAGTCCATGCAGTTCCTTCTCATTATTTCAACATTCTTTTTCGTTAAGTTAGCCATGATTATCTAAAAATAAAGTGAAACTAATAAAAAATATATTATATTGAAAATCTGTTTTGTTTTATTAAAAATTAGAAAAGTTGTATAAAAGGTATAAAATTCATGCTATACAATACAATTATTTATTTATTTATTTCATTTATCACACATTTATTTTACCTAATCATCCTAATGTTTAAAACTATGATTGATGGATTCTCATGTGTGTCTTTAGACTACAACTATGATTACACGAATAACCACAAACATCACACTTATAAGCTTTTTCACCAGTATGAATTCTCATGTGTGTCCGTAGATTACTAGTCTGATTAAATGATTTACCACAAACATCACACTTGTAAGATTTTTCACCAGTATGAATTCTCATGTGTATCTGTAGATTACTATTCCCATTAAATGATTTACTACAAACATCACACTTGTAAGATTTTTCACCAGTATGAATTCTCATGTGTGTCTGTAGATGAATATTCTGATTAAATGATTTACTACAAACATCACACTTATAAGGTTTTTCACCAGTATGAATTCTCATGTGTTTCTGTAGATTACAACTCAGACTAAATGATTTACCACAAACATCACACTTATAAGACTTTTCACCAGTATGAATTCTCATGTGTTTCTTTAGATCACTATTCTGATTACCTGAATAACTACAAACATCACACTTGTAACATTTTTCACCAGTATGAATTCTCATGTGTATCTGTAGATTACTATTCCCATTAAATGATTTACTACAAACATCACAATTATAAGATTTTTCACCAGTATGAATTCTCATGTGTGTCTGTAGAGAATCATTCCGATTACATGAATAACTACAAACATCACACTTGTAAGGTTTTTCACCAGTATGAATTCTCATGTGTTTCTTTAGATCACTATTCCGATTACATGAATAACTACAAACATCACACTTGTAACATTTTTCACCAGTATGAATTCTAATGTGTTTCTTTAGATCACTATTCTGATTACATGAATAACTACAAACATCACACTTGTAACATTTTTCACCAGTATGAATACTCATGTGTTTCTTTAGATCACCATTCTGATTACATGAATAACTACAAACATCACACTTATAAGGTTTTTCACCAGTATGAATCCTCACGTGTATCTGTAGATTACAACTCAGACTAAATGATTTACCACAAACATCACAGTTGTAAGATTTTTCACCAGTATGAATTCTCATGTGTGTCTTTAGATTACAACTCAGACTAAATGATTTACCACAAACATCACAACTGTAAGATTTTCCGGCAGTGCAAATTCGATGTTTATCACGTCTTTTAGGTAAATTGTTTTGGTTCTGTGTGACTCTAGTTTTTGCAAATGACTGTGTTGTTTCTTTTGGTGTCAGACCGATATCAATTAATTCATTTATATTTTGTTCGGATAATTTATTTAGACCCTTCCAATCTATCTTCATGGATAATAATCTGTCTATGTTCAATAGTTCAAAGTGTCGAAGGTATAAATGTTTCAGCAGATTTAGTGACGAGGCATATGATGTTGAACAGAAACGACATGGATATGTATCTGAAATAACAAGATTAGCATTTATATTTTGAGTGAACAAGAATAGGACTCTGCTCTAAATGGTCGCCATAAAAATTAATGTACTATTTTTAATTTGTTAGCGGTTGTAATCCGTTTTACTTCTTTACACGACTAAATAAACATTTTCAATTTCATTAAATGTGAAAATGGAAGCGGAATTCTCAAAATATACTTTTAGTGTTTACGACCAAAATTGTTGATGTAGGAATTAAAATGTCCGTCAACTATGAGTACGCATGGCTCGAAATGTTCACCTGTCTACTTGTCGCCGACAGGTAGCAAATAAAACTACCTGTCGCGTGGACTAAATTTGACTTGATGTTCAGTAAATTGACCACAATACTCACGTCCACGTCATGTACATGTAGGCCGTATTTATTTATTCGTAGAGTCGTTTCTAAATACAAGAATTGTGCACCGAAATACCGCGAAAAGCCGCCATTTGCATTGTTTACATTTCGCTCTGTCGCAGGCTACAGGTACTCAGTTTCGAAGTAGACAATTTTATAACAATGAATTTCACACCATGCTACGCTTGTTTTCATCTACTTGGCACTAGTTTATAGCATTATGGAGTATTATATCTAAGTAAATTAAAACGACACCTGAAATAATTCTACCGTAACGACACCACATTTAGAAAGTGACTGGAGTGGAAGGGAAATACTGAAATTTTGAAATACACGGCTCGATAGATCGATGCTTCGTAAGTTCGTGTATCTTATCTAATCATTTAAATAATTTACAAGACAATTCGACAAAATCAAATAATCAGGTCGGAAAAATATCTCTGATATTAATATAATTTGTTGCGTAAATATAGTCCCGATACATTGTGTGTGGGGCGGGAATTCCAGGTGGCGCTACCCGTCTTTCGCACGCGCCATATTTCTTACTGTGCGATGCACAGGTGTGATTTGTGTTTTGATATTCAATTCAATACGGATATTTTAAAATTTGAATTCTACACCTCAAAGTCGAACTATTCGATTTAGCGCGGAGGTGTGATACCATGATAATTTGCAGAATCCACGTGGCTACGGATGATAGAATTGTAGTTGTACGAAGCTTCGAGTCGCTGAGCCAAAGCAGATTCGCCGACTTTCAAGAACTTTTAGGCATTCCGATGTCGAAGAAATAAAAAGGTTTCATATTACCATATTTATATGAAGCAATGTACGTCAATACCTAAACAAGCGTGTGTGTACCTACATGTATATGGATATGTGTGATACTACACTATTACTTAGTCTTTGGGTTTGACAATTGAGAGTGACAGGTTATTTACTGAAGCGACAGGTATGATGAAAAGCTACCTGTCGCTTGCGACGGGTAGCTTTTTTCAAACATTTCGAGGCCTGGTAAGGCGTCACTAAAGGTTTGTTGGAGCTTTATGATGTCATTCAGCAGACAACCTACAGCCTCTTGCCTCTTGGAATATAAGCCTACTGCTTTCTTCGCCGTGTGCTCATTGCATAATTTCTTTGTTGAAAAAAGGACTAAAAACCGTAACACTGTATTTAATTTGCATTTGCTACAGCGTTCGTTACCCTCATCTGCAAATTTTACCAACTTCTGCAGGCGTCCGCTTGGACACACTTCCGTTCCAAGTACATGTATATTTTTAAATTTCAGATATTTACTTCTGCAGGCACCCAATTGGACATACTTTGCCGTTCCAACTACAGTTATATATATTTTTAAAAAAATCACAAAATTTCAGATATTTACACTGCCAATGGACTCTATGCTAAACATTTCCAAGAGTTCACCAGTCATCTAATTTTAGTCACGGTAGTATACCTCCGACAGCTTCTTTTTTTTCAAGTAGTTCATAATTATAGTATTTCAGAAATATATATACACGTAACAATATTTCCATTATCATCAAATAAACATATAACAGTACCTGGAATTATTGGCTTTGATCCATTTAATCGCCATGGCATCTGCTTTAATAAATTAGCAGTTGCATTATTTCTACTGGTCTGATTGTGAAATGCGACAAAAGATGACTTGGACCATAATGGTTTGTTTATTCCCAGATCTGCAGCATATTCACTTCCATACCTACAAATAAAAATTTGAACAAATGAATCAAACCATCATACTTTCTGAAAATTACTCTTTACTATTTCGTGTTCCTTGGGTCCTGGGACCTTATTCAGAATAAATTTTTTTTTAGAAAGTTTTAGGATGCAGCCTAAATTTATTTTTTGGATTTTAAAATACAGCCAATTTTTCAATCTCATCTACTGTGAATAAGACGAGTCTGTTCTGAACACAGTCGTTTTTCTTATGACGATTGGAACACAAAAGGTCAATTAGAAGGGGCATTTTTGCTTGGGCAGTGGTACTGGTATTTCTATATTCCCGTCTTATGTTCACCCGAACGACTAGGTTCACTTTATTTATGTCAGCGACTACACTCGAAAATTTGGTGTAATGTAGTTTTAAATAAAATTTAACCAGATATTTTCTCTCTTTTCTGGTTGAAATATATTTCTTCTGGAGTTGACTTGGATTTACTTACCAAACAAGAATTTCTGTTCCAGGTTGAATTTCTTTAAATGCACGGTAATAAATCTGTCCTTTATACTGATAAGCTGTTACATTCTGTTCTTGTTCTGTTCTAGCACAATTTACGTATCTCATCCAGTTTGAAGTGGCTGGATTCTGAGCATCTATAAAATGCTCATGTTTTCCATCTTGAAATATCTGAATTTTAAGAAGAACACAAAAATAATTAGCAAAGGTAGACGAATTTTCCTCAGATGTCCTTTAAGGCTCCAATCACTTGGACCAAGAGCCTTTTTCGAACATGGCACCAACCCTATAAATATAACTCTTAAGAAATATAGAACTCAAGTATCTGGTATCTGCCCAGAACTGACAATCGGGCCATAAGCATACACCAATGAGAGAGAGAGAGAGAGAAATGGGGTTTAACGTCCACTCGACCAAAACTAGGTCATTTTGGGACTAACATATGGTTTCAATTTTATTTCAATAATTTCAATAATTGCCCGGAAGAAACCCACGAGGTTGAGAAGGCGCCACCATCTCCATGCCACATACGCTCACAAAAGGGATAGAAACCACAGCCGCAAGCCAGAGGTGACCGGCCAGCTAGAGGTCGAAGCGCGGCACTCTAGACCACTAGGCCATCCCAACCCCCCATACACCAATGAAATGTGCGCATTATACATACACAACTTTATGTATATTTCATTAACTACCTACATGAACTGCAAGATAACTCAAATGGGGCTACATCTTTTAAAAAAAAAAAACTTCTTAGATTATAATAATAATAATGTACATTTGTAATTGCGCTAACTCCATCCATATTGCATGCTCTAAGCGCGAGGATAATAGCTAATCCTGATAATATGTCACAAACAAATGAGTTTTGAGTTTGGATTTGAACACAGCTAATGATTGAGAACTCTGTATCTCCAATTGTAAATTGTTCCACAAACGCGGTCCACAGACACTGAAAGCTTTATCCCCATATGATTTCAGTTTAGCTTGCGGCACAGCCAATGAGGGCTTATTTTGTGAACGAAGTGGTCGATTTGGTTGATATGTTTTAATGAGATCAGTGAGGTAAGATGGGGAAAGATCATGTTGACACATATAAACCAATGTCAGAATCTTGAAAGTTATCCGGGCTTCTATTGGTAACCAATGTAATGATTTTAAGATGGGAGTTATGTGAGAATACTTTTGTGTTCTTGTTATTATTCTGGCTGCGGTGTTCTGAATTTTTTGGAGTTTTGCACACAGGTTTTGGGGAATTCCAATCAAAGCACTGTTGCAGTAATCGAGCCTCGAGAATATCAAGGAACGCACAAGCAGCTTACAGGCTTCCAAAGTCAAGAGGTGTCGAATATTACCAATACATCGAAGATGGTAATTGCACGTACGGCAAAGTTGATCGACCTGTTTCTCCATGGTTAAGGAAGAATCCAGTAGTACACCAAGATTCTTCACACAGGATGAAACCTGAATTTTGGTTTCACAGATTACCACACTTGAATTTGGAGTAGACCTAAGTCGTTTAGATGTCCCTACAAGCATGGCTTCCGTCTTGTCATCATTCAGTTTGAGCTTACTCTCGTTCATCCACGATTTTACAGATTTGGAGCAGAGTGTTACCTGATGAAGAGACTCATCAATTTTATTTTGATAAGTGTCACCAATTAATTGGGTGTCATCAGCGTAGGAGTAGTGACTGATCCCGAAACTCTCTATTACATCGCCAAGGCATTTTGTGTATAAGACAAACAACACGGGCCCGAGTACGGACCCCTGAGGCACACCACAATCAAGTTTAACAGGATTTGATTCGGAACTGTTTACGAGAATCTTTTGACTTCTATCTGACAGATATGATGATATCCAACACAAAGCCGTTCCAGATATATGAAAATATTCACGTAATCTATGAACAAGGATCTGGTGGTCCACGGTATCAAATGCTGCGGACAGATCCAAGAGAATTAAGGATGCAAGCCTACCACCATCAACTATCCGCAGGAGATCATTCAACACCCGAACTATAGTTGTTTCAGTACTGTGATGGGATCGGTACGCCGATTGAAATTTATCCAATAAGTTATTACTGTTGACAAAAACCTGTACTCGATTGTTAACAGCCCTTTCTATTAATTTGGAGAGAAAGGACAGATTGGACACGGGTCTGTAATTTTTGAGGATGTTGCGATCCAGGCCAGATTTTTTGATTAGAGGTCTAACCACAGCCTGTTTAAATAATTCTGGAAAATAACCTGTTTTCAGACTGGTATTAATAATTACTGTAATGGCCGGCAGAAGAAGATCTAGGTGTTCAGTTAAAAGTTTGGTTGGTATGGGGTCTAGTGGACAAGTTGTCTTTTTGGATGTATTTATAATCCTTACGATTTCATCTTCACTATAAGGCTCAAAATCAGTCAGATAATTATCACATGGTGGTAGTACCGAAATATGAGTTTCAGTTACTGAATCGGACTGATCAAGTTGCTTCCTTAGTATATCAATCTTATTCGAAAAATATTCTGAGAACGTGTTAGCAAGCTTCACGTCATTATCTGAGTCTGGAAATATGGTTTCTGAGGTGATACCTAATAAAGATTTTATAAATGAATAACATTGACTAGGTGTTTGTGATTCATTGGTCAGTTTTTCAACGCAGTACCTTGATTTAGCGTTTTTGATGGTTCTTGAAACCTTAAACCTAGCTGCCTTGTAGATTTGTCGGTGTACCTCCAATTTAGAATGGCGCCATTTGCGTTCTGCACGTCTGCATTCTTGCTTTGCCTTCGCTACATCTTCTGTGTACCATGATCTGCCAGGTCGTAGTAGCACCACCTTTGTAACAACTGGTGCGTGTTTATCCAGAAGAGTTATTAGTGTGTTGTTAAAGGCACAACATAGATCATCAATGTCAGAAGGAGGATTGCATAAAAGATCTGAAGATTCAAGATTGTTTCTAAATGCACCTCTATCTATGGATTTGAGTTTTCTAAATGATATAGTTTCGGTTGGTAATTTCGGTTTCTCAAAATTCCATGTGGAAGAAATAAGATAATGGTCTGATATTTGAATATCACTAACATTTACACTGTCAACAAGAGTACAGTTTTCAGGCGTAAGAAGCCAGTCTAATATATGACCTGATTTGTGAGTTACACTGTGAACATGTTGTTGAAAACCATGAGAGTTCAAAAGCTTGATTATTTTTCGGGAATTCGGTTGGTCAGGTTCATCATAATGAATGTTGAAATCGCCTAATATAACTGAATTGGTTTTGGATGTGTTTGTAAGAAGTACGGAAAGTTCATCTGCGAAATCTGACACTGTACTCTGATTTTTAGAAGATGTCGGAGGTCGGTACAGGCAAACAACATGTGCACAGATATTAATGGAACTGACTTTCAAATCGAGTGATTCGAAAGAAAAGTAACGATGGCTTGGTAGTACTTCAATACAAAGAGAACCTCTGTAAACTACTCCAACACCACCGCCAATGCCAGTTGATCTGGGAACCTGAGTAAAAGCATAGCCATTCGGGGTTAGTTCTGATATTCTGGACTCATCGCCGAGTGCTTTAAACCATGTTTCAGTTAAGAATAGGATATCTATTTCGTCATCAATAATAAGATCGGCAATGTCTAAAACCTTATTACGACAGGATTGTGCATTTAAAAGGGCAACGTGTAATTTTGATGTAGAGTTGGTGCTTTTTTGTGTCTGTCTTTTTTGCTTATAAATTGGGTTTCCGTTTGGTAGTTGTTTGATATCAGTTTTATATTTTGTACCACCGCGTTTCCCACGAAAACGTTTTAGGATACACAAAAACTTGAGGTGTTCAAAAAGTTCAGTTGATAATTTAACATTTCTTGATTTGTATCTGAGTAGATCATCACGAGAATAAGAACTCATCAAGTGTTTAATCCAGGAGGGTGATTAAAATGTTCACTAGTTTGAAAGTAACCACTGATTGAACTGAGTAATCCTTAAAATCACAATCATTGTATTGGCCAGACTGTTAAACAATGTTCAGGAAAAACTACAAACCATGTAAAATTCACAATGAATATATACAGATATGACTTTAAAAACGTTAAAATATCTAACACAAATCACACACTAGGCACAAAAAGTAGCTTAATCCGACCGCTGTAATGTTATGCAGGTCTCAGCCAAGATTATCAAATTTTCAAATTCCTACCTGCCAACAATAACCAGAACTCTGAGCTTTCTCGAAATCTTTCACAATGTCTCCTCTATACGGTCCAAATCTTGTTCTATTAGCAAAGCATTTAGTTGTCCAAGCACCTTGTCCAGCATTGGGTATTGAAGATTGTTTTATTTCTACACCATCTGGTAATGTCTTCAGACATTTTGTAGAGTCAGGTTTTCTTGTAGCTTCAACCTAGTTACAATAAATATTTTTTTTAAATTCGTTATATAAGGCCAACTTCCTGTTCGGAAACATTCATCGTGGTAAATTGCAATCAGGGAGATGACCTAACCTACAATGTACGTGTATATAGGAAGGCAACTATAAATAATGCCTCTTTGGTTTTCATGCATACTGTAGTCGGTGAGGTGAACTTTATAATAATACAGAATGAAGATCGAGTCAAGGTTACCACTTCCAGGGGATCAACACCAAGGTCAAGTATCATGTCAAATTGTTTTACGGTCTGATCTTATGATGAAGGTGATTCGTGATCTTTTTCTGATCACAGTGACACCTAGTTCATTACAACTGAGCCAGTAGTTCAGGAAATACACCAGATGCCTATGTGTCAGAAACCATGAGTTCGATCGAGACGAAACTCTGAAATTTGGCTTTTCTGTAAACAGCCGCTATAAACCAAGTCTGATCGAAATCTGAGACTTTGAGTGATTAGCATGGAATAACCAAATCTTTTTATGTAATCTTACCAATGTGTCTTCTACTATTTTATAACTTCCATGAACAGGACAGTCACCAGGGTATTCTTTATTACATTCTTCACAATCTGAAAGAGAAGGTGAGATTATCAAATAGGGTTTAACGTCCACTTGACACAAACTACGCCATTTCGGGACTAATATATATGGCACAATTCTAAATCAGAACTTCAAAAAAAAGGAAAAAAAACCCACGAATCTATGGATAGAAACCACGCCACTTTGACGTACTATTTTTCTACTCCGACTGAGCTAATGAAGACGTGCATACAGTTTGCTATAGGGGTGTATTTGCTCAAACAGCCTCATCATAACCTTTATTTTATACCACCGCTAGACCGAGCTAGCGTCCCTTACTACGCTGCTTCGGCGACGGAAAATGTTCTCAGAGCACGTCAAGATCGCATTAAGCGTGGTAAAAGCGTGTTGGAACTCGGAACGCCGGATATTGTGCTGTAGTCTCCATGGTCGCCAATGATTGTCTTGTCAAGACGTTTGTTTTAAGCATGTTCAAAACAAACGTCAAGGTTCTGCGATCTGACCTGAAAGCTGTGAGAACGTGGTGGGGTCGCGAATGTCACGAGACAAGCGTGGTAATGGGCCTATCACAATATAACATTTTAGACAACTTATTCGGACGTAACAATTAGTTCCAACGCGCTGGTATACATATGAATTACTTATTCATAACTTATTCCCAACGTAAACATAACTTATACAAGTATATGACAGCGTGTGCCCAACGAATATTTAGCGTTCTTGATTAATGCAGAACTCATGCACAACGTTAGTCTAACTTATACCTAAATTTCTCATACGTCGGCATACGCTGATGCTATACGTCAATGTGTGACAGCCCAATAACACCAACATGAACGTAGTACATGCGCAGTACATGCGTGGCAAAGAGGCTGCAAAAATTGTTACATTTGAAACGGAGACTTTGCACCACGACCTTCCGTGTCTGTCGGGACCTCATCAGATGTTGGGAGTCCTTATGGGGTTGTCAGGGCGACGTTACGATGATTTTACCACATTTTGCACGGACATCACGTCCTCTTGGGGACTTACAAAGAAATTCATCGTCATCAGGAACTTCAACATTCATGAAACTGGTTGTACGAGATGTTTGTCTTAAGGGATATCTGGGTTCTTTACTTTCTTCCTGGTTTTCCTTATCTTCAACTGACTGGAAATAAAATTCATACAATTAATGGGGGGTTGGGATGGCCTAGAGTGCCGCGCTTCGACCTCTAGCTGGCCGGTCACCTCTGGGTTGTGGCTGTGGTTTCGAGCCCTGGTGTGAGCGTATGTGGCATGGAGATAGGGGCGCCTTCTCAAACTCGTGGGTTTCCTCCGGGCACTCCGGTTTCCTCCCACTGCTAAAGACCCCTACGCGCAAGCGAATTATTGAAATAAAATTAAACCATATGTTAGTCCCGAAATGACCTAGTTTGTGTTGAGTGGACTTTAAACCCCATTTCTCTCTCTCTCATACAATTAATGCATAATATGGACAATGTCGTCAAACGGTAAAAAAAAAACCATAGCACAAGAAGAAAACCGCAGAACTGGACAAGGTGTAAATAAATCTTGGTACTTCAACCCAGAGGGGCGACTCCAGCTGGAATTCAAATGAGAGCATTTTCGAATAAAATTGTACTAATATAAGAGGGCAATCAATTTGCAGAAAAATATAAAATTTGTTTTAAATCTACAGAAATTTGCAAGTTTCACTAAAATCTGATTGTAAGGAACCCTTTCTTTTCAAGAGATTGTGGACAATCGGCATTAGACTGGGCGAAAATAGCTTACTTGACTGGTAACTGTAGCTGCACAGGCTCGGCTTTTACGTGGTGTTTTGGTTTTAGTCGGCGGTTCGAATATTGGAAAAACTTTCAAAGGTGGTTGGTATGGTGTAAACTTATCTGATAAAACATTAAAATGCAATGATTTTTTTTAGAAGATTAAATATATGCACAATTAGCGAATGACCCTGCGCTCTACACGGGTTGAAAGAAGAATAACTGTAAAACTGGAAGTGGTAGTTCAACGTCACCAGGCCTATGTTACTCCTTGGTCAGAACTATCCGTCGGTACACACCAAATTTCACTCTCGGGACAACCCTAGTGTAGTCGTCAACCCCGACCATACAGAAAAACGACATTGACAAATATTAGTATACACATAACATAATTGATTATGTGAATTCTTGGAGTTGAATAGCAATATTCCCCAAACAGCGTTATTGAGCGAAACTGAGAATAAAATCAAAAAGTATTGACGTCGAACGCACAAAATACGTCACTTAATGTGAAAGTTCTCTCATAGCTTACGGTGTCTATGCCTTTGTCTAATGGATGTCTTGTAAGGGCGAAATATTATGTGTGGCGGAGGTGGTTGAGTCCTGCACGTGCACTTCGTGACCGTAAAAACAACAACCTAATAGGCAGATATTAGAGGTAACACTGAAAGGAAACATTGGGCACTGGGGGTTAGTGTGCATTATTTTCAGCAAGAAATCCAAAAACAGTGAAAATGAAATTAATTTATATGAACTTAGCACCGCAGTTAACAATTTATGCAAAAGCCGCTCTACTTTATGTGAATGAAAATTATGTTTATTTGATCTGTTTTCACATATTTTCAATGTTTCACTTTTTAAGATTTCTGAATGACCTATACTGGGAAAGGAGGACATACAATAAAGAAGTTGAGCCTGGGCGCTGACCGTATGTATAAGAATACTTATAGACCTTTCGTCTTTTTACTCCGTTTATTTGGTTTCCATTCCTCATCACTGTCTGATTCTGATTCCTCTACAGTTGTTTTACGTTTCCATTTGGCCGTCATAAATGCTGGCTTCTTTACTGGTAAACCTAAATTTTAAATCAATTTTGAGATTTATACAAAACACATCTTTGAAATGAAATAAAACCCACTGTTACAAATTCGAGTGGACTACACACTTACTGAATTTGAACAATTACCTCCAATATACCGGTCCGGATAAAGATTTTGACAAACATTGGGCACTTCGAGTTCGGGCCGAGGGGTTCCCTGAACATAAACATATCCAATAAATAGAGAATTAAATAAAACAAAAATCAAGTCATGTCCTGTATCGTTTGTATTTGGGCCCATTGGTAGTGTTTTCAAGTATTGTTCAAGGGCAATCAAGGTTGTATTCACAAACCCGATAAAGTATAAAAGATAAAACCAAGAACTTCTTCCAACTCCGTACCGTGTTCAGTGTCTATTTTAATACTGGGGAATCAGGGTGACACAATAACATTACACGGTATCTTTCGATACTGGATTTATCCGAATTCAAATCGAAAATATGGGATTCCAAAAATCAGTTACCCATTATTCTCATCATTTCAAAATTCTGACGTAAATTTTTATATCTTTTCTTCTCATAATCAGACATAGATTCCAATTGTTGTTTTGTGAAAAAACAGTCAACATCATCAGGTACGTCTTTTTCAAAATTTTTATAATCAAAATTATTCTGAAATAATAAAACAAAAGTAGCAAATTAATTATTAGTATCTTTAATAACTTTTCTGAAAATTATATATTAGTAGTCTTCGATGGCCAAGAAATAATCAATCATTTAACATGCTTTACAATGAAATGTGATGGGGTATGTCATCATGTCTTGCTTTTTGCACCAACTGGGGCAGTGGTTCTCAACCTTTTTTTTGCCAACGGCACACTGGGACACATGCAAAAATAGCCGCACAACTGGCTAAATATATAGGAAAAATATTTGAATTTTGGAAAATAAAAACATAGCGAGTCATAGACGGCATACAGTCGTAAACACAGATCAGTCAGACACAGAATGACTCAAAAATAAATTAAGAAAAACAGATCTATGAACTTATCAGCAGACACCAATAAGGTAAAGGATCATGTGTTTTTTCGCATTTTTTTCTTTTAGTGCGTCGTTCAACATTTCGCGGCACACATGGGAAGTTTTTGCAGCACACTGGTTGAAAAACACTGAACTGGGATAATGATGACGGCCATACAAGGGGTCTTTAATGCCCAGTTCCGGACTACTGGCCCTCGATCCTTCACCACAAAGGACAGCCAGACTGAAAATCTCGAGTAACATTCTTGGCCAACATTGGGATCGAACCCAGAGAGAGAGGGAGAGAAATGGGGTTTAACGTCCACTCAACACAACTAGGTCATTTCGGGACTAACATATGGTTTTTAATTTTTTTTATTTCAATAATTCGTTTGCGCGTAGGGGTCTTTAGCAGTGGGTGGAAACCGGAGAGCCCGGAGGAAACCCACGAGGTTGAGAAGGCGATCCTATCTCCATGCCCTATACGCTCACACCAGGGCTCGAAACCACAGCCGCAAGCCAGAGGTGACTGGCCAGCTAGAGGTCGAAGCGCGGCACTCTAGACCACTAGGCCATCCCAACCCCCAAGTCTTGGTTAGTGAGGTATCACCATACTCATAATGCACGGAATAAGCTATACATCAATATTGGTCAACCATTCATACAATTTCTGGTCACGGCAGACAATGTCATCGTACAAGGTGGTCCATTGAAGTTGTAATTTTTTAAAGACATGATAACACATTCATAGATGTTGAATTGTAATGAATTACTTAACTATTCTGGGTATTAGAATAATGAACTAATTACACATGGCACTAAAAAGAAAACTGAACTTATAATAATTGTGAACTTACAAAAAATTCCATTATTTGACCTCATACAATTCCCTTTTTTATCTGAACTTTTTCCGTCTACGGTAATCTGGAATTGTCAGATGTCAATTGATCCTCTAAAATAATCAAAAGCAAAAAGTTTTAAAAAATAATAATACTCAATATTTAATACTAAGCAGAATTTACAGAAGCAAAAACCACGAGGAATAAATCTCTTGCTAAATGATGTGTCTATGTTTCAATTCAGAATTGCCTGCATTGTTGGGGTTTTTTTTGGGAGGGGGGGGGGCATTGATAAGAAAGGCTATACTATATAATCTTCTGAATGAATGAAATGGGGTTTAACGTCCTACTCTTTTGCACCTAACCTGGGCTAATGGAAGACGGGCATATGCCATACAGTGTGCTATGAGGGAAATTATGCCCGGGCAGCGGCGCTACGGCCTACTATTATATCGAATTCCAACTGCCAAGGGATCTTTTACATGCACTCCAATGTGTACACGGGACCTCAATTTTCCATCCTATCCGAACGACTAGGCAGTTATCCTTGTCAGGCCCTCCTTTTGCATCACTGACAAAGGGAAATCAAGCCGGAAAATCGAGGTGAACTTTCTCGGCCAATGCAGGGATCGAATACCCGACCTCCAGGCTAGCGAACCAGCGCCTTATCCCCTTAGCCACCGTGACCAATCCTTCACTTACTTCAGTACCGGGAGGGGGTCTAGTCTGGTGTGCAAAGAGACCTGCTGCACATTCAGGCATGCCTTGACTGGCCCAAGTTTCTTTAGGCCTGGTAGTAAAACCCTTTGTTTTAGTGCTGTCTGCTAGTGCTACCGTCTTTGGTTGGTAAAGCAAGGTTGACACTTGCACGATTCCGTGGCACGCATTGACACGACTGGAGTCGGCACGACACCGTCCGATTTGCGCAAACTCGTCGTGCCAATGCGGGAAGTGCGTAAACAATGCGCAAACTATGCGTGAACCCGTCGTTCCAGTTCGTGTCAATGGGGGTCTAGTCTGGTGTGCAAAGAGACCTGCTGCACATTCAGGCATGCCTTGACTGGCCCAAGTTTCTTTAGGCCTGGTAGTAAAACCCTTTGTTTTAGTGCTGTCTGCTACCGTCTTTGGTTGGTAAAGCAAGGTTGACACTTGCACGATTCCGTGGCACGCATTGACACGACTGGAGTCGGCACGACACCGTCCGATTTGCGCAAACTCGTCGTGCCAATGCGGGAAGTGCGTAAACAATGCGCAAACTATGCGTGAACCCGTCGTTCCAGTTCGTGTCAATGTGGACACTGATGGGCACGACAAAATCGTGGCCAAAAGACGTGCAAGTGTCAGCCTGGCTTAAGCTACCGCAATACAGGGTTCGTTTACAGGAGGATCTAGGCTGCCTCTCTGCCAAGCTACATAAAACAGCAGTGAAACAATTTTTAGACGAAAAGTGTCTCGGTCGCGTGCTTTATCCTTTATCGCCAGATAATGGGACAGGATGGGCACTTTACTTTACTTTTTAAGCGCGAGATAATGAAATCTATAGACATTTGTTATATCACTGATCACAATTAGTTATTTGCATCAATAAAATTGAATCACAATGTCATAGTATTAATTCATAATAAAAACTGATGTCAAACCAAACGGGATGTTGGATTTCTATTTGTAAAGCTCAATGTGTAGTATGCACCAAAATGGTGACAGAGACTGATGTTAAGTTATGTATTTCTCAAAAACCTGGCAAACCCCCTCCTGCAGGGGCGGGTTGGGGCCGGGAAACAACCCGAGCTCCCGCCTGGGAGCGTCCCATTTTACTGACTGCGGAGCCCGGAGGGGGGGGGGCTCACCCCTAAATTTTTTTTTAAAAATGAACCCCAAATATGCGAAATAACACATTTCATAAATAGATTAAATAAGGTCAAAACCTCGACCTGCAAGTAATTTACAACCACCAATCTGTGAAACTGAAATTATCATATATTATTAATTAACGAATTATCATTTTAACGTCAATGATAATACGTTAATTAATATCCCCACAAACAGGGTGCAGGTGACTTAATAATTAGTAAATTTGCGGACGACAGTGTCGGGTGAATCTGAGGAAATTTTCGGATGAAATTCGAAATCCCCATTGCAGGATTCCGAATTCTGGCCCATACCCAGCACACCCGGCCCAAAAAGTCTATTATACCAGCCCATTCCAGATTCCAGTGATGGCGTGGCGGACCGTTAAATAAAATAAAACCAAGTACGAACAATCCAAACCATTAGTCAAAATTCGAAGTCCTAAAAAACGGTTGAGGCAAAATAGTGTAATCAGCAAATGGACTGTTCACCGTGTACACAATACACGACAAACAGTGGTAACAGGTGTCCGGAAGAGTAAGCTTACCCTGCCTGGCGCCACACCCGCCATAGGCATAGCTGCATCCAAACTATTAGACGAAATCTCAATAAAATAGCATGTTTGGCCAATGGACTATAGTATGTAAAGCCACCAACCACATACAACATGATCACCATCGTTCCATGGCCAGTCCAATACCCCCCCCCCCCAATATAATATTCAGCAGAAAAGGTTTTTTTTTAGTGGACAAAATTATTTTTTTCAATTTTTGTCCGACCAGCAAAAATTCCTGGATCTGTCCCTGATCCTGCCTTTCCTGGGCCTGAGTTAGGTGAAACTAGGCATAATATAGGTCGTAAGTCTACACCCGCCTTTTCTTCAACACTTCCAGATCAGATAGTATTACAGTAGATCTCTAGTGGTACATAGAGAGGGAGAGAAATGGGGCTTTCAAAACGTTCAGGGCGTCCACTCGACTGACTTTTGACACAACTAATACTATAAGGTCATTTCGGGACTAACATAATATTGTTTAATATTGTGCGAAGGGGTCTTTAGTAGTGGGAAGAAAACGGAGGACCTGGAGAAAACCCGGGAGGTTGGACAGGCGACCCTACTCCTTGTCAGTGACAGGCTTTGCCTTTACTTACGATAGGCTACAGCGCGCACGTGCTATTTTTTTATTATACTATTACTATTATTATCATTCGGCACCCCCCCCCCCCTCCCCGATCTCTAGAGGAGTTCTTGACTTACTCAATTTCAAATGTTGACGACGCTAGGCTTATTTTTAGGCCTATCTAATCGGTACTTCCCTTCTTTACTACTTCTAGTCTAGACTACTGTTGTACTAGTACTGTACTAGTACTACTGTAGCCTACCGACCGTAGGACAAAATCTAGTTTTTATTCTAGATTTAAAATCTAACCCGTATCAGCAGTTTTCTGTGTGTTCTTTCTTCGATTTATATTTGACTAAAATAAATAGTCTAATATTATAAATATAACTGATGTGATGAGAAAAGTTTAAATTATCTTGACTTTACTCTGATCACGTTATGCACACGGCGAAAATTCTGATAGCAGACGACATAAAAATGGCGCAAATTTACCCTCGACCTATCCAGTAATATTTCTAATAATAGAATTGGTGAACAACAGAAGGGCATGACGATCTAGATTACACGAAATCAAGGAAATGCAGTTAAAGGGAAATAACTCCAAATATTGTAAGGTATCAGACCACAAAAAATTTAACTTTGATAGTGTTTATTCCGATCTCCGTGTCTACTTCTTACTATTTTAATTTTTTGTTTTGTGTTGAAGGATCTTTACCAAAAACAAAGCAATATCCGACAATAGCTTACTCTAGGGTATGCATCATTGCACCATGATTTTATTTTTTTTAAAAAAAGATACCAGTAGGTCTCCATAAATTTAAATTGCCATTATTAATAGTAAACATTAACCTCTTTATTTTTGAAGACACGGGAATTTTACGTAATAATAAATTGTAAATAAAATCTGACCCAAGGTTATATATGTTCTTGTCATTCTAATTAAGCTAGCTATAAACCCCCATATCTTACTGTTCTGCTAGGGGAAGGGCGGAGGAGAGAGTGGGAGGGTGAAGAGAGAGGGGGGGAACTAGCCTTAAGAAATTAATGTTCTCTCTTATTTTGTAGGCTTTTCTTTTATTGTGGACCTTTTTAAGTCTTATAATTTGGTTTGGTAAGATTGTCACATCAGCATTGCCTCCAAATGAACATAACTCTAGAAAGCAAAATTTACACTCACTTTTTCAAGGAGCCCCCCCCCCCCCTTCACCACCCCAACAGACACAATCGTTATAGAATAGAATCTCCCACAGGGTCAGACAACAGATACAATCAATATAGAATGGAATCTCCCACAGGGTCACACCCCGGTCCTGTGCTATGTGAAACTTTTTGGTGTCATGTCAAGATTTTTTTGTGGATAAACTCTATTTCGAATTCCAGCTCTGGTCATTCCAAATAACTACATGTAGAGATGGTCCTTGCCAGGCCCTCCGTCCCACACCACATACAAGGGGAAACCGCACCACTAAAAATACAGAGAAACTTTCACGGCCAAACTAGCTAAGACCTCCTGGTTAGTGAACAAGTATTTTACTCACTTATCCACGCGGCACCCAGTCGTCAATGAGCTACATGTACGTACACTGTACATAAACAAGCTTGGATAAAAAAGCACCTGTCATCGACAATGTGAGACACAGATTCAGGGTTTGTCAGGCACAATTCCTCTGGTGCATGTCATTTTGACATGTCTTTTTTATTGATATTATTAATAGATGTCCGGCACGAAGTTGCAAGTTGAAAATGTCACTCAGTTACTGTTTCATTAGCGCATAACATTTTGTCAGGTACATCTAAAACCGTTATTTCCAGGCCTGCATAATAATGATACCAAAAGGTTTAAATAATATTTCTACAATTTTAATAATTTTTAACATAATTCACCATATACATATAATCGAAAGTTGTACATGTAAGAATCTATTCAAACCAATTTATATAACAATAATTCCAGATAAACACCTCAACTGTTTTCTTAAGGATGCATTTTATCTTTGGGCAAAGAAAGCATCCTATTTAAGGTTTTCCTAATCATGTACTTGTACATGTACAATAGTGTAAATATTATACCAAGCAAGCTGGAAAGCCTGCTGATTTTTCAAGGAATAGAATACATGTACCTTTACATATTGTGAAAGTCTCACCGAAATAGATGAATTCAGTTTAATATTTACAATGTACTTAAAATAGCATTATGCAAGAGCAAAATCTGATTATTACAGGTCTTTCTTTATGCCTGAAATGTTATCTAAATAATCAATTAGACATTAATTAACATATCCAGACCATAATAAACTCTTGATGGCAAGGCTAGCCTTCGATGCTGGCGGATTAAATTCATATATGCCGCTTAATGGCCGTTGATAATTAAATCAATCAAGTGGATAATTGAGACTATGCTGTTTATATTAATGATTTGAGTAATGATGACCGAGGCTATGTGAATATTTCAAACGCTTTTTTCTCGGCTCATATGAAATTTTCAACAAATTACCTTTACACTATCTAGTTTTTAACTATTATAGTGAGAACTGCCATCTCTTTATCTTATCTCCCATAATGTAACTTTAAAGACATGTAAAGAAGTCAACACTATCTCTACACACACATATATACAACATTAGTGCTGGGTAAAATCATTTGTCAAACTTTCCTGTTATATCTAAATGTAATCAAAACCAAGCTGGAGAGAGAGAGAGCAATGAAAAGGTGTTTTAATAGACATGCACAACCTATGCCATTTCCGGAATAACGTGTGTGAGAGACATAGAAATGGGTTTAACAGAGATTCAACACAAGCACCCACCAGTTCCGACAGATCAACTTTATCCGTGTTACAAAGGATATTCAAGCAGGGAGTCAAAAAACCAAGCCACTTGACTCAATGAGAGGAGAGAGAGAGAGAGACAAATGGGGTTTAATGTCTACTCAACACAAACTAGGTCATTTTGGGACTAACATATGGTTGAATTATATTTCAATAATTCGCATGCGTGTAGATGTCTTTAGCAATCGGAGGAAACCGGAGGACCCAGGGAGAAAACCCACGAGGCTGGACAGACGACCCTATTCCTTGTCTCGTACAACCAGGGATTCAAAAACACATCAGTTGACTCAATGAACAAGTTTTATCATACAGTGTGATGCTAACCATTCGGCCATCCAACCTCACTCAATGTGAGGAAATAGCACCCCTGTTAAGTTTTCATCTTGCATGACTTCATATGTCTCCCCACAGAACTGCGATCACAAAAACCTCTACAACAAAGCTCACATTTAAAAGGTTTCTCTCCAGTATGAGTTCTAATGTGAGTCACTAAAACTCCTCGTTCCCGGAACGCTTTGTCACAAAGATCACACTGAAAGGGCCGTTCTCCAGAATGGGTTCTAATGTGTGTTCTTAAGGTATGGCTAAGATTAAACGATTTACCACAAATGCCACATTCGAACGGTTTCTCTCCAGTATGAATTCTCATGTGTCTTTGTAGACCACTGCTCTGACCAAATGCTTTCCAACAAACACCACATTCGTAGGGTGTTTCTTGCGTACCATCATGGATTTTTTTATGCTTAGATAACGAGCTGTTATCACCGAATAATTTTCCACAAACATCACATTTATAAGGTTTTTCCTGTGTGTGACATCGGATGTGTCGCTGTAACGATTCCGGACGAGCGAATGCTTTATCGCAGGCCTCACATTGAAATGGTTTAATACCTGTATGAATAGCATTGTGCGCTCTCAGGTTACTTCTCCAGTTAAATGATTTACCACAAACATCACATTTAAAGCTTCTCTTAGGAGTGTCTGTCTCCGATCCTGGTTGAATAATTTGATCAGGCTTATCTCCCCCTTCACTACTTTTACTTTGAAGGGAATTTTTCTCTATGTCTGTCGATGTTTCACCCTTTTCAACATCTAGATCATGACTTTTAATCGAATCAACATTAACCTGTTTAACTTTTTTGAATATTCCATGACACATTCTTTTATGCTTCGAAACAGAACTGCTATCGGCATATGATTTACAGCAAATATCACATTTATAAGGTTTCTCGCGCGTGTGACATCGGACGTGTCTCTGTAATGTATCAAGACGTGAGAACGCTTTACTACAAATGTCACATTCGTAAGGTTTTATACCCGTGTGAATGGCACTATGGGCCCTCAAGTTGCCCCTCCAATTAAATGATTTACCGCAAACATGACATTTATAACTCTTTTTAGGGCCTGTCAGACTTTTCAACGCCACTTCTGGTTCTGGAATGTATGGGTCAGACTCTGGTTCTGGGCTGTTTGAGACTGACCCTGGTTCTGGGCTGTTTGAGACTGACCATTGTTCAGACTCTGGTTCAGGACTGTTTGGGTCAGACTCTGATTCCATAACTTCGTTTAAATCATTTTCAGTATCTGTACTTTTAAGTTTTACAGGACCTTTTTCTGGAACATCTTGGTGTGATATTTTGCCTCTTTCGGCAATAACTTCTTGTGATATTTTGTGTTTTTCTGCAACTTCTTCTTGTGATATTTCGTGTTTTTCTGCCACATCTTTGTGTAATTTGGGTTTTTTTTCTGCCACATCTTTGTGTAAATGTTCTGTAACATTTTCAAATGATATTTTGCATTTTTCTTTTACATCTTCTTCTTGCGAAATTTTGCACTTTTCGTTTACATTTTCTTCTTGTGACATCTTGTGTTTTTTTACATGTATATCCTCTTGGTGTAATATTTTGTGTTTTTCTGCAAAAATTTTGTGCAAGTTTTTGTGGTTTAGTAAGTCATCATACAGTTCAAATATCTCATCACATTCTATACACCGATGGACATCTGCAACATTCTCAACGGTTTCCTGTAAAGACAAAAAAAAATAAATTGTTAAAAAAGCGAAAGAGAGAGAGAGATGGGGTTTAACGTCCACTCAACACAAACTAGGTCATTTTGGGACTAACATAGGGTTTCAGTGAAGAGAGAAAGAAATGGGGCTTGACGTTCACTCAACATAAACTTATGATGCAACAACATGCAGATGTTGTTCATTCAGCTACACACACACCCCTGGCCCTGTACATGTGTATTGTTAAAGGAACTAAACCTGATCAGAAATTACAATAAAAACTGTAAAAATTGAATACAGTAAACTTTGCATAAGTTGGATCCGCAGAAGTTGGATCTTTGCTCAAATCATTTAAAAAATCGTTTGGACCAAGCTTTGTTGATCCTGCATCAATCATGACGTCTTGCATTTATTTAATATTCGTCTTTGTACCGTGAACCACAGCATCAGTTGTCTTTAGAAGATACATGTAATGGCATGTGTATTATAATCAAATTGGGACATTGTGATTGTGATAATTTTGGCTATCTCGATATACCAATGGTTTTATTAAGATACTGACAAAAAAAACCCCAAAAGGGTGCATGCATGTTGTCTTGATCGTCGACCTCTGGGTACTAATTCTGCGATTCAAAATCTTTCATAAACAGGGCGCATTGCCTGAATTACTCACCATTGTTTGTGGTTACATGTAGTACTGTAGCTTGCACTAGCAGAAAAATATAATATTTCTTGAGTCTGTCTACAACAATGTTACAACAATGACTTCATACTTCATATGTCTATGATATGACATATGAGATCATCATACATAGTGAAATAGACATGGCCAATGGATATCAACGAATAAATTAGAATTTATAGTCTATACTCCATTGAACAACTGTCTAAAATACTGGTAGGAAGATTCTGTAATCTCAAAAGAGTTTTTTGAGTACAAGTGGTCGAATAATTCATTGACTTCTTGAAACCGTTTCCGCTAATTCTAAATCGGGGTCAAAGAATTAGGTGGCGCTGTTCATGAAGTTGGCGTCGCTTGATTGGTTATAATTGTAATTGGATATTGAATTTCGACGTGGATCTACATAACGCGAGTAATTCGTAAATTGAAAACAAAACCTCTTTTTCAGATCAAAATCAGGAGTGACGAACTTCATCGAACAATTAAGATTGCTCTACGACTGGTTTCAGCATCAGATTGTATCATAAATCTTTTGCGTAATCCGTTCATGTTCGCAATTATGCCAAAAACACGCAATTCCATCAATTCTAAAATTTTGTTGGTAATGTGATAGAGTGATTTTATTTATTTTATGGGTATTTTAATGGGATCACAATACTAATTTAATCTTAGATAATATGTTACACATCACTGCTTCTTTAAACTATCCTGTCCTATACACTCTTCTTAAAGTGGTTTCCAGTGAGTTCGAGTTCACTCAGCTCACTTGTAGTTTATTTCAACTTTGACCTGAGGTTTTCTTAGTTTTGTATCATCATCACTATGGTCACTTCTTAGGAATGATTTCATGAAGGTCAGAGGATATTTTCATTCTCTGTAATTCATGGTTAGTTTGTGTTTAATTTTATAGAGTTTTGTAGTTGAATCTTCTTCAACTTAGTCTAATATAGTGTATTATTGAGAGCAGGTGTTTTAATAAAGTTCCAGTGATAGAATTTAAAGGTATGTGTTGCTATTTGTTTTAATAGTTTTTATATTTCATTGTGTAATTGGTCTTTGTTAAAGTGGCGGCCATGTTAGCTTTATTGGTAAAGTTTTCAAATAAGTTAAAGTTAGTCTAGTTTTTATTAATTACATTGTGCAACTACATCTTATTTATACATATAGTCAATAATAATAACGCTATTTAAAGCATTTCGCTTTAAATCTACATTTATTACTTTCATACAACTTATATTATTTTATTACAGACTTCATAAGGTACTTCACCTTTGTTAAAGTCTGGTAAGCCAGGAAAACCCCTTTTCAGGGTAAGATATGTTATGATTTTATTAAATACGAGTTTCTGCATATGTTAACAGGAGGTAGTTTTACCTTTATAGATCAATATTATAGATTAAGTATAAGTAAATAGTAATTAGAAGTGTTTTATTATTAATATGTAATATATTATTTTAATGAATATGAACGCATTGATTTTTATATGTTTGATTGTATTACTTATATTATAAATGTATACTTTCAGGGTTTTTCTTTACTGGAATAAAGTTGTTAAACTGAACCCTTGTGTGGTCGCTTTGTATAATAATTTGACCCCCTACAACATTTGGAGCCCGATAGGGGACTACAACAGTTAAACCTAATAAGAGGTACAACATTTGCAGTCTGGTAATGGTTTACAGTTCACAATGTGGTGCGAATTGATTAATCATCTCAACAAAAGTCTACAGTGAGCTCACACGCGTGCGCGTGCGCGTTCGCGAGATCAGCTTCAAGTTCAACAGCAATAGCAGTGACATTAACTTTATTTGTGTATTCATTTCTGTTTTGTGTTCCATGTGGATTATTATAAGGATATCTATGTAAGGTTCGTTACAATTTATTTCATTTTCATATACATATATTAAGTATTGGTATGTGAATTATCTCCCTTTAGAACAAGCTTTACTTATATATTTATTAACTTAAGTAAATTGAGGTTTATTAGGTAATTTCTATATAAATTAGTTATTATCAATAATATTTTCTGATAGGTAGCCTATTCAGTAATCCTATAGTATTTGCATTAAGTCCTATTTACTGGAAATTAGATTTAGAGCATTTGAAATTTTGTGCCATTAAAACTTCAGCCATTTTGGTTTACGTTTTCAACTTCCTGTTGACATATATTTATTTATAGCTACTTCCTGTTAACCTACATTTGTACTTCCTGTTCACCTACATTTAACAACTTCCTGTTTTTCCATTGCATTCACTTCCTGTAAATTTGCATACAATTTTCTTTTAAAATAAAAACATTATACATTTACATTAGGAAATAAACATTAGTACATTACAAATATTACATACATTTATACGGTACTTATAAATTGGTGTTTTAAAATCTAGTTAGGTGTTTGTTTTTCAGAATTAATTTTTGTTTTTCAGAATTAGAATTTTTCATTTTCAGACTTTGTATAAATTTGACTTTACTTTGGTCTTTACTTTCAATTTGTGGATTTTGATTTTCAGATTTTGAATTTTGATTTTTGAATTTGAACTTTGAAGATTTTTCGTATTTGAACTTGTGTTTGAGTTGAAAGGGTTTGTTTATATTTGGGTTGATTGTGAATTGAAAGTTTTTGTGTATTGAAGTTTGGACTTGAGTTTGTGGGGATTTATTTTCAGGATTGATTGTTCAGCATTCTTGTTTTGATATTTCTTCATTGTCTATATTGTTTCGACTTTTCATTTTGTTGTTATACATTTGAAAAGTGTGTTCCCTTGTATTTGTATGGAAGGTTTTGTCTTTTGAACTTCGACGTACATATATATTCTACTCTGATCTTTATTTTTCCGTCTTCATTTCCGTCTTATACCACTGCACTTAACCACTAACTAACAACCTGCACTTAAACATTTATTTGATTTATATTGAGGGTTGGGTTTGAATTTTGATGTCATTGTTGAATAGTGCTATGCATTGATTGTGGGATTATTTACTTATCAGTCTGGTATTTCGAATTTTGTTTCGAAATTATTTTCAGTTTATGCAGCGTTGATTTGATTGTGATTTTTTTTCTTGTTCTTACTTGGTCGTTTGACTATCAACTGTTGTAAATTATTGGTGAACAGATCCAGCATTAGTGTTTGTTGTTTTCCTGATTCCATTGTTAGTGTGCTTCATACTGACACCTTCAGGGAACAGCGTGTTGTTGTTTTTTTTGTTGGATTGCTTGTATTTTCATATTTTTAGTTTTAGATTTTGATAATTTGAGTTTCGCGTCAAGATGGCAACAGGTGGAGATCGCGATAATCCTGATAACTCCTTGTCAGAACAGGAAAAACAGAATTTAATTGATGCATTTTCAGATATGGGTGTTAAGCCGAAAACAGATTCGCCAGAACACTTGATCGACTGGATGTTCGGATATCTGAAGTCACAGGGTAGAATTAAGGAAGAAATGCCTGAAGAAAGAGTTGAACAACAACAAGACCATTTAGCATCTAGTTCGTCACCATCAACTGCAGACAGGTTTAAGTTTGTTCCCCAGCTGCCAAGGGTATCAACTTTTTCAGGAGATCCAACGACGAAGGGTGATACATCATTTGATCTTTGGAGATTTGAAGTGATGAGCTTAATGAAAGACAGACAACATTCATCAGAATCCATCAAGTTAGCTGTCATGAAATCTTTAAAGGGGGAAGCTGCTAGAGTGTCAATGCGACTCGGACACAGTGTTTCAACAAGAACCTTGTTAGACAAGCTACAGAGCCGATTTGGTGAAGTCGAGCAAGGCCAGTGTCTTCTTTCACAGTTTTATTCTGCTACCCAAGCACCTGATGAGTCAGTTTCGAAGTGGGCTTGCAGAATCGAAGATTTATTAGATAGAGCGAAAGAAGAAGGTGAGGTCGACATCGAGACATTCGATACCAAGCTCAAGTCGAAGTTCTGGAGTGGTCTGCACCAAGATTTAAAAGATAGATCAGCACACAAGTTCGATAGAATAACAGATTTCGAAGATCTACTGAGAGAAGTGCGTAGAATAGAAAGGGATACTGTCGTAGCCTCGTCGCCTACTCCTGTGAAGCCTCCAACCAAATCGCACATGAAGATGGTGCAGCAACCAACAGAGGACGATTTGAGAGCACTAGTGGCAAGTTTAACTGCGTCAGTGCAATCGTTACAGGAAGAGATGAAAGAGATGAAAAAGGAGAAGGAAAGATCACCAACATCGTCATTCTTACCATCTCAGATTTCAACACCAAAAACGTCATCACGTCATAATCCATCACGTAGTCCTACACAGCGCCAACCTGTACCCGACAACTTCCGATGTTACAGATGTGGACAACGGGGTCACATTGCTTTGGGCTGCCGAATGATTTTGCCTGGTGATTTAAACTAGGAAATGTCTCTGTCAAGGGACAGCCAGATGACATTTGTAATACCAGTCCCAAGAAAGTTATTGGACATAGCAACACAACAGTTATGGAAATAAACGATAGAGTGTGTTCTTCATTATTAGATACAGGGTCTACCATCTCAACAGTGTGTCTGTCATTTTACGAGAAGTACCTGAAGTCAGAGGATTGCGTAATGACTCCATTGGACCAGTTGCTTCTAATTGAAAGTGCTGGTGGCCATAGTTTACCCTACTTAGGATGTATTTCTGTTACAGTCAAGATTCCCAGTTTAAAGTCAAAAGCCATTGACTGTTTGTTTCTAGTGGTTCCAGATACTTCGTTCCATGCTACAACACCAGCTCTTGTAGGAACTAATGTGCTGAAGCCCATGTTGAATCAACTTTTAGCAGTTCATGGCCACAATTACCTTAACCAGTCAGTGTTGCCAGAAATTTGGAGTTTTACTTTTAGATGTATGCAAGTGCAGGAGAAACAACTAGATGGAAAGGTTGGAATTGTTAGGTGTTCTGAAGAATTACCAATAAGGCTTGGTTGTAATAGATCAGTGTGTCTTGCAGGGAAGATCAAGGATTTGAACTTAACCCATCGACAGCGTTTGATTTTCCAGAATTCACCCGATTCCCGGATATCGACTTCGATTGAGGTGACGCCTACCGTTTTGGAGGTATATCCAGGGGAAGAGGAGAAAGAAGTTATCGTTCGGCTGTCAAATCTATCCTTGTCACCAGTGAGAATTTACCCACACAGTATCCTTTGTGAACTTCAAGTAGTAGATCTAGTTCGGAAGACGTCAGTGAATAGTGTTTTGCCATCATGTAACACAGACACCACAACTACCGGTACGTTCCTTGATCAGATGGATTTTGCTTCTTCAGCGTTGACTTCTGACCAACTTCATTCCTTCAAGAACTACCTACTTGAATGGTCATCTATCTTTTCGCAGAGTGATAATGATATTGGAAGCATAAGTCTGGTGAAACATGAGATCAACCTAACTGATAATGTTCCTTTCAAACAACCACATCGAAGAATACCACCTGGGATGTACGAAGAAGTGAAAGACCACCTTCAAGATTTGATGGAAGCAGGAATTATCAGGAAGAGTCATAGCCCTTACGCATCACCAATAGTGTTGGCAAGAAAGAAAGATTCATCATTACGCATGTGTGTTGATTACAGAATGTTGAATAAGAAGACCATACGCGATGCCTATGCCTTACCACGAATCGAGGAGATGTTAGACAACTTGGCCGGTTCCAAATACTTTAGTGTTGTTGATATGAAGAGTGGTTACCATCAGGTCAGCATTGAGGAAGCAGATATTCCTAAAACAGCTTTTACTGTGGGACCTCTAGGATTCTACGAGTACCAGAGACTTCCGTTTGGACTCACAAACGCACCAGCCACATATCAACGATTGATGCAGGATTGCCTTGGAGACCTTGATTGGAAGATCTGTGCTATTTTCATCGACGATCTTATTATCTTCAGTAAGACGTATGAGGAGCACCTTGACAGGTTATCTAAAGTGTTTGAGAAGCTGAAAGAACATGGCATCAAGTTATCACCGAAGAAATGCGAGTTCTTTAGGGAGAAAGTTAAATATCTCGGCCATATTGTGTCTGAAGATGGTGTTTGTACAGACCCAAAGAAGACTGATAAAGTTGAATCGTGGCCAGCTCCTACCAACGTTGATGAACTTCGTAGATTCCTTGGATTTGTGGGATATTACCGGAGATTTATTAAGGACTTTTCGAAGATTGCCAAGCCACTCAACGATCTGTTAGTTGGGGGTCCAACTAAAAAGAAGAGGGGGAGAAGAGTACAGGAGAAAGAAAGGAAAGAATGGACGTGGGAGAAAGAACAACAAGCAGCATTTGAGAAGTTAAGAACATCATTAGTTGAGCCACCAGTTCTTGCGTATGCTGATTTTTCGAAGCCATTTATTCTACATACAGATGCCAGTGGTTTAGGACTGGGTGCAGTCCTATACCAGGAACATAATGGCTTAGAGAAGGTGATTGCCTATGCCAGCCGAAGTCTGAACCGGTCTGAACGCAACTACCCAGCACACAAACTTGAATTTTTGGCATTGAAGTGGTCTGTAACAGAGAAATTCCACCAATATCTATTTAACAACTACTTTACAGTCTACACTGATAACAACCCTCTCACATACATCCTTACAACAGCGAAGTTGGATGCCACAGGACATCGGTGGTTAGCTGCCCTCACCAACTATAACTTCTCCATACGATACCGAGCTGGAAAGAAGAACATGGATGCTGACGCTCTGAGCCGGAATGTGAAAGACGATTTCGTAGAGGTCAACCAGGATGTGGTAGAAGCCATAAAGAACATCGACCTAGAGGATGGGTACATTCAGACTGTGAGCATGTCTCATCAGGTGGTACCAGATATTCCAAACATCACCACACCCTTAGCAAGTGTCACAGAGTGGCAGAAGAACCAACGCCAAGATCCCTTACTGTTGCAGTTGTGTCAACATATAGAGCATGGAAGACCAGCTAATCATACTCCTACATCTCCAGAAGAAGCCGCACTTTACCGCGATTTTGAACACTTCGTTCTCAGGTCTGGTATTTTATACAAGCGTGCCACTATAGCAGGAGAGGAAATATTTCAGCTGGTTTTACCCAACGCCTATAAGAAGTTAGCAATGGAAGGGATACATGACGAACTAGGACACCAAGGCAGGGATCGTACCATCAGTTTGGCAAGAGAACGGTTTTATTGGCCCAAGATGACAGCGATGATAGAGAGCTACATTCAGAACTGTCCACGCTGCATCAGAAGAAAGAGTTTACCATCTACATGTCCCTTGATAAACATTACCTCCAGTCAGCCGCTTGAACTAGTCTGCATGGATTATATGTGCGTAGAAGAGTCGAAGGGAGGCTACGACAGTATCCTTGTCATCACCGACCATTTTACGAAGTATACCCAGGCAGTTCCAGTTAGAAACACCACCGCCAAGACCACAGCTAAAGCGTTCTTTGATTATTTCATTGTGCACTATGGGATTCCTCAACGAATACACAGTGACCAAGGTCAACAGTTTGAGGGAAAAGTGATCAAAGAATTGTGCCAGCTGACTGGGATGGAGAAATCTCGAACAACACCATATCATCCACAAGGGAATGGCCAATGTGAACGTTTCAATCGGACGCTGCTCAACATGTTAGGTACCCTACATCCTGAGCAGAAGTCTGATTGGAAGTCTTACGTTGCGCCGCTGGTTCATGCCTACAATTGTACCAGACACTCTTCAACAGGGTATTCTCCGTATGAGCTAATGTTTGGTAGGAAGCCAACATTAGCTATTGATGTTATGCTCGGACTCGTACGGGATAAAGAGGCCACTAAGAGCTATCATTCATACGTTGAATCCCTGAAGGAGAGACTGGAACATGCGTATTTAACTGCATCAGCCCTTGTGGATGATACGCACCAGAACCAACGAGATAAGTACAACTTGAGAGCCAGAACTAACACCCTAGAGCCTGGCGATACAGTTTTGGTGCGGAGATTAGCTTTCAAGGAAGGAAGACACAAGATAGCAGATAACTGGGAGGATAAACCATATAAGATCATTAGGCAACCCAATGAAGAAATTCCAGTATATGAGTTGTTGGAAATAGGGGGAAAGAGGAAAAGGATGTTACATCGTAATCATTTACTACCAATTAGCAGTCTTCCTGAAATACAATCCACCAGTAATACCCATAGACCTACACCTAAACCACGGACAGTCCAACTACCACCGAAGGTGACAGAGGTTAGAGAACCGGAAGATACAGAAAGTGAAGAGGATGAGCCTGTTTATCTAATGGAGAGCGCAGATTTCCTGCACCTAGCTAGCCCAGCAGAGACACAGGATAGAGTAGATGTAATTGAACCTGAGCTTGATAGTATACATCAAGATGGTGCAGATAGGCCTCAAGCATCAGCCTCAGATTCGGAAGCATCAGATGAACCACTTTTGTCAGAAAGCCCCGCTCCAAGAAGATCAGGGAGAGAGAGGAAACCACCAACCCGGTATATGGATTACGTCATGTCGCAGCAGCAGGAAGTAATTTCTACTCCGCAGTTTCGAGCTGAGTTGGCGAAATCATTACTACCATCAGATTTTATGAGTCTGTCACCGGATCGATTACAGATTGTCCTGAGTTCGTTACCAGTTTTATGCAAGAGTTTGTTTCCAGATGTTTTTTATTAGTAGTTTTGGTTTTAAATGTTAGGGACAACATTTTCCCTAAGGGAGGGAGTATGTGATAGAGTGATTTTATTTATTTTATGGGTATTTTAATGGGATCACAATACTAATTTAATCTTAGATAATATGTTACACATCACTGCTTCTTTAAACTATCCTGTCCTATACACTCTTCTTAAAGTGGTTTCCAGTGAGTTCGAGTTCACTCAGCTCACTTGTAGTTTATTTCAACTTTGACCTGAGGTTTTCTTAGTTTTGTATCATCATCACTATGGTCACTTCTTAGGAATGATTTCATGAAGGTCAGAGGATATTTTCATTCTCTGTAATTCATGGTTAGTTTGTGTTTAATTTTATAGAGTTTTGTAGTTGAATCTTCTTCAATTTAGTCTAATATAGTGTATTATTGAGAGCAGGTGTTTTAATAAAGTTCCAGTGATAGAATTTAAAGGTATGTGTTGCTATTTGTTTTAATAGTTTTTATATTTCATTGTGTAATTGGTCTTTGTTAAAGTGGCGGCCATGTTAGCTTTATTGGTAAAGTTTTCAAATAAGTTAAAGTTAGTCTAGTTTTTATTAATTACATTGTGCAACTACATCTTATTTATACATATAGTCAATAATAATAACGCTATTTAAAGCATTTCGCTTTAAATCTACATTTATTACTTTCATACAACTTATATTATTTTATTACAGACTTCATAAGGTACTTCACCTTTGTTAAAGTCTGGTAAGCCAGGAAAACCCCTTTTCAGGGTAAGATATGTTATGATTTTATTAAATACGAGTTTCTGCATATGTTAACAGGAGGTAGTTTTACCTTTATAGATCAATATTATAGATTAAGTATAAGTAAATAGTAATTAGAAGTGTTTTATTATTAATATGTAATATATTATTTTAATGAATATGAACGCATTGATTTTTATATGTTTGATTGTATTACTTATATTATAAATGTATACTTTCAGGGTTTTTCTTTACTGGAATAAAGTTGTTAAACTGAACCCTTGTGTGGTCGCTTTGTATAATAATTTGACCCCCTACAACAGTAATACCATTTTTGTCAGACTTTTGTGTTCTAGGGTACATATACTCAACCTGTTTCACAGAGAATTACTAACGAAATATCCCTGTAACAGATCGCTGTCTAAAGCACGTGCGTTGACTTGCACGCCTCGTAGTCATTGGCTCAACGGCTCGTGCAATGTTTACTTAACACCTAACTGCTTCGGGCAAAATGATGCATTTTACTCATCTTTATACCCATTTACACTAAATAGGAAATATTTTTTAACTACAAATACTTCAAACGTCTTTATTTATTTTTCTTTTACCTCAAAAAAATGTTTGAGAATTTAATTTGTCGGAGTAAAAAAGTTAATATGCCGTACTAATTAAGCCTCGTCAATGTCATGCTTATCAGTGATTGTAGCGGCCAAGCGAATATTCACTGCGGGATCAGTTTGACATATACTCGCACTTAAAAAATCCTGACGATTCTGCTCTAACCGAAAACTCGGGTACAGTGAATTTAAAAACTGAAATATTTAGGATATATACGAGTTCTACAAGTCCATGCAGGCAAGCTTGTATTGTCAAAAGAAGACTGTGCTTTTTGGGGATGAGTTGTCATGTATTCATGTAGTTAAAGGAATGGTGGTAAATAATAAATAAAGAACGATATAAATGACTGGGATATATGTTCAAATAATGGTGGATTAGGATACATTGGTACGACTTTTAAATCACAAATGACAATTTGGCCTAAAGAACGCAAAGGCATTTGGAGGGATTAAAATAAAACTTCTTACTACTGCTTGACTATATATATAGTATCATACTATACTATATGACTATATAGTCATGGTATATATAGTCAAGCAGTCGTAAGAAGTTTTATTTTAATCCCTTCAAGTGCCTTGAAAGAACGGTATATTATCAAATATCGATATGGTTTAATGTAATATGGCGCGAATTATTGGCAGATTTATTTAAATTTGTGTGGATTTTTGGGATATTTTGATAAATCGAGCCATGCAAAATGAAAGTATGCCGTCGAGGCTTGGATTATGGGTTATTCAAGTTAGTTGGATCCCGCTCTGATATTACTTCCAACCATAACCCATTGCTCGCCGGAAATGAAAGTGTTGCCATTATTCATTACCTTCCAATGATTTGGTTATAAATAACATTTTATTCTTCTGAATACTGATATTTTAACCAATATCTTCCTTCGGACAAATAATCGGCGTCCTTTTATCTTTGCTAAGTTATTGTTGTCTCAGACTCCGAAGACAAAGGGTTTCAAATCGGGGAGGTATTATTGACTCGACTCACTGGCGACTCCGTTGACAATTAATCATTTTCTAAATGCTATCGCAAAGAGAATAATGGTGAGATCATTTCTAAAATTACAGAAACGAAAAGTTTTTTGCACGTTCGATTCGCTTCCACTCCCCTAGTTACTTAAAGGAACAATAACATTCTTGCTGGCTTGGTAGCTCCAGAAAATAAATAATACCCTTATTTTAAGTGTCCTACCTGTTGTGTAAATTATCCATTACAACCTATTTTACTTGTCCAGAGGGTTCGAAAATATTTTAAATCAAAGTCACATTTGAAAAGGTTTACGTTAGACTTTTCAAATCAATTGGTTGAATTTTTCCAATTTTTTAAAATAGGTGTGTTAAGATGAAATTTATATAATCATTTAATTGGAATATTTTAAAATACGATTTGTTGACCAGAATGAAGATTGGGACATATTATTCAGTTACAACAAGAGTGTTATTGGGGCTTTAAGTAACTAAGTTATATCGGCTGTTCTCTCTTCTACTTTACTACTACATGTATGATACAATCACTGATCAGCTCCTAATTTATAATGACAACTAATAAAAAGTCTTTTCCCCATCTCGGTTCTAAGGCTATTTCGGAATCCTTGCGGTCTATAGTATTTTTCAACGTGATATTTCTTTTGTCTCTGAAAGGAACCATTTATTGCCACATCTGATACAAATTTATTAAAATCCAACTCTATTTTCATGTAGAATTGTGCGATACAAAATTGTGGTGGTAGACATTTGTTTGAAGCAACCCCTAGATTTACCCAAAACAGCAGAGTACACTTTAATGACTTTTCAGCTGATTAGATAAAAAACGAATCATTTCCTTTCAAATTGTCTCAAGATTTCTCAGAGATTCCCTATTTTGTTTATTTGCTGTTGTGTGTTATTTAATGTCGGCTTCCACCAAAGTGATTATTTAGATACCTATACTTCATGTAGATGGCTTCCTACACACGGAGGTTGGAATGGCTTAGTGGTCTAGAGTGCCGCACTTCGACCTCTAGCTGGCCGGTCACCTCTGGCTTGCGACTGTGGTTTCGATCCCTGGTGTGAGCGTATGTGGCATGGAGATATGGGCGCCTTCTCAACCTCGTGGGTTTCCTCCGAGCACTCTGGTTTCCTCCCACTGCTAAAAAGACCCCTACGCTCAAGCGAATTATTGAAATAAAATTAAACAACATGTTAGTCCTGAAATGACCTAGTTTGTGTCAAGTGGATGATAAACCCCATTTCTCTCTCTCTCTTGCTTCCTGCACACTGATCTTCCTTGCAAACATCTTTGTTTAATAATAACAGCAATTTTCATTGAGTGGAGTATATATTACCTTAAACCCCATTTCTCTCTGTCTGCGTCCCCTGTCCAAACTCATGGGTTTTCTTCTTCTGGTTTCCTCCCTCTGCTAAAGACCCCTCCCCTACATGCAAGTGAATTATTGAAATAAAATTAAACCATATGTTAGTCCCGAAATGACCTAGTCTTTCTCTTTCTCTCTCTCTCTCCCTCCCTTTTCACTCTGAAGAAAAGTCTGTTCATTCAATGATCCTTGATTTTAAATGTGGAGTGGCCTGTAAATCTGAAATTTTATTATATTCCTATTGTTGCTCAGTATGAGAGTCTGATAATGAAGTGTTTTATTATTCTTTGGGTTCAAAATACAGATACATGTAACTGCCAAGAAGTAGTATTGTCATTTTAATATATTACAGGAAACCAATGAAACTTTTATATATTACAGAAAAACAATGAAACTTTTATTTATTACAAAAAAACAATGAAACGTTTGTATATTACCAGAAGATATAAAACTTTTATATATAACAGAAAACCAATGAAACTTTTATATATTACCAGAAGATATAAAACTTTTATATATTTCAGGAAACTAATGTTGTTAACCGGTTTTATCAGTGTAAGGTATGTGACGAGATTTTCAAGAAATTTGAAGACCTTGAATTCCATAGCAAAATACATATCAAAGAGGAGAAAATTGAAGATGATTATTGTCCAATAGATTTTGAAGAACAGGACAAATGTGATGTGGTCGTTGGTCAAAAAGTTAAAAATAGTGAAATAGAGGACCGTGTTCTTGAAAAAGAGACCAAAATTCGTTTAAAATCAGAAAAAAAATTTGAATGTGACATCTGTGGTAGATCCTTTAATAAAAACAGTAATTTGAAGGCTCATATGGTTCTTCATACTGGAGAGAAAGCTTTTAAATGTGATGTTTGTGGTAAATCATTTGGTCGACTTGACTACCTACAGCAACATATGTGGACTCACTCCGAAGCCAAACCCTTTAAGTGCGCTCCATGTGGTAAATCATTCAGTGGAAAGTTTCATCTGTTAAAGCATATAAGAACTCATACTGGTGAAAAGCCTTATAAATGTGATGTTTGTGGTAAATCATTCATCGATACTAGTACCGTAAATAAACATATGAAAAGTCACACAGGTGAGAAACCTTATGAATGTGGACTTTGTACCAGATCATTTAACGACAAAAGTAATTTAGTCCGACACATGAAAATTCACTCTGGGGAAAAACCCTTTCCGTGCGATTACTGCAGCAAGGCGTTTATTGACCGAGGTAATCTCAATAAGCACATAAGAACTCACACACGCACTGGAACGAAACCTCACAAATGTGAGATCTGCGGTAAGGCATTTAGTCAACTCGGTGGTTTGCGATCACACAGTGGAGTTCATGCGGAAGAGAAGCCTTTCAAATGCGATGTTTGTGATAAATCGTACGCCCAGAGTGCCAGTCTCCTAACCCATGTGAGAAGTCATACTGGGGAAAACCCTTTTAAGTGTGATATTTGTAATAGAGCATTCAATGTGAACAGTACTTTAAAAACACACATGGAGAAAAACCTTATAAATGTGATGTTTGTAGTAACTCGTTTCCGCGGAACGGTAACCTGCAGACGCACATGAAAATTCATGCTCGTGTTTAGATGCCATGTGACTTAACTGACCAATGAAATTATCTGTAGTGATTTTCAAGTCTGTGTTATTACAGTTGAAACCAAATATAGTGACCTAACAGATACATTCAGAGTTATCTTACAAATCAGATGTCATGTGATCTTCCCTAGCAACAAATGTCATGTGATCTACCCTAATAACAAATGTCATGTGATCTACCTTACCAATCAAGTTATCTGAAATAAATTTTGTTTTGTTTAATATCTGTTGTTGTACTTAATTGACATATTTCTTTGTTGGGTGGCCAAATGGTTAGCAAGTGCATGCTGTATCCAAAGGTCTGTCGCTGAGTCCACTGGGTTGTACGTATCAAGGAGTAGGTTTGCCTGTCCAACCTCGTGGAATTTCTCTTGGTCTATCCAGGGCAAGATCCAGGAATTTTTGCAGGAGGGGGTTTGCCAGGTTCCTGTAATGGAAATCTACCATCATCGTCTCTAAATTACATAGGCATACATACAAATTGACCGTTTTAAAGAGAGAAATCATTTTTATAATGATGTAGGTTCACATTGTGATTTAATTTTTTTTATGTAACTGAGCAGGGTGGGGTTTGGACCCTCCCCCCCTTCTGGATCCGCCACTGCTAGCATACCCAGTTTAAACAAAAGCTGATAATACAATTATATATGGCGTACAACGTTATATAATAAGTGTATAAGCATCAATGGCATTAATTATAGAGAAATAACGAGGTGTGAAATATGTTTCTTCTTTTACCAAACTCTAATGACTCCTATTCAGTTAGTTAGAATATTCCTCCGGGCACTCCGGTTTCCTCCCTTTGCTAAAGACCCCTACGCGCAAGCGAATTATTGAAATAAAATTAAACCATATGTTAGTCCCGAAATGACTTAGTTTGTGTCAAGTGGACATTAAACCCCATTTCTCTCTCTCCCTCTCTCTAGTTAGAATAAATATTGTAGTGTCTACTTTAAAATCTACTTTAGTTCCATGTAATATCATGTTAATATGTTAATTCTAAAATATAGCAACAATTTAAAATTTGGGCTTATAAATAAAAATTTTGGCAATTTAAAATTTTTGCTACTTAAAATATAGACTAATAATTTAAAATACAGACTAATAGATTAAAATATTGACTAATAGATTAAAATATAGACTAATAATTTAAAATATAGACTAATAATTTAGAATATAGAGTAATAAATGAAAATATATGCTAATAAATGAAAATATATGCTAATAAATGAAAATATATGCTAATAAATTAAAATACATTCTAATGAATTAAAATATAGGCTAATAAATTAACTGTCTGGTAATTAAGTTCTAATTGGTGATCAGGACCAAAATTCACAAAGCATTCTCCGACTGAAAGGAGCTAAACTGAATATTTTCAACATCTAGAAATTGACACCTATGGGTCACAACGCATATAATACTGTAATATGAATGTATATAAACTGACTTACATTCAATCGTTTCCGTTTTTACTCTAATTTCTGATTAGTTATTTTCGGCAAAAACCCGCCAGAAGTCTCAATAAAATTACAATCTGTAGCGTCTGGTTATTTATTGTGCATGTTCTCCGGGTAAGAATATGACGTCACTGTTTGTCATGACTTGTGGAATATGTCTAGCCTGTTCTTCGAGTCCTGTGTTATCAATGGTGGAAGTTGAGTAAATTCCTAACATAAAGCGAGAATTTCATATTTTCTAAGAAAGTCAAAACATAATTATTTCTTTTTATTTTGCTCAATAGGTTGTCAACTCACTATTATACGACAAAAGGCATTATTTCCCACATTCATAAATAATTCACACCGGAAATAATTGCTTGTGGACGCTCTAGAGGCTAAAGTTAATATCCGATTGACTTTAAATTTATACACAGTGTTTAAGGTCATGAGACGACGAAGCCTATTGATTTTCAGCGATTTCCGATTAGTACCAGAGTTATGGCCCTTGATCACGTAAACAAATCTTGTGGACGCTCTAGAGGCCAAAGTTAATATCCGATTGACTTTAAATTTATACACAGTGTTTAAGGTCATAAGACAAAGAAGCCTATTGATTTCAGCGATTCCCGATAAATAGTGCCAGGGTTATGGCCCTTGATCACGTAAAAAAAATCTTGTGAACGCTCTCTAGAGGCCAAAGTTAATATCCGATTTACTATAAATTTATACACAGTGTT
This sequence comes from Patella depressa, assembly GCA_948474765.1. Classification (NCBI taxonomy): domain Eukaryota; kingdom Metazoa; phylum Mollusca; class Gastropoda; family Patellidae; genus Patella; species Patella depressa. Next base: position 6,994,613 of record OX419715.1, on the reverse strand, counting down.
TAAGGTCATGAGACGAAGAAGCCTATTGATTTTCAGCAATTTCCGATAATTAGTGGCAGAGTTATGGCCCTTGGTCACTTCAAATAATCTTGTGGACGCTCTAGAGGCCAAAGTTAATATCTGATTTATTTTAAATTTATACACAGTGTTTAAGGTCATGAGAAAAGTTAGGTATATAATAGAAACCATAAACTTTACACCCGGTAATTCACCGAATGCTTTGACTGTGGGGGAAAATGGCGTCACTTTCATGACGTGTAAGAAAGGGAGAACGCTAGATCGGAGACGGTCCTGTGCATTGTGGATAAGGGCTAGGACCTGTAGATTTCGACAAAGTCTCGAAATGTAACTAGGGCTAGCCCTAACCCTAACCCTGTGCCAAGCCGAACCCTTACCCTAACCCACAATCCACATGTGACGTCACAAAATGCGTTGGACCTTCTCCTATCTAGCGTTCTCCGTAAGAAAGAGCCAGGTGACGACGTCATAATCTGTTTGGTTGACAGGTTAATCATGGTCTATTGTATTTAAGCTGATCGAACCATTGTTTCGTACTTTTTGTGTTTAAAACAGTATTGATTACGTTAGTATTGTATAACAGCATTACTAATAGGATACGAGAACAAGCCAAATTGGTTTATATTATCTTTCTTTATAGTCAGGTGTTGGCTCGACGGGGGTTGGGGGTGGGGGTGTCGTCTCTCCCGAGAGGAGCATTTATGAGACAAATTTTATTTTTATTTTACTAATACATAAAAAAAATGTTTTAAAAATTTAATTTGTCGTAAGAAAAAAGTAAATATTAAAGTCGCATTGAGGTTTAACGTCCACAAACTAGATCAATTCGGGATTAAAATATGGCTCCGCGATCCTTTGGCAGATGGAATTCAATAGACCTTAGTGCCGCTGCCCGGGAAAAATTTCACTCATAGCGCACTGTATGGTGTATGCCCGTTTAGATTAGCCAAGTCGGAGCAGAACAGCAGGACTTGCACAAAGCCGCGGCGGGTTCGAGTGGCCAAAGGCGTCCGCTTTAGTTCATAGGCGTTAGGTCGCCTGTCCAACCTAGTAGGTTTTCTCTTGAGTCCTCCGGTTTCCTCCCACTACTAAACACCCGCACGCGCAAGCGAATTTTGAAAAAAAAGTAAAACCATCTGTTAGTCCCGAAATGACTTAGTTTGTGTCGTGTGACCGTCGTTACCTCCCCCTCTTTCCCCCTCTCTCTCTTCACCCTCTCTCGTCCCTCTCTCTCCCCCTCTCTCTCTCTTACTCTCCCCCTCTCTCTCTCTCTCTCTTTAAGGAGAAATTCATGTGTAAAAAAACCCCAAGCGATTGGTTTTACATATACTATGTTTTTTTTTGTTGTTTTTAAATTATTTTTTTTTGAGGGGGGTGGGGGGCTTTTGTTGTTTTTACTCGTTTTTTTCTTTTTTCTATGAAAAGCGAGAGTTTCTCTTTTAACATGATTTTAATTGGCTTCCATTGTCCATAAAACAGAACGTAACGTGTTTATCCATATGAAATAACGTGACATAACATGAAATGTCGAGTAGCTCGCACCTAGGGATAATCGCCTTTAATACGACCGGATTTCAATAGGTTTAGTTAGTAACTTGCCATACCCAACGTCATTAATCCACGGAGCAACCACCGGCTATTAACAAATTGGTTTAGTCTAATTTTATAACCTGGAACTTAGTGGATAGCAGTAATAACATACAGACAACAGTAAGTATCTTGTTATGTTCATTTTTTAAATTTTGTGTTGTATTTAGACGTGAGAAATTAAAGAAGCTTAATCGCTATTCTTTGGCGCGTGAAACGGACACAAATGGGTCCGCGACGCATACTAATATATATATATATATATATATATTACAGTAACAACAGAGACGATTGAAAATGTAAATCAGTTATTATATACATATATACTGTAATTTCTAATCAGTTATGTTCAGCGAAATATGCGAACAGTCTGAATTGAATAGCAGTCTTTGGCGTCTGGTTGTTACAATCTACGCCGATATTATTTTCCGTATTGAATGGTATAGTAAAACCCCATAGTACTCCATCTCTCGACCTTACTGTTGTTTATAGAGAGAGAAAAAGAGCGTCAGGAGCGTTAAAGGTTTCTGTGAAACAAGACGTTAAAGCTACAATTTTATATTTTTAAGTAATATTTTTATAATGTATTAAAATAAAGCCTTAAAATAGCTAGTATTTATAAACGTAGTTAAAGATCAAAACCTATTAATCCTATAATTCACTATTGCCAGTTAAAAAATATTCCTATTACGTCTAATCCTATAATTCACTATTGAGAAATTGGCAAAAATATCATTTTCAAGGTAGCTATTCCATGGAGGGAGGTAACTGTGTTATTATTTCCGGTGTGAACGATTTTTAAGTGTGAGGATGATACTTATGAAATGAACGTATAATAATGAGTTTACCGTCTATCAAGCAAAAGATATAGAAATAATTATGTTGTGACTTTTTTTTTAGAAAATATTAAATTCTCTCTTTAAACCATGGGGCTTCCTATGTATGTTCTGTGAAGCCGGACATTAAACCATGGAATATTCTATTTATGTTTCAGGTTTTAAAATGTTAATCATGGACAGATTATTACATCGCCTGATTCTGTTGACATTTATTAACGTGGGTAAGTCTGCCTGTTTTGGGCAATCTCTATAATTTAACCGTTATTCGCGCGGGTAATTTTGTCTTTCACTGTTGAAGGTGGCAGGGGGTGGATAGTCTAGTGGCTTAACGCGTTCGTTTCACATCATAAGATTCGTCATTTAGTCAAGTGGCGTACGCGCGTGGTTTTTAATCCTCGCTTTTACGTGACAAAGAGTAGGGTCGCCCCGCGAGAAATCATTTGATCATCTGATATAACTTGGCTCTATGAGCATGGGGGGTGGGAATTGTTACCACGTGCGCGTTGTATGATAAGGTTTGTCATTTAGTCAAGTGGCGTGATTCGGAGGAGGGTCACCTCTCCCATCGCGTGGGTTTTCTCTGGGTCCTCCGGTTCCCTCCAACTACTAAAGATCCCTACACGCAAGTGAATGTTTGTGGGAATGGTCATATATTTTGAAAATATTATACGGGGGGGGGGGGGGCAAATGTTTCCCATTCTGAGGTGAATGGATCGAACCGTCTTCAGGAATAGTGACAAAAACGTATCATATAAAAATTTCATGTTTCTGTGACATTTTCTGAAAAGAATCATTAAATTATTCACATTCAAAAAAAAAATAATACAATCAGAGGGGTTAACATTTTTTTTTTGTTGTATCCTGTAGTTTATGTTTTCTGTGACGAAGATTCGTACATGATTATTTTTTGTTGGTGTTTATAGGAATTGAAGCCCTGGTTGTTATTCCGGTGAATGTCACCACTGACAAACAGATTCTCTCGTCACCAAATTATCCAAACAGCTACCCATAGTAAGTATTTGTTTTATTGTCTAATATTATTAAATGATTATAATGCGTAAAAATTAAGTATAAGTTAAAATGTAAAAGATAGGAGCTCTCACGTTATTTGTCCCCTCCCCCCGCTCTCCAGTACTGATAAGGGGGAACCTTGGTTTCATCACACATGCCATTTATTAGGACCAAACTACACTTCACCACTTATGAAGACCACACGATACCTCTTATAAAGACCACATGATACCTCTTATAATGACCACAGGATACCTCTTATAAAGACCACATGATACCTCTTATAAAGGCCACACGATGTCACTTATAAAGCCCACACGCATAAAAGTTTTATTGTCTTTTTTATTTTAGTAACCTGGACACCAAATGGCAAATAACAACCTTTGACCCTTCATATCGTCTCGCTGTCGAGGTGTTAGATTTCCAATTTGAAGACAGCAACTTCTGTGCCTATGATAAACTTATGATCCATGACGGTAAGTTATAAATAAGATAGTAACATTATGATACACGGGCCCGTAGCCACGGGGGGGGGGGGGCTTAGCCCCCTCAAAAATCGAATTAGCCCCCCCCCAATATTTTGCTAAAATTAGTGATTTCGTAGGAGTGTTCTTAGCCGGCCACATCGTCAGCCCCTCATAAACATTCCGTAACCCCCCCCCCCCCACAGTGATGCATGGTAGAGGGACTCGTAACTCACATCGAGGGTCCCGTGCACATAAAAGAACCATTGACAGTTGGAATTCGGCGGAAATTCTTTATCTAAGAGTACCCGTAGTTATGCCTTTAGTTCGAAAAATAAAAGGATTCTTAAGCCCGTGTTGTTCTAATTGTCTGATTGTGGTGCGTAGAAATCAATAATTTCAGTCAAGACTCAGGCGCGGATGCAGGATTTTTTGCAGGGGGGGGGGGGGCTAGGTTTGATAATTGCTTAACTAATCGCGCTCAACCGATAAACGGTGCATTAGATTCAATTTGGTGCATTCTGACGTATTTCCGGAAGGTAATTTCCAAAATTACAGGTCTAAAAATCGCCAATAAAATCGCATAAAATATTTTCAAGCCTGAGCAGCAGGGGGGGGGGGGGGGGGGGGGGGTCCGGACCCCCTGGACCCCCCCCCCCCCCCCTGGATCCGCGCCTGAGACAACCTGTTTAAGATCAATAATACAAACACGGCGACGACTGATTCGCCCGTAAACTATACAGTTAAGGGGGGGGGGGGCAACCACATTTAACAGCGTATCATGTGGATGCAGACCACCATTAATTTGTAGCGCGTCTATAAATGGCAAGTAAAATAATCTCGCTTACCGGTTGTACTTTCCGGCATAGCGCACTACACGGCATATGCCCATTTTCATTAGTTCCAATGAAACAGAATCCCCGACTGTACGTGGCAAGGAGTAGGGTCGCCTGTCCAACCTTGTGGGTTTTCTCCGGGTACTCCGGTTACCCCCACTTCTAAAGACCCCTACGCGCAAGCAAATTATGGAAATAAAATTAAACCATAGGTTATTCCCGAAATGAGCTAGTTTGTGTCGAGTGGACGTTAAATCCCATCTCTCTCTCTCTCTCTCTCTCTCTCTCTCTCTCTCTCCCTCCCTCCCCTCTCTCTATTTATTGTGAAATATATGATGAGATATATGTGTAATCTACAGGTGGCGTGTTTAGAGGGGCATATTGTACAAACAGTCCAGAAAGTTTCTTCACAGAGTCAAGCAACCTGACGCTTAGATTTATAACTGACAATACCATTCAAGATCGGGGGTTCCAATTTAGAATTCATGGTAAGTATAAATAGAACCCAAACTTTTTCATAGCGGAAATACAAAGGCCTTCTTTTAACACCGTACAAAACATTGACTTTTCAGGTCGCGCGCCGTATTGATCTCGTGTGACGTGACATCATATGACGCCGGTCACACGTATTGGGGAGGTATTGGGTGGCATTGGGTAGTATTACGTAAATCCTCATGCCGGTCACACTTATTGGGGTGGTATTGGGTGATATTGGGTAGTATTGGGTAAATCCTCTCGCCCCTCTATAACCGTGTGAGCCTTTCATGAATGAAGTTTTGTCCATTAATTATTTCTATCATTAATTTGTATGTGGTGATATTGAAGTGGTATTGGGGTGGTATTGGAGCGGCATTGGGTGGTATTGGGGTGATATTGGGTAGTATTGGGTAAAACGTCTCATCTCTCTATAACCACGTGTCCCTTTCATGAACGAATTTTAATCGACTTATTCATTTCTTATCTTTTCAGCCACTTTACACAACCCATTTCTTTATACTGGGCTCAGTGTGGGTGAAATAATTGGCATTGTTGTGGGCGTTCTCTTTTTTCTAGTTCTTGTGATTGGGCTGCTGTATTACCTGATCAAAAGAAGCCAACACAAGAACAGAAAGGTTACCATAGTAGCACAGGAAGCCAACCCACCATTGACAGCTCGTCTACCATTGCCGCCAATCAGAGCAACCAAGAACAGACCTCGACTCACTTTTTATGATACAACGGATTCTATTCCAGGTTCCATTCCACCCGCTTTTACCTATGCTCCCCCGACTGATAAAAAAGTATTTACTCGTACTGGTATAGCTTGGTAAGGGTGGGCGTGGTAAGTGGGGTTCTTACAGGGAGTGGGTGGGGCTATAATGGAGGGGGTGGCACTACATGTTAATAAGGGAGTGGGCGGAGCTATATGTTTTGGAAGTGGGTGGGGCTACATGTTAATATTTTGTTCAGTTTGTCCGTCTGTATTCATTGTTTTACGTGCACGCCATCGTGATCACTGTCCCCGCCAGCCCCTCACCCCTTGTTGCTAAATTGTATTTGATCCTCCTGTTCAAAAACCGGTTCGACCATCCACAGCTACTAATATACATTGATTGTTGCAATCTGATTAAAATACGGGAGGGGGGTGGTGGGGTGGCCTAGTGGTCTGGAGTGCCGCGCTTCGACCTCTAGCTGGCCGGTCACCTCTGGCTTGCGGCTGTGGTTTCGAGCCATGGTGTGAGCGTATGTGGCATGGAGATAGGGGCGCCTTCTCAACCTCGTGGGTTTCCTCCGGGCACTCCGGTTTCCTCCCACTGCTAAAGACCCCTACGCGCAAGCGAATTATTGTAATAAAATTAAACGATATGTTAGTCCCGAAATGACCTAGTTTGTGTTGAGTGGACGTTAAACCCCATTTCTCTCTCTCTCTCTGATTAAAATACAGATGTATATTTCGTTTCGTTTTTTTATACTTTTGATGGCCTACACCACATAAAGATCTGACCGGTTGTTGCGATAGGTCACGTCAGAGGTCACACGAACGGCCTTTGGCCATATGACGTCAGAAATTTGATTAACTAGTGGATTACCCACAGTTCCGTGCAAAACACGTCTAAAGCTCGCCGAAACAAACTGTTTCGTTGGCTAATACTTCACATCATTCAAAAACACGTCAATGATAACAGCTCTTCCAGATCCTAGTGTAATAAAGACAAGTAAAACGAAATTTTGAACAATAAAAACGAAACGAAATAGGATCCGTGTTTTAATCAGTTTGTAATTGTTGTTGTTCATAACAAATTTAACAACCAATACATTATGGACTGGTTTATATAATTCAACATACATTATGCAAGAGTTAAAGCTGACCATTGTGGGTCTTTCATTAGGCCTGATATGTTATAGAAATTATTAATTAGACAATAATTAACTTATCGCTAGCTTGCTATATTAAAGTTCCAATTTCACATTTTCTAAGAAAGTCAAAACATAATTATTTCTATGTCTTTTGCTCAAAAGGTTGTCAACTCACTATTATACGGTCCTGGGCAAAATTTTTTGGGCATTATAAAGGGTGACACAGGGTGACACAGGGTGATTGAGGAAATAGTTACTCAATTACCTCCCTTGTTTTCCCATTCCTCTCCATGGACGGCCATCTTCAAACGTTTGAATTTGAAGTTGAAAATGATATTTTTGCCAATTTCTCAACTGGCAGTACTGAATTATAGGATTAATAGGATTATTCTTTAACAAGGTAGGACTGTTTATAGGTTCAATCTATTTTTGGGCTTTATTTTAATACATTTTAAAAAATATAACTTAAAAAAAATGCTATTGGAGCTTTAAGCAGATTTTAATACATTTTATGGTGGATTATTTAACGTCAACAAAATAGATAACCGAGACACTGTTCTCTATCGTACCGACTTTAGTAATGATGATCGGGGCTAGGCCTAAATATTTCTGTTCAGAGTGGAGTACTTTAATTGAAATTTTCAGCATATTCTATTTATGTTATCTCGTTTTTAACTATTATAGTGAGAAATGTCAGCTCTATATCTAATCTCCGTAATACGTGTCCTAGAAACTATTTACAAATGTGTAAAGCAGGCTTCTGTATATCCAAAAGTTACTTTAAAACACGGTATTAAAATCTCTAACGCGAGAAGAGAGGGTGCATACCCCCCCCCCCCCATGACTCCCCCCACCTTTGTCTGAATAATAAAAGAGGGTGGGTTCCCCTCGTTGTCATAATAAAATATAAAAAACACGACATCCAACTGATTAATGTTTGGTGTCATCAACACGGATTGAAAAAAAGAAGGCCTAGGCGAAAACGAACCCTTTTGCTTTTTTCGGCAGTATTTGTATTCAGTTCAGCAGCCCATGTTTACATAGCGGGCCTCTGGAATTGCCTTAATTCGATCTGATTAGTTGATTACTGGATATCATATCAATTTCATTGGTTACGTCCAATATGTGACTGCAATCTGATTGGTTTATATTCAATATGTGACTGCAATCTGATTGGTTACGTCCAATATCTTACTGCAATCGGATTGGTTACGTCCAATATCTTACTGCAATCGGATTGGTTATGTCCAATATGTGATTGAAATTTGATCTGTTAAGTCCTTTTTATGACCGAAATCTGAATGGTTATTTCCTGCATGTGACTTCACTTTGAGTGGTAATTTTCTTGATGTGACTTCAATCTAAGTGGTAATTTTTTGGATTAGGTTTGTTTATACTTGGTTTTCTGTGTTTCAGGCGTTTGGTTTAATGTAAGTGAATGCTAGATCTTCAAATTCCACGAAGATTTTCATTAAATAAAAATTTGAATCGTAACATTGAAAGAAATAATAGGCGGATTTAACTCTTGCATAATGTATCTTTAACGAACGCTGACGCAAAGAACCACATCCGAAGTTGGCTTGTAGCTAGGAGACTAGACTGGTTCTTTAAATTACGCTATTGCATATTATATTATTATATATCAAGTAAAACGCCCCTTTAAACTTTAACTGTGAATATCAATCCGTGAATATATATGTTGTTAGAATATATGAGTTGTGAATATGTGAATATTACCTGTTTATATATATATATATGTATATACATGTATAATATTAGTTAGAATGTAGACTATGTATGTATATATGTATGTTTATTAGTAAGAATGTATTGTATGTATAAAGTATGTATTTATATTAGATACAATGTATGTATATGTAACTATATTAGTTACAAATATTAGTTACAAATATTAGTTACATTATATGTATATTAGTTACAATGTACAAAACATGTATATTATGTATATTTAATGTAAATAAAACCAAGTAAAAATCCCAATGTGAGAAAATAAGATTAGTTTCTGAAGTCCCTGTTCACACAAAAAAATGTAGTACCTCTGTCTATAGAAATCCCCTCTTAAGTAAGCCCTGCCCCTCTCGGCTCTCACCTAGGGCCCGTATCTACAGGGGGGCGTGAAATGCTCGCCCCCCCCCCCCCCCGCTCAGAAATTGCTAACAATCATTAAAGTACACACAGTTCCTTATATTAACCTAAAAAAGCTATTTTTTTTGTTTGAACACTTATTTTAAAATGCTTATTAGACGTCTAGGTAACTACATAGCATGATGATAACAACAGTCTGATAGAATCACCTTTCCGAAAATTTCCTAAAAATGTTCGCCCCCAACAGAAAATAATGCCCCCCCCCCCCGCTTAATGGGTGTCTAGATACGGGCCTGTCTCACCTCAAGGTTGGTTGGATATTTGATTTTCCGTTATTTACCAGATCGTGATGAATTTGCATCATTTTTCGGGCGGATCCGAAGATCAGAGACATTCATTAGTGTGATTGGCTAATAAAGGGACATTACTGTCGGTATATTCCTTTGACAAGGCCTAGCTAAGACTCGTAATGGCCAGCTCCGCCACCTTTTCCCCTGTCAGATAATTATGACATGTTGGGCTCCTTATGGTTATAAAGATGATAAAAATGTTTTAAGATTGCAATCAATGTGAAAGAATTACTTTCAATCAGTAGAACAGTCGTAGTAAGGTCCATGTGTAGACATGGCTGTGGTAGTTAGGGCTGTAATATTCAGTAGTACTTAGGGCCGTGGTAGGCAAGGTTGTGGTAGTCAATAGTTAGGGCCGTGGTAATTTTAATTTAATATTATTTCAATAATTCGCTAGCTCGTAGGGGTCTTTAGCAGTGGGAGGAAACCAGAGGACCCGGAGAAAACCCACGAAGTTGGACAGGCGACCCTACTCCTTGTCACGTACATCCTGGGATTCGAAACCACATCAGTTGACTCAATGACAGGCCGTATGATACATCAAGTACGTGCTAACCATTTGACCATCCAAACCTCCAACAGGTTAACATGCCCCAGATTATATCTCCTCAAATCGCTTTCGAATCCCCGGTTGTACGTGGCAAGGAGTAGGATCGCCTGTCCAGCCTCGCGGGTTTTCTCCGGGTACACCGGTTTCCTCCCACTGCTAAAGACCCCTACGAGCTAGCGAATCATTGAAATAAAATTTAACCATATGTTAGTCCCGAAATGACCTAGTTTGTGTCGAGTGGACGTTAAACCCAATTTCTCTCCCCCTCTCTCTCCCCAAATCGCCACGTTGACTCAATGAGTAATGCGTTGAATTGTTAACTCGGAGGTCCAGTGTTCGACCCTTCATTGTCATTGGTGCATGATAACGTATACTCGTCCGTATGAGCCGAAAAACCAGTATACACATTGGCGTGCACGTAATAACACCTTTGACAGTTATAGGACCAGGCCCCGAGTTCACAAAGCATTCTCAGACTTAACTCAAGAATTTACTCAAAATTGTTCGCCTTATTGTAACTAAAATATAGCCCTTTATAAAACTTTTGTTGTTTTAATTTATCAAATCCCCTAATAAGAAACTATGTGCAAAGTTTTGTGTTTCTGGGTCAAAGATATTTCTTATAAACAGTGATTGAAAGTTGAGTAAATTCTCAACTAAGTCTGAGAATGCTTTGTGAACTTAGGGCCAGGCCGTAGCACCGATGTTTCTGCACGTTTTCTCTCATAACACATTGTATGACGTATGCACAGCCAAAGCAGAACAATAGGACATTAAACCTGGTATCATTTCAGGGACGGATCCAGGAATTTTTGCAGGAGGGGGTTTGCCAGGTTTCTGTCACGGAAATCTGCCATCATCGTCTCTAAATTACATAGGCATATATACAAATTGAGCTTTTTAAACAGAGAAATCATTTTTATACTGATGTAGGATCACTTTGTGACGTAATTTCATTGATGCAAGGCATTATTTTATTTTCGTGTAGCTGAGCAGGGGGTGGGGGGACCCCCCAAACCCCCCTCTGGATCCGCCCCTGCATTTCAATTATTTTAAGTTATTTATCATAAAATCATTGTCGATAATTCATGCTATGAGATTCTAATTTTAATGAATTGTGCTTAATGTTTTTTTTTATCAATTTGATTAAAACACAGATCCTATTTCGTTTCGTTTGTATAGTTCAAAATTTCGTTTTACTTGTCTTTACTACACTAGGATCTGGAAGAGTTGTTATCATTGACATGTTCTGCGTGTGAGGGATTAGCCAATAAAACGGTCTGTTACGGCAAGCTTTAGGCGTGTTTTGCACGAAACTGTAGGTAATCTACTAGTAACATCAATGCTGATTGGTCAAAAAGCGCTCGTGTGACCCCTGAAGCGACCTATCGCTACAACCGGTCAGATCTACATGTAGTGTAAGCCATTGAAGAATAAAAAACGAAACGAAATTCTGTATTTTAATCAGATTGATTCTTGAGATTAAACCACGTGGGACAACTTATACGTAGACTGAAGTTTATTACATACTATTTATATATCAATTTAAAAAAAAACACACCATCATATAAATCATACAAATATGCACAATTATAAAATATACAGTAATAATACTGTTTATAAAATATACAATAACAATACTGTTTATGAGTTATATAATTATAATACTATTTATAAATAATACAATTATAATACTGTTTATGAGTTATACAATTATAATACTGTTTATAAATTATGCAATTATAATACTTTTTTAAAAAAAAAAAATATACAATTATAATACTGTTTTTAAAATAAACAATTATAATACTGTTTACAAAATAAACAATTATAATACTGTTTACAAAATATACAATTATAATACTGTTTACAATTTATAAAATATAAATATCAAAGCACCTCTATTCTAAATAAGCTATTTACAGAATTTAAAGAGAGGTACGGCTTTAATTACATATATTTGCCAATATACACCATAATAATATTACTGTTTCACAATATACACTGTAATAATATTACAGATTCTGAATATAATCACAATATTATTACTGTCTCACAATATACACTATAATAATGTAACTGTCTCACAATATACACTACAATAACATTACTACCGCACAATATACAATGTAATAATATTACTGTCTCACAATATACAATGTAATAATATTACTGTCTTACAATGCACAATGTAATAATATTACTGTCTCACAATATACACCATAAAACTATTACTGTCTCACAATATACACCATAAAACTATTACCGTCTCACAATATACACTACAATAACATTACTATAGAACAATATAAACTAAAATAATTAGCCCCGCCGCACCCAAACCCCAGATCTACTAGAACGAAAAACACCGACGTTTAACCATTCGGTCGCCCCCTCCCCCACGCAAGTCTACTAGAACTAATAAAAACCCAAACCAGTACGATCGTACACGTCCCGTTCATTAGGGGCTATATAATTAAAGGCCGGGGGAATGGCAGCTTGGAATCCTCCAGGATTATCATAAACATTAAATGTCTGGAGATGTGATTGTGGTGGCATTGCCTGTCTAATCTTTCGGGGTTGAACGCATCTCGTTCGTTTGGAACTACGATAAACCAGATAAGCGACAATGGCCGTTACTACTATGGCAACGACAGCGATCACAACTCCTACAACAATCTGTATTATGCGCGAGGTTGCCAGTGCTGTACTTGGTGCCACATAGACTGAAATAAAACAAGCGCATTTCATTGATTATAATAGTTACTATAGAAACGTCCATGAGAAGTAGTATGGTGATAGTTTCTAGAATCACACGCACTGACTAGTGCACGACATCCGCCATTGGTGTAAAGAGAGCCCAGTAGCTTTCCAGATTAGGGACTACGGGGTTCGATTCCGGTTTTGGCCGAGAAAGTCCTTCTTGCATGGTTCCTCTTTGTCAGAGGTGAATGACGAAGCTCGTGGCAAGGAGTATGCTTAGTCGTTCTGATTGGACAAGCATACCTCATACATTGTTCTATACGGGAAATTGTGCCGCGACAGCCGATGTCAAGTCTGCTTTTACGTGCACGCCAAAATGTACTCGTGACCTTGAAGTACTAGATGGGAAGGTTTATTTACGCAAGTTTTAAACAATTGCCACCCCAAACCGACTGACGAAGATGGGCATATATCCTGCAATGGGAAGGGATCTTTTACGTGCACGCCATCGTATACACATGGCCTCGATTTCTTTTGTCTCTTACGAACGACTAGACACCCCTTCCTACTTTATGAACCAAACGGGTAAAAAAAATTGTTACTTACTTTTTACTCTGCATTTAAAACCACGATAGTTCAATGTGGCATCCGTTGTAAAATCGAATCGAAGAGTATCACTGTCGGAGATGAAGTCTTCAGCATTATTGTTATTACTGGAACCACAATACGAGCCGTCAAACACGCCCCCTGTAATAAATGAAATGACATGCATTGAAATGAAATGGGGTTTAACGTCCTACTCTTCTGCACCTAACCTGGGCTAATGGTAGACGGGCATACGCCATACAGTGTGCTATGAGGGAAATTTTACCCGGGCAGCGGCGCTACGGCCTATTCTTATATAGAATTCCAACTGCCAAGGGATCTTTTATGTGTACACGGGACCTCGGTTTTTCGTCCCATCAGAACGACTAGACAGCTGTCATTGTCAGGCCCTCCTTCTGTGTCACTGACAAGATGAAACCACGCCGGAAAATCGGAAACAGGAGGACCTGGAGAAAACGAGGTTGGACAGGCGACCCCACTCCTTGTCCCGTAGAACCACGGATTCGAAACCACGCCAGTTGACTCAATGATAGGCCTTATGATACAACGCGCACGTGCTAACCATTCGGCCACTCAACCTCACACATTATGCAAGAGCTAAAGCGACCAATATGAATTATTAATTAGACATTAATTATCTTATCCAGACCATAATCAACTCTCGATGTCAATGCTAGCCTGTGATATTTATTGCCAACTTTAGTAATGATGATCGAGGCTAGTCGTAAAATTTAAACGCTAATATATCGGTTCAGATAAGATACATTTGACTGAAATTTTCAGCAAATTACCTTTACATCATCTAGTTTTCACCTATTATAGTGAGAACTGCCAGCTCTGTGTATAATCTCTCATAATGTATCTTTAATGTTCACCTCACACGTCTCATGTAATAAACTTAAGTGTAGTTTAACGGTCATGTGCGAGACATACGAGACCATTAAACAACTTAAAGTAGCTAAGTCTCTAACTCAATATCGTCCAAAGTCTTCGGCATTCAAAACACAAATTATTTGTCAATTTAAATCAACACTGATGTTGTCATTTTACCGGAAAAGGAGTGCGAAGCCCGGCCCGTGATTTTCGAGTGGAAAAAATGCCCACAAGAACAAATTTCATTACTGTAAATTACGATTTCCAACCTAAAGTATTTTTGTTCTCCTTTCCCGCGAGAATATATGGAGCTAAAAATTGTTCGCCACCTCAAAAAAGAGGGGGTGTTTTAGGAACAACAACTCTATTTTTGTTATGCTACCATGGAGGAAGGGTGTCACACAGGCTGGCTTCGGAGGGGCAGTGAAGTTTTTAGGAGGGGCACACCCGTTACAGTCTACAGTAGGTATTTTAGAGTTATGGTTGGCAAATTTTCTTTCCGGGGGGCAAAACATTTTGCCACCCCCTGGCTACGGGCCTGGTGTTACTCACTATTTCTCTCGCAAAATCGATCACAAATAACTTTAGCTTTTATTGTGCCTACCATTAAAAAGATTAACTTTATCGTGTAGACAGGATGGGGGGCTGGGCTCCAGGTCAAAGTCTAAAACCTCTACGGAGATTCGGTCAGTTGGTTCCGGTGTAGTAATTTCCCAAGACTTGCTGTGGTTACTGAAACATATAGATAGAGAACAAGCACGTAAATACGACACGATTCAAACCAAACTGATCCCTCAGTGAATATTCGCTTGGCCGCTACAATCACTGATAAGCATGAGTTAGGCATATTAACTTTCTTACTCCGACAAATTAAATTCACAAACATTTTTTTTTTGAAGTATAAGAAAAAGAAATAAAGACGTTTGAAGTATTTGTAGTTAAAAAATATTTCCTATTTAGTGTAAATGGGTATTAAAATGAGTAAAATGCATCATTTTGCCCAAAGCACTTAGGTGTTATGTAAACAATGCACGAGCCGTTGAGCCAATTATTGACGCCACGTGAAGTCAATGCGCGTGTTGTAGACAGTCATCTGTGACAGGGATAATTCGTGAGTAATTCGCTGTGAAACAGATTGGATTCAGACTCATAATTACCGTAGATACGACGCTGTTCAAACTCGTAATTATCGTAAAACGACATGATTTTAACGAAGTAATCGTATCAAACGAACTTGCCTAGGACTAGGACTGTGTTATCTTTATGGCGTAATCGTATCAATCGACGTTTCCGAGGACTGGGACTATGGTAGTTTAATGACGTAATCGTATCAATCGAACTTACCTTGGACTGGGACCGGGATAGTTTAATGACGTAATCGTATGAATCGAACTTACCTAGGATAGGGACCGGGGTAGTTTGCTGAGGTAATCGTCTTCCAAACGTCTGACACGACAATGTATGTTGTGAATGGTAGGGTTGTTCCTGTATAACATAACATAGAAAAAATGAAATGAAACGAAAAGGGTGGGTGGGGGGAGTTTAACGCCCTACTGTTCTGTCCAAACTTGGCTAAAGTGTGCTATTAGAGAAATATTGCCCGGACAGCAACACTACGCCCTAGCACAGACAATTTTCGGGTTCGAAACTTCGTAATTACCTAAATATACGACACAGTTTAAACTCTAGATTACCGTAAATACATGTACATGATTTTTTTTTATATAAGTAATATTTTTATTCAGATTTGTATCTGAATAGGGATTGAGGAACAGGTAGAGCCTATATTAAAACCGCTCTTTCTGTCAGATATGATTTAAACTCATAATTACCGTAAATACGACATGGTTCAAACTCGTAACTACCGTACATACGACATGTTTATACTTTTAATTACTGTTTAATAGGACGCGGTTTAAACTCGTTATAGCGTACATACTACATTTTTAGACTAGTAATTACCACAAATACGACATGATTTACTCGTAGTTACCGTAAATACGACATGATTTAAACTCGTGATTACCGTAAATACGACAAGATTTTACCTCGTCATAACCATAAATACCACATGATTTATACCAGTGATTACCGTAAATCTTACCTAGATTTATGTGTCCCAGCAAAATTAACAGCTTCATTAAACCGTCCATGACGATGATTTATCCGCTAAAATAGAATAGAAAATGAAATGAAATGGAGGTTTAACGTCCTACTTTTCTGATCCGACATGGTGAATTTCTACAAAACTTAAACTAGCTGCCAGAACGTTTACTGGTTTCTAACAGATCTACAGTTTATCCAATTTCTGTTTTGTGACAGAAAACTAATCAGGAAAATCTGTGGCAATAATTTTACATGACCCCTACACGCTTCCATATATAATAATCCCCCAAAAAGGATGTTCTTGTAGCGATATAATTTGCGCCTGCGAGCAGTCACTTCTGTGGAATTCGTGTGCTTTAGTGCTTTGAAGTTACATTATGGGAGATAACATAAAGAGATGACAGTTCTCACTATGATAGTTAAAAACTAGATAGTGTAAAGGTAATTTGCTGAAAATTTCATTCAAATTGATCCACTATTAGCCGAGAAAAAAGCGTTTGAAATATTCACATAGCCTCGGTCATCATTACTCAAATCATTAATATAAACAGCATAGTCTCGATTATCCACTTGATTGATTTAATTATCAACGGCCATTGAGCGGCATATAGGAATTTAATCCGCCAACACCGAAGGCTAGCCTTCACATAGAGAGTTTATTATGGTCTGGATATGTTAATTAATGTTCAATTGATTATTTAGATAACATTTCAGGCCTAAAGAAAGACCTGTAATAAGCAGATTTTGCTCTTGCATAATGCTATTTTAATTAAATAATTATCAAAGACTATTTCTAAAAGGAGAGATTCACTGGACTTTATTAGGAAGAAATGGGTTTAACGTCCACCTGAACTAACATATGGTTCTATTTCATTTCAATAATTCACCTGCCAGTAGGGGTCTTTAGCTCTGGGAAGAAACAGGAGAAAACACACGAGGCTGGGTAGACGAGTCTATTTCTTGTAACATACAAGCGGGGAATGGACAACACAGTACTGACAGACCCTATGATGGGTCGCCCACGCGTTAAGACATTCGGCCACCCGAGCAGTGTTGGCCACATCCGGTCCCCTAAGGCTTTAAATGGGACCCGCGGATCACATTTGACAAACTGACGTGGCATATTCGTAAGTTTCTGAATGTTAACAATGTTTTTGTGGTTGTTTTTGAATTTATTCAGTGTAAAATGTAAAACAAAAATGGTTAATTTGGACCATTTCAAAGTATTGTAACGCTTGTTTTTATTTTTATCCGGCCAACTTGATGTAAAACAATAAAATTTAAGTTCACGTGGCCCTTGAATCGAAGTGAATTGGTCACTCTTATTGTGGAACATTAATTGATAAAACCGGTAACCTACCTCAGTATCGACAGTGTTCCCAGTTATAAATCCGACTGCCAAGCATTAGTTGACGCTCAAACAGTTTATATCGTAACCGGGCAACCACAAACATGGCGTTTACGGTTCGGTAGCTTATAGGTTTAAAGGATTTGGCACAGCCGTTAGAAAAAAAGATTTGTGACCAAACGGTACCGAGTACGAGACATGATTTATATCACCGATGTGTGTGAGAGAGAGAGAGAGTGAGAGAGAGGGATAAAGAGGGAGAGGAGAGAGAGATAGGATAAAGAGGGGAGGGGGAGAGAGGGGGAGAGAGGGGAGAATGAGGGCGAGGGGGAGAGAGAGGGAGGGAGCGTGAGAGAGACAGAGAAAGTTTCTCGGTTGTGCGTGACAAGGAAGAGCGTCACCTGTCCAACCTCGTGGGTTTTCTCCGAGTCCCCCGGTAGTTCCGACTGCTAAAGATTTTTACGAGCAATACGAGCAAGCGAATTATTGAAATAAAATTGAACCATACGTTAGGCTCAAAATGACCTAGTTTGTGTCGAGTGGACGTTAAACCCCATTCTGTCTGTCTGTCTGTCTGTCTGTTTGTCTCTGTCTCTCTCTGTCTCTCTCTCTCTGTCGGTCTCTCTCTTTTGTTCCCTCTCTCCCTCTCTCTTGTTCCTCCTCCTCTCTCTCTATGTTCAAATCGCGGTATATTACACGAGCCACGGTCGTTCAGCGAGTAAGACGTTAATTTGCTCACTAAATGGTCGTTCCCTGCGTTGAGATACAGAGTTTGTCGGAATTTTCCGGCGTGGTTCCTCCTTGTCAGTGAAGTCAATGGGACGAAAAAACAAGGGCCCATGTACATATTGGCGTGCACGTAAGACATCCCTTGGCTGTTGGGATTCGATATAATAGTTGGCCGTAACGCTGTTGCCCGGACACAATTTCCCCCATAAAACACTGTATTGAGTATGTCCGTCTTCACTTGCCCATTCGGAGCAGAACGGTAGGACGTTAATCTCCATAGTTGTTGTTCTTGGTGTTTAACGCCCGCTTCCACCGAAGGTGATATCGCAGACAAGTCTTATTCTTTTCCATTTTCATTATCTTAGCGCACGCGCAGGGGTCTTTGCTGTGGGAGAAAACAGGAGTGCCCGGAGGAAACCCACGAGGTTGAGAATGCGTCCCTATCTCCATGCCACACACGCTCACACCGGGGATCGAAACCAAAGCCGCAAGCCAGAGTTGACCGGCCAGCTAGAGGTCGAAGCGCGGCACTCGAGACCACTAGGCCATCCCAACCCCCCTTTATCTCCATTTCATTTCCTTCCCGTTTGTAGACATGCGCCCTAAATCACGTCTGCTTCCATTGCTATCTTGTCTCTCGATTGTATTTAACGGAGCAGAACAGTAGGAGTGGGACATTAATCACCTATTTCATTTATTTACAATAGATTGACAATAGTTTCCCAACGGCATTAGATATTATTTGATTAGCTTATTGTTGATAATTGTTTACTGTAAAGTTATGTAATTATTGGCGTGTTACTTCAATATCTACCTGTGGACATTTGCCGCTAGGCTTTAATATGTATATGGTGACTGCTTCTGAAGAGATTACGTGTAGTTTCATGGCCCAGTGCGAGGCATTAAGTAATATATTGATATTGTACGAGTGCGATAGCACGAGAGCTATATCTATATGTTATGCAATGTCTTGCACGAGACCGTTAAACAACTTAAAATACAGACAATATCCAGCACGTGCATTTCAATGAAATACGTCACTCGGGTCCAATATATTTTAATAAGTATACATAATGTACACTTGGCACCTTACCCGTACCATTATTTGAAATGAAATAGGGTTTAACGTCCTACTGTTCTGCTTCAACTGGGCTAATGATCCATGAAGACGGATTATTTGAAATAATGGTACGCCAACATCAAAGAATGACGTCACATCTGTATGCCATTTCGCCTGCTGGCAAACCATGGATACATCCCCGCTTTAAAAAGTTACGTGTAGTCATGTGATGTTTTTTTATTTTGAAATAAACCAGTCGAGTGGCGAAGCTCATTAAATATGAAAGACTTAAACTTCTACCAAATAAAATCACATTTGCTTTTAAGACATGGCATTCTCAAAGCCTTAATCCCCAACGATATAAACAATATTTTCATTTACTCTTAAGATAAAGGCCAGTTCGTACATTTACTCTTTACAAAAGGGCCAGATCACACATCCGTTCTATATATAAGGGCCATCCAACTGTTACATGCATAAAAACCAGGGGCCTATTTCACTAAATTTTAACTAAGATAAGTTCCCAATTTTAGTAATTTGATTGGATGATATTAGATTGATTTTAGTGCTTAGCCAATCAAAATTGAAGTATCTACTAAAATTGGATTTTATCTTAAGTTAAAATTTCGTGAAACAGGGCCCAGATCACATATTTACTCCAACATAAAGGCTAGTAAAAGGTGCATATATGCCATGCATTGTTTTGTAAGATTTTTTGTTACGCGCACGTCAAAATGTAAACGGGATTTTGTTTTTTCGATCCTTCCTGAGGATTAGCAACTTTTGAGCTTCGAAGGAATTATTAGTGCGCGCTGTATCGTAAAGCCTGTCATTGAGTCAACTGGCGTGGTTTCGAATCCCCGGTTGTACGTGACAAGTTATAGGCTCGCCTGTCCAACCTCGTGGGTTTTCTCCTGGGTTCTGCAGTTTACTCCTCCAACTGCTAAACCCCTACGAGCAAATGAATTATTGAAATAAAATTAAACCATATGTTAGTCCCAAATGACCTAGGTTGTGTCGAGTGGACGTTAAACCCCATTTCTTTCTCCCTCTCTCTCGATCTGAGTGTAGGATATGGAAACTACTCGGGTTTTTGGAGACCAGTTTCCTCTTGTCAGTTGTGTAGGACGCGGGGGTGGCAAGAAAAAGCACGTAGTCGTTGCGATGGGACGAAAAATCCGAGGCAAAATTTTACCCACAGCACACCTCAATGCGCATGTCAGTCTTTATTTGCCTAGTGGTGCAAAAAAGTAAAGTCCCTTTCCATTTTATAACAATAGGTCACGTGACGGGTATAAATTGAAGCCATCTTGAATCTATTTCCGGCGGACTGATATGTTATTTCTTACTTTACAAAGACCGTATAACCCCGTCACCTTGTGAGCACATACTCTATAGAAAGTAACACGTGGTAGCCATTAATGGTCGGTTAAAGTTTATTATGATAACTTAATAGAGACGCAATGTTTCGTTTAACAATTCCACGGTACATAACTTAAAGCGAGAATTTCATTATTCTTTGTCTTTTGCTCAATAGGTTGTCAACTCACTATTGTACGTTCATGGGTATCATTCTCACACTTAAAAATTATTCACACTGGAATAATAACACAATTACCTCCCTTGGTTTTTACCCCCCCCCCCCCGGAATAAATATCTTCAAACGTTTGAATTTGAAGTTGAAAATGATATATTGCTATATCTCAACTGGCAATAGTAAATTATAGGATTAATAGGATTATTCGTTAACAAGATATGACTGTTATAGTTACCATTTATTTTAAGGCTTTTTTTTAATACATTTAGAAAATATAACTTAAAAATATGAAATTCTCGCTTTAAAGGAGAGATCTAAACAAAAAACGTAATATAATGGGGTTTAACGTCCTGCTGTTCTGCACCGAACTGGGCTAATTAAGACGGGCATACGCCATACAGTGTGTTATGCAGGAAATTTTCTCCGGGCAGCGGCGCTACGACCTACTCTGGTATCCAATTCCAATTGCCAAGGGATCTTTTACGTGCACGCCAATGTGTACACAGGTCCTGCCAGACTCTCCGTTCTTCAGCACTGGCAAAGGGAAACAACGTCGATGAACTTTCTCGGATAGCGAGCCAGTGTCTTGCCCACTTAGCTTCCCAAAACTTAAAGAAAAGATCTTGGTAATGAACTGAAAGGTTGTTTAACGTCCTATTGCTCTGCACTGAGTGCACTGTGGAATTAGGGATCTCTTGCCCGGACAGCGGCACTACGTCCAAGGTTTCTTTTTACGTGTTCGGGGAAAATTGCCCCCATAATACACTGCATAGCGTATGCCCGTCTTCAATTGCAAAAGGAACAGAACAGTAGGAAGTTAAACTCCATTCCATTTCATGGTTTTGATTTTTGTGTCAGGCGATATTATTGTTGTCGTCTGCTAGTCTGGTGTGTTTCAGATGTCTTGGGGTGGTTGTGTCGCATGTCAAAGGAACTAATTTCCGCTGTGTTCACGTGACATATGGAACATGTGTATTTTTGTCAAGGTAACGCCACGTGCTATTGTTTGTTGTAGAGTTTTCGATTCTATTATATACATATGGCTTATATTACACGCGGCGTTCTGTTTATTTTATAAAATTACTGTAGACTTTGTGCAGCAGGGCGGCGACTATGGAAAGTAGATTGGGCCATATTCCAACTTCGTGTATTTCAACTAGAGTGAGCACAGGGGCCTGAAGTCGAACTATGGAGAGGAGATGGGGTCATATTCTAACTATTCCGATTTGGTATATTTTTATAATATGGTATACATGAATAATATCCGCGTAATATTTGAGTGAATTTTGAGAAAGATTTGTTTTATAATAATTTTGGTCAGTTTGTCTGATTGACGTTATTAATTAGTGATCTTTGATTAACAGCGTGCCCCACAATGCCATAAATAAACCGTTGCGAAAGCAGATTCTATTATTCCTGCCAAAGATGACTGCCTTCGATACGTGACGTCACATCACGCGACGTAAATCATTGGCTCAATAACGCGTGCATTGTTTACACAAGACGTTACTTGTTCGGGCAGAATGGTGCCATGTACTCCTTTTAATACCCATTTACACTCAATTGGAAATACTGTTTTCCTACAAATACTTAAAACGTCTTTATTTATTTAATGCATTAAAAATATTAAGTCGCATCGAGGTCATCCTTATCAGTGAATGTAGCGGCCTAGCGAATATTCACTGCTGATCAATTTGGCTCCGGTTACCATAAGACTGATTAGGAGTGCAGGAATACCGCCCTTGGTAACGTTTACAGAAAATATAATAGATGTCATTCTTCTTGTTGTTTTTCTGCTTAAATCAAACGGATTCTTCTTCCATCGCTGGCTTGTTCTTTCTGCATTGACGACAACCGATTTTTACCAGCCGGAACTACTACGTTACATTTATTTTAGTCTGTGGCGTCCTTCAGGATAACCGGGACTACTTTTACCTTTTCACGGCTCTTATCTCGACTGTGAATTTAACTTTTTTCATGTTATTCTTTAAGTGGCATTTAGTAATTGGGCTGATAAACATACTTATTGGAACAGCTACTGATTTATTTAGGCGGCGTTTCGAAGAGTATTCTCTCCCAATGGATTCAAGCCAATACATCGGCTCTTCTCTCGACTGCGAATTTAAATTCTTTTATGTTATGTATTTATATTTTTATGTCTCTTTCGAATGTGAATTAAATACACCAACCTGTCCATATACATTATGTATTGGGCGTTAAATTTGTAATAAACAACAATAAGCTGTTTATGTTGCTGTTACCAGAGACAACATTTTATTTCAGAGAGGAAATTAAAAAGTTAACTTTGTGTAGGCAGTTTGATTCATTGACCAAAAACTTGTAAAGTTTAAATTGTTAATCAAGTACACCAAGACGGTTGTACAAATTACACGAGTAAACAAATTCCCTACAGATGTTTCTTGGTGTTGAAATAATATAAACCAGCGCGTGTTAAATCGTCTTATTTTTAGCATCCGTAAAAAAAAAATGATGAAATTGATTTTATAGGACATTAGGGACAAACTATACTCCTTTTTTCTAGATGATTAGTTTTCCGCGGTTACAAAATTTGTATTCTTTATACAAATCAATCAAGGTCGCATTTTATCGGTTAAATATAATAAAAACAACTTCTCAATAGATGTATCCCGTCCAGAATTAACCGTTAAAGCTGCAATTTCATATTTTTAAGTTATATTTTTAAAATGTATTAAAATAAAGCCTTAAAATACAGGGTATCTATAAACAGTCCTACCTTATTAAAAAATAATCCTATTTATCCTATAATTCACTATCGCCAGTTGAGAAATTGGCAAAAGTATCATTTTCAACTTCAAATTCAAACGTTTGAAGATAGCTATTGTAGGGGGGGGGGGAAAGGTAGGTAATTGTGTTATTATTTCCGGTGTTAATGGTTTATTAGTGTGGGAAATAATGCCTATGATTGTATAATAGTGAGTTGGCAACCATTTAAACAAAAGACATAGAAATAAATAAGTTTGACTATCTTAGAAAATATGAAATTATCGCTTTAAACGAAATGAATACGTGCTTAAGGCACCACGGAAAGTAGGTGGGCATCTCATATTTTTTTCTAGCCATGTACAAACCCGACCAGAGTCCATAAACGGAGGTCGAGAAATTTTGCAAAATAGAAATCATTTTGGTGCATTCTGATATATCCTCCAGTCCCTTCGAGGTCGGTTTAATCTGAGGACCGGGGCCTAATTCGATACTCGTCTAAAGCCTGAATGCGAAACAAATCACTTGTACGTATCGGGAGCTCAATCAAATAATAATTAATGGAATATGGTGGAGTGGGCCTATTTTGCAAGCAGCAAGCGTAATCCCGGAAATCTATACAGCAAAAAAGAGACCACATTGGGCGGCCTAGCCATCTCTTTCCTGAATAGGTTATTAGTAGTTTTTCAGAAAAGGTGATTTCTTGATTCATGTAATTGCAATGACTGCACTCTCATTCAGTAGTGGATTGACTCGAACTCGGGGGCCCTTTCCCTTGACCAGAGGGGCCCTTTTGTCAGACGTAGGGCCCTTTTGTCTGCATTTAGGGCCCTCCTTTTTTTTAACTAGGGTACATTTTCATTTTTCTCATCGGTTTTAGCATTTTACTCCCGTTTTATTTCTTCAACTTCTTTGATTTTTTTCGCGAGGAGGCTGGCGCCTCCAGCGCCTCAGCTATAAAACGCCCCTGGCAGAATCCGAACATGAAAGAGATCCCGAGTTGACCAAGTGCTTCCAAATCGGTAGCAATGATCAATAACGTGTTTATTGCGTTGAAAATTGCCTTAAACCGCGTGATTTTTTGAATATATAGGCCCGATCTTTCGTGATCTCTTAACAGTTTGGTGTTTCATGTGTAAATGAACTCATTTTTCGATTAATGTACTCCATGTCATTACAATGTGTAACAGAAATAAACCACCTCGATCTTTCAGAACTGATTGTTCCTTTGATCACTGATATTAATTTCTAACCTTTGATCTAACTTTATAAAGGATGAAATCAAATGTATCGACGAAATCAGACTGTTAGCTACGGTAAGCGTTTTTTTCATCCACTGGAGCCTGGTCTTATGACGTCATATGTGGATTATGGGTTAGGATAAGGGCTGTAGCCTGCAGATTTCGTCACAGTCACGAGATCTAGACAGGGCTAGCCCTAATCCTAACCCTAGGCCAAGCCTAACCCTTATCCCAACCCACAATCCACATATGACGTCATAAGACCAGGCTCTAGTGGATGGAAAAAAACGTTTACCGTTAGCTACTGTAAACAAATCAATCACATCGTGTAATGTGTCATCATCATTACATGTCGTCATCATTACATGTCGTCATCAATGCATGTCGTCATCAATTCACGCCGTTATCAATACATATCGTCATCAGTACATTTTGTCATCTGATATACATATCGTCATCCGCAATATTTGTAGTCAGCAGTACATGTCGTCATCAATACAAGTCGTCATCAATACATGTTGTCATCAATAAAAAGTTATAATCTGTTAATTATAAGAAAATAGAACGATGTATAGTAAGATTATGGAATAAACTTCGCAAACAGGTCAAGAATCAACATACTTTTAATCAATTTAAATCCGCACTAAAGACTTTGCCGTTTCGACAATGTTACCAGTAGAGCCATTACTAAAAGTGTTTTGGGCATGTGTCAACATGAAGAAGACGCTATATAAAACCTCATTATTGTTATCATTAATATTAATATTATAAAATGTTATTTATCATAAAAGTTGTTTCAATGACATTTAGTAATTGAACTGAAGTATTCAAGTCACAATTCTATGGAGTACAATTACTGCTTTTAACTGAGCCACGTTTCAACTATAAGCAGTAATTGTGACTTGTATAATAAAAGTTATAATCAGTGATTTATAATAAAGATAATGAAAATAGCATGAGAATATTACAATGTGTGAGTAGAAACTAACAACAGAAAATGATAAAGTATATAATAATACATTAGATTAAGACAATGGAGGGATTAATATGACCTCACCGATCGATTATTGATAGATTAATAACGTGCTTATCTTACAGTCAGGTAAACGTGAAATATAAACATTGTAGATAACTATACGATTGTACATTAGATAAAAACAATGAAAGTATTAATGAAATGAAAGAGAGAGAGAGAAATGGGGTTTAACGTCCACTGAACACACAAACTAGGTCATTTCGCGACTAACATATGGTTTAATTTTATTCTTTAGCAGTGGGAGGAAACCGGAGTGTCCGGAGGAAACCCACGAGGTTGAGAAGACGTCCCTATCCCCATGCCACATACGCTCACACCAGGGATCGAAACCACAACCGTAAGCCAAAGGTGACCAGCCAGCTAGAGGTCGAAGCGGTACTCTAGACCACTAAGCCATCCCAACCCCCCATTAATGAAATGAAAGTATTAAAAAAATGAAAGTATTAAAGAAATGAAATGAAATGAAATGAAATGAAATGAAATGAAATGAAATGGGGTTTAACGTCCTATAGTTCTGCTTCGACTGGTTTAATGAAGACTGACATTCGACAAACAGTGTGTCATGTGAGGGAAATTTTTCCCTGCCCGGACAGCGACACCAGGGTCTACTCTTAGATGAAATCCCAACTGTCAAAGGATTTTTCACGTCCAGGCCAATGTGTACAGAGGTTCTAGGCTTCTCGTTCCTTCGCTTGCCAAGCCATCGGTCCAGGGGCCTATTTCACGAAATTTTAACTAAGATAAGATCTCAATTTTAGTAATTTGATTGGATAATATTAGATTGATTTTAGTGCTTAGCCAATCAAAATTGAAGTATCTACTAAAATTGAATTGTATCTTAAGTTAAAATTTCGTGAAACAGGGCCCAGTACTATAAATTAATGGCGCTGTCTAGTTCATCTGTGATATCACTTATGTGGAAGCGGACGTAACACCAACAGCTTAAAATAGCATTATGCAAGAGCAAAAACTGCTTATTACAGGTCTTTTTTAGGCCTGAGATGTTATCTGAATATTCAATTAGACATTAATTAACATATCCAGACCATAATAAACTCTTACAGTCAAGACTAGCCTTCGATGTTGGCGGATTGAATTCCTATATGCCGCTTAATGGCCGTTGATAATTAAATCAATCAAGTGTATAATCGAGACTATGCTGTTTATATTAATGATTTGAGTAATGATGACCGAGGCTATGTGAATATTTCAAACGATTTTTTCTCGGCTAATAGTGGACCAATTTGACTGAAATCTTCAGCAAATTACCTTTACACTATCTAGTTTTTAACTATTATAGTGAGAACTGCCATCTCTTTATCTTATCTCCCATAATGTAACTTTAAGTTAAGTAAGTAGTTTATCGCGCAATTAGACATACATGAAATATAAACACGGTGGATATAATACCACCAAATCTAGCGAACTTGATAGATATTAAACAATACCCCCAAATCTAGCAAACTTGATAGATATTAAACAATACCACCAAATCTAGCAAACTTGTTAGATATTAAATAATTGACTAATAATATAATATTAGAATACGTGGAACTTATACAATCACTGTGTTAATTACCATGTAACTGTGTGATAAATAGATATAACTTCTAATGGCCATTGAATACCGCTCGGGTTATTTAATTGTCCAAGTAAGACAGTGTATCCCCGCGCAAATATTCCGCGAAAATGACGTCTTTCTGATCATAGTATTACGTATCCAAGTCATTGAATATAACCACAGGTTGGTTATTCAATGGCTGTATTCAATGATATTTGCTTTTAATTACATGTAGTTATAGAAAAAAATAATCTAATGATTTTATTCATACCATTTTAAAGAGATCGGGTGGCCAATTGGTTAAACGCATGACAGGTCACAAGGTCTGTCAGTGATTCTGCGTATGCAAATTCGAGGGTTTTCTACGATTTCTATGTGTACCGTACAACTCTAAAGACCCTTACTATACGGTAGTCCCAAAATGGATCATTTGAAGGTTGGATAGCCGAATGGTTAAACGCGTGATCGCTAGAGTGGCGTGGTTTCGATTAGCCGCGTTTACATGAAAGACGTCGGACCGCCTGTCTACATTCGTGACTTTTCTTGGGATTCTCCAACTTCCCCGACTGCTAAAGACCCCCATGCGCAAGCGTAGTATTGAAATACCATATGTTAGTCACGAACTGACCTAGTTAGTGTCGAGTGGAAGTTAAACCCCATTTCATTTCTCTCTATGTAACGTCCACTAATTTCATGACTACCTATCGTTTTCAACAATTGGTTATGCGTAACGGCGAAAGCTCGTATATTTATCATTATACATTAAACCGTAGACTAGTGGACCCCTTGACAATTGGTTTGAATTTGCTGATCGGACAAAATTTCCCTCATACGACACCATAATATTATGGCGTCTACCCGTCTAAATTAGCCAAATTGGTGCGGAAATGTGGGATCAACCCACCTTTTATTTCGTACATCTATGGCTTACTCCATCTAAGTGATATAACACACACCGTGGTCTATCCACCGTATGTATCAGACACAGCTAAATCTATTTGTTAAGGTCAGCTCATTGGGGCTAGGTCTATGATTACGGTTGGGATTAGCCCTAGCTCTGTTTACATCTCGGGACCTATGACGAAAGATTGAGGTGACCTTATCATTTAGCACTAACCATTTTAGACGGAGGAACTTTCTCGTGGCCCTTTGCCTAACTCACAGAGTCACCGCGACTCTGTGTTCACCCTGCGATATTTGTGTATTCCATTTAAGTGATATAAATGAATTGAAATAGGGTTTAACGTCCTACTCTTCTGCTCAAACTGGTCTAATGGAAGACGGACATACGTCATACTGTGTGCTATGAGGGACATTTTGTTTGGGTAGGGGAAATATGGCCTACTTTTATATCGAATTCCAACTGCCAGGGGATTTTTCACTCGCACCCCACGGGTTTTCGTTCCACCCGAACGACTAGACTGCTTTCTTTGTTAGGCCTGTACCACTGACAAGGGGCAACCGCGCGGCAAAATTCCGATGAACTTTTCTCGGTCAATGCAGGGGCCGAACATCCGACCTCCAGGCTAGTGAGCCAGTATTTTACCCACTTAGCCACCGTGATTCCCCATACATGTATATTCCATTTAAGTGATAGAACATACTTTATATCTATATATACGCGAGTCTACGTGACCAACAGGTGGTTTTTACTCGTTATATACCACGTGTAAATGTTGATCTACAGATATACATGTATATTTCATGATGATTTTCCATGTGAATTAGTTTATATAACTTTGGTTTTGATGGATGAAGTGTTCGTTCTTGGTGAACCGGTTTTAAGTTCAATAATTGCATTAGTTGATGGAACGAAATAGCATAACGATACAGTGGGTAATACACAGACATCTCGGGCGATTAAATTCACTCCTGGGAATATATATTGACTTTAATCGAAATAATTATTGTTTTTAGTTAATAAACGCACATTCTGTTGGAATCACTCTAGGGTAAACGTTATTACATTTATCGGTTTTGACAAAAAAATTTATTGGATTTACCGCTACAGTTAAAAAGATTTCTGCATTGCTTGGTATGGACAAACATTTTTATTGAACTCAAGCTCAAAACTTTTATGTTATTTTAGGAAAACCTGTGTATGTATTAAGTCTAAATTCAAGTTCAAAAGTTCTATATAGGAATGAAAGACATTCTGTTTGTTTTGAGTCGAAATATCTAGGATTTGATATTACCCCTCCGCGTAATACTTGTTGGATTTAAAAGAAAAATGAAGCAGTTGTAATTGTTGATCAATAAATACACAGACTATACGTTTGGAGTTACTCTGGAAACATCGCTAATATAAGTACAACTCATAGAATTAAAGTCTCTTCTGGAAAATACAGAGTATTCATTTGGAGTTACTTGTGAAGGTTCCCGGATTTTGCGACAATCCATAGATTTCAACCATCTGCCCATTGATGGACGTAAAATATATTCAAATACTGAAATCATCCTCTTACAGTAAATCCACTAATACAATCTAGACAATAGGATTAAATCTTGGAAAATCCCGCATCAAGGGACAGCCCGCAGATGTAGAACTTCTTCTGGAAACAAATAAAAAGAAACGGAGACGTGTTCATTACATGAGGTAAATTCTGTGTAAATAATGAAATAATTCTCTTACAGTAAATCCACTATTACAATCTACAATAAGATTGACTCTGGGAAGTTCCTGGATCCGAGCACCACTCATTTGGATTTTTTCGGGAAATATGTGAACTGGACACCCACCCCTGGTTGGATAGGACTTGGATTTAATCCATATATTTGGAATAAATGTGGAAAAATTGCTGATGAAGGGACGTCTCATTTTTCTATATCTCCATCCGGAAATAAGTGAACTGGTAGGAAGGAAAATCTGTATCTTACAACAAAACAAGGGACTGACGGAAAACCTGGGCCCTGTTTCACGAAATTTTAACTAAAGATAAAATCCAAATTTTAGCAGATACTTCAATTTTGATTGGATAAGAACTAAAATCAATCTAATATTATCCAATCAAATTACTAAAATTGGGATCTTATCTTAGTTAAAATTACGTGAAATAGGCCCCTGGATCTTACAAGATACAACAAAATTATTAACTGGCTGAAAATAAAACCCCGGTTCTAATCCACTCTTACGCTGTTTACATTTAGAGATAATCTTGAGAAATCATGGATTAAAGTTCAAGAATATATATCTAGAGCTGTGGAAACGGATGTTAAAGTGCAAAATATATAGAGCGAAAAGCTATAGATTTAGAGTGGTGGCAGCAGGCGAGAAACCACCAGATATTTAAAGCGAAAAAAGCTCTTCAAAGTAAATAAAGTGGCTTTAGCACGGCGTATTACATGTGTATCGTAAGCTGTAGAGTACATTCATTTATAACTTAATATACATTTGAAGTTAGTGTTCAAACAACCGCGGATACTTGTGTACTCCCTAGATGAAATACATTGAGTGTTACATGTCTATCGCATGTTGTTGGAGTTATTCTTAAAAAGTTGCAAATACATATCAGGTCCTTAAAATCTAAACAAACTTTGGATTTATGTTGAGCATATTGGTTTTGAACCGTTTAATCTTGGGCGATACGCTTTATATTTTAACGTTCTTTAAGGAAGAAAAATGATTTAAACATAGCGTGTTACACGTGGGTCACATCTTGTAGAGTATATCGCTTCTGACACTACATAAATTTAAGTCCTTAATTACAGACAAATTGTCGATTTATAGACAACCCATAGAGCAGTGGAAACAGGCGTCAAAACGCCAGATATTTAAAGCATAAACCTATAAAATCCTTTTATTATTGCTTGATCATGACTGGAGAAGCCTAGTTAAACCATCACTCAGTTATAAGCAGTATTTGTATTCCATAGAAAATTGACCTGTTTATTCAAAAACATACAGATTTACAACTGTGGACCAGAAAGATATTCAGAGTGAAAACTTAGATTTACAATCCTTCACTTACATATTATTATAACAATCTATAGATGTAGAGTTATTCTTCAAAATGCGAGAATATCCTTCGTTTTTGGAGTTAAACGTCCACTACCAGGGGTGATGTCGTAGACAAGAGCGGCGATACAATAAAGTGGACTTAAATACAACGTGTTACGTCTGGTATCTGGTAAGGGCATAAAAAGCTATATACACTTGTCGTCCTTCAAATCTGAACACATTGTGAATTTATGAACAGCATACAGATTTAGAGCAGTGGAATGGAAATATGTAACGCAGTTTATGATTTAAAAATGCCTTAATGTAAATAAGATGGAATGTGAATATATTGTGAACAAATTGTGAATTTATGGACAAGCGAGAGAATTGGAACGGTGGAATTGAGATATCTATTGCAATTTAAAATTATAAAATCCTTCAAATAAATAAACTGGATTTAAACAGCGTGTGTTAACATGTGTACCACTTCTTGTACATTGATTGTCGATATCGATTGGACGTTGAGAGTTTAATACCAACACATTGATAAGAATCTTACTGAAGTCGACGAGCTCCATACCACATGTAGCCGTGTTACTAAGTCAGCCATCGTGTTGTGTAGTGTTCCATATCAGTTCAACAGGAATCGTTGAGTTAGTTCAACTCGCCAGTAATTTATATTTTAATAAGGCGTGATATACGGAGTTAACGAGTACACTTTCTACGCATATACCATAGTTTTTACATATAGTTTCTACATATTTACAAACATCCTGATTTTTATCTTACTAATATTAAATATATGAAGAATGGAATTCCATATTTAGAAGTTTAAAGGTTCGGATTAAAGTGAAGAACACAGATTACATATATACCATAGTTTCTAAGCATATCAGATTTATAAAAACTTCCTGATTTTGAAGAATGGAATTCCATATCTAAAAACTTAACGGTTTGGATTATAGTAGCATAAACACAGATTAGAAAGGTGAGTTTTATTT
Source organism: Patella depressa (assembly GCA_948474765.1). Taxonomy (NCBI): domain Eukaryota; kingdom Metazoa; phylum Mollusca; class Gastropoda; family Patellidae; genus Patella; species Patella depressa. Next base: position 6,962,035 of record OX419715.1, on the reverse strand, counting down.
CAAATTCATAGTTCAGCAATTTATTTAGCTATAAATTGGCTTGTAATTAATTTGCTTCAGTGGGCTTCCTAGGGAACAGTTTATACCCAATTCAATTTGACAAAATTTAACTAATATTCCAATGTGTTAAATGTATTAAAGTATTCGCCGTCGAGCTCATTGACATTGATTAAAGACCAGGTGCAGAGGGAGAGAGAGAGAGAGAGAGAGAGAGAGAGAGAGAGAGGGGAGGGTTAATGTCGGTTTAATGTCCACTCGACACAGAATATGTCTTTTCGGGACTAACATATGGTTCAACTTTATTTAAATAATTCGCTTGCGCGTAGGGGTCTTTAGCAGTGGAGGGAAACCCGGAGAACCCTGCGAAAACCCACGAGGTTGGACAGGCGACCTTTCTCCTTGTCACGTGCAACCGGGGTTTCGAAACTACGCCAGTTGACTCAATGACAAAACTTATGACATAACGCGCACGCGCTAACCATTCGGCCATCCAACTCCACCAAATTATTAAAATTTTGTTAATTTTTAAATTATTTGTACAACAGCATAATAGTTCTTTGTGTATATTATAAATTACTTTAAATTTTATGCTTTTTTGTACATCAACCAGGCGAATCAAGACTGGATTAATACCTTTATATTCACCATATCTTTCAAATAAATACTTTTTAAAAACCGACATTAAAAATCTATTATGGAAGATTAGATAAAGGGCTGACAGTTTTCAGTATAAAAGTTAAAACTAGATAACATAAAGGGAATTTTATGACAATTCTAGTCAAACTGATGCACTCTGAACCAAGAATTTAGCGATTAAATTTTAGGCTTAGCCGCGATCAACATTACTAAAGTCGGTACGATAAAACAATAGTCTCGATTATCCAACTTTTTATTTAATCGTCAATAAGCGTTAAGCAGCAGATCAGATCCCAATCCAGTAAATATCGCAGATCCGCGATTTAAATAACATTTCAGGCCTAAAGAAAGATCTGCAATAGATTGATTTAGCTCTTGCATAATGTATATGTTTATTGGATAAAAACCTTGATTTAGAAGATGTAACTTTAAGGTGGCAGCACCCTGATTTAAGGTGGTGGGGGTAGGGAGGTTCTGTTTTAGACAGACACTACCGCGCGTAATCAGCTCGATAATGCTTAATAGAGTCTGTCCCATAATTAATCGCGGGATTCGGTGGTCGATCTGTTTTAGCGTCCACCTTTGATCATAAGGTCTGTAACTGAGTCAAGTATGGGTTTGTGGTTTCACAATTCTCACTTATACCTATCCATCGAAGACTAAAGTGGCTTGTGTTAGCAAACTATTGGAATGGAGATATAAAGTAATTTAATCTCTCTGCTCCTCTCCCTCTCTCTAATTTAGCGTGGGGGGTGGGATGGCCTAGTGGTCTAGAGTGCCGCGCTTCGAACTCTAGCTGGCCGGTCACCTCTTGCTTGTAGCTGTGGTTTCGATCCCTGGTGTGAGCGTATGTGGCATGGAGATAGGGGCGCCTTCTCAATCTCGTGGGTTTCCTCCGGGCACTCCGGTTTCCTCCCACTGCTAAAGACCCCTACGCGAAAGCGAATTATCGAAAAAAAAATTTAAAACCATATGTTAGTCCCGAAATGACCTAGTTTGTGTTGAGTGGACGTTAAACCCCATTTCCCTCTCTCTCTCTCATTTAGCGTATAATGGCTATACAGAACATAATCCAGGTACTCCTCGCCTAACCGAAAGTTTATATATTTCTCTCCGATTGTTTACTGACATTTGAACCCCTACTCCAGTTGTGTAATAATAACGACAATAAATGTTGAACATATCAGTAATAAATTTATAAACTTCCATTGTCAAGTCGTATGAAAACATCTGAAGCCGTTTAACATTTGAAATCATCTGTAGGCTATTTTTCTCCAGACTTCTTTTAATATTGGATGTTCAGGAACTAACTTTCCCGCCAACTTTCTTGTTGGCCTGTATTCATAATATCGTTCAGCTATTGTTCTTAGGAGTCACGATGCTTAACTAGGTAAGACGCTGCCTCTTTAGCCTGGAGGTCACGTGTTCCATTCGATCCCTGCATCTCATACACGTAAACGATCCCTTGGCAGTTAAAATTCGATAGAAGAGTGCAGCTGCAAGCAGAGGCGGATTTAATGGGGGCGCAAGGGGCGCCCCCTCCCCCTTAATTTTCGACAGTGTCCTATTTTACTGTTTTTTCTCAGACTAAAATATGTCCGTTCCGAACGTTTACTTAGACGAAAATATCAGCCTAATAGCTCTTGGAATGGCTACAGATGCAAGGATGTGACGGATAATTTTCAGCCCCCCCCCCCTCTCAGTGACGTGCCCCGTCTCCGCGGTCAGTGCCCTCATTTTTCAAAATTCCTAGATCCTGGCAAGGACAGACTTTCCCTTGTTGCACACTGTATGACGTGGGCCCGTCTTCATTAGTCCAGTCGAGGCAGATCAGTAGGTCGTTAAACCGCAATTCATTTCATTTCCACTGTTTTTAAACACTTCGGTTCTCGGAATAGAAGTTTCCAAACGAGTACATAAAAGAGACTATATTTTGTTTTCGATTGTTGGATGGCCGAAAAGTTAGTACGTGGGCTCTGTATCATAAGGTCTGTTCTTTAGTCAACTGGCGGGGTTTCGATACCCCGGTTGTACATAGCAAGGAGTAGGGTCGCCTGCCCATACTCGTGGGTTTTCTCTGGGACCTCCGGTTTCCACAGCTAAAGACACCTACGCCCAAGCGAATTATTGAAATAAAATTAAACCATATGTTAGTCTCGAAATGACCTAGTTTGTGTCAAGTGATACCCTCCCCTCCCCCCTCTCCTCCACCCCACTCCCCCCTCCTCTCTCTCTCCCCCTTTCTCTCTCTCCCTCTCTCTCTCTCTGTTTATATTTTTTCGATTTAGACAATTGTATCTATGATAAAGTTTCGTTAAGTCTTTCACTCAGAATCAACCATTATTATTAAATTCAGAGACGGATTTAAGGGGGCGCCAAAAGTGCCTTTTCTCAGACCCAAATATTTCTGTTCCGAACGTTTACTTAGAGGAACTTTCAGGGAAATAGCTCTTTGAATGGCGACAGATGCAAGCCCCCCCCCCCCTCACAAATCCCCACTCGCAGCGGCGTGCCCCGTCTCCGCGGTCATTGCCCCCATTTTGCGGCGCCCCTCCCCCCTTTCAAAATTCCTACGTGTAGATCCGCCCCTGTAATTGAAATATTCCTGCAGGAATTATTAAACAGTAAATTGGATCGCAACAAACAAAGACCACTCATCATATGTTTGATATACGACAGACCTCGGGGAAATTATAACACATGTATTGTTTGTCAACTATTTACTTATAAAGTCCCACATGTAACATTAAAACGAGGTCATGAACAAGTACTATCAATAGTTGGTTGTTATAGGCTATTGTAATAATGCATAAAATAGTTTAATCGTTTAACTGAATATCACGTAGGATTTCCTGCATGTTTTTTTTTATCACCCGTGGTAGTGGTATTATAGATTCTGACTCTAGGTATATCGTGGGTTAGTGTAATGGGATTTCCTGCATGTGGTAGTGGTATTATAGATTAGTTCGCGCTAGATATTATTGTGGGTTATAAGTTCTGCGATATTACCTTAGGTTTTAGTGTTATTAGTTATTAGTCGGCTGATATCACTCTTAGTGGTGTTATTATGGGTTATTAGTTGAGTAATATTACCCTAGGTATTATTATGAGTTATTAGGTGTGTGATGTTACCCTAGGTATTATTATTATAGGTTATTAGTTAGTGATATTACCAAAGCTATGATTATTATGGGTTATTAGTTGTGTGATATTACCCTAGGTATTATTATTATTAGTTGAGTGATGACACCGTAGGTGGTATTATTATTATTATTATTATTATGTGTTATTGATTGTGCGTGTGTGTGTATTATTATGGGTTATTCGTTTAGTGATATTACCTTAGGTATTATTACGGGTTATTATTTGTGCGATGCAACCTTAGGTATTATCATGGGTTGGGGGAGGGGGCAATAATAGAGCCGGGAGCCAGGTTAATGCTAATAAATATCACAGTTCTGAATCAGCTCTTAAGCAACTCGGACAAAAAGATATATTTGTTGTCTAACAGATATATTATTCTTTATGTAATTAAATCAGTTCTTAAACGTCACACAAGATGGCGGAAAGTGGTGTGTTGTGTTCTGCTCCGGAATAAAATTTCAAGTTATTTGGGGCTATGTCCTAAATTTGTGATATACAGTCCGGTATGGTACTTTATTAATATTACGTGATGATTTTTATTCAAACATATGGTTTGATATGTGGATTGTGATAGTTAATTTAGCTAAATCAAACTCGGGTTACAGACTGCCCATGTGGTTTAAGCTGCACGGACTTTTCGTGTGCGGTGCGAAATCTTAGTAACAGTGAAAGAACAGTCTCCTGTTGCCTTCATTACCAAGTGATAGTATTTGAAAACCAGTATTTGACAATAGTTATAGTTATATAGGCTATATGGCTAGTACGCTTGCAAATTTGAAACGCCGATTATTCTCCGACACTAGTGCGAGTTCGCAACAAGAGACGAAGCGGCTTAACCGTGATACAAGTACAAATATCGACCTTTCAGAACCGATTCCCTACACGTCTCTTATTCTGAATACCGATATGGATTCAGATAACGATAGCGACCATGTCCTGCTGGACCCAGTGATCCCAGAAGTAGTATCGACTAATGAACAAATGCATGTACCAATAGACAGCTTGATAATGGCTCTAAAAAACAAGGCAGTTCTCAGTGCTATAAGCAATGCACTTGCCACTGTGCTTATGCCTCAAATACATGAAGAAATTAAAGCAACTGTACAACATTTGGGCATGAAGGTTAAAGTCTTAGAACATAAAGTGTCAGAGAAAGAGAGAGAGATAGACATTCTAAAAGAAAAAGTAGACGAGCTTGAACAATATAGCAGGCGTGAAGCTATTCGTATATCTGGTATCGAGGAACGTGATGGTGAATCGACAGATGAACTTGTTGTCAAAGTTGGAAAGCTTGTTGGTGTGGATATCCAAGCCAGTGATATTAACCGTAGCCATCGCGTGGGGCACCCCTCCAATTACAAAGATGAGCCACGCCCAATTATTGTCCGCTTTCGCGGGTATTATACTAAAAAGTCATTCGTTAAAGGTAGAGGTAGACTCAAACAGATAGCTACTAAGGTTAAACTTACCACTAGTCAAAGGACTAATAAGAGCTCTGACAACAACGATACCACAAATCATAATGATGATTTTGATTTGGAATCTGTGCCTTTAGAAATGCGACGAAACCCTGTGTACATTAACGATGATTTAACTCAGAAAAGGTCAAAATTGGCTGCGATCGCAAGACGACTCTTCAAGGAGGGGAAAATTCAAGGAACCTGGGTTGCAGATGGAATAATCTTTGTTAAAAAAATAGATGGGAACACAACCCTTGTAACAAAGCAACATGAAATGGACCTTCTGTTGGGATCATTGAGTTTAAAATATGTTATCAGAGCAAATGATGAAGAAACAACAGTGAAACAAGTTTAAACTTTACTCCATAGTTTTTATTTAATAACTTATCTAAAGTCAATTTAAGTTAGCATACAAAATGTTACTTTGAAACATCCAAGCAATGTTTGTACATGTACATCTACAACATTTATTGGTAATACCTATGTTTTTGCATACGTAGATATGAAGAGTAGGCCTACATGTTATGTTATTATTAGCCTGTATCATAATCTAAAACTAACAGTCAACATGTCCCAGTTTTTCATAAGATATTAACTCCCAGCATTATTGCTCTTGTTCATTTAAATGTGTTTGAAACTTATTTAAATATAGTATAATGCAATCTGGATATGCATCTTGTAAATACTACCCACTCCCCCAAAATTATATAAAAAAAAATTATGGTTACCTGCATGGAATTATAGTTCAATTAATTACAAAATTGCTTATGTATCTCATGTACTTATCTTTGCTCACTAGACTCTAAGCATTCCAAGTCCCAGCTACAATGTATGATACACATGATAAAATCGATTACAGGGTTATATTATGCTGACTTAAGAAATTCTCCATCTTTCTACATAGGTATATATGATCCCATGTACATCATAGAGCATATTGTTACATTTAGGATATGTAGTAAAACCAAAAGTTGTGAAGTTAACTTGGAATGATATATGGAATGAGTGTATGGTTATATCTGGAATATGTAGTTATCTTAAGGTTGCAACTTGAAATAGTATATGGAGAGAGTGAATTGTTATATTTAGAATATGTAAATAACTTAAGGCAGTGAAGCTCACTTGAAATACTATAACTTAAGGTTGTGAAGCTAACTTGAAATATATAGTATATCGAACGGGCCCATGGTTATATCTAGAATATGTAGTTAACTTAAAGTTTGTAAAATAAACTCAAGGGTGACAAGTTAACTTTTCGAGATTGTTACAAACAGGCATGTTTGTTACCGAGTCCCACATGGCACAAACCATAAAGAAATATTTCAACATTCAATGATTACAAATTTCCAGGCTGAAGAATTATTCCCTATTAATTGATTTTGTGTATAGATTCCTCATCATGGTCTTATTTATGAACCTATGGTTTCATAAAAACCAAAACTTAATTAATCATAATATTAAAGAACTATCCAAGTTCTTAGAAACACATACATAAAAATGTACATAATGTATTGTTAAATATTGTTACCGGGAGTCTACATGTATACCGAACTACCATTGTATCCCAGGTTGTAGGATTATTTTAGATTATTTGCTCTAACTTAGTAATGAAGAAATTAAGTATTTTTAACTATTGTGTCTTTCCATTTCCCACAATGGATATTAAATTGCGAGTAAGTCAATTTCTGCCAAAGTTTATGAGACCTGCTAAAAAGTGAAGTGTGCAGACATTCGCATTTCATTGGCTGTTATTTTTATATTGTCCAATCATATCTTGTCGATCCCCCACCCCCACCCCTCATGGTAAACCCTGCTGTATGGCTAAGCTGATATGCTATACATAGTGTTTGGTTTCTGAAGAGAAGTTAATTTGAATTTGCAGGATCGGGAAAATTATTATTTCGTCCTGTGCACATCTAAGTAGCTGCTTGTTGAACCATCAACCTAGTCTTCTATTAGTTATCCATATGAACAAATAATGATCGTGACGTGAATGATAATGTGTTGTGTAAACATAGATTCCATCCGGACTCATCTTAGTAATTATCATAGGCCCTATATATGTGATATTATATACCTAGAAGTCCCAAATAATTTCTTCTTTTATACAATTACATATCTTGATGTACGTTTATCCTCTTTTTTATTTATTTTTATTGAGTAACAAGACCTTTCTTTCTACCCCAGCCAACTTCGCAATGTTCTTTTTGTTGTGATGCATTGTAGGTTATATTGTTTAAAGACGTGCCCCAGTCCCTTGAAGAACATTTTGAATCCTTACGCCAACAGTGAAGTTTTGTACCATTACGCTAAGTTAACTTTAATGTTATCTGGAGACATACATCCAAATCCAGGCACTACTAAATTGCTAACAATATTGCACCTAAATGTGAGAAGTTTGCAGTCAAAACTTGATATGATTAGTGCTGAAATGTCTGAATTTGACGTTCTAACCTTTTCTGAAACCTGGTTAACTGATACATCAAACACTGAACTGCTTGAATTAAGGGGTTATCATAAACCCATACTATGCAATAGGACAGTTGGACCCGGTGGAGGTGTAGCTATTTACATACGCGACTCGCTTTATTTTAAAGCTAGGCTTGACTTAAACATTGCTGGATTAGAGGCAGTATGGGTTGAAATAAGAAATAAAAATAATATTTATTTGATAGGTTCTTTTTATAGATCCCCAACAGCTAATTCTGAATACTGGAATTTAATTGAACAGAGCATAGAACTTGCCAAAGAACAAAATATTAAAACTATAATTTTAGGTGATTTTAATGTTAATATAATTAATACAAATTCTTCAAGGATTAGCAATATTATGCGTCGCTTTGATCTTACACAACTTATTAAGTCACCAACGCGTATTACTGAGACTACTGCAACGCTACTTGATATAATACTTGTAAGTTGCCCGGATAACATTCACTCAACTGAAATTCTCGACGCGAACGTCAGTGATCATTGTCCTATAACAATAACTGTGTTTTTTAAGAAACCGACTTGTAAGACTTATCCAAGGCAAATCTGGAATTATCATGACTTTGACCCCATACACTTAAATAATTTCCTTAAGAGTTTTGACTGGGATGACTTTTTCGATCAAAGTTCCAGCCCAAACGTGCTAGTTGAAAACTTCTCGAATATATTAATGAAAGCTGTTGAAAAATTCGTTAGACACAAATTTGTAACGATTCGAGCACGTGATACTCCATGGATGAATGGGTACATAAGAAAAATAATTAGAAAAAGAAATCGTATTCATAAAAAGGCAAAATACTCAAACTCTCCCGCCCACTGGCAATGTTTCCGTAAGAACAGGAATTTCGTCATTTCGGAAATTCGAAAGGCAAAACTTAACTATTATCTCAAATTAGATAGCGACATTAGTTCAAATCGTTTTCAAGAAAAACACTGGTGGAATCTTGTCAAGCAATTTGGTATAAAAAATGGAAACTCGAGGAGGGACTTGCCACCTCTACTTGATTCTGATAATAAAATTATATATGGAGATAAAGACAAGGCAAATATTTTAAATTCCTTCTTTATTAACCAGACAATTTTAGACAATATTGATGATAAAGTCCCTACCATTGTCTTCAATGATTTTGAAATTGAAGAACCAATATATACATCTAATATTGTTTGTGATATACTAAATTCACTGCCCACAAATAAAGCTAGTGGCCCTGATCATATTAATAACAAAATATTAAAGGCGTGTTCAGTTAGCCTGGCAGATCCACTAAGTAAAATTTTCAATCTTTGTCAGCAAAATGCAATTTTTCCAAACAAGTGGAAAAAGGCAAATGTTGTTCCAATATTTAAGAAGGGCGATCCACATCATTGTTGTAACTATCGACCTATATCTTTGCTTAGTACCTTAGGTAAAGTTTTCGAGAAGTGTATTTATAAGTTTATTCATAACTTTGTTCTCACCCATGATATATTAACTGTCTTTCAGTCTGGATTTAGACCCAACGACTCCACAGTCTACCAACTTTTAGATATTTATGATCAAATTTCAAATTCCCTTGACCAAGGTACTGAAGTTAAAGTAATATTTTTTGACATCAGTAAGGCGTTCGATCGCGTGTGGCACAAAGGTCTACTACATAAACTAAATGCCATTGGCATAAGGGGTAAACTACTTTCACTTATCGAAAATTATTTACAAAATCGAAAACAGGCAGTTGTACTTAAAGGTGAATATTCCAAATTAAAAACTGTATCTTCAGGAGTACCCCAGGGCTCAGTCATGGGACCCCTCCTGTTTTGATCTATATTAACGATGTAATAAATGATATTAAATCTAGTATACGTCTGTTTGCTGATGACACGTCGTTATACATGGCCATAGAAGATAACTCTGAATGCAGTAAAACTCTTAATACGGATTTGGACTCGATTAAAACTTGGGCAGCCAAGTGGAAAGTAAATTTCAACCCTACAAAAACAACTTCCATGATTTTCTCCCGAAAACATACGCCAACTAATATTGAACTGAATTTTAACGGGACTGAACTTAAAGACGTTGACGAACATAAACATCTCGGAATAATATTTCATAAAAGCTGTAAATGGTCTTCCCATGTAAATTATGTTATTATTAAAGCCAGTAAGATGATCGAATGTTTTCGCAGTTTCAAATACAGGATCTCGCGTAAATCACTTGAAGTTATTTACAAAAGTTTTATTCTGCCAATATTTGACTACGCTGACGTGGTCTGGAATAATTGTAGTCAGGACGACGCCGCTAAACTTGAAAAACTACACTTAGACGCATTACGTACTATTACAGGCCTTGTTAGAGGCACCTCGCACAAACAACTCTATGCCGAATCGGGTCTTCCATCTCTTAAAGATAGAAGGTATATGCATAAGCTTGTCTTATTTTATAAAATGTCCAAACATCAAACCCCCGGATACTTAAGTAACCTTGTACCCCCAAAAGTTACTGATTTAAATCCCTATCCAGTGCGAAATCAAAACCAATATAGAAAAATTCCTGCTAAAAGTTTGTTATACAAAAACTCTTTTCTTCCGTCAGTAATTGACGAATGGAATATTTTGCCTGAAAAAATTAAAGACGCCCAAAATATTTCTACCTTTAAGCGGGAGCTGTATCACATTACCGGCCAATTTAAAATCCCAAGTTATTACTACTTTGGCGAACGTCAATACCAGCTTATTCATTGCAGGATTCGTAACAACAAAAGTAATCTAAACTTCCATAAATTCCTTATGCATATCGGTGAAAACCCAGCGTGCTCATGTGGCCATCAAATAGAGAATCCTGAACATTATTTTCTCTACTGTAATAATTATTTAGCTATCCGCAATGTAACTATAAATAAACTGCCATATGACCAACGGTCTATCACTTGTTTGCTTAAAGGTAACAATGATCTTGGTGATGATGTAAACGAAAATATATTCCAGATAGTTCATGATTACTTAAAACTAACAAAACGTTTTGAGACCTAGAAAATCATTTTTGCGAACAACTGGAATACGTCTTTGGACAAATAATCAATAATTACTCTTCAACTTTAACTGAATATCTAATAATGCAATTAAGTTAGTTGGCGTGGTGGTTGGAACGGTCTGTTACTCATTTACTTATCTTTATTTATTTACGATTCCGTCGTCAAGAAATAAGTACATTATCAAATTCTTGAAATATCAAAAGTAATTAACATACACATATATGAAGCAAATTTATATAAGCTTTTAGCTTGTTTTTGTATCATATCTTTAAAACTGTAATGTATTATATGATATTTTATGAATAAATATTGTTTAAATCAAATCAGTTCACCGAGTAAACAATGTAATTATACACACTTCAGATTATCTCTATCAAATATATATCACAACTAAACATTAAACAATCATTACGCTCTATGATGCATAACAATACTCCCGTGATCCGGAAAAACCTATTAACACTGTTGAATGTAGTTTTGAGTAAACAAAGGAAAACTGTTTTGTTAAGCTACTGAATTTGATTTTGTCTTATTAAATGAAGATAATTAGAAGACCATTCGGTGAAGGAGGAAAAACCTATTATTATATACATGTGGACTGAGTCCAAATATGGGTCTAACTCAATTTTCACCAAAATTTGACTGGGTAGACAATAGTATCAAATGATTCGTCAGAAGTTATATCAGAGATTTAGTCAAGCAAGTTTTTAATACAGATTCTACTGTATTAACTAACCATAAAACAATCATTACGCTGTTTGATATTTATTGATATATCACAACCAAACGTAATAGAATTATTACGCCATACGCTGTTAGGTGCACGTATTAATAATATATAATTTTAATTTTAATACGTGCATCAAACTAGATATTCTGAAGAGAGAATACTAACTTGATTAAATCAGTTGAATTGATATGTGGACAATACTGTCACTGGTTGATTAACCCATTCAAGAGATGATTAGTTCTAGTTCCCTGCATAATAGTATTATTACCATGGGCCTTTGATAACTGTACTCGTCGCGGCATGTACCCCCCCCCCCCCACCACTTCAAGGGAGAGATTATTTAATTGCTTCTGTTCAATGGATCCCGGCACAATAATGATTAGTTCCAGTTCTGTGTATAATGGGGTATTATTAAATCTGATGATTTCTGGTCGTGCATCAAATATCTGCATTTTGGAATTTAAAGAGAGAGAGAGAGAGAGAGAGGGGGAGGGAGGGACGGGGGGGGGGGGTGTTCCAGAACTAATACATCGTCTATTTTAAAGCTTCGTGTACACGAAAGACAAATCCCGTCACAATTGAATTTCGATATATGACTAGACTGTAGCTCCGCTGTCTGGACTCAAGAGTTTCATTGAGGTCTTCATTAGCTCAATGGTACAGAAAAGTGGGACGCTTAAAGATATAACTCTATTTCAATTCATTTTATCTTATCGTACAAACGTTAAGAATCTAGTTCAAAAATTTCTGTATCTCCCTAGGGAATTATAGACAAAAATGATTTAACAATGTAGTCATGGTCATCATTAGTATTCTGTTCAATCATTCAAAGAAATCGTTGACGTAGAAATGATTTTAATCAATTAGAAACAATACAATGTTAATTAATAATTTAATCTGATTTGTCATCGGTAGATCTATGTCATAATAGTTATATTAAAATTATATCGGGCTTGTAATTAATAATTTAATGTGAATTGTTATCAATAAATCTATTGGTTATATCATAATAATAACAGCTATATTTTATATCAGGCCTGTAAATTGTTATGAATAAATCTATGAGTATATAATGTCATAATAATTAAATTAATATTATCGAGAGCCGTGTAAATAAATATCAAGCTATAATCTTAGTTAAACCGGTCAGAATTAAAAGTTATCAAGAGTGATAACTAATACAATCTGATTAAAACACATGTCCTATTCGTTTCGTTTTAATGGTTCAAAATTTCGTTTTACTTGTCTTTTCTAAAATACAAATCTATATTTCGTTTGAGCTTGGGCGTGAACCCCACTTAAGCTTGTCAGATCTTCATGTAGTATTGGCCATTGAAAGTATAAAAACGAAACGAACTATAGGTCTATATTTAAATCACATTGATAACTATTCAAAGGATCATACGAAGCAACAGTTGAAATGGTAAGGCGCTGCAAGTGACACAAACTCTGGAGGGGGTGGAGGTGGGAGTGGATGGAGTTTAACGTCCAATTGACATGAACTAAGTCATTTCGGGACTAAAATGTTTCAATTTCATTTCAATAATTCACCTGCGCGTAGAGGTCTTTTACAGTAGGAGGAAATCGGAGGACCCGGAGAAAATCCACGAGGTTGGACAGGCGACCCTACTCCTTGCCACGTTCAACCGGGGAATCGAAACCAAACCAGTTTTCTCAATGACAGACCTTACAATACAACACGCACGTGAAAATAGGAAACTATTTAATGCACTCGTTAAACCACCCGATCAGCACCCCCCCCCCCCACAGCCATAGTATAAGCGTATATAACCGTATTCACAATGTAAATATTGATATATCTCATTATTAGTAAATTATATAACATAATAGTGAAGCATATGATACTGCCAGGGATCTTTTACGTGCACTCAAATGTGTACACGGGACCTCGGTTTTTCGTCCCACCCGAACAACTAGGCAACTGTCCTTGAAGGAGGGCCTGACAAGGACAGCTGCCAGGTCGTTCGGATGGGACGAAAAACGAGGTCCCGTGTACAACTTGGAGTGCAATAAAATATTAAAATATCCCTTGGCAGTTTGAATTCGATATAAGAGTAGGCCGTAGCGCCGCTTCCCGGGCAAAATTTCCCTCATAGCATACTGTATGGCGTATGTCCGTCTTCCATTAGCCCAGGTTAGGTGCAAAAGAGTAAACCCCATTTCATTTCATTTCATATACCGGTAATGATCAATTAATTATTGCAATATTATCAATTGAACACTAACGAAAACGATAAACTGTTACAATAAAATCTAATTATTTATGCATATATTTATTAAGTAGATTATATAATAATATGTAATGAAATGTACAATTTAAAGATACGTTCCCAGAAAAGTATTTATCGTGTGGTTTCTTCCAATGTCTAATAAAAGTATGGCAATTTTGGTATATATGAAAAATAGAAGTATCCAAACTTATTAGAAAATTATTGGATTCCTTGGAAAACACAAGGAGCGCATGCTGTACAAAAATGTAAAGGTTTCCCTAATCGGCAGCTTGGCGATTAGGAATGTCTGCACGCGTGACGTTAAAGGTTGCACGTGGAGATTGGGCGATTGATGTGCATGTTGATAAAACTTTATGACGCGTTAGACGCACAACACTTTCTGAGATAAAAATCACGGAAAAAGACGTGGGCATTGGATACTCCGAGAATTTAATTAGGCTTCGATATTTATGATAAACGGATACCGATTAAAGACAATATCGTCTTGTGTAGGCATCCATTGCCAAGTAGTTCGTCGGCTAAGTCACGTGACACAAACATGACATCTTTTAAATATATTTTTATAGCAAGGGTATACCCTCCCCGTAAACGGTGTTTTGAAAAGGATTTGAAGAAAAATTTGATATATGAATTAGTTTGAATATGTTTCCCGTCCAAATACATCATCAAACAAACCAATTTGTACTCGGGAACGTATCTTTAATTTCATATGAATATCCGTTGTTAGTAGGGTGTAATAATATAATAACTGATCGCCTAAATGTCCATCGCGTCATCTTATTGTTGAACACGTGTGTCTAACAGACCTTATATATGGTATAGTAATAAGCATATATTTCATGTCATAGGTTCTAAGTGTTAATTGCGCTTTAGTCGTCCGTTATACAATAATGGCGGGAAATATCAATAGGTCACGAGGGATATAAACCAGCGAGTGTCATACTTATATAATATAATCTCCAGTCTCTTCAGAGAGAGAGAGAGAGAGAGAGAGAGAGAGAGGGGGATTTAATGTCCACTCGACACAAACTACGTCATTCCAGGACTAAAGTAAACACAACAAAACTAGGTCATTCCCGAATCAACATATGGTAATCTTTATTTCAACATCTCACTGTCGCGTATGAGTGAAATGATATTAAGTTTAGCATGATACTTTCCTGCTATGACTGAGCTAATAACATACATACTGTGAGGGAAATTTGGTCCTAACGGTGGCGCTACTCTTATGCAGATTTCTAACTGCCAAGGGATCTTTTATGTGCACGCCAATGTATACAAACGTCCTCGGTTTTTCGTCCTGTCCGAGTGGCTAGACAGCTGTTTTTGCCACCCATCCATTCTGGCCTACTCTTAGACCGATTTCTAACTGTCAAGGGATCTTTTATGTGCACGCCAATGTATACAAACGTCCTCGGTTTTTCGTCCTGCCCGAGCGGCTAGACAGCTGTTCTTGCCATCCCTTCCATTTTACACCAAACAAGTCGGAAAATATCGATCGATGAACCCACTCGGCCAATGCAAGGTTCGAACACGCGACACCCAGACCCGCGAGCCAGCGTCTTACCCATTTAGCCACTGTAAAATCATGAAATCAGTAATCGGGATTAATGAGAGCCAACTGATAAATGACGTATTGATTTCCTACAAGTCAGGGAATTTTTATTTTTATATAAGGGGAATTTAATCTTTGAAAATCCATGATCAATAACTATAGCGATAAACAAACAGTTAGAATCAGGAATGAGAACAGTTAACTTATTAAAGCTGAACTCCGATTACAAAACTACAGAAATGATAAAATAAAAAAAAAGAGTTAACGCCCTCAACAATCGTGCTTTACTTATTTCGTCTAATTAGTAAAAAAAGTATATCCCTGATTATGTAGCAATAATATGTTCAGTAAACTGAGGGCTTCAACCTATTTTTTTTATTTAATTATTTCTGTAGTTTTTGTAAAAGGAGTTCAGCTTTAAATGGTTAACATGGGAGTGAAGAATTGCGTTAACAAGTCATATATGCATATTCGGCTGGAAAATCGTTATACAGACCCACGGAGGGACCTTATTCAATCATCATTCAGAAACCACAGTGCCACTAGTAACAGGGGGGGGGGATGTCCTAGTGGTCTAGAGTGAAGCGCTTCGACCTCTAGCTGGCCGATACCTCAAGCTTGCGGCTGTGGTTTCGATCCCTGGTGTGAGCGTATGTGGCATGGAGATAGGGACGCCTTCTCAACCTCGTGGGTTTCCTCCGGGCACTCCGGTTTTCTCCCACTGCTAAAGACACCTACGTGCAAGCGAGTTATAAAAATAAAATTAAACCATATATTAGTCCCGAAATGACCTAGTTTGTGTCGAGTGGCCGTTATACCCCATTTCTCTCTCTCTTTCTCTCGCCACTAGAAACCCTGAAACTTGAAACATTTGTTCATTGAACCGCTTGCTAATATTTTATTATTAATGAATGACAGACTATTCTGTATCATGCCATCTGATATCTTGTACCATTCACAGTCATCATCTGATATATTCCATCATTCACATAGACATCACGACGACCTATATTAAAACAATAACATCATACAAACACTTATTTATAATTAATGACTTGCAGGTTTTAGACTGAAATAGAAGGTTTAAGGACCCGTCACAACACGAGGAAAAAAAGAAACACCATTCCATTGAGTGGGCAGATTGAACTGGAGGGGGTGGTGGTGGTGGTAGTGGTGGTGGGGGTTAACGTCCACTCGACGCAAACTAGGTTATTGCAGAACATACGATCGGTTCAATTCTTTTTCACTAATTCACTTGCGCTCTGGGGTATTTAGCTGTGAGAGGAGATTGGAGGAGCCGGAGAAAAAGCCCACGAGGTTAGATAAGCGACTACATCACGAGACTCGATGACAGACCTTAATAATAATAATATTATCCAAACCTTTGCTCACTGGCGCTGAGTTCGTCTGTCATGTTTACGCCAGATTCAGCACTGAATAGATGCGTTTTAGCAAGGATTTAATATATGAGAGCGAGAGAGAGAGAGAGAGACAGAGGGGGATAGAGAGAGATGGGGTTTAACGTCCACTCGACACAAACTAGGTCATTTCGGGACTAATATAACATATGGTTTAATTTTATTTCAATAATTCGCTTGCGCGTAGGGGTCTTTAGCGGTGGGAGGAAACCAGAGTTCCCGGAGGAAACCCACGAGGTTGAGTAGGCGCCCTTATCTCCATGCCACATACGCTCACACCAGAGACCGAAACCACAGCCGCAAGCCCGAGGTGACCGGACAGCTAGAGGTCGAAGCATGGCACTCTAGACCACTAGGCCACCCCAACCCCTTTAATATATGAGTGTGACCATTTCAAAGGTTTAGGCGTAGTAACAGAAAAGCTTCTGTTTCCACATTTTACTCAATATGATCTCGGAAATTCCAGTTGAATTGTGTATGGAGAACGGGTTTCTCTTATGTGAAGTAGATCCTGGAGGTTGGAGACCTGTTGTTTGACTGTAAACATTTGTAAGTTAATAAAAGTATTTTGTAATTAATGCGTTGATTGATATGAAGCCAGTGGAAATCTTTCAGTACTGATATGATGTGTTAATATGGTTTCGTTCTGGTTATAATACGGCCGGCAGTATTTTGGATTTCTTGAAGACGTTGTAAAGTTGATGCAGGGATGCCAAACAGTAATAAATTGCAATAGTCCAGGCGAGGTGGACTTAGAGCATATCTAGGTATTTACGAATTCTGTTGGTCCTGGAGAGTTGATAATAGGAAGATTTACAGATTGAAGAGAATGTTGTGTCATGTCAATAGTGTTGTTAAATATTACACCAAAGTTTCTAGTGGAATCTGACCCCAAGTTCACAAAGCATTCGAACTCAGGCTTAAGTTGGGAATTTACTCAACTTTCAATCACTGTTTATAAAAAATATCTTTCATCCAGAAATACAAAACATTGCACATAGTTTCTTATTGACATATTTGATACATTAAAACAAGTAAAGATTTAAAAATCGCTATATTGTAGTTAAAATAAGGCAAGCAATTTTGAGTAAATTTCTTAACTTGAGTCTGAGAATGCTTTGTGAACTCGCTTCTGAAGATGTTATATTATCGTTTTCAGCAATAAGTGAGCTGTTTTGTAATAATGAAGAAAGTACCTTCTTTGAACCAAGAGTCAAAAATTCAGTTTTGTCTAAGAATTTTTCACACATCCATTCACTAATTTTTGATATATTCTTTTCAAGGGTGAGTTGCTTATTCTGATTGACACTTGGAGGTCCTGCGACCTTTAATTGGGTATGATCAGCAATCAAATGAATATTGGTGTCCAACCCGCCACCCAAACCCGCCAATTGAACCTCGGAATTTTTTTGCGTAACTAAACGAATTTCAATAATACATTATGCCCCTCTCTCTCCCTCTCTGGATCTATAGTCGCCTGTCAGTGGAGTAGAAATATACCAGCACGCCAGTGGAGTAGAACTGGCAATCTAATTATTTGTTTATGGATCGAGCATGTGACAGAAATTATTGACAGGATATAATTTGAGATCATAAAACGTTCTCGTATGAATTATCAGTACATAGTTTAATAGACAGTTTTATTGCCAACTCATTTCCGTGCTTATTACAAATAGACTCTTGTCTATGTTATTGGAGAGAGGGAGAGAGAAATAGGGTTTAACGTCCACTCAACAAAAACTACTAAATGTCATTGTGCTTGATAACGATAAGAGGATACTTGTCGAAACGTCGTGCGTCTAGAATAAAACCAGTGATTGTTTCCCTTAAAACTGTGTTCTGTTAATGTGTTTACCGAAATGCCACTTTAAGATTATGGTCTCTTCTCGGTATATGGGTTTTAATTATTAAGCCTCGTTTCAGTCATATTGAATTAATTTCCACGAGGAGGGGTCTTTAGCCGTGGGGGGAAACCGGAGAAAGCGGAGAAAAATCACGAGTTTGGAGCCTACCCCTTCTCACGTACAACTAGGCAATCGAAACGCCACCAGTTGACTCAATGATAGAAATGAAATGGGGTTTAACGTCCTACTCTTCTGCACCTAACCTGGGCTAATAGAAGACGGGCATACGCCATACAGAGGGTTATATTTGCCCGGGCAGCGGCGCTACTGCCTACTTTTATATCGAATTCCAAATGCCAGGGATCCTCGGGTTTTCGTCACATTTGAACGACTGGACAACTGCCCCTTTTAGGTCCTCTGTCCTGCACCGGAAAACCCCGATGAACTTTCAGGGCCAATGCCAAGGGGTATTTTACGTGCACGCCAATGTGTACACGGGACCTCGGTTTTTCATCCCATCCGAACGACTAGACAGCTGTCCTTGTCAGACCCTCCTTCTGCATCACTGACAAGGGGAAACAGACACAACGCGTGCGCGCCAACCTTTCGGCCATCCCCACACGCGCCCATTCCATGCATCTGCAAAGCATATCAATTATCTGGCCGTCAATTACAACTCAACAAAAAACCAAACCAATGTCAAATATTTGGCGCATATTGTCACACATTCCAATCAAATGATTTTCATATCAAATATTTGGCGGACATGGTCATCCGTTGTATCAAATGCTTTTGATATTAAATATTTGGCGGATGTGGTTGTTCGTAGAGTTAAATCAAAAATGATATATGATGGATGGAGTGAATCATCACATTTCACATTAAAATTCTTACCGCGCATGTCCCTTGTGACCTCATCATCATTGAAATATGTCAATAAATACTTCACAATAATGTTTATAATATCCCACGAGATTTGGCGATGATAATGATGTCATTATCAGGAATAAACGGTTTAAATGACGACGTCATATTTGCTTTACGATTTTTTTTATTTATATGGGAGAAAAAAATGAAAAGAAGGGGTTTAATGTCCCACTGTTCTGCTCCGACTGGGATAAGGAAGGACATTTTGTCCTGGCAGCGGCACTTTTAAGGGATCTTTTACTGTAACTCTGTCCTGCTCCACTGGGGGATGGCCTACTGGTCTAGAGTGCCGCGCTTCGACCTGTAGCTGGCCGGTCACCCCTGGCTAACGACTGTGGCATGGATATAGGGGATCCTTTTCAACCTCGTGGGTTTCCTCCGGGCACTCAAGTTTCCTCCCACTGCTAAAGACCCCTACGCGCAAGTGAATTATTGAAATAAAATTAAACCATATGTTAGTCCCGAAATGACCTAGTTTGTGTTGAGTGGACGTTAAACCCCATTTCAATCTCTCTCTCTCTCTCTCTCTCTTACTCACTGAACCACCGTAGCTTCACCCACGTGACGATCAGACAATTTTTAAATTCAGTATATCACATCCATTTCTTCATTTGTTGACAATAAACATGGCTTCTGCTACAAATAGACAAATTCTTCCAGGATGACAGTTAGCATGATTTCCATGACAAATATAGACCAATTCTTCCTTGTTTTATGTCTTCTTGTAGTCAGAAACCATACTTTATTCTCACAGACCAACAAGAACTATTATACTTTGTTGGGTTTGCGTTAAATTTCTATTTTGATATTGAGAAAAACGGTAGTTAATGGGCGGGGGTTGGTGGGAGAGAGAGAGAGGGGAGAGGAGAGAGAGAGAAAGAGAGAGAGAGGTGAAGTTTAACGACACAAACTAGGTCATTTCGGAACTAACTTATGGTGTAATTTTATTTCAATAATTCCCTTGTGCGTAGGGGTCTTTAGCAGTGAGAGGAAACTGGAGGACCCGGAGAAAAGCCACGAGGTTAGACAGGCGACCCTACTCCTTGTCACGTACCGGTCCGTTTGGCATTGCCAGATACTTTGATCTACGTAAAACGCAGTATGATTTATTTGTATGTTGTCTGGGAGGAGGGCAGTAGCTTAATGTAACATTCAAGGACATCTGTCTAGTTGTTCTAATTACTAGCAAATTTTGAAATTTGTCTCAATTCCGAGAACACTGTTTAAAGCGCCTCTAGTATTTCAAATTCCAATACAGGATAATGAAAGAGGCGAAAGCCTGATTATTAACAATTTTCGTACCATGGGCAATTCATCTCATAATTTTTGTTTTTAATTTGACATTCAATACGCCAATCTTCATCGAGAAAATAGAATAATATAAGCTTTTTGAACGAGATAGTAGATTTGGAGACACGATTCTTGCAAGAGCTCATATTCATCCACGACATGCACTGATAGCTGATAATAAGGTTGCGAGACTCGGTTCGCGACCGACCAGAGAGCGATTACATATTTATCATTTAAATATAAATAGACTAGTAAAAAGGTTGAAAACTCTTATCATTAGGGTATAGGTATACATGTATACGCCAGAAAAGGGCAGTGTACCATTTGCATATCTTGATACCTGTGTTTCGGCGCCCCTGGTTCCAGCATGGTAAATCCATGTCAGTGCTGCAGGACGCCGGGGTGGGGTTAGCGTCTTTGGCAAGGAATAGCTGCTAGTCACTTTGATTGGACAAAAAGCCTCGATGCACTTGGTGCGCACGTAAGCGAGACTTTGGCAGTTGGAATTAAATGAACAGTTTGACAGAAACGGCACAATCCAGGAAAACATTCATTCGTTTCACACAGCATTAGCTCTGATGTTGCTGAACAATAAGACGTTATAATCATTTCATTTCTTTTTTGAATACATAGGCGATGTAGCAGCTCATGATGGCTACAATACATATCAATTATTTAGCTATATATCACACCAAAGATGCTATCACCATTATACACGAGTTCAACTAGTTAATCCCTGGTAATACAGCTAGCTTTATACGGATTTAATACATGGAATTGGAATATTAATGTGTTCTTTAAAGTGGCGGTATATACATATAACATCAAGGGTAGTGTCTAGTCGTTCCGTGGAATAGAGAGAGAGAGAGAGATAGAGAGATAGAGAGAGAGGGAGAGAAAGAGAGGAAGAGGGAAATGCGGTTTAACGTCCACTCGACATAGGTCATTTCGGGACTTATACATGCCCGTAGCGATCTTTAGCAGTGGGAAAATCCACAAAGTTGCTCAGGTGACCCTACTCCTTGTCACATACAACCGGGGAATCGAAACCATGCCAGTTGACTCAATCACAGACCTTATGATACAGCGCGCGTGCTAACCCCCCGATTTCACATATCGAAAGAAGCGGTGTTATCAATGAGAAACAAGACCTCGCGTCGGATATAGCGAAGAGGGTAACTGCCCCTGCAAAATTCATACCCACCACCACGTATCTTCGGTATCCCCACGGTCTCATTCCGTTTTACTCGCTATGTCCTGGGGTGTTAATATATTCATACTATTTGCACAAGATTCTTTACCGTTCCTTCATACCATAATAATTGTTTAGGTGACCGAATGGCGGTGTAGCGAGCTGGCGTTATGTGTCGCAAGCAGAGTACTATCAGAACTCCTTGAGAGAAGAACGTCAGGGTTCTTTAGCTGACGAGGATCACCTTGGGTCTTTTAGCATCAGGGTTCTGTGACAGGGGAACACCAGAGTTCTGTGACAGGGGAACACCAGGGTTCTGTGACAGGGGAACACAAGGGTTCTGTGACAGAGGAACTTCAGGGTTCACTAACAGGGGAGCATCAGGGTTCTTCAACAGTAAATCCCGGGATCTTATTTAATACCCAGTCCTGTTAACGATATCAGGTTGGGCCTAACGTCAGCTAACACGTAGGATATATCGCAGACAGTCACCCCAGGTTCGCAATACCAAGCTTTAAACCAAGGCAACGGTGGAACATCCCAGATTGGTATCTGATGTGTCTATTGTTGTGTTAATGATGGAGGTCGTTAGATGGAATTGATCTGATATTTGTATGATTCTCACAGGCTACATTGTAAATCTAATAGTGTAATTAACTGTTTGTATAAGAATCTCATCTCTTTAACATGGTGCTGATAGTTAACCTTTGACCCCTGATACATATTACTAGGAAACAATCTTGTATAACCACAGCTCCGCGCCTTATTCACGAAATTGTAACTAAGATAAAACCCAAATTTGAGCTATATGATTGGATAATATTAGATTGATTTTAGTGTTTAGCCAATCAAAACTGAAGTAGCTACTAAAATTTGGATTTTATCTTAAATTAAGATTTCGTGATATAGTTTGGTTTGATATAGACTAATTTTCTTCAGTTATGCTGAATAAAAATATCGTTTTAAGCAGAAACTACACGTCGTAACCAGCTAATGATTAGCAGGACCGATAATAAGTTTAGTGCTTAAAGGTGCTATCCCGATTTTTACAGAGTCTCAAAAATAAAAGTCTGAGTACGTATGAAATTTAAGCGCCAAAATTTAGAGGGATGGTGTATTTACCCTGTCACATATTAATAGAAACCACTTCTAGAGGAAGGGTTTGGCATCGGCTTACTCTGTTTCACAAACCCATTTAAATATGCTGAAAAGGGAGATCGTCGTAATCGTGATTAGCAAGATCTATAATGAGATTAGTGCTTAATAGAGTCCGTTCCACAATTAATCGCGGGATTCGGTGACGTGCACTTTTGATCATAAGGTCTGTAACTGAGTCACGTATGCGTTTGTGGTTTGAACTAAACTTATATTTGTCCACCGACGACTAAGATAACCTGTGTCAGCAAACTACTGTGACAGGGATATAAAATAGTTAAAACGCTCTCTCTCTCCTCTCTCTCTCTCTCTCTCTTCTCTCACTCGTAACCCATTTCAAACACCTTTAACTCTTTTGCCGCTTTTTAAAAATAGAAAATAAGTACACAATATTTATACACGCGTAGCTCCATTTGACATCATAACACTTACCACGTGTGTCTGATATTGCTGTATGAAATAGAACAGCTAAGAAATCTGTGTAACTCGGAATCATTAATTGAAGCCTCATTGCTATTGTACTGCGAGCGAACACAATGAATATATCAGGTTTCGAGTTCCACATTTCTTATTCCGTGTCACGTTATAAATGACTTGTCATAATCTCGCCATTTTCTTCTCTCGTTATATCTCGCCGTATGTTAAATGGACAATCACCGATTGTACGTGACAAGGAAGAAGGGTTTCTCCGGGTCCTCAGGTTTACTCCCACTGTTAAACACCCGTTTTATTGAAATAAAATTAAACCATATGTTAGTCCCGAAATGACCTAGTTTGTGTCGAGAGGATGTTAAACTTAAACACCATGGTTTCTAATAGCTACCGATTTCGTTGTTTACCGTGGAAGAAAGTAGTGCAGCTTTACGATTGCGCTAATTCCGAAGACATTAACACAACATAAATCTGCACTACTTTCTTCCACAGCCAGTATTTGATAAAATGGGGACGTATAGATATTGTTGTGGTTCTCAAGCACTCGGATTATCACAAATTGATTAGTAAATTGATGAAGATGGGCATACGCCATACATTGTTCTATGAGGGAAATTTTGCCCGGGCCTACTCTTATATCGAATTCCAACTGAAAAGGGATCTTTTACGTGCACACGGGACCTCGGTTTTTCGTACCATCCGAACGACTAGACAGCTGTCCTTGTCAGGCCCTCCGTCCATTAAAATAAAGAAATACACGCACAGGTCATTAAAATAAAGAAATACCAAATGAACCCATCATGAGAGGAATTTCATCCCCTGTTTATGCCAGTAATTATTTCTAGTAACTAACGGTACGTTTACCTCTCGTCTTATTCCGGTTTCCTCCCACTGCTAAAGACTCTTTATTGTAATAAAATTAAACCATATGTTAGTCCCGAAATGACGTTGTCTGTCTCGAGTTTACGTTAGTCCCGAAATGACCTTATCTGTTTCGAGTGGACGTTAAACATCTCTCTACCCCTCTCTCTCTCTCTCTCTCTCTCTCTCTCTCTCTCCCCCCGTGATTATATGACAGTAATTATTGCTGCTTGTAACTAACGATCCGTTTAACTCGAGACAGTCGGCATGAATCTCTGTCATTATGTATAATTTTCTCTTACTAGTAACAGTAAGTCACTGTATAATTATTTTAACATTAACTGGGATGATTGAAAACTATCGAATATCTACTTCAGTTACTCTTACATGAGATCTAATTATGAAGGAGGAAGGAGCAAGTCTAAAGGAGAGGTGGGCATGTGGAATGGAGGTCGAGCGCGTGCCTTTGCAGTCATAAGGTCTGGCATTGAGTCTAGTGTCGTGTAATTGATCGCCAGTCAGAAAAAAGAAAGAGAGAGAGAGAGAGAGAGAGAGGTGGGGTTTAACGTCCACTCGACACAAACTAGGTCATTTCAGGACTAACATATGGTTTAATTTTATTTCAATAATTCACTTACGCGTAGGGGTCTTTAGTAGTGGGAGGAAACCGGAGTGCCCGGGGAAAACCCACGAGGTTGAGAAGGCGCCCTTATCGCCATGCCACATACTCTCACACTGGGGATCGAAACCACAGCCGCAAGCCAGAGGTGACCGGTCAGCTAAAGATCGAAGCGCGGCACTCTAGACCACGGCACATGGCCATACCAACCCCCCGGTCAGGAAGTATGATCACCTGCCTAACGTCTTGGGTTTGTTGTGGTTAACTCACACTGCGAAAGAGTCGTATACACACAATTAAGTCCTGTTGACCCCCCCCCCCCGTCTCACCACTCCCGTTCTATCTCGTCACCCCACCCCAAAAAAGAAAATATATGCAGATGAATGACCCCCTCCCCCCTGCAACAATTTCGTATTTTGGTAAAAACTCTCGATACCTGAATAATTTAAACAACAATAAATAATCCTCGAGACTATCGATTTTTAGATAGGATTTAATTTGAAAATAATTTGTAGCTAGATTTATACTGATAAAACATTGACAGTCTCATGGCGGCTTACTAGTCTCTTTCATCCAAACAAATATTCTAAGGTGTTTCTGGGTGACCGAGACTAGCGGCTTACACGCTCTATCTATGTCAAGTCTCATGGCGGTTTTACATACTCTATCTAGGCCAGGTCTTGTCTCTAATACGTCTGATAGGAAAATACAGAGTAAATTCACTGTAAATTTGCACCGTGCTGTGTCGCTATCAACTCTTTAACATGAAAGTATTATTTTATGGTCATTTTGTCAGTATCGTGCTGGGAGTTAGATTAAAAACCATTCAACCTATTTCATCGATTGATCGGGATACAGTACAACGCGATTTGAAAAAAAGTGAACAGGCCCGGATCCAGGATTTTGTCGGGGGGGGGGGGGGGGGGGCACACATTGGAGAAAAGGGTATTATGTTACAAAGTTGGATTATTTGGGCGCATACAATGCTAAAAACATGTTTATATCTATCATTTATTAAAGAGCAGATATGTGAACTACAACAGTAACAAAGCAAACGAAAATGAAAATTAACTATGTTACTGGGGCTGAGGGGGGGGGGGGGCGTGGTTCCGCACCTGTTGAAGGCGGTTGTCGCGTACGAAGCAGGCTAGTCTTACTCTCTAATTTCCCACCCCATTATGGTAGCTATAATTAGTGACATCTTTCGTGTACGCGACAGACTATGCTTACTCTCTCTGGAATATCTGATACCATGTCTCCCATACTTTACTGAAGAGTTATAATTAGCGGCATGTGTCGTGTATGTGGCAGAGTATGCTTACTCTTTCTGGAACACTTAATACCATTTCTCCCATACTATACTGCAGAGCTATAATTAGCGACACGTAATGTGTAAGCTACAGGCTACGCTTACTCTTCCTAGAATATTGATGCTATTTTTAGCACCCCATAATAGTAGCTATAGTGAGCGATACGTGTCGTGTATGTGACAGACTGTGCTTATACTTTCTACAATACCTTATATCATGTCTCCCACCACATAATGTTAGCGACATTATGTCATGTGCGCTACAGGCTATGCTTACCCTCTCTAGAACATCTAATGTCATTCCTCACACCCCATAATGGTACATGTATAATGAGCGACAGGTGTTGCGTACGCTATAGACTGTGTTTACACCTGGTACTATTTCTCCCACCCTATACTATTAGCTATATAATTAGCGACATATGCCGTGTACACGACAGGCTATGCGTACCGTTTCTTGGACACCTTCTTCAATTTCATTTCTTAAACTCCGTACTTTTAGGTATAATCAACGACGGGTGTCGTGTACGCGGCGGTTATGCTTACTCTGATGTCACTTTACAACATAACTACATGTATATTGTTCTTGCACTTTTTATTTTACGTTTTTCAGTGAAGGTTAAACTGAAAATCAACATTAAAACACACTTTAAAGCCAGGGTTTGGATGACCGAATGGTTAGCACGTGGAGCTGTATCTTAGGGTCTGTCATTGACGCAACTGGCGTGGTTTCGATTCTACAGTTGTACGTGACAAGGAGCAGGGTCGCCTGTCCAACCGCGTGGGTTTTCTCCGGGTCCATCGGTTACCTCCTACCGCTACAGACCCTTGAAATAAAATCGAACCATATGTTAGTCCCGAAATGACCTAGTTTGTGTCGAGTGGACGTTGAACCCCATTTCTCTCTCTCTCTCTAACTTTCTCCCGTGACTACCCTACAGGAAATACCCATCTCCGTCACTCGGCAAACGTCGGCAGATTCCGTTATTTACCCGTCTAGCCTCGGCTGTAGGGTACTAGAATCTGCTGAGGTATGCCGAATGCCATCTCCGTAAAGCACCATTTGATGTATCTGAAAAAAAATTAATTTAGAAATTAAAGTGCTGTCTGTCGTTATCAATAATTTAACTTGCTAACTGCGTTGATATTATCGACATTTTCTGTCCATGGCTTGCTGTGATTCAGATTAGATTAGAGAAAACTTTCAAATATTTCATCAGTCATGGATGGAAATTAGATTTATCAGTTTGCTTTTATCCATAACACATAAAAAATTGAACTTGAAGATGAAGGCTTGTTTAATGGCAGTACATTACATGAAGTCTCGGTGTTTTAGACCATTACAGGGCAGTGTACCATCATTATATGGGCATATAATTGCTTCGATAAAGTGATATAATGAGAACCCTAAATTGCCTTGATGAATTCCTGTCAATTTCAGCTCTTTTCCAAAATATAAGCTTCGACAAACCGTACCCAGGTGGCCAAAAATACAAAAATAAAATGAAATGGGGTTTAACGTCCTACTGGTCTGCTACGAATTGGCTGATGAAGACGGGTTTCGCTATACAGTGTGCTGTGGTAGGATATTTTATCCGGACAGCGGTGCTACGGCCTCTACTCATATATCGAATTCCAACTAACAAGGGATTTGTTATGGTCACGCCAATGGGAACAAAGGGGCCTCGTTTTTTGTTCCAACCGAACAACTATACGCTCGTCAGGCCCTCTGGCCTGCACCACTAACAAGTTGTAACCACGCCCGAAAATCCCGATAAACTTTATCGGCAAACACAAGGTTTAAACACGTGACCTCCAGGTTAGCAACTAACGTCATATCCGCTGAGCCACCTTGTCTCCCTAGCAAGGCATGGAAACTGGACAGTCGGACTAAATGTACGCGTTTGAGCATTCGAAACCTCGTTACGTCATCGATAAATAATCACACGAGAGACAGAGAGACAGACAGGCAGAGAGGGTTTAACGTCCACTCGACGCAAACTAGATCGTTTCGGGACTAACATATGGTTTAATTTTATTTCAATAATTCGCTTGCGCGTTGGTTTGGGTCTTTAGCAGTGGAAGGAAACCAACGCGCAAGCCAATTATTGAAATAGTAATTACATCCACACCAAACTTTTCTTTCCAATCGTTGATCTTAACTTGGATAGGTTTTTATCAATTTTAAAAGGCCTGCTGGTCTGAGTTTCAACCCTTTGAAAATCAAGTTATTATTTTTATTATCATGGTGGCACACTGAACCACGGAAACTGGTACAGTTTAATCTTACCTTTACAACCTATCTTGACTGGTGGGTGGGTGTGGCCTAGTGGTCTAGAGTGCCGCGCTTCGACCTCTAGCTGGCCGGTCACCTCTGGCTTGCGGCTGTGGTTTCGATCTCTGGTGTGAGTGTATGTGGCATGGAGATAGGGGCGCCTTCTCAACCTCGTGGGTTTCCTCCGGGCACTCCGGTTTCCTCCCACTGCTAAAGACCCCTAAGCGCAAGCGAATTATTGGAATAAAATTGATAACATATGTTAATCCCAAAATGACCTAATTTGTGTCGAGTGGACGTTATACCCCATTTCTCCCTCTCTCTCTCTCTCTCTCTCTCTGTCTCTCTCTACCTTGACTAGTATTAGTATCCAAGTGGCAAGTGTTTGTAACAAGTTAACTTGTATAAACAGACGCATCAACAGACGATCAGTTTAAAAGAATTACTCGGGTGATAATTATAAACAATAAGATTAGTTAACAGCCATCTTTCATCTGGTTTTATATTAAAGGTGATGATTCATCAGTTTTGTATTAAAGTGGGGTGTACCATTTGTTTCCATATTAAAAGAGATGTCCCATTGTTATATATGGAAGGGGGTATCCTATCTGTTTTTCTATTAAAGGGGGTATTCCACCTGTTTCTACATTAAAGGAGGTAGTTCCCTCAGTTTCTATTCTATATTACAAGGAATGATTGATCCGTATTACAGATAGTGATTCATCCGTTTCATCTATTTTAGATGTTCATAATGACACAATTTTATGGATGTTCTATAATCGCCTCTAACTTATCAATGCAAACAACGTATATGTTACATCACGAGAAAAATATACGTTTTTAAAACCTTCTGCTATCTGCTATAAATACACATATCTCTGCATGCATATTTTAAGAAATGAAATGAAATGGGGTTTAACGTTTTACTGTTTTCAAAGCCCAACTTAACCGGGCGGAGCCCTGGGCCTGATTAGAATCGCGGGGCCCCTTCCGCGACAAAAAGATTATTTCATACACTTTTTAATGGTACACATGCGTAACACACAATTACACGGTCTGCAATACAAGAAAAATTACATGTCCGTGTTACGAATGGCATACAATGCGCGGAAATGACACATAACGACGGAGAACTGTTATAACAAGTGAAATCACCGGGAGAACGATGGACCGATCATCATCAGAGGTATAGCCCATTCTCAGCCCTCGCGCCGCTAGATCTATTACCGTGAAACTTTCATCTGGAATTTGAATTGTTTCTCTTTTTGCCACGAACCACGGGGCCCCCTAAACCGCGGGCCCTGGGCCTGGGCCCCTCAGGCCCATACCTAAACTGGGCCCTGACTGGGCGAATCATATTTGAGGAAATATACTGACCAATTATCTTTCACATGCTCCAGACACTATTATTGTCTACCATGGAAACTAATTTCGTTTTTCTATAAACTGTGAAATTTCTTAAATTTGATTTTGTCAAGATGACGTTTTAAGCGTTTTATCGTTCAACCATCGATGAAAAATGATAAATACAGACACCACAGACAAGCTCGATTAAATAAATATAAAAAGAGTTGTCTGCCGCGCGTGCCTTGAAAATGACGTAAATATTTAAACTTACTTACATCTGTCTGACAGCGTCTCCTTGTATTTATCCTAATCGGTCGTAGACCTTAGACTAAACTAATGTAATTAAAGGAGCTACGTCTCTAACTCAATATTTTCCATAATACTCGAAATAAAAACACGAATTAGAATTCATTATTGGCCCACTTCAATCGATATTAAGATTATATTGCCGTGAAAATATGGGATCCTAATATCCAACATTAAAGACACACTGCACATGTTAAAATCTGGTGCACGAGTCGTATACCATATCGTTTTGAGCGAATATAATTGCTCTCGAAATTAACCAATATACACATAGTTTTAGACTTAAATCGGCGATATAGGAAATGAAATTGAGTTTAAAGTCTGGGATCCTAATATCCAATATTTAAGACACACTGCACATGTTAAAATCTGGTACACGAGTCGTATACCATATCGTTTGAGCGAATATAATTGTTCTCGAAGTTACCCAATATACTTAGAGTTTTAGACTAAAATCGGCGATATAGGAAATGAAATTGAGTTTAAAGTCTGGGTTGCAAAAACATAAGAAAATTAAATAGAGTTTAAGGACCTACTGTTCTACTTCGAATTAAGGTAACGAAGACGGGCATTAGCTATACAGTGTGCTATGAGGGAAATTTTGCCCGGGCAGCGGCGCTGTAGACTGTTCTTATATTGAATATCAACTGCCAAGGGATGTTTTACGTGCATGCCAATGTATACGCGGAGTCTCGGTTTGTCGTTCCAGCCGAACGACTAGACAGTTGTTCTGAACTTTATTGGTCAATGCAGGGACCGAACACGCGACCTCCAGGCAAGCGAGCTAGCGTCCACCCACTACTTTAGTGTCCGTTCTTTGGCGGGGCTAATTCTAGACCGGCAGCTTAAGTTTAGACTGAGGTTCCCCTTACCGCTGGCGCAGTGTGGATGACCTAGCAAGGAAAACAATCTATTCGTTCGGAAGGTGCTATAAACTAAGGTCTCGCGTACACGTTGGTATTGACGTAAAATAACCCTTTTACAGTTGGAATAACAATAAGTAAATATCCGATATTCCAGAGGCATACCGAGCTTCGTAGACGACATTGCTCCTGTTTTGCTCACTACACTTATTACTTTAGCGTTTTCTGAGATTCTATCCGGATTATCGCCCTTATTGTTGAAATCGTTTGATGTTTCTAACACCTGACGTCAACTGGCAGACTATCGCCATTGAGACGGCCACTGTCAAGAGTGGTAGCATTATTCCTGTTACGTCATTTTTCGTGCAGTTTGCAGCAGGGGACGCTTACGGCTCGCCCCCGAATACATTCACTTGATTTGATATTTGTTTATTTTTTGCAATGTCTATTTTCTGTAGATTTTTGTTTTGTATGTAGTGCGGTCCTCCTGCACTTACTTACAAATAGAGAATAGCAAAGAGCAACAGCATTTTTATTATCATAAACTATTACCACTTGATAATTCCAGATTTATTCTTTAAAACTATTCAGGAAAGAGACGTAATTGACAGACTAAAAAAGAAGAGGAAATTCCTAAAAGAAAAATGATTGCGCCGTCGATCTTAATTCTATCAATTTTAAAAGGATTTATGTTGACTGGGAAGCATTGAGAAAATTAGATTTTCTAAAGATCAATTACGATAAAGAAACGATTTTTGTCTGAAATGCATCAAGTTCAATCATTTTTCAACCACGTGGAGAACTCAAGCTGGCGCTTCTTATAAATATAAGGAGTCACGGTGGCGCAGTGGGTAGAGCGTTCGATCGGTGTTGACCGAGAAAGTTCATCCGGATTTCCCGGTCTGGTTCCACCGTGTTCAGTGATGCGCCTGACAAAGTGTAGGGTTTAGTCGTTCAGGTGGGACGTACTAACGAGGTCCCGTGCATACACTGGTGTGCATAGGCTGATTACCACTAAGACTTAAGGATTTTTATGACTTTTCGTCAGGACAACAGTAGCCCCGATTATTACCAACACCTAATGTTCATTCAAGTCTTTTTGCTAGGACAACAGTAGCCCCGATCATAACTTATACTTAATATTAATTTAAATATATTCATTAAAAATAAAATAGCCTTGATTATCATTAATATGCTTTTTTGTCTTGTCATCCGGACAACGTGCAGTTGCCTTGATTATCGCTTATACTTTATGTGTCTTTATGTCTTTCCACCACACTCGGCCAACCTCGGCAGATTTCGGTACAATCTAACCTCGGCTGTATGACGAATTCCGCCATACTGGAACAATTTTAAAGGTCCCGGATGAAACATGGCCGCGCCCATACCGAACACAAATTGGCGACCTATTTTGCTAGCGACCTATTCGACCGATCCAGCTGTAAGATAATGACGAAATTACACTTATATTCTGAGCTAAAGGAATAGATAAAATTGGTGGAATAGGGCGCTAGCCGAATAGGTTCGTCAAGTTTTCCTGTTAAAGTAACCGGCCTTGATTATCACTATAAATTAATGTGTTTTTATGTCTTTTCAGTGTAGAAGACTGGAATTCAAGATGGATTCCTCTGACGTCATCTGTGATCATCCATTATTCACCGACGACAAGAATCATACCATAGAGGAAGTAAAACTACGCTTGAGTGAATTAGAGGACAGAGAAGCCATTATGAAACTACCCGCCATCTTGTTTATCGGGATATTGTTGCTCATTGGACTTATGGGTAATTTCCTAGTGTGCGCTGTTTATCATTTGAAATTCCCGCCCAGTACCTCAAAGTATTTCATCATGACTCTCGCCATTTTTGACCTTTTGAACTGTACCATCGCCATTCCTGCAGAAATGGCCGATCTTCGTTTTGATTATCATTTCAATTCCCCGGATGTATGCCGCGTCATGCGCCTGACGATTAGCTTCAGTACTTCCGCTTCGGCTGGAATTCTACTTGCCATAGCAACGGATAGATACCGGAAGATATGTCATCCGTTTGAACGACAAATGAACTCACGTGAGACTAAACTAGGAATATTCCTCGCCATATTTGGTGCGTTAATGGTGTCGTGGCCAGCAACTCTACTCTACGGTCGCAGTACGCGAATTATCGAAGGTGTCCGAGTGGCAGATTGTGCGTTTGACGACAGTGTGCGCAACACGTGTTATCCTCAAATCTATATAGCTATCTTAACCGCCATGTGTCTGACGTCCATGGGAGTGTTAATTGTCCTCTACACGCTGATTATTTTACGTGTGTGGAAGCAGAAGAAACTCAGGGCGCGGTTCCAATCACCAGTGATCAGCGAACCCGTCAACAGTTCGCGATGTGATTGTTTCAAAAAACTGAATTGTTTTGACAGCCTGGATTCTCGAAGCGCGAGCACGGAAGTTGATATTTATAACGTGGACCAAAGCATGATGGAAGAGAAGCGGAAGTCGAATTCAAACCAAAATCACAGTGTTCGAACAACTCTAATGTTGTTATTGGTTACGGCGGTTTTCATCATAAGTTTCATTCCCTATTTCGCGCTACAGATTTTGAAAAACGCAGTGACGAACTTTGAACAGAATCTTCATTGTAATCACGTTGCAATGGTAGCATATAAATTTTTTCTACGTTCGTTCTTCATAAACAGCGCGGTTAATCCGATCATTTATTCATTCTTCAACACGCAGTTCCGTTTGGAGTGTAAGGAGTTCCTGAAACGCGTCTTCTGTTCTCGTGGATCAAACTGTTCTCGATCATCAGACTCAAACGAACCAATAGACAACGCAAATGTACCGGAAGTTACGAAATACCAAAAGGCAGAAGCAACTGTGTTTTGATGCTTGTACGTCTAGTGCTACATTTTCACGACCGATATTGTTTTTGATCAAATAATGGGCCTCATTTTCAAATCATATCATCGTGACCTCGTTAAAAGTTGGTGAGGTATGTCGTCTGTTCCACTTTGACGTTTGCTGAATCCTGTACCCTAGTCACAGAGACTTGTGCTATTCGATTTGATCACAATCTGATTAAAACACAGATCCTATTTCGTTTCGTTTTTATAGTTCAAAATTTCGTTTTACTTGTCTTTACTACACTAGGATTTAGAAGATTTGTTATATAACCCGCGCTCTGGTTGGTGTGAGGGATTAGCGCATGAAACAATCTGTTAAGGAGTAGTTTTTGGTGACGTCATAGGGTCAAAAGCCGCTTGTATGACCTCTGACGCGACCTTCCACTGCAACCCGTCAGATCTTCATGTAGCAGAGGCCATCGAAAGTATAACAAAAAACGAAACGAAATATAGATCTGTATTTAAAACAGATCGATTTGATTACTAAAGTCAATGTTATAAACCATCGGTCTGTACCAGACAAGTCCATTTGTTTAGACTTTAATAAAATGTCAGAAGGGCAAGGTTGACGATGTCCATAACGTTATATTTCAGCGTAACTCCGTGTGGCATAATGTCACCTTGTAACCAGTCAATTAAATAATTCCCACGATTGACCCCAGAACTGTCCATTATTTAAAGCCCTAGAAAATAGAACGATATAGCTGTCCGGTCACCCCTAGCTTGTGGTTGTGGTTTCGATCCCTGGCCCATCAACGACGGGCATTCCTGCACTGAAAAAGCCCCTTGAGCGGGCCTTAAGATCATTTTTTATTAAAAAATTCTTGTTTGCAATATGACCCTCGGTGGAAACCACAAACAACACGATCCATATCTACAACCCACTGGATCCACACATTGAAAATTAAATAAATGTCGGGGCTAACACATGATTTCGGGGCTAAAATATGATTGAATTTTATTTCAATCATTAGCGTAAAGGGGTCTTTAGCAGTGGGAGGAAACCGAAGACCCCGATAAAAACCTGCCAGGTTAGACAGGCGACCCCAGTACTTGTCACGTACAACCGGGGAATCGAAACCACGCTAATTAACCCAAATTACTTTATTCTGTGTAAAATTATGAGTGTTCGAAGTTTTGACAATATAGTCCCGATTGTATCGATTTGATACAATAAGCATTGATCACAATCGCCTAGCGTGCTACTACGAGCACTCTACGGGAGGAATTTTTTATTTAGTAAACCCGTGCGCGTTAGTAAATCCGTGTGCGAGACTTACGCGTCACCTGCGTGTGTTCGGCACCGTAGAAGATCGTAGACTAACCGTAGAGAATTGTGGTCTTGCACATACGTAATTTTCACCCGTTTTTTTTTGCAGTTGGTCTGCAAGCTACCACACGAACGGCGGGTTTCTCGTATTTAGGTATGCTCGGGCGTGGAAGGTTGGGGTGGGGGTGTTTTGGCAACTGGGGTTTGATATTAAAAAGAACAAATAATTTACATTACACGATTAAAATTTTAATCAAGCAAAATAATTTCCCGAACAACTAAAAACATAAAATATTAGACTAATTTCAGTTGCCATTATACTGATTGTTCTCCATAAACTTTGGTTAATTCTTCCAACATCACCTTCTTCTCTTTATCACTAGAAAAACTTGATTGAGCAGCATTAAATATCTGGAGAAAAAATATAAAAATAATAAGTTAGGGCTGGTGGAAAACTTCTTCAGGTAGCATTAAATATTTGGAAATGGAATGCAATGGGGTTTAACGTCCTACTGTTCTGCGCTGACCGGGCTAATGAAAACGGCATACGCGATATAGTGTGCTGTGAGGGAAATGTTGCCTAGGCAGCGGCACTACATCCTACGCCATACAGCATGCTTTGAGATTTGCCCAGATAGCGGCGATATGGTCTACGCTTTTATCGAATTCCAACTGCCCAGGGATCTTTTACGCACCTGGCAATGTATACACGGGAACTCAGCTGTTCGTCCCATCTGAACGACTAGACAAAGAGCTGATTGTTCTTGGTGTTACAGTTTAAAAAAAGATAATATAAAATCGATATATTGAAAATTTAATTCAAATGAATTGTTCTGGGCGAAGTTATGCGGGTTTGAAGTTTTGACACAAACTAGGTCGTTTCTTGACTAACATATGTCTCAATATTATTTCTATAAATCTCTTGCTCGTAGGGATGTTAGCAGTGGGAGGAAACCGGAGGACCCAGAAAAAAACCATGAGGTTGGGCAAGCGAAAGTATTTGCTTGATAACCACCTGTGAAATGTTGTTGAAACGTTACAGTATCCATACTAAGTGTTCTAGTATAGGAGGAATCAATTAGTACTTACTGATTGTATAATATGCTGTCTGGTGAGACCCATCTCCATGGCAACACTATAATCATCTAGTATATTATTATCTAATACATTAGGGTCGTCTGTACTGATGGAAAAGTTGACGCCATCTTGAGCAAGCCTACAATTATATAAAGTGCTGTGTCGGAGTAACGTAAATGGTGGTCCTGGGAGGTTCACACTAATGGCAAATGGAGGTCCTGAGAGGTTCACACTAATGGCAAATGGCGGTCCTGGGAATGTGTGAAGGGGAGTGTGTGTAAAGTGGGGTAGGGGAGGGGAGGCTGACACTTATAGCAACTGGCGGTCGTGGCGGTGAGGGTGTATGTGTGTGTGAGGTGGGGGCTGACACTAATAGCAAATGGCGGCCCTGGGGCGGAATGGGGTGCTCACACTAATAGCGGTGCGGGGGCTCACACTAATAGCAAATGACGGCCCTGGGGTGGGATGGGGTGCTCACACTAATAGCAATTGGCGTTGCGGGGAGTTCACACTAATAGCAAATGACGGCCCTGGGGTGGGATAGGGTGCTCACACTAATAGCAAATGGCGGCCCTTGGGGTGCGGGGGCCCAATTTAATAGAAATTTAGGATCAAATGTATGAAATAACTGATCAAACATGTTACAAATATGATTGTAACACAGCAATCGTGTTTACGTTCGGTGCGTAACAATGATTCGAAGAATAAAATAAATGTCAGTAACTGAAATGGGGGTGCTTGAAGGCCCAAACGTAATTGCAACTGAGAATCAAAGCCTTGTTCTGGGGAGGCGAGGCACCATGGCCTACTACCAAGTGATCTTTTACGTGTACGCCATCCAAATATGATTGTAAGTAACATATAGATATAGTTTGCAGGTACGATTACCGACTGAAGTAACTGTAGTAACAACTACACAGTTGATATTCAGTGTTTTATACACGTTGTAGCCAAATAAAGATTCATATTACAACCACTTGTTACTGACGTCACAGATACATTACGTAGACTATGACAATTGGCTGTTATTAACCCGGAGATGTGTGTTAAATGTACAGGGAATGGACGTTATAGGGAATGTTATTCTAACCACTTCTCTAATTAGTGTTATTAACAAGGAAATGTTCCTGTCTGGTCCCGGATTATTGTTTATATACAGCCAATTGTTGTTGACTTGGGTTAGCTTCCGGTTACAAATTGACAGTAAAATCATCTTCGTGATCCATCTGCTTCATACGTTCATAATAAATCTCTGCCTACATGTTATATAATTTAATTTCTGTGTACAAGAGAGAGAGAGGAATGGGGTTTAACGTCCACTCGACACAACTAGGTCATTTCGGGACTAACATATGGTTTTTAATTTTATTTTAATAATTAGCTTGCGCGTAGGGGTCTTTAGCAGTGGGAGGAAACCGGAGTTCCCGGGGAAAACCCACGAGTTTGAGAAGCTGCCCCTATCTCCATGCCACATACGGTCACACCAGGGATCGAAACCACAGCCGCAAGCCAGAGGTGACCGGCCAGCTAAAGGTCGAAGCGCGGCACTCTAGACCAAGGCACTTGGCCATCCCACCCCCCGGTCAGGACGTAGGATCACTACGCACAAGCGAATTATTGAAATAAAATTAACCAAACGTTAGTCCCGAAATGACCTAGTTTGTGTCGAGTGGACGTTAAACCCCATTTCTCTCGCTCTCTCTCTCTCTCCATTCGTTTCACTCACTGTGTCATCGCTCAATTCTCTTTTAATTATTCGCTTGCGGGTAGAGGCCTTTAGCAGCGGGAGGAAATCGGGGGATCAGCTATTTGACTCAATGACAGACCTTATGACGCAACGCAGAAGCGCTAACCATTCGGCCACCCAAGCCCCCCTCCCATCAATATTAGATAATTTTTTTTTACCTTGTTATAGGATGATTGATTTTGCCATTCGGAGCACCTCCGGTCATTATACTGGAAATAGGACAAGTTTCTAGATGAATTCGATCCCTTTTCACTCGGCGGTACAAGTCTGCATTGTTTATACAGCTGTATCCGTGACCAATTCTTTCAGCATGCATATCATCTAGTGCCTTATACGGTAATATAAACAGTCAATTAACTGATACACAGTGCCTTTTATGGTAATATAAACATTCAATTAAATGATACCCAATGCCTTATATAGTAATATAAACATTCAATTAACTGATACCAAATGCCTTTTATGGTAATATTATAAACATTCAATAACTGTGACCAAGTGCAATATATAATAATGACTGATACCTAGTGCCTTATATGATAATATAAACATTCAATTAACTAATTAACTGATACCTAGTGCCTTATATGGTAACATATCTGGTAATATAAACAGTCAGTTACTGATGCCTAGTGCCATATATGGTTAATATAAACAGTGAATAGCTGATAACTAGCGTCATATATGGTAATATATATAGCCAATAACTGATACTTATTACCTTATATGGTAAAATAAAACTGTCAGTAAACTGATACCTAAATACTTTTACTGGTTCCTGGACTATATGTATTAACCTCTACAAAACGCTTCGCTGAAGTTGAAATAATTCCGAAACTTTTGAAATTAAAAATGGTTTACAGTTATATCAACAAATGACGTTAGATTTAAGGTGAATTATATGTGGATGTTGGATATGAAATGGGCGGTAGTGATATACAAAATAATATGAGAGATGTTCCCGTCTACTCCTCGCCGCATTACAACTTCCAAGGGTTCCTTACGAGTACGCCAACATGGGTCAGACCCGTGTTTACATTGGAACGACTGCTCAATATGCATTTGTAGCAGGGTGTAATTTGTACATGTTTTGTTGTTTATATGTAAATAAAGTTTATGTAATATATGGTGTTGTATCTTATGTCAGCTTGGTGTCCTGAAATCTAGCCCAGATGTAGTGTCCAGTGTGTGTGTGCGTTGTATTGTGTTTAGTGAGTTGTTTTAATGAGTTTACCTGGCTTGCACCTTGTTTTAAACTGCACTTTTCCTCTTGACATGACTAATGACAAGACCCTCTTGTATATTATCTTGAGCTTCAGGTATTTTATATTTCTTGTTTTTAGTAATTTTATAAGTTTGATTTATCAGTAAATATATTTAGTAAAGTTTGGTTCAAAGTTGTTTAAATAAATAATTCTTGTAATAGGAGTTTATTTAGTTCAAATCATGTTTTATCTTTCTTTTGTAAATTTATTTCTATCTTGATTGTGTTCTGTCCGCTTTGTTTGGTTGTTTGTAATCTGTTTGTATTTATATTTTCAGTGTTTTTTGGTTTTTGTTTTTTTGGTTTTCTTTTCTGGTTTTATGTATTGTTAATAAACTGTTTAAATCAGAGCTGTTTCCTGTTCTCATCAACCCGAAATCCCCTGTGATAAAGCTCCGGCTACACATTGCCCACTCCATCGCCATGTACCGATGGCAAGACTGTGACAAAGAAAACAGCTAACGTAGTCACCTCGTAAATTGTTTCTGCCGGAGTTACTTCCCCTGCATGCGCTGTTCGATGTATCCCGTTTCTTTCTGCATCCTGTAATTAACAATTATTGTAACTTGCTTAAGGGCGAATCTTGCGTTTTGATTGGTCAATTAGAAAATTTCCATTTTCCAATAACAAATAGCATGTTACAATGTCGATAAACACTTTCCGTTTCGCATTTAGAGGGGTGTTATTGGCCAATAGACATGTCCCGAGATTTTACATTAGAACGCGCTACGCTATCGCGTCTTGGGTCTTAACGACCTCATTGGACAATAACATCCCTCTAAATGCGAAACAGGAAGTGTTTATCTCCTGAACAAAACATATTTCAAAACTCTGAGATGACAATATTTCTTTTCTCCAACGATATCTTATCGGTTTTACAATCTTGATGAAACAACCCACCGAATGAAATGAAATAGAATGGAGTTTAACGTCCTACTCTTTGGCACCTAACCTGGGCTAATGGAAGACGGACATAAGGCCATACGGTGTGTTATGGCCTTCTCTTATATCGAATTCCAACTGCCAAGGGATCTTTTACGTGCACTCCAATGTGTACACGAGACCTCGGTTTTTCGTCCCATCCGAACGACTAGACAGCTGTCCTTGTCAGACCCTCCTTCTGCATCACTTAAGGGGAATCACGCCGGAAAATCGAGATGAACACCCGACCTCCAGGCTAGCTAACCAGCGCCTTATCAACTTAGCCCCCCCCCCCCCCCCCCCCAACTCACCGAATAAATAATAAGTAAGGTTTTATACATTGGGTTGAAAACATATATATTTAATTAGCGGCCATTAACACATCCAGATATATATGGGTTTAAGGTCTTGGACCCTGTTTCTCGAAATCTTAACTAAAGATAAAATCCAAATTTTAGTAGATCTTCAATTTTGAATGGCTAAGCATTAAAATCAATATAATATTATCCAATCAAATTAGCAAAATTTGAATTTTATCTTAGTTAAAATACATCAAACATGCCATTGGTTCTCTGCACTAACTAAGATAATGAATATGGGCATACACCCTGCAGTTTGCTATGTGGGGACATTTCGTCCGGACAACTGTCAAGGGATCTTTTCCCTATATGCCAATGTGTACACGACACCTCGGTCTATCACAGTATCTATCCGCCCCAACACATCACAACCGAGGTCCCCGTCCCCGTCCAGGGGAAACCAGATGGGAAACTCCAGGGGCTTTATTCATGAAATTTTAACTAAGATAAAATCTAATTTTTAGTTATATGATTGGATAATATTAGATTGATTTTGGTGCTTAGCCAATCAAAACTGAAGTATCTCCTAAAATTTGGATTTTCCCTTAAGTTAAGATTTCGTGAATCAGGGCCCAGGGCTATTTTATGGGCTAACACCAGAAATGGATTCCCTGGTTAGTAAGCTGTGCCTCATCCAGCGTTCCCCCCATGTCCATAAACGAAAGTGAAAGTAAACGTACCAAATATGCTGCAATATGTGGTGAATCTTTACCACATAAGTGTTCTGGTCCGGCTACATCAATACCCACCACACCATCTGCTTTAAAATCTCTACATAACTCAGCTACTTCTAATGACCAGGCTACCAATAAAAAAATATATACATAAAGTATACACCACGGGATACTATAATGACCAGGCTACCAATATAAATATAAAACCACGTGATACTCGTATGACCAATAGATACCAATATAAATATAAAACATACACCATATATAGAAATGAAATAAATTGAGCTAACGATGACGGACACTCGCCATACAGTGTGCTACGGGGAGGTAGGTGATGTTGCCGGACAGCGGCGGTACCACCTGCTTTTATATCGAATTCCAACTTCTACGGGATCATATAAGTGCACACCAATGTGTTTTCGGGACCTCGGTCTTTCGTCTCAACCGAAACAACTTGACAACTGTCCTTGTCAGCCCCTTCCGCTCTGTACCAGTGACAAGGGGATAACACGCCGGAAAATCCCGATAAATTTCTCGGCCAACACCGGGAGCGAACCCGCGACCTTTAGTTAGACTACTGAATTGACGTCATTGCTTGGCCCCAGACCGTGAATAATTAAAAAAAAAATTTAATAACCGATAGGCAATAATAAATATTTTAAAAACATAAAACAACAAATACGCATAATTCAAATTGCGTTTTGTGGATCATTTTTCTAATTTTTATACTGAATTGTTATCTAGACGAATTTATATCACCGCTGTGTTTTTTCAGAGAGGGTTCCGTGTCGCAAATGGTTGTATCTATATATGAGTAAGAAAGTCACATGATCACGCCAAATAACTAAAATGACAATCCTTATCATATAAATTGCACACCTTAGCCCCCCCCCCCCCCGCCCTCATCATTGGGTGTCATTATGTCCATTACCTGGCGTGTCTCTATAGCAACATAAAATACTCTTCACATTGACGTTAAAATCTCTACAGCCATTGACTAAAGCCTCGCTTACAGTTGTAACCACATCACGTGGAGAATAACTTCCGGTTTCCAGGGCATAATAAGGTTTAGCGAATGTATTGGCTAGTAAATGTGGTGAATAACGAGCCTCAGCGTATTTAATGTTATATTTTGAACAGGTTTCACAGAATTCATAGGCCATCCGGTACACAGCATCTCTATCACCACTGAAACAATAAAAAAAAAAATACGAAACCTGATTTATATGAAAAACAAACACTTGTTTGTAAACACATACAGCAAGACGTTACCACAAGCTAGTTTTCACTTATCATATGAGCTCGAAACGCAACATAAAACATCGAAATGGCCTTAAGACATCAAAGTTCTAGAATATGGTAACGTACGCTACAGCCGACATAAAAGTTCTAGAATATGGTAACTTACGTAACAACCGTCAAAAAAGCAATAGAATATGATAATTTGCGTTACAGCCGCCATAAAAGTTCCAGAATATGGTAACTTACGATACAACCGCCATAAAACTTCAAGGATATGGTAACGTACGCTACAATCGACATAAAAGGTCAAGAATATGGTAACGTATGTTACAATCGACATAAAAAATGTAGAATATGATAACGTACGCTAAAACGGACATAAAAGTTCTAGGATATGGTAACTTACGCTACAACCACATCAAAATTCTAGGATATGGTAACTTACGCTACAACCACATGAAAATTCTAGAATATGGTAACTTTCGCTACAGTCGACATAAAAATTATAGGATATGGTAACGTACGCTACTATGGTAATGTACGCTACAACCGCCATGGAAGTTCTAGAATATGATAACTTACGCTACAACGGGCATGAAAGTTTTAAAGGACCGTAATAATGTCTCGAGATCCTGTGTTTGTTTCACCAGTAAATAGTCGTGTAGTTCAGCCACAGTTTTTGTTGGTAGTAGAATACCGCGTCTCCTAAACAGAAAATAAAACAACGGATTAGATCACCCCTCTCTCCCTCCCTCTCTCCCTCTCCCTCTCTGGGGATCGCAATGGCTAAGGGATATTTTACGTGCACGCCAATATATACACGGGACATCGGTTTTTCGTCCCAGCCGCATGACTAGACACCAATACACTTTCTCGGTCTTAACCACTTATTAGCCACACGGATGCATTGAATTGTCAGTTCATAGTTATTTATTATTATTATTATTCTAAATATTTGTTAGACATGCGATATAAATATTACTATGAATATGTTTTAGGTCTAACAGTGATAGCTAATGATCTGGGGTCGGTTGCTCAAAGCTCTGTTAACTTTTAACGATCCGTTAACATGGAGTAAACGGATCGTTAACTTTAACGGAGAGAAAGGTTGTTGCTGGAAGCCCCGTTAACTTTAACGGATAATGAAATTGACTTTCCAGCAACAGAAATTTAACGGGCCGTTAACAAACGACACGTGAAAGATAACGATCCGTTAATTAAGCACCGTTAACTTTAACGGATAATGAAATTGACTTTCCAGCAACAGAAATTTAACGGACCGTTAACAAACGACACGTGAAAGATAACGATCCGTTAATTTAACGGATCGTTAAAATAACTTAGTTTTGAGCAACTGGTCCCTGGTGCTCAGACATGTATGCTTTATATCATAAGATTTGTCAATAAGCCAAGTTTATGTCTGATCTCTAAATGTCCTAATAATCGATGAGTGGGCTTCGTCCCCAAGTAATCTCTCCTCATTAAAGGGTATGTATTCTAATTACACCAGGACCACGGAAACCAAACCCACAAGACAACCCTTCAGTTGTATGTATTAGTAAGCACAGGAGGACTACATCACACACAAGCTAAACTCATGCGACAAATATGCGGACATGTTATCCCCAGTTGTATATAATAGTAAGCACAGAAGGGCCACTTTACACACCCAAGCTAAACCCATGTGACATCTCACAATAAGGCAAGCATATGGACATATTAACCCCAGTTGTATGTATAGTAAGCACAGCAGGACCACATTAAACACAAACTTAACATATACGACAGTCGTATTTATTAGAGAGTGCAGGAGGACCATACCACACATGTAAGACAACCCTGCGGACATGTTAGCTCCAGGTGTATGTAATAGTAAGTTCGACAGTGCCACATCACACACAAACTAAACCTATACGACAAACCAGCAGAGATGTTAACCACAGTCGTATTTATTAGTAAGT
Source organism: Patella depressa (assembly GCA_948474765.1). Taxonomy (NCBI): domain Eukaryota; kingdom Metazoa; phylum Mollusca; class Gastropoda; family Patellidae; genus Patella; species Patella depressa. The sequence continues at coordinate 6,917,509 of OX419715.1, read as the reverse complement.
GCAGGAGGACCATACCACACATGTAACACAACCATGCGGACATGTTAAATCCAGGTGTATGTATTAGTAAGGACTAACATATGGTTTAATTTTATTTCAATAATACGCTTGCGCGTAGGGATCTTTAGCAGTGGGAGGAAACCGGAGTGCCAGGAGGAAACCCACGAGGTTGAGAAGGCGCCCCTATCTCCATGCCACATACGCTCACACCAGGGCTCGAAACCACAGCCGCAAGCCAGAGGTGACCGGCCAGCTAGAGGTCGAAGCGCGGCACTCTTGTCCACTAGGCCATCCCAACCCCCTCGGACATATTAACACTAGGTATGTGTAATAGTAAGCATATGACGACCACGTCACACACCTAAGACAAACTCGTTAACCCCAAATTTATGTAATAGTAAGCAGAAGATGACCAGATCACACACAAACTAAACCTATACGACAAACATGCGGACATGATGCACAAAACTACACATATATCATAACCAACTAAGCAAATATTGAAGAAGAGTACATTACTTTGCGGTTTCAAATATAGTCTGTGGGCGCATCGTACCATCCAGATGAACATGCAGCTCAACCTGTCAAAATAATAGATTATTTGATACTAACATGCGGTTACAGTATCCTCAAGGATTATTTGATACTAACAGGTGGTCGTATTGTACCATCAAGATGAACATGCAGCCCAACCTGTCAAAATAACAGATCACTTGATAAAATCTAATTAAAATACAGGGCCCTGTTTCACGAAATTTTAACTAAAGATAAAATCTAGTCACCCCCCTCCCCACCGGTGTATAGGAATCCCGGGTCCTACAAGCTTCCAGCGAGACATGCACGCATGGTCGTATATATATTATATAGTACATGGTACGCATCTTATCAGACACATAATCAGCATCTATGTTACTAGCGGCAGAAATTAGCTCACCGTGGTCGGTGAGACAAAACATGGGGTTGTCTTCTCGCTCAAAAAATCCTGGATCCGCCACTGGAACATGTAACTCAACCTGTCAATATTATTTTAGAAATGAAATGAAAGGAATTTAACGTTATACTGATGAGAGAGAGAGAGAGAGAGAGAGAGAGCGAGAGAGTGAGAGAGGGTTTAACGTCCACTCGACACAAACTAGGTCATTTCGGGACTAACATATGGTTCAATTTTATTTCAATAATTAGCATGCGCGTACGGGTCTTTAGCAGTGGGAGGAAGCCGGAGTGCCCGGAGGAAACCCACGAGGTTGAGTATACTGATGTGGGTTAAGGGATATTTAGTATATTAATAATAATACCGTGGCATTTAGCAAAGCTGGCAATTAAAGATGCACTATGCCTCCAGGAAATTTAAAATTTGAAGCCATTCATGATTTCTTGCTCTTAATTTCTGTTCATGTTTAATATCTTTGTATATTCATGACCGAAAAATTACATTTACAGAAAATAAATTATTTTTTACGGATGATTTTGTTTTATATTTAACCAAAATAGTTCTGTTAAAAAACAGAAAATCTTCTGGCAGCAGATTTACCAGATTTTTTCCTGTAACTTTATAGGTGGTGGTGGGAATATGTCAACAATACAAAATTCTCGAAACAGAAATCGAAAGTAGTCGTTGATTTTAATGATAGCTAATATTTCAGGGGCAGATCCAGAGGGTGGATGGGGTGGGGGTCCAATCCCCACCCTGTTCAGCTACACACAAAAATAATGCCTTGCATCAATGAAATTACATCACAAAGTGATCCTACATCATTATAAATAAATTCTCTGTTTAAAAAGCTCAATTTGTATGTATGCCTATGTAATTTAGAGACGATGATGGCAGATTTCCTTAACTGAAACCTGGCAACCCCCCTCCAGCAAATATTCCTGGATCCGTCCCTGTATTTAAGTTCCCCATGCAATCTTTCCAGATTCACAAGGATACATGGTATTTTGTTTCAAAGCACGGATTTCAGATTTTCTAAGCACGAAATTTTTGTAGGCTCACTAAAATAGGCCCCGATGGAAAGTGCCCATTGTGAGTAGCACAGTGGAAATATTAAGGCCTATTTTCTTTCCCTATTGTCTGCAATATTGATGGATCGGGTGCTAAGCTCAACAACAACAGCATTGGGCCTATTCGCGAATCGAGGTATTTATAGAATCATAGCTTACCTTATAAGGGAAGTCATCGACGCCTGTAAATTTCTTGAACATTTTCCCAGCCTATCTTTAAATGTGGGTTAACTCGACACCAAAATAGACGTATAGATGTAGGTTACAGTTACACTGTTTAGGACAAAATAGTTCAGTTGCTAATCGTACATTATCTTTCGGTGTGAATATGAAAGAACAGTGATAAAGATTCCAAGTATTTCACTAATTGCCGGGCAATGGTCTACAAGTATTTCACCAATTGCCGGGCAATGGTCTACACCATAATACAATATCTCTGTTTCTGATCAGCGCTTCACTTCTCGGGTCTATATAATAGTTACTAGGCTAGTGGGTCTCATTGATTTGTATTACTTAAGGCATGTTTACACAGTGTCAATATTTTGCCAGTGCATCGTGACGGTTCTCGGCTGGTCCGATTTGTTGACTAAGGAATGAAATGAAACGCGATTTAACGTCCCACTGTTCTGCTTCGACTCGGTAATTCAAGACGGACATACGCCATACAGTGTGCAATAAGGGGAATTTGTCCGGGACAGTGGCGCTACGGCTTACTCTTGTACCGAATTCCAACTGCCAAGGGATATTTTACGTGAATGCCTATGTGTGCACAGGAATTCTGTTTTTCGTCCCATCTGAACGACAGGGCAGCTGTCCTTGTCAGGTCCTATATCCTGCATCACTGACAAGGGGAAACCACACCTGAAAATCTGGATGAACTTTCTCGGCCAATGCCTCTGCACCACCGGATAATCCAGATCGAACCCTCGACCTCCAGTCTAGTACACAATGTCTTACTCACTTAGCTGCCGTGGCTCCTTGTTCACTTGGACTGGCTAGTCTTAAAGCGGGAATTTCATATTTTCCAAGAATGTCAAAACATAATTATTTCTATGTCTTTTGCTCAATAGGTTGTCAACTCACTATTATAGGCATTATTTTCCACACTGAAACATCTTTCACATCGGAAATAATAACACAATTACCTCCTTGTTTTCCCATTCCCCCCATGTAAAAGCTATCTTCAAACGTTTGAATTTAATGTTGAAAGTGATATTTTTGCCAATTTCTCAACTGGCAATAGTGAATTATAGGATTAATCTTTAACAAGGTAGGACTGTTTATAGATACCATCTATTTTAAGGCTTTATTTTAATATATTTTAAAAATATAACTTAAAAATATGAAATTGCCGCTTTAATGTTACATGCCATTTATCGTTAATCTTCATCTGTTTCACGGGTTGGGCGGCCGATTAGTTTAACGTGTGTGTTTCGATCGTCAAGTCTGTCATTGGGTCAACTGGCGTAGTTTCGATTCCCCGTTTGTACGTGACAAATAGTAGGCCCGCCTGTCCAACCTCGTCAGTCTTCCTCACACTGTTACAGACATAAGTGTGTTAGTCCCGAAATGACCTAGTTTGTATCGAATGGACCTTAAACCCCCCTCTTTCTCTTTCCCTCTCTCTCTCTCTCTCCCTCTCCCGCCTTGTTAATTTTCAATACCTATTAGGGAAGCCATTTTCATACGGCAAATGATTTAGTAGACCGTGTAGACCTAGCTTAAGTCTATACCTAGACGTTTGTTGAACTGGCCGTGTACTTGCATAACTCTGAATATCAGGTCAACCAGATTTATTTTCTTGTTTATTTTAAAGTTAAATTCACACGTTCGAATTCCTGTTAGCTGGTCGTTACTAGACGTTGAGTTTGTTCAATTAAAAATAGATAGACCGCTAAAAAAACGACCAGAAAAAAACAACAGAGAGAGAGAGAGAAAAATGGGGTTTAACGTCCACTCAACACAAACTAGGTCATTTCGGGACTAACATATGGTTTTTAATTTTATTTCAATAATTCCCTTGCGCGTAGGGGTCTTTAGCAGGAAACCGGAATGCCTTGAGGAAACCCACGAGGTTGAGAAGGCGCCCCTATCTCCATAATATGCCACGTAGGGGTCTTTAGCAGTGGGAGGAAACCGGAGTGCCTGGAGGAAACCCACGAGGTTGAGCCAGAGGTGACCGGCCAGCTAGGGGACGAAGCGCGGCACTCTAGACCACTAGGCCACTAGGGAGGGGGTGGTGGGATGGCCTAGTGGTCTGGAGTGCCGCGCTTCGACCTCTAGCTGGCCGGTCACCTCTGGCTTGCGGCTGTGGTTTCGAGCCTTGGTGTGAGCGTATGTGGCATGGAGATAGGGGCGCCTTCTCAACCTCGTGGGTTTCCTCCAGGCACTCCGGTTTCCTCCCACTGCTAAAGACCCCTACGCGCAGGCGATTTATTGAGATAAAATTGAACCATATGTTAGTCCCGAAATGACCTAGTTTGTGTTGAGTGGACGTTAAACCCCATTTCTCTCTCTCTCTCTCTCTCCTCTCTCTCTCTCCCATCATCTTCTCTAATTACATAGGCATACATACAAATGGAGTGTTTTAATGTGAGAAATCCAACACACCGTTTGACGTTAGTCTCTATCATCCAGACTAATGTTCTACGAATATTAGTCTGGATGGGTCCTCAAAAATTGACGGAAAGCAGGTCATTGTCTGGATTATCAAGTCTTTTAAGTTACCACGTACTGAATCTATCAAAAACAGCTCGCTTGTCAACGATGACACTCTTTAAAATTTTGTTGTGTAAAGGTTTTAATTGAAATGGTAATTTTCTCTCGTCATGAATCAGACGTATGGCTTCTCACAATCTTCTTAATTCTTCATCTCGATTCATGCATATTCCTCGTCACTATTTTGTTTCTAATAATAGATGTGCCAAGTGAATTGTGGGATATATTTCGACCACGCTTTATAGAATCTAGCAAAATCGGCCCGGCTTCATAAGATCTAGCACTTACCGAGCCTTTAGGTAAAAGGTTCCATTGCCCATGCGTAACCAAATGTTTGGTTTTTTATGTAGTAGATTATCCAGTAATTTTCGTCAAAAATTGAGAACCGACCCAGACCCTCCGTGCGTTGAAGACTAGGGGGTTCTGGGTGACCGAGACTATTTGACGTCAGTTTTTATAATGATGTAGGATCACATTGTAATTTAATTTTATGAAAATATGTAGCTGAGCAGGGTGGGGTTAGCCCCCCCCCCCCTTCTAGATCCGCCCCCGGTCCCACCCCTCTACACTAACGCACTAAAAAAAAGTTTAAAGTCAATACATTAACCAACTGAAGATCGATTGTGTGGACACGGCTTTATAGCTTAGAGACGGGGTATTTATTACACTTAACAACCGGATATTTGACGTGTCAATCAAGCACTCCAATCCTATAGTCGTGTGATTCGTGGTAATACATTATATCATATAATATAATAGAGAAATAGGCCACTATGACATGACATTAATAAAAGGGGAATTCCCTAATTACCACACTAGAGTTGTGTCCCTTCCATTGAGAGGAATGAATGAATGAATGCAATGGACTGTAACGTTCATACAAAGAAGGTCACTCGGGGGAAATTTTGCGTAGATAGCAATGGAATTCCAATTTACGCACACGCGCTCGCTCACGTACGCACTCAACCAAGGCCAGCTCAGTTCTTCGACATACCTCAAAAAGATTAAAAAGAGCTAGAGCTATCCCTAACCTTAACCCTAACCCTGGACCTAACCCAAGTGCTCACTCTAACCCCAATCTTAACAATCACATGTCCTAAAATTATTTACGTCCGAACGACGATAACAAACATTAAGCGGGCCTTAACAAATAGATTTAGCCCCAACTACACACTTACAAACCATCAGATAACTCACTTCGCTGCAGTGATCTTTATAAGAGGGGATAACTGGAGAGAGAGAGAGAGAGAGAGAGAGAGAGAGAGAGGGGGGGGTTAACGCCCAATCGACACAAACTAGGTCATTTCGGGACTAACAGATGGTTTTATTTTATTTCAATAATTCGCTTGCGCGTAGGAGTTTTTAGCAGTGGGAGGAAACCGGAGGAGCCGGAGGAAACCCACGAGGTTGGAAAGGCGACCCTACTCCTTGCAACGAAGAAATTGGAGTAGGCCAACTCAAACATAAATATAACAAAGATTGGAAGGTGAGACCTACGTATTATCAGGTACGGTACAAGAAGTCAGGAAGCTAACCCAGTCTCGCAAGCCCGGGGGTCAGGAGTGCGTGAAGGAGAGGGGGAGGGGGCTGATGTATACTCATTTGGATGGTACGAAAAACCGTGGTCCCGTGTAAACATTGAAGAGCACGTCAAACATCCCTCGACAGTTGGGATTTGATATAAGAGTAGGCTGTAGCGCCGATGTCCAGGCAAACTTTCACACCTAGCCCAATCAATGTATGACGTATGTCCGTCTTCGATAGCCCAGTTGGAGCAGGTCAGCAGGGCGTTACATCCCTTTTCATTTCATTTTGTTTGTCACGTAAGGCAATTGGTGGAACCAAGGAGTCGTATGATATCTTACCCAAAAGGCCACCACCAGAAATGAGAAGAAAAGAAAAAAAAAACTTTCAGTGGTTCACAGGATCCAAGTAAAATTCATGGACATACTCATAGATAGGCCTACTCTTCCTCTTCTAGGTGTACGGTAGTCATGTACATAATAATAGGCCTAACCCTTGGTCAGAAGAATAGCCAATTTGCATTAGGCCTATCTTGTACAATTTATTCTCAATCTTACTGAATTCTATAACACGAGTCAATAAGCATTAATTAGATAATTTCTATTATGGTGTATTACGCCTAAAGATATATTTTTTTCAAGCAGTATGGAAATAATAGTGAAATGGGAATAAAAGACGTCGCCATTAAAATTTGGGCATTGATACTAAAGGCCTCGTTGTTTACTTCTCGGCATGCCAAAGCCAAACGACCAATAGATTAATCTGCCATACTATCAACTTAAAAGGACGACCATACAACACGTGTACTACAAATAATTTACTAAAACTAAAAAAAATAACGTTGACTTTACCGAACAACATATAGAAACGCAAACAAAATCGAGTTGTAAACATTTGGTTGTCAGAGTAGTTATCTCCCCTGAAATTTGGCTTCGATCGTCCTGACGCATAATTTGTAAAGTAAATTAATGCGCGTGCGAAATAGAAGTTTAACGATTGTTTTAAATCATTAACGAAATGAAATGAACTGGGGTTTAACGTCCTACTGTTCTGTTTCGTACTGAATCAATGAAGATGGGCATTCGCCATGCAATTTGCTATGAGGACAATTTTGCCCGGCCGGATAGAGGGGTTATGCAGCCTACTCTTTTAATCGAATTCAACTAAGGGATAATTTATGTGTACGCTAATATGTACACGGGATCCCAGTTTTTGTCCAATCCGAACGACTAGACAGCTTTCCTTCTCAGGTCCTCCATCCCGCACCATCGACAAGGGGCAAACATGCTGGAAAATACGTGTCAGGGTGTAGGTTTTCCCCGTTGCTAAAGACCCCTGCGCGCAGGCGATTTATTGAAACAAAACTGCGCCATATTTTAGTCTCGAAATGCCCCTTCCCATGCCCTCTCTCCTTGTCTGTCTGTCTTTCTCTCTATCTCTCTCTCTCTCTCTTTTCTCTCTGTATTTGCCAACACGTGATCACAGCTTTTAATCTCTCTATCATATAATGAATAACATGTATGTAAAATGGGTCACATATCTTACCATAAATAGATTAAATAGTTATTGTACAATACAATCTACCGTTGAGGAGGGTATCTATGATTAGATTATATCAGTGGTTATATAAACCTGTTGTTACCAACGGCACACCTTGAAACACACGGAAAAATAGCGGCACTACTGAGTAAATATATATAAATAAAAAAAATATTTCAAATTTTCAAAATAAAGTCAAAAACGGCACACAACCGTAGTCATAGAGACAGAGAGAGAGGGAGAGAGAGAGAGAGAGAGAAATGGGGCTTAACGTACACTCAACACAACCTAGGTCATTTCGGGACTAACATATGGCTTAATTTTATTTCAATAATTCGCTTGTGCGTATTTGTCTTTAGCAGTGGGAGGAAACCGGAGTGCCCGGAGAAAACCCACGAGGTTGAGAAGGCGCCCCTATCTCCATGCCACATACGCTCACACCAGGGCTCGAAACCACAGCCGCAAGCCAGAGGTGACCGGCCAGCTAGAGGTCGAAGCGCGGCACTCTAGACCACTAGGGCATCCCCCCCCCCCCCGTAGTCATAGACATAGACATAGAATTTCTCAAACTAATAAAGAGAAACACAGCGAAGAACTTAGCAGTAAACACCAGTAAATACACAACAGGAATCACATGTTTTTTCGCATTTTCTTAGTGTGCCGTTCAAAATTTCGTGGCAGTGGCACACTTAGGAAGATCACGCGACATACTGTTTGGTAATCACTTGATTAAATCTATACGACTTTAGTCTACAATGCAATATTGAGGAAGATATTTAACACATGTTAATGAAAATAATATTTGGGTTTAACCGAGTCCCCGCGCACACATTGGCAAACACATCAGAGATCCATTGGCAGTTGGAATTCGATATAAGAGTAGGGCGCAGTGCCGCTGTCTGGGCCAAATACCCCCAAGCCCCAGAGCACACTGTATAGCACATACACGTCATTAACCCTCTCGAAGCAGACGTTAAACTCCATTTTATTTAATTCCATTTCACCAAAATAAATTCTAGAACATTTTTTTTTCAGGCCTAGAAAAATAACTAAAGGTGTTTGATTTATTGTTTGTTTAGTGTAAATGGGTATGGAAACAGGCCCCGAGTTCACAAAGTATTCTCAGACTTAAGTTGAGAATTTACTCAACTATCAATCACTGTTTATGAGAAATATCTTTTATAGAGAAACACAAAACTTTGCACATAGTTTCTTATTGATGTATTTGATATATTAAAACAACGAAAGTCGTATAAAGGGCTATATTTTAGTTAAAATAAGATGAACAAGTTTGAGTAAATTCTCAACTTAAGTCTTTGTGAACTCGGGGCCTGACTAAAAGGCACCATTCTGCCCGGACCAATGAACGCGGAATTGAGCCAATGATAGACGTCGTGTGATGTGACGTCACATATTGAAAGCAGTCAACTTTTACAGAGTTGAAATGAAATGAAATGGGGTTTAACGTCCAACTGTTCTGCTCCGACTGGGCTAATAAAGACGAGACTGAGTAGTGTCGACTGGCTAACCTCATGGGTTTTCTGTGGTTTCTATCTCTCTCTCTCTCTCTCTCTCTCTCTCTCTCTCTCTCTCTCTCTCGAAAATTGGAATATCAAATTGTCTAAATTAAAGTTACTTTCCCAGGAAAGTATTTTTCGGGTGGCTATTTCCAATAAAAGTATGGCAAATTTGGTATATCGGGAAAGTATAGACCCCCCCCCCCCCAATCTTACTAGAAAAATACTGGATTAATCGAAAATCAAATCACCCATGGGGCAAGCATTGGGCATAGTTGTCAGGGTATCACTAACTGACAACCCGACGGCTTACTGTCTGCCAGCTTGATTTACAGGGCGTTTGTTATTTCTTGATCAAATGGGTTAGCAGTTTTGTTAATATTGAGTGGTGTCAATGTACAAAAGACTCTGCAATTAAACGTGGGAAAATTAAGTCGACGAAAATAATTAACATGATAAATACATTCTGAAAAATGGACACTCCCACAATGAAGCTAAGTGACAGACATTACACTAACAACAGTTTATTTATAGCTATTGGTATCCCCGACAAATACAAATTTTTGAGGGGGAATTGAATCAAATTTTTCATAGATTGGTTACTTTGAATATGTTTTCCATCCAAATATAACATGAAATCACAAAATTTGTACCCGGGAATGTAACTTTAAGTTTATTTATTTTTATATTTGAAGATATATAAAAATAAAAATGAAATATCAATCTACATTTTGAAATAAAATGTGAAAATATAATGTATAAAAATCTAGAAATTTATTTTTGCTTTGTTCTGTACACACTGCACTGCTGACATCCGAGAACAGCGCTCTGACCGCCAAATAAAATCATGACGTCATCGCTCTCACGCTTTTGACCTCCACATAAAAACATGACCTTATAGCTCTCACGCTTTTGAGCTCCACATAAAAACATGACGTCATCGCTCCAAGGCTGCTTAGTTCCCACTAGGCAACCATCTAGCGGGTCGTGGTTTACACAAAACCATCACAAAATAGAATATATTTCAATGCATATAATTTAAACAATATGCATATTTACCTAAAGATAAAAAAAACGAAAGACAAAATTAAATCTTTACGTCTATAAAATCGGTGTAGTATTTTGTCTGGACACGAATAAACGAAATGAAATGGCGATTTCAGTCCTACTTTTTTTTGCATCGGTTGGAAGCCGGTTGTAAATGGTAGAGATAAAGAGAGAGAGAAAGAGAGAAGGATGGGTTTAACTCGACACATACTAGGTCATTTTAACATATGGTCTCAATTTTATTTAAATAATTCCCTTGAGCGTAGAGGTCTTTAGCAGTAGGTTTTCCTCCTACTGCTTAAGACCTCTACGCGCTAGCAAATGATTGAAATAAAGTTTTTCTTACTCTCGATGTCCTACACTAGTGTAGTGTAGTGAAGACAGGTAAAACGAAATTTTGAACTATAAAAATGAAACGAAATAAAATAATTTATATAAAGGTATCGATAATATAAACTGTATTTTACTGTGGTACGTATCCAGTTCTGGCATATTTCATAAGCTTAATGGCTTCATAACCCTTCATCTGGAAATCATCTTTGAGAATATCTTCCGAAAGATCCAACAGAAGATCTCCACTAATCTGAGCTTCTTCAAACGCTTCAGCATAATTACTTAACTTTAGTGCCTCAAGACTCTCGGTAAGCTGTTTGATGGTGAATCCTTTCACGTGATTATTCACCGACTGTGGCTGTGGAAGTTCCGTCTCTTCCAGGGCCTGCTGCGACGACTGTGATGGCGATTTTTCTAACGGTTTGACCATAGCTCGTGGATTACTAGAGTTGACATACGTAATACTATCTCTCGAGATTTTGGGTTTCGGTTTTTCAACAAGCGAGGGAATGTTTCGGACAGGAATGGGAGGAGGTGTCATATCGTCCACGACAGGAATGATAACTCTAGAATAAACAGTGCCGTCATCCATTTCGTGCGTGTCACCATCTGCTGGATGTTTCTTCTCAAGCTGGGTCAGGAGATCTTTGACGTTTGGCATCGGAGCCGAGCATTTCCGTTTCGCATTCGAATGAGTTGGGCGGTACTTGATGAAATGGGTGGGCTCGATGTAGTCATAGACATTTTCGGTTGATCTTGACAGAAGTTCCGGTGAATAAACAGCAATATCTGAAAAATATTTTACTTGGAAATGGGGTATTTCAATGTCCTACGAGTTTGCAGTGACTGACTTAATAAAAATGGCCAAACGTCAGACAGTGAGCAAAGGGATCTTGTACGTACACGGGACTTAGGGTTTATGTCCTATTCGAACGACTATATGTAATCTGTCCTGCATCACCGGGATCAATGTCGGAAAATTCATAGCAAATACTGTGCATGGTCAACAAAGGAAGAGCGAGAGAGAGAGAGAGAGAGAGAGAGAGAGAGAGGGAGAGAGAGGGGGGGTGTTAACTCGACACAAACATATGGTTCAATTTCATTTGAATAATCGACTAGCGCGTAGGGACCTTTATCAGTGGGAGGAAGCCGGAAGACATGAATAAAACCCACGAGGTTGCACAGGCTACCTTACTCCTTGTCACGTAAAACCGGCAATGGAAACCACGCCAGTTCACCAAATTACGGTCAAGCACAAGACCTTTATTTTAGAGAGCCAACGCATTGAGTCGCCGTGGCTCAAAATGGAATCGATAGACAACGCACTGCGTCACAATGGCTCCCCATGGACTGTATAGACAACACCCGTCGCACCGATTCACCGTGAATCCCCATCCATAAATTGTCCAAGGGCGTGGTATAAAGGAGGGCTTTAATTACCTGTATTACCGCCAGCTACTTCATAAGAAATTTCGTTCACGGCTTCGTCCATCTCTCGTTGAAACGTGGAGAATACTGACCTTGGTTGGCCCTCAATACCTGATACAACAGCCACAACCAGATTTTGGAGATAGATCGGCACGAACAGAATCTCTGGATCCAATTGACCTAAAATAGAACCAAAAGATTTATCTCACTCTAACCCGTCACTGCCGTAGACATATTTACCCTCTTCGAGAACAATATCGGATTTCTATAAAAGAAGGGCGGCAACTCGACAATGTGGACCGAGATAGCAAAGGATGGAAACTGAACAATCTAGACTAAATGTATGTGTTTGGGCAGGCGACTTGTGTATTCGAAACCCCATTTTGATTAATACACATCTATATTTAGTTTTTTGTTGGTCTCTATTACAAGAAGGTCTGATCGGTTGTAGTGGAAGGTCGCATCAGAGGTGATACGAGCGTCTATTGACACTGTGGCGTCATATATTTGGTTAACGAATCAGCGTTGATGTTTCTAGCGGGTTGCCCACAGTTCCGTACACCTCACGAAAACTCGCCGTAACAGACCGTTTCATTGGCTAATCTCAAACATCATCCAGAACAACTCTTCCAGATCCCAGAGTAGTAAAGACTAGTAAAATAAAAGTACGGAGGATATGTGTTTCAATCAGAATGCACTCCTGAAATCCTTGGGGAACATAGCGAACAAATAAAATAAATTGGGTTTGGACCAAACTGTTGCGTTTTTCCCTAACTCCTTCATTGATACTATTAGCTAATAGATATACTGACCTTCATTGATACTATTACCTAATAGATATACTGACCTTCATTGATACTATTACCTAATAGATATACTGACCTTCATTAATACTGTCAGCTAATAGATATACAGATATAGCTAGTATATATACTGACCTTCATTGATATTATTAGCTAATAGACTGACCTTCATTGATACTGTCAGCTTACAGATATACTGATCTTCATTGATACTATTAGCTAATAGATATATTAACCTTTATTGATACTATTAGCTAATAGATATACTGACCTTCATTGATACTGTCAGCTAACAGATATACTGACCTTCATTGATACTGTTAGCTAATAGACTGACCTTCGTTGATACTGTTAGCTAATAGACTGACCTTCATTGATACTATTAACTAATAGATATACTGACCTTCATTGATACTGTTAGCTAATAGACTGACCTTCATTGATACTATTAACTAATAGATATACTGACCTTCATTGATACTGTTAGCTAGGAGATATGTTTCATCGTAGAAATTTGTAAGATGTAAAGTACCAAAGGTTTCTATTTGTTTTATTGACTGGCCAATATGTAGCGAGTACCCCGGTGGTGGTAGACACAATTCGATTCTAACAGGCAGTGTGTTCTGATCTATTATCTCACGCAGACTCTGTTCTCGGCCAGCTGAAATAACATGACACTGCTACAAAGCATGATATTGGAAATAAACGAGGAAAGTCTTAAAGGCGATTTCAACATGACAAATTATGAAGCTGGTAAACTGATGAAATTTGCAAGAGAGAGAGAGAGAGAGAGAGAGAGAGAGAGGGGGGGAGAGAGAGAGAGGGGGAGAGAGAGAGAGGGGTCCTTTCGAAACAAACTAGGTCATTTCAATAATTCGCTCGCGACTTTAGCAGTGGCACGAAAACCCATGAGGCTGGACGGTCGACCTTGGGCTACTATTTGTCATGTACACCCGGGGAATCGAAACCATATGTTAGTCCCGAAATGACCTAGTTCGTGTCGAGTGGACATTAAACTCTTTCTCCAGTTCGAGCTATTATACTATTCGTTTCTCTTACCTTTCTTTTGAGTTCTAGCAACCCTGAATTTAATTGGATAATCCACAGGGAAACTAAGATGGCGTCCATGTGTATCCCTAGCAACCACTCGACGTTGTTTAGAATAGGAGTGGATCCTCATTACCTGAAAGGAAAAAAAAAACGCAACTTTTAATGTGGCTATACCAGATTAATTGATGAATTCAGGGCTCATACAAAGTGGGGTGCTTCTGTCCGGGCAAAATTCACCTCATGGCGTATGTCCGTCGTGATAAGGCCAGTTGGAGTACAGAACTATAGGACTTTAAAACCCATTTCATTTCATTTTAACGGGGGGTTGGGATGGCCTAGTGGTCTAGAGTGCCGCGCTTCGACCTCTAGCTGGCCTGTCACCTTTGGCTTGCGGCTGTGGTTTCGAGCCCTGGTGTGAGCGTATGTGGCATGGAGATAGGGGCGCCTTCTCAACCTCGTGGGTTTCCTCCGGACACTCCGGTTTCCTCCCACTGCCAAAGACCCCTACGCGCAAGCGAATTATTGAAATAAAATTAAACCATATGTTAGTCCCAAAGTGACCTAGTTTGTGTCGAGTGGACGTTAAAACCCATTTCTCTCTCTCTCTCTCATTTCATTTTATTTCATTTCATTGCATTTCACGTGATTAGATTTATTTATTAAAGTTGCAATTACGTCATCGTTAAAGATGTCCAACCACATCTGCTTCATTTCCGTCCCAGTCTGTGGTAATAATTATTTTCAAACCTTGACGTGCGACATTTCTTTCCAACAGATATCCATAATGGTTTCTGGATAAGCAGGTCTATAATTATTGTAGTCACGTAGTGCAGGCCACATGCCACAGGTTACGATAACGTCTTCTAAACTTGCACTACGGTGTATCTGGAAGACCCGATCTATTTCTTAAGGCAGTGGCGTGGTTGATAGGGCTAGTTCCACGGTTACGATTTGGGTTGGGATTAGCGCTAGCCCTGTTCCCATCTCGTGACATTTGAACAAACATGAAGATGGACTTATTAAATAGATCTAAGCGTATCTGGAGCGATTCTTTTAACGTAAAGATAATAAAGTTAGTACTCACGTGACCAGTGGAAAATGTATCTATGTCAATGTCACCATAGTGACCCTGCGTAACCTGTATTATAACAGGCAGACGGTGGGCAAATTTCTCATAAACATTTCGTATTGACAACGATTCGCTGTTCAATTCAAATTTCATATCAGTTGCCATCTTGGTTATTGCGTCATCAACTTCCTGTATAGTTGTGGTTGAATCCTGGGAATTAAAATGTAATTAATGAATGCAATAAAGGGCTTTCCTTTAAAACCCAGACTGACAAGGGCAGCTGTCAAGTCATGCTGATGGAACAAAGAACTAATGTGTACACACTGGCGTGCATATTAAAAATCCATTGGCTGTTGGAGTTCGATATAAGAGTAGACCGTAGTGCTGCTGCCCTGGCAAATTCCCTCACAGTACACTGAATGGCGAAGACCTGCCTTCATTAGCGCAGTCGGGCAGAACAGTAGGACGTTAAACCCCATTCAATTTAAAACTCGGTGGAAACAGGGGACAGCGTCACGCTAATATTAGTGACATTAGAAAACTATTTGATCTTAGTATCCCCTATCATATCATAGATTTTAATATAGAAAATAACACATGCGTAGCGAGTCGAAATATTTTGGACTGCACCTCCCCCCTTCTTCCCTAAATATTCACCCTTTTTAAATTATAGATTTTAATACAGATAATAACTTTTTTATATTATGAGTTTTAATACAGAAATTAGCGTGTCGAAATCATAAGGTCTGTCATTGAGTCAATTGTCTTTTCCTCCCACTGCAGAGGAATTCTACACGCAAGCAAATTATTGAAATGACCTACTGAATATTAGGAAAGAATTATATAAATGCATTTCCTTAGATTAGTAAGATCGCTTTAAGAAACTTCTTGGTTAGGTATTAGGAATGGGGCATGAGAGGGACGTTATTTCTGTTTCTTTTGTATGGGTGTCACAGTGGCTCATGTTCGAGTTCGATCCCTGTGTTAACTGAAAAAAGTCGAGGTTTCCATCCAGATGGCCTTCGTAAATAGATCTGACCATTCAATGAAGATTAGAAGGAACGCCACTGTCCGGGCAAAATCCTACTCAGCACATTGCATGACGTATGTCCATCGTCATTAGCCCAATTTCGGGGCCGGAAAATGGTTATCGCGTGCGCGTGGAATCAGAAAGTCTATCATTGAGTCACGTGAAACAGTTTCGATTTCACGCTCGTACGTGACAAGGTGTAGGTTCACCTTTTAACCTCGATGGCTTCCTCTGGGTCCTACGGTTTCCTACCATTGCCAACGACCTCTACGCACTAGCGAATTATTGAGAGAGAGAGAGACAGAGCATCTTATCAGACACGCAATCAGAATCTATATGTTACTAGCGGTAGAAATTAGCTCACCGCGGTTCGGTGAGATAAAACATGGGGTTGTCTTCTCCCTCAAAAAATCCTGGATCCGCCACTGGAACATGTAACTCAACCTGTCAATATTATTTTAGAAATGAAATGAAAGGAATTTAACGTTATACTGATGAGGGAGAGAGAGAGAGAGAGAGAGGGAGAGAGGGGGAGAGAGAGAGAGAGAGAGAGAGAAAGAGAGAGGGGCGAGCAATAATTCGCTTGCGCGGAGAAAACCCATAAGGTTAAACAGGTGACCCTACTCCTTGTCACGAAACCACACCAACTGACTCACGTGCTAACTATTTGGGCATCCCCAACCCCAGAATTATTGAAATAAGAAATGAATCATGTGTTAGTCCCGAAATGATATTTTCTAAAAACCCAATTCTCCCTCTATGTATTAATAGTGATGTATGATAGTGATGTATGATACGCCCGTCTTGATTACCTCGGTTCTTTTCATTCATTCATATAATTCCTAAAGATCTACAATGCATCATCCTATGACACTCCGTGCCTCGGCTCATAAACTATTTAAAGATACATCATGTAAATTTAGATAAAGAGCTAGCCATTCTTGCTATACTAGTTCAAAAATAGATAATGTAAAATGACTAATTTGAAAATTTCACTCAAATTACTCTATTGCAAGCAAAGATATTAGCCTTTGAAGGTTTGACAGACGTGTGCAATAATTTCAACCAGCGACTTGGTTGATCGAAGCTACGTCTTGTTCCACCATATTTGATAAAATCAAAGTATTGCTGAACCGTTTCAATCTATTTAATATTGGAGAAATCTGATGCCACCCAGAGATGATTAAGGCCTGGATCAGTTAATTAATGTCTAATACATTAACTGTCTAATTAATTTTAAAATGTCTAATTAACACGTTAGAAAACATTTCAGTCCTAAAGAAAGACCTGCAATAGGCAGATTTAGATCTTGCATAATGTATGTTGAACATATGAATGGGGTGGGTAGAAATGCGCGCAACTGGGTTGTCAGGGAGACTATTATAAATCTATCTCTCCCCCTCTCCCTCCCTCTCTCGCGAGCGTTATATACGTTATAACCACATCGTTATAATATAGACTGGATCGAACAAGACTATTATTAGATCGTGACCCAAACCTTCTCATAACGTAATTGTATTCGCATAATACAAATACCGAATGCTTTCTTGTGTAACTTCAAATCGTTTTGAATTAAAACATATAATCAGGCCCAGAATAGATTACTATGTGTCGTACAATACGAGTATGTGCATTAACCATTATACATAACATAATAGGTAGGTGTAAAAGAATATACGTAATTGTTGTAGAATATAATCCTAACACGAGCCATGATATGTATGTACTGGTGTATATCATAATAGATAACCTAAATCTAGTGCATTGCTATACGTGTAGTATTGTCGAGTATAAAGGGCTATACCATTACTCGTCATAGAATGTAACTTAATATAGGCCTATAAGGATATATTACTGTACTGAGTTTAGTATATTGTCATGTATTAAGTGAGACATGGTCGCCTGTCCAATTCGTGGGTTTTATCCGGGTCCGCGCACAAGCGAATTATTCAAATTAAATTGAAACATTTATGTTTGTGTCAAGTGGGCGTTAAATCCAATTTTTCCGAATCACACCCGTACAGAGCGAGAGAGAGAGAGAGAGAGCGAGAGAGAGGGGGTGGGGAGAGACAGAGCGAGATTTAACCTCCACTCCACATAAATTAGGTTATTTCGGGGGCTAGCTCAATCCCATTTCAATAGGAAACGGAGAAAACACACAAGGTTGAAAGGCGACCCCTACTCCTTGTCACGTACAAGCGGGGCAATAGGAATCACAACACGTGACTCAATGACAGACCTTGTGTTCAACCGCGCACGTGTTTAAGTATTCGATCCCCCAAACCCCAAACCCCATCGGAAATCTAAAACATACTCACAATATGTTAACTATTCGGTCCCCCAAACCCCGTCGGAAAGAATTTGATCATTACTGTTTAGAATTTAACGAAAAGAAATCTAAAAAATACTCACAATAAGTTGAGTTTAGTGTTGGTTAAAATAAATCCTTGTAAAACATGCTGCTACCTGACGTCCATATTTAAATGTATGACAAGTAAAGGTGTCGGGTTTAATATAATTTTATAAAGATATACTTCCTCTTTGCTTGAATACCTGAACATTACACATTATCACAGGTGAAGTCTCTAATTTAAAGCGACAACAGGCAGGGGCGTTTTAAGGTTTATGATTGTGCAGGCTATACTATTTGATGGGGTCTCTTTCGCAGTGGGGGTGGGGTGGGGGTTGGTTTGATTGATGACTCGGGGCCCTTTCTCTTCTCCAGAGGGCCCTTTTGTCAAACGTGGGGCCCTTTTGTCTACCTTTAGGGCCCTCACTAATCAGGGTACATTTTCTTTTTTTTTTCTCATTGGATTTAGCATTTTTCTCCCGTTTTATTTTTTCAACTTCGATGTCTATATAAATACAATGAAATGGGGTTTAACGTCCTACTGTTCTGCTCCGACTGGTCTAATGAGGACGGGCATACACCATACAGTGTGCAGCAGCATTTTGGTCTTCACTTATATCGATTTCCAACTGCCAAGGGATCTTTTGCGTGCACTAAAATGTGTACATGGGTCCCCGTCCCATCTGAACGACTAGACAACTGACAAGGGGAACTAAGCAGGACAACCTCGATTAAATTTCGCGGCCAATTCAGGGATCGGAGACACGACCTCGAGGATGACGAGCCAGGACCTCGAGGATGACGAGCCAGGACCTCGAGGATGACGAGCCAGGGTCTTACCCACTTGGCCACAGTGGCTCCCGTCTTTATAAATAAAATCAAAATTGTTTGTATGTATGTTTGTCCACCCCGGCCTCGTTGCTAGGCTCCACTCCTGCCTATGTGATATCACATTAACAAGCAAGACCTCATGTATGTTTTAGGCCATCGAATTTTGGCCCGGGCAGGTGCGGATCCAGGATTTTTTGCAGGGGGGGTCTAGGTTTGATAATTGCTTAACTAATTGCGCTCAACCGATAATTTGGTAAATTAGATTCAATTTGGTTCATTCTGACGTATTTCCGGAAGGTAAATTCCAAAATAGCAGGTCTAAATTGCCAATAAAATCGCATAAAAAAATTTTCAAGCCTGAGCGGGGGGGGGGGGGGGGGCCGGACCCCCTGGACCCCCCCCCCCCCCTGGATCCGCGCCTGCCGGGGCGTTTAAAGCTCCAATAGCATTTTTTTAAGTTATATTTTTAAAATGTATTAAAATAAAGCCCTAAAATAAATTGAACCTATAAACAGTCCTACCTTGTTAAAGAATAATCCTATGAAACCTATAATTCACTATTGCCAGTTGAGAAATTGGCAAAAATATCATTTTCAACTTCAAATTCAAACGTTTGAAGATGGCCGTCCATGCAGAGGAATGGGAAAACAAGGGAGGTAATTGAGTAACTATTTCCTCAATCAGCATGTGTCACCCTTTGTAATGCCCCAAAAATTTTGCCCGTGATCGTATAATAGTGAGTTGACAACCTTTTGAGCAAAAAACATAGAAATAATTATATTTTGACTTTCTTAGAAAAAGTGAAATTGGAACTTTAAGTCTTGGATACCTGGACGTGGATGTTTTAGATATAAATTTAAACGAACTATGGCTACTTTAAGTTACGTACAAAACCTGGACGTCAGTGTCTTGTGGATGAATTAATAACAAATATGGCTACTTTAAGTTAAAACTACCCCTTTTCCCGTTTAGCCTATCCTGTGAGATATTAAAACAATGTAATAATACAAAGTGTTGGAGGTCGTTACGGAATCAGTCACACCACAATGACCATTAAGTGTAACGCCATACTGTTCATATACAATAAAGTGAGCTATGAGGAAGATTTTGTCAAGACAGTTATACTGCAGCCTACTCTCATATCAAATTCCAATTATTAAAGCGTGAACGCCAATGACAATGCAAAATAAACAAGACATAGATATTGAGAGAGAGAGAGAGAGAGAGAGAGAGAGAGAGATTACTTGCTATTCTTATATATCAAAAGCATTATTTCGATAAAAAGTAAAACAAATCCAACACAAATTTAATTGCATCCGGTTTCTAAACCCCGATACAAATTTCTGATTTATAATTTTTAATATAATGCCTCTTGGCCACAAAGTTTGTATTTAACCAGAACGAAACAACGTCAATACATAAACCCGGCCCTCACAAATTTACACTGGTTTCCAGTTAAACAAATAGTTGTTTTTAAAATATCTCTTTTAACTTACAACTGTAATGTTGCTCCAGGTTACTTAAACGGTGAAAGTGGCAAGACTAGCTGTAATATTCTGTACTTTTGGTAATTTATCTATAAGCTTTCATGGTAACCCAACTAAAAGTAAATTAAAATTATCTAATCGTGAAGCTATCGGATAATTAACACGTGACTTGCTATTTTACCTATATTTCTGATATTA
Source organism: Patella depressa (assembly GCA_948474765.1). Taxonomy (NCBI): domain Eukaryota; kingdom Metazoa; phylum Mollusca; class Gastropoda; family Patellidae; genus Patella; species Patella depressa. The sequence continues at coordinate 6,896,584 of OX419715.1, read as the reverse complement.
AAATACCACAGTTTATAAATATTATTTACTTGAGCACCTGGGTGGGGTGGGGGTACCATGTACAAATTTACTAAATTGCTGCTTGAGCCTAATAACAAATATTCCGTTTGGTCATCATTTAGGAGATGAACACTTCCTGTTACGTATTTAGAGGGGGTTTATTGTCCATTTAACCATGCTTGAATCATTAGAACACGAGACGCGATAGCGTCGAGTTGTTCTAATGGATAATTCAAGCATGGTTTAATGCACATTCCTGAAGCAATGGCCCGAGAAATCCCTCTCTGGCCATTGCTGAAATAGCGTCTGTTTCTTGAACTTATGCGGGAGTGTGTCTATTCTTTCCGTTCAATGAAAGCTATCACATAAGTACAGCAACATGGCAGTCCTTCGTTTAATTTGAACAGTGATTTAAGGTATTAAAAACGGTGAAAGTATGTTCGTTTCCAAACAGTATTGTTTACATTTCATTCGACTTGATAGCCTCGTTTGTCACGCAATTAGTTTTACTGCAGTATTCTGCTATGCACAGGTTAATTAGGCATAATAAAATCGTGAGCCATGACGTAACGTTATGTAAACATATTTGGTCCAATATTGGCACTCGTTTTAAATGTAAAGCTTTTGTAGGGCAGCTAGTGTTTGGTTGGTAGACGGAATACTGACCAAACAAGATTTAAAACAACAATATCCACTCATAATGTCAGTGTGTAGTGGGATTACCTCTAATCAAACGAAACGCTGCGCGGAGTATGGGTTACACGGACAATAAACCCCGATAAATATGTAACAGGAACGTGTTTTTATCGATATTGTAGCTCAAATATTTAGGGATTTCCTTAGGAACTATTTAGGAAACATTTTTACACCTTTTTAAAAAGCCGTTATTTGCCCACGTGCTTGCGTTTATTTTTCAAAATATGTGAGCGGCTCTGGCAAAAACAGGCTTTTCTTGGAAAATTTCAAAATTGAGATTCTGGTAGATTTGGATTCCCCACACCAAGAGCTTTCTAAACTTGAATAAATTTTTGAAATCGGATGAAAATTCGATAAGTTATACCCTTTTCTGCGTTAGAACTCAGCAGAATGAGAAATTAAGAAAATGGCCGCCAAAAATAAAGATTGAAGAAAGTATTTATCTCATTCAAAAGTCCATAGCAACCAAGCTTATAAATCCATCAAATGACTTGAAAACTGCCACAGTCATAGCTCCGATCATGTTCAAAATGAAGCCAATCCCACCAAATCTGTCCTAATGTACAATGAGGTTTTTTTTTATCAAGTTAAAACCAATTCAATAGCACGCAAGGTTTTTTTTTTTACCAACCGATTCATTTTCCTTCTTTCGTGTGTATGTGTAGGACAGCCCACTAGCCCAAGTTCCAGAGAAGGGTGTTTAGGAAATCTGACTATAGGCCTGGTGACAAGGCGGGATCAGTCATCCATAGGCCTAATATACTCCAAATTTATAATGTCACCAATGAGTAGGCCTATGACCTATATCTAAACGACCATGCATAGGACCTCTATAGAATGCATATTTCATGCAAGTAGGTCAACGAACAGACGATCTTTGCCGTGCTAGAGTAGTGCAATAGGCCTACAGCACCGGCCCGAGAGTTTTATTTATTTTATTAATTTAGTAATAATTGACTGCATATGAACTAACGAAGACGAAAAGTAATCTTCAAACAACTTCTCCGTCACCGAAGCCAAATTCACGGGTGGAATTTAGCACACGAGCTATTCTTGTGGTAGAATTGGCGGCAGACATTATTTTTCACACGTATATAGTTCGAAGTAAGTCAAGCAATGTTATGACACTGGTTTAATCGTAGAACTGTACACGATCTATGGTTTAGTGACTGCTTCCGTTTCTCTCGTGCCGTAAAACGCAAGTACATCTTAGCGCATGCGCAAGAGAAGATTGACCAATCAGCGTGTTCGAAAGAGCCACGACCTAGCAACAAAACGTCATTGTTTACAGCTCTTAATAGTCTGCAAGCTTTGATACTACTGTCCATTACACAACTATGAATCTGCATAAATTTACCATATTTGGAAAGTTGACGCCAGGGGGCGGAGTTTGATAGAAGTACTGTCGCAATAGAGCCAGAGGAAATACTTCAAAACAATGTCCGATTTTTGTTATTTTTTTTTTACTTTTAATTGGATAATAACATAACTTCTGAATGGATACCTTGACAAATCTCGTCAAAAATACAACTTTAGAGTTGAATTCCACTTTCTCTTTTTCAGGGATGAAAGATAAATGTATTTTCGATCTATTTTTGGCCGAAACACATTTTAGACAAAAATTTTATTTTGAAACGTATATTGGCCATAGCTTAAAATAAGCACCAGCGAGAACCACCTGTTTTCGCCAGAGGCAATCACATATTCTCAATCTCAATAAAGATTTAGGCCGTCCTGGCTTTCCTTCAAATTTAAAATTCTGGATTCTCGAGTGGCTAGTAAATGAATTATGAAAGAAAATGTTATTCGGATATCGATACAAGATTTTTTTTAACGTTTGAAGATTTTTTAAAAGAACGGGAAATTAGTCTTACTGTGGCATTTAACGAGACGGGTGTTAGCGTGATAGAAATAATTCCGGCCTGTTATCCGAGACTAAAAGAGGAGTAACTCTTGGCAACAAAGATGGCTTCGCTTCGTGAGTTTCATGTAAGTTTTCAGTCTTTATTATTTTATTTGCAGCTAGTTCTTGTTCAAACAATTGCATTTTGTACGTACGTCCTCAAAAATACCGTATAAAACTATGACAGTGATGGCTAGCTTAAGATTTCAAGTGGTTGCTATGTATATGTAGCAGGATCGATGGACGACAGACTATCCACATTCCAGGTCGTGAGTATAACCACAAAGAGACAACAGGAACACCACAAAACAGTTTATTTACACAGGATTATATACAATAGATCAAAAGATGAATAGACGAAAAGAGCACTGAACTAATAAAAAGAATGGAATTAGTTTATATACAAAAAGGGGTGTACATATAGCTTATAAGGACTATTAACTATTTATAATTATATATAGAAATATATTGCCTATTACAGGTAATATTAAAAGAATCAGAACTATTATACATGTAATACATATAATAAGGAAATATATAAAAACGTACCCTGAGAAAGGTGCTCTTAATATATAAGGAAAAGGAAGAACTAGAAGAGCAGGAAACCCATATACAAATTATGAAAATAGCGAAACACTGAAAGATAAAACAAACACCAAATTAGACACACAGTTTGGAATCTAACTTAAATTATTACTTATGTATTTTTATTGTATTTACTTATTTATAATTTATGCCAGAATAAAACAGTATTTAAATTAAATAGGAATTGTCATATTATTTAGTAATGTCAAGTCAAGTTAAACAAATATAAACCTACCTGAGTTAGTGAAATCGGTGCATCCAAGATGGAGACAGAAGAAAAAGTGACTAAAGGTGAAACAGGATGTTAGGAAAGTAGCTAAGTAACGGAACACTACTCACCATCTTTAAATAGCAACTTTAAACTATACACCTAAGCAATTATAACAACTGGAAATGCAAGACTACATGTACCTGGATATACCGGACAATAGAAACTGACTAAAAGATTTAAAGGGATTATAACACCTAAAAATAATTAAAGGGGCTATTACACCCTACTACGTATACTATTCTGACGTTGTCAACAAATGTTAATTTTGGCATGTTTAGGCCTATATTCAGCTGCTATTTTCGACTCCCTCATTGTTTCATTGTAGTTTGAAGCGGTTTCTTGTGACTAATGACTTATTATTAGGTAGATCATGTTAGCCAGACTTTGGTCAAACCGTGATTTAAAAAAAAAATTCACCTGATTAAGTAAACATTGATTGGTGAGTGAAGCTATATCCTACCAAAAAAGAAAATAAATTTGTCCATACTGTGACTGCCTAGTTACGAATATATTTAGATGCTTGAAAACGGTTTTAATTAATTTATGACTGATTTTCTACTGTTTTATGTATTTCAGAATTGTGTTTTCATAAAAGATGATGTTTGAAAATGGTGTTATAGTCATATGTGCAGAATTTCTTGAAGATATTTGCCAATAAAGATTTGAGTTGAGGAAGATCATTGGAGCACACAAATGAAAAAAAGTACACTGTAATATTTATACGCGTCTTGGGTCCTAATGATCTCAGGACATGTCTATCGAGGAAATTTCTAATTTGTGCTACAATCACCTTTAGAAAGTTCTTTGACATCCATTTCCTAATTTCACTTGTACAGTTATCAAGTTGCAGTTTTGGTAAATTGAAATACAATTAGGTGCAAAAGAAATATATAATTGAGTACCATCTGCATACAAACGAAAACTTAGACCATATTTTCCGACAACATCCCCAAATGGTGACGCATAAAGGGTAAATAAAATAGAACCTTGAGGAACCTCAGATGATAAAACAGATTCAACCCACGATTTACAATTGACCAAAATACACTTCTACCAATATGGCAGCTTTCTAAAAGATTTAATACAGAGCCACAAATACCGAATTTACAATTTAAACGCATACAAGGACCTATCTGGACGTAAGCGGTAGATAATTCAAATAAAATTTTTAAAAAATGGCACATGTACATTGCCTATAATCAATTTCCAGTAAACTATCATTTGAAACCAGGGTTTGAGATGTCTCGGTACTGTACAAGTTTCTAAATAAACAGAAATCTCTAAATTCTCAGTCTTATTAAAGCAGTATAATCAATAGTTGTATTTAAAATATCTAGTTCAGTTCTTATTCAAAAGTAATTCGATAATAAAATATGAGAGCTCAGAGAGACGGAGAAAACAGGGGGTTTAACGTCCACTCGACACAAACTAGGTCATTTCGGGACTAACATATGGTTTAATTTTATTTCAATAATTCGCTGCACGTAGGGGTCTTTAGCAGTGAGAGGAAACCAGAATGTCCGGAGGAAACCCACGAAGTTGAGAAGGCGCCCCTATCTCCATGCCACATACGCTCACACCAGGGATCGAAACCACGGCCGCAAGCCAGGGGCCTGTTTCACGAAATTTTAACTAAGATACAATCCAAATTTTAGTAATTTGATTGGATAATATTAGATTGATTTTAGGGCTTAGCCAATAAAGATTGGAGTATCTGCTAAAATCAGGATTTTATTTTTAGTTAAGATTTCGAGAAACAGGACCCTGAGCTCAGCATTATGTCTCAATAATGAATTTACAACTTTATACAGGTCTTGTTGACTATTAACACCAATTTCTATTTTATCAGAGTAAAATTTAATTTTAACATCATCAATTAATTTATACACATTGTTTTTTTTCATAAATTTATAAAACTATTTATTGCCATTTGAGACGAATAGTAAATGTTTTCGTTTTATATGGGAACAACATGAGTCCAAATTTAAAGTGATGCCGGATTGCTTTTTCTTGTATACCTTCAATACTTTGAATCCCATTGGAATTTGAGTTGGCGATTTGCGCTTTATTTTATTAATGTCAAGTGTTTAAAACCCTATATATGTTAAGTCTTCTTGTCAGTTGTAATTTCTGGATATTGCTATTAAAAATAACGGGAAAATATTAATTTCTCCGAAACACAGAGATTTTTTCATTTAAAGTCACATAGATTAGTTATCACAGGATTGGCAATATCGAGAATATGTACACGGGTTGAAGAGGAAACTTGTTGAGCGAAAGATCTATTATTCAACATTTCACAAAAATCAAACACGGTAGAGTCATTGGAATCATCAACATGAAAATTAAAATCCCCCACATAAAAGTGCAGCACCTTGTCATAACCAGCTTATCCATAAATAATCCGAACTCTTCAAAAAATTTTGGACACAATTTGCTATAGACGGGTGTTAAATTATTATTTGAAAGAAAACTGCAGTGAACAAGCCAAAATTTCGAAAGAATCAAAACGGATTTTCTTACAATTAATAGATGACTTAAATATAAGTACTACACCTCCGTCTCATGAATCTCTAGAAAATCCATCGAGTACTAAAGCTACTAAAGCCATTATGCAGCCACGTTTCAGTTATTCCACAAACATCAAGCATATATTATGCCAGTGTACTGTCCACGAATTCCTCTGGAATCTTGCACTCGCTATTATAGGGTCACAGAATCTATCTTATTGTGGCACGTGTCCTGTTCTGGCAAATTTCATCAGTTTAGCAGCCTCAAAATTCTTCATGTTGAAATCGCTCTTAAGACTCTCTTCGTTTAGTTCTAATAATAAATCACCGTCCATCTGAGCGTCTTTAAAACATTTAACATATTTACTCAGTTTTAATGTTTCCAGATTATCAGCTAGTTCCTGGATGCCTAAGCCTTTAACATGATCAGATCTTTGTAAAGACGTGGTTTGGGACGATTTGACGGCATCGAGACCTCTATCGTCTATAAGACCACCTTTGTTATTGGGTTGAAAAGGGTAAGAAACGCTCGACCGATATGTTCGAGCAGGAACGGGAGGAGGGGCGACATCATCTTGTTGTGGGGTAAGATGCGAATACTCTTGGCCGTCACCTATCGCGTGAAGCTGCGCGTACGTTGACTGTGTCTGCTTCTGTTCAATACGATCACGAAGCTCTTGAACGCATGACATTGTAGCGGAATCTTTTCGCTTCTGATTAGTAGCACGGTATTTGATGAAATGATTTGGTTCGATGTAGTCGTAGACATTTTCTGTTGAGCTCGAGATAATGTCCGGGGAATACACAGCAATATCTGAAGAAATAAACACATCAATGAATGTAATGATAAAACTGAAAAACGAAAATAAAATGAAATGAAATTTGCTTTAACGCCCGACTCTTCATCGAACGTCAATTTTCATGGCTTCTGTTTACATGCAAGTCAGTGGGTAGGCTACATGGGATTCCAGGAATGCCACTGACAAGACGAAGCCACACTTGAAGATTCTGAGGAACATTCTCAACCGACACCAGGACATCGCATTCTGGTCATCCGTGTTACTGATCCAGTGCCTTACTGGGCTATTTACAGACCCAACTGGGCCTCGAAACTCTGGACCTCCATGTTAATGACCCAGTTGCCCAACTGTTCTGCACCGACAGGGCTATTCACACACCCCACTGAGCCTCGAAACTATGGACTTCCATGTTAGTGATGAGCTGTCAAAACAGAATTAAAACGGGGTATAACATCCAACTGTCCTGCACCGGCTGGCCGAATGAAGATGGGCATTTTATACTCTTAAATTCAAACTGGCAAGGGTTCTTTTACAAGGCGTAGAGGAAGTTTTCGCGGCCAATACAAGGATCACGCATTGGAAACACGGAAACAGAGAAAAGAAATTCCATTTACCTGAATTTCCACCGGTTAATCCATACATAATGCCGTTTGCTACCTTGTTCATTTTCCGTTGAAAAGCTGTGAATACCGGCCGTGATTGACCTTTGATACCAGATACTACAGACACTTTCACAGTCCGTAGGTAGATCGGGACAAAAAGTACCTCTTCATCTAAATGACCTATTATATAATCAAACACGGATAATGTAGATCGTGCTTCATCTGACCAACCTTTAATATAATCTAACATTGTCTAGGTACTGCTTCATTTAATTGACCTGTAATATAATCTAACGCCAAATAGGTACTGTTTCATTTAATTGACCTATAATATAATCAGACGCCATATAGGTACTGATTCATATGATATACCTATATATAACTTAAAGCTGTATAGGTACTGCTTTATCTAATTCACCTATACTATAATCTAACCCTGTATAGGTACTGCTTCATCTGATATACCTATATATAACTTAAAGCTGTATAGGTACTGTTTGATCTAACCCATCTACAATATAATATAACGCTGTATAGGTACGGATTCATCTATAATATAATCTAACACTGTATAGGTAGATCGTACTCTAATATAATCTAACATTGTCCAGGTAGATCATGATGCTTCATCTAATCTACCTGTAATACAATCTAACGCTGTATAGGTAATGCTTCGTCTAATATACCTATAATGTAATATACCTATAATGTATAGGTACTGCATCGTCTAATATATCTTTAATAAAATCTAACACTGTCTAGGTAGGTCGTGCTTCATATAAATGCATGGGAGAGATTTCTGTGAAAACATTAACCGACCTTCATTGATACCCTAATAGACTGACCTTCATTGATACTATTAGCTATTGTATATACTGACCTTCATTGATACTATTAGCTATTGTATATACTGACCTTCATTGATACTATTAGCTTACAGATATACTGACCTTCATTAATACTATTAGCTAATATATATATACTGACCTTCATTGATATTATTAGCTAATAGACTGACCTTCATTGATACTATTAGCTAACAGATATACTGACCTTCATTGATACTATAGCTAATATATATATACTGACCTTCATTGATACTATTAGCTATTAGATATGTTTCATCGTAGATATTAGTAAGATTCAACACCCCGAACACGCCTATTGCTTGTATTGCCTGGCCAATATGTAACGAATATCCGTCAGGTGGCTTACAAAATTCTATTCTAATCGGTAAGATGTTCTTCTCCACTATTTTACGTAGACTCTCCTCGCGACCATCTGAAACATAAAGGTCTTGTACTTTTCAATCTGATTCAAATACAAATGTAAATCTATATTTGGGGGATGGGATGGCCTAGTGGTCTAGACTGTCGCGCTTCGACCTCCAGCTGGCTTGCGGCTGTGGTTTCGATCCCTGGTGGGAGCGTATGTGGCATGGAGATAGGGGCCCCTTCTCAACCTCGTGGGTTTCCTCCGGGCACTCCGGTTTCCTCCCACTGCTAAAGACCCCTACGCGCAAGCGAATTATTGAAATAAAATTAAACCATATGTTAGTTCCGAAATGACCTAGTTCGTGTCGAGTGGACGCTAAACCCCATCTCTCTCTCTCTCTATTTTCGACGAAATTTTAAACTATAAAAAACAAAACGAAATAGGATCTGTGATTCAATCAGATTGCGCTCTTTTAAAATGAAATATTAAAATGAAATGGTAAACGTTCCAGTTCTCTGCTCAGGCTGAGTTAATAATGACGGGCATATTCCAGGAGGGAATCTTTGCCTGTGCAGTAGGCCGTTGTGCCGCTGCCTGGGCAAGATTTTCCTCATAGAATTCTGTATGGCCGTCTTTATCAACCCAGGACATTAAACACCATTTCAATTCATTTCCCTTAATTGGATTTGTAGAATTCCGCTCTTTTTTTACTGCCGTCTACAAACTTTTTGTTGCTGACCCTCTAATGGATCAAATGAGTTTAATCAAAATAGGCTAATTCTTTAAGGCGGTTTTTTCTGGCTGGACCGTCTCCTATACATGATGATATCCATGGAAACCAAGGCACCTAGGCTGATAAGGCCACACCCTTCTCTCTATACGGAACCCACGTGCGATTTCTACATGTGTCCTATGAGCTAGTATAATCTTCAGAATAAAGTGTTTCCATTTAATTTATATTTCTCAACAGTGGACGTTCAGTATGAGTTTTTCTAAACAACATTTATTTACCGAAACTGGAATGGAGATCAGGCATAATCCTATAGACCCCCTCTCCATCAAATTACAAACATAATTATATATTGAAGTACAGCATGTATGTTACAACAGCGACGTGAAGTTAGCTTGTGGTTCGTTATGTTGTTCGTCATTCCCCGGATATGGAATAAGTAATATAATAAGGCGTTTTTATAGATAATTCGCATGGAATGGGTTATGGGCCTAATTCATTAATAACACTTCAAAGTCTTAGGAAATAGATTCCAACAAACCGTGATTCTACCTGAATAAAGAACTGTTTCCTATTGGCGAACAACGAACTGTTTCCTTTTGGCGAATATCGAACTGTTTCCTATTGACGAATGACGAACGACAAACTAGTTGGTAAAGCGTCGTACTTGATTGTAAGTTTAAAAAATTGATTTTACCTTTCTTTTTAATTTTTGCAGTAACTGGATAATCCACAGGAATACTAAGATGGCGCCCGTATGTATCCTTAGCAACCACCCGGCGTTGTTTGGAATAGGAATGAATCCTCATGGTCTTAGAAAAAGAAATAATCGTGTTCACAATTGTAAAATCTTTTAAGCATATTTAGCAAAATCACAGAGTATGATGACCGGACATCTTCCTAACTTTGTGTCGATAATTCAATAATTGCAAAGTGGATGGCCGAATGGTTAGCACTTGCGCGCTGTATCATAAGGTCTGCCATTCAGTCATCTGGCGTGTTTACGAATCCACTGTTGTACGTGACAAGGAGTTGGTTTGCCTGTCCAACCTCGTGAGTTTTCTCCGGTTTTCCCCCACTGCTAAAGACACCTACGTGCAAGCGCAAGATGTGTTAGTCCCGAAATCACCTAGTTTGTGTCCAGTAGATGTTAAACCCCATCTCCCTCTCTCTCTCTCCCTCTCTCTCTCTCGCGCGTGTGCGACACTCGCTGTAAATAATATATAATTTCAATATCGTTTTCAATATAATTTTCCTTCACAATATCTATGTTTGAACTATTATTTACAGAATTGTCGCCTCTTTAACACAATCTTACATAATGCATCTTCAAATGATCAATATGAGTGCGGGTTGGGATGGCCTAGTAGTCTAGAGTGCCGCGCTTCGACCTCTAGCTGGCCGGTCACCTCTGGCTTGCGGTTGTGGTTTCGATCCCTGGTGTGAGCGTATGTGGCATGGCGATAGGGGCGCCTTCTCAACCTCGTGGGTTTCCCCCGGACACTCCTGTTTCCTCCCACTGCTAAAGACCCCTACGCGCATGCGATTTATTGAAATAAGATTGAAACCGTATGTTAGTCCTAAAATGACCTAGTTTGTGTCGAGTGGACGTTAAACCCCATTTCTATCTCTCTCTCTCTCTCTCTCTCTGAAGTAAAATATAAGTGACATTTTTCCTCTTGATTTTTAATTACATATCTGAATAATACTCACGTGACCAGTAGAATATGTATCTATATCATTGTCACCATAGTGACCCTGTCTAACCTGTATTATAACAGGCAGACGATGGCCAAATTTCTCATAAACATCTCGTATTGACAACGATTCGCTGTTTAATTCAAACTGTACTTCAGTCGCCATCTTGGTTCTTCCCTGCAGTTGAATCCTGGGAAATAAAATGCAATGCAGTTGAATTATGGGAAATAAAATGCAACGCAGGTGAATCCTGGGAATTAAAATCCAACGGAGTTGAATCCTGGGAATTCAAATGCAATGCAGGAATAATGAGGCGCCCAAAACGACGTGATCTGTCGGATCCCCTATCCTTGAAATTCGAATAATAATTAAGGACTATGAATTAAGAATACTGAATAAATGAACTGAAATGAAATGAAATGGGGTTTAACGTCCTACTTTTCTGTTCAGAACTGGGCTAATGGGGGAAATTTTGCCCGGGCAGCGGCACTACGGTCTACTCTTATATCGAATTCAAACTGTCAAGGGATCTTTTATGTGCATGCCAATGTGTACAAGGGACCTCGGTTTAACGTCCCATCATGTTTCTGTTTCACTGGCAACGGGGAACCACGTCGGAAATTCTGAAGAACTTTCTCGGCCAATGTAGGGATCGGACCCCCTACCTACAGGCCAGCGCCCCCTCCCGATCCCCAAACACTGAATAAAGAGCTGTCTGGTCTTCCATAGTGTATGATGTATCTATCTTTATTTTGTTTGTTGATTATATCTGCTTGGCTGTGTATTGTTGACAAGAGAGCTGTCTGGTCTTCCATAGTGTATGATGTATCTATCTTTATTTTGTTTGTTGATTATATCTGCTTGGCTGTGTATTGTTGGCAAGAGATCTATACAGCTCAAGAACCTCGGAGGCTCAGTGAGTAAGACACCTACGATCTCTGTATTGGACGAGATAGTTCCGCGGTATTTCAAATTGTGTTTCATATTGGTGTGCACGTAAAAGAACCATTGGCAATTGGAATTCGAAATGAAAGTAGGTCTTAGCGACGCTGGTCGGGCAAAAATTTCCTCATAGTATGATGATCTATGCTCGTCTACATTAGACCAGAAGGGCGTTAAACCACATTCGTTATACAGCTGGATCGTCTCAAAACCGACATTCAAAAAGAAGGACAGGGGGCCACGGTGGCCCAGTGAGTAAGACGTTGGCCGAAAAGTTCATCCTCAACTTCATATTCTTAAACAGAAAGATTGGTATTCTGTCAAGAGTATAGTAAGAGATAGAGAAATGGGGTTTTACGTCCACTCGACACAAACTAGGTCATATGGTTTCATTTTATTTCAATAACATATGGTTTCATTTTATTTCAATAATTCGCTTGCGCGTATGGGTCTTTAGCAGTGGGAGGAAATCGGAGTACCCAGAGAAAACCCACGAGGTTGGACAGGCGACCCTACTCCTTGCCACGTACAGCCGGGGATTTGAAACCACACCGGTTAACTCAATGACAGGCTTTATGATACAGCACGCACCAAGAGTATAGCATAGATAAATAATACAGTAGTTATTACCTATATTTAGAATAACACCAATATTGCTTGTGTATTGTTTTGTTTTAGCATTATGGGGTCATTCAGCTGACAGGCACCGACAGAGCCGGTCATTAGCAATATGAGGACACTCAGCAGACAGCCGCCCTCAAGACTAAACATTAGCAATATGAAGTCACTCAGCGGACACATTCGTGAAGACCGATCATTAGCAAAAGCAGGTCAATCAGCAGTCATCCACTTTCAAGACCGGTGGTTTGCAGAATTGGGTCACTCAGCAGACAGCTTCCGTCAATTTGAGGTCACTCAGCGGACACAGTCGAGAAGACCGATCATTAGCAATAGCAGGTCAATCAGCAGTCATCCACCGTCAAGACCGGTCATTTGCAGAATTGGGTCACTCAGCAGACAGCTTCCGTCAATTTGAGGTCACTCAGCGGACACAGTCGTGAAGACCGATCATTAGCAATACCAGGTCACTCAGCAGACAGTCGCCAACAAGACTAGTCATTAGCAATGTGGATAGCGGGCATTAGCAATATGAGATCACCAAGTAGACAGCTGCCGCCTAGACTGGTCAAAGAATATAAACATACATAATGCAAGCGCTAAATCTGCCTATTACAGAATTACAGACCTTTCTTTAGGCCTGAAATGTTATCTAAATCATTATATACATTAATTAACTTATCCAGACCATAATCCAGCCTCGATGTCATAGCTAGCCTGCGATATTCAGTAGATTATGATCTGATTCGATGCATAACTTTCTTTAACTTATCTCCCGTGATGCATCTTTAAGTCAATGCGCGGTATATCATTTATTGTCATTCGTGTGACTTTATCTACAGTACGACTATCAATCTGTTTCACAGAGAATTACTTACGAATTAACTCTGTAACAGATAGTGTCCACAGCATGTGCGTTGACTGCAGTCATTGGCTCAACGGCTCGTGCAATGTTTACTTAACACCTAACTGCTTCGGGCAAAATGACGCATTTTACTCATTTTAATACCCATTTACACTTAATAGGAAATATTTTTTAACTTCAATTACTTCAAACGTCTTTATTTATTTTTCTGTTACCTCAAAAAAATGTTTGAGAATTTAATTTGTCGGAGTAAAAAAGATAAAATGCCGTACTTATTAAGCCTCGTCGATGTCATGCTTATCAGTGATTGTAGCGGCCAAGCGAATATTCACTGCGGGATCAGTTTGTACGACTATACCCATACATTGTCTGTTTGATGTGTCTTTTGGATTCCCCTTACTATGGGTTGACGCCCACTGCTATACGTGGTGTTGTGTTGTCCAGTAGAACCAGCCGGCCACTAAACTCCATCCGTAAATAAACAACAAAATCTTACCGTTAAAATAACTCGCACCCTGCTTAAATATAACATGGATCAACTTAGCTACAAATACATAATCTTCTTATTCTATTTAGCCCGTTGTCATATTCATTACATTGTGTTACTAGTATATCTTTTATCATGATAACACGGCCTGATAAACACGTCACTTTAAAGGCGCTAAACACATTTGCTTTAGTTCAAACTGTATCATTTGTTATGCTTATCGTTAATCGTATAGTAGATGATGAGTGATCTAGTCCTTTAACTCATGCGCGTGAAATCACAGGGTCTATAATTGCGCCGAGGTTCCGAGGTTTCGATTCACCGATTGAACTTGACGAGGAGTAGGGGTGCCTGCCCAACCTCGTGGGTTTTCTCCTGATTCACCGGTTTCCTCCCACTACCAATTTGCAAAGACTTCCACGCGAAAGTGAACTAGTGAAATAAAGTTGAAACATGTTTTAGTTGCGATATTATTATTTTGTGTCGGGTGAACAATACATCCTCTCTCATGAAGATTTGACAAGTTGAAATGGGAGTTCACGTCGGGGGTTAAACGAACGGCGTTTTAACCTATGACGTCAGATTTACAACTGTAACGCAATTTTAAAAAAAAATAGTCAAATTCTGGCTGGGATTACTGAGCAAAATGGTCATTCATTGTATACGTGCGAAAAAAAACCCCAGCTACCATTTAATTTTCGTACGTTAGTTACGTACGCCCTATAACCCTGTCTATAGATCCGCATGCGTTATCACCCAAAATCACAGCTCCAGTCGACCCCTTCTAGCACGTGACTATGAGAGAGAGAGAGAGAGAGAGAGAGAGAGGGTCATTTCGGGACTAACATATGGTTCAATTTTATTTCAATAATTCGCTTGCGCGTAGGGGTCTTTAGCAGTGGGAGGAAACCGGAGTGCCCGGAGGAAACCTACGATGTTGCGAAATCGCCCCTATCTCCATGACACATATACTCACACCAGGGCTCGAAACCACAGCCGCAAGCCAGAGGTGACCGGCCAGCTAGAGGAACGTGACTATGAGCTTAGCCTCGTGGGTCCGTGGGTCTAACAACTGCTATGTACACGTACAAATTATTGAAATAAAATCATTCCATATATAAATCCTGATACGACCTAGTTGTCTGATATGGGCGTGATACATGTACTCCATTGCTCTTGATCACTGAGAGAGGGCCTTTAACAGGTTGTGAAAACGTACTGTATACATAATGATCAACCAGGAAGGTCGTTATGTCATGTTATTCTTTAGTCTATATAATATCATAGTTGTTATATAGGTCTACATGTACGACGAAACATTAAACATTAAACATAAAGCGCAGAGTCAATAACGAAATATACACGCTTTCATAAGATAAGATAAGCTTTGTATAACATCATGAATTTATGATGTAAGATATAAGTTTAAAATAACCTGTGATTAGGGCCAGGGCCGTATATAGCAGGAGTCCAGGGGATACATTGCACCTGTGATTAGGGCCGGGGCCGTATATAGCGGGGGTCCAGTGGATACATTGCACCCCCAGAAAAAGAAGGCGCCCCTACGGGATTACTTGCTAGTGACTTTTGTTTGAGCTAGTTCCCGCGCTCAGTAACAACTGGGCGTTCTATTGGCGCCCCGCCACTCTGCTGCACCCCCACTTTTAAAATCCTATATACGGCCCTGCTTAGGACTTATAGTCCTGGGGCCGGTTGCTCAAAGCTCCGTTATCTTTTAACGATCCGTTAACTCCATGTTAACGGATCGTTAACTTTAACAGAGAGAAAGACTGTTGCTGGAAGTCCGGTTAACTTTAATGTGTCGTTAACTTGGCGTTATATTTAAGGGAGGTTTGGGGCTCCACTATCTGTTTAATGATGGCGTTAGTTGGCTGTAGCAAAAAGTCATAGATTACCAATGTAGTTTTCTATAGAACATTCTAGAGGGTTGGGCGATGCGGGCCTATTCCATGTTCTAAATGATGAAATTTTATACTATTCTACAGAATTTTGGTGGACTATAGGAAATAATGGCCCCATAATTCTGTAGTGCAAATCCCATAATTTTTCCTACAGATTTACGCTAAAGTTTCTAAAGGAAAATATAAAGTATTCTATAGTTTTTTCTGTTGTAAATTCTACAGTCATCTTTTTGTCTTTAATCTAGTTTTGTGAACAGACTGCACAGTTGTCTCGCTGTCTTCAGTTTCTTGTTTAAAATATTAACTTCTATGAAGTTGTTATACATGTACATTGAAATTAAAAAATTTAAATTCAGCCAATGAACAAACAGTCTTCTCTTGGATTAACTTTAATGAATCCGTTAGCTAACGGATAATGAAATTGATTTTCCAGCAACAGAAATTTAACCGACCGTTAACAAACGACACGTTACAAAGACAACAATCCGTTAGAGTTTAACGGATCGTTAAAATAACTTAGTTTTGAGCAACCGGGCCCTGGACTCTTTTTCACAAAAACTTAAGCTAAATTCACTACAATAGATTTTAAATAAAATCAAAATAAAATTTTATGCGTTTCACGAAGATTGATTGTAACTTCAAATGCAATTTTAACAGACTTTAGTTAAAATCGCTTGCGCCCGTGTAGTGTACATTACCGCTGTGGGTACGGTACTTACGGAGGAAGCAAATACGCTTCGAAACTGATAACTATTGACAGGTTGAATTAACGGTTGCAATATCAATGGGGGAGAGTTTCATACGTGGGGGAAAGTCGAGTCCCTCTAAACAAACGGATGGACCAACACAAACCCAAACCCTCCAATAGTGACTCGGCTGTCGCCACCCATCTGCTTAACAACCGTCACCACAAAGTGAATTGGTCGCAGGTAAAAACGTACTGGATACACCAGCATGACAAAAGAACGAGGAAAACTCATGAGGCCATCTTAATCGTGACCAAGCCGTTTATCTTCCCAGAGCCTACGACCAGATCATTTAAGTTAAGGCCACCAACACTAATAATAATGTATTTGGTACGATTGTCAACTTTTGTATTAAATTTAATAAAACATAAATGTTATCAAATAATAAATGTTCCAAAAATAAGATACCGCATACTCAAATTATTGGACGTTCACAAATATTAAAATGTTTCAAATACTATAATATTGTTTTACGATGTGATTATAATAATTAAAATGCCACTCTGAGTTAACCCAACGTTCTTATATCATTACAATAACTATAACTTACTCGAAGTTGACTTATATAGTTATTAAAACATTAAGTAATCTGTGTCACCTGTCTATGCAGCTCATTAATTAATAATATTGTTGATTGTACATATATATATTTCAACTGTAATATGTCTCATTTGTACATTGAGTATTTGCTTGAAAACGACTTGTAAAATCTTGTTGAAACGTTGCAGTACAATAAACCAAGCGATTGTATCCATAAAAAGTGTTCTAGTATTATATCACAAATCAATTGCTAAATGCCTCTCAAAGAATAAACTTTATACAGGTCTAGTTGACTATTAACACCAATTTCTATTTTATCAGAGTAAAATTTAATTTTAGCGTCTTTAATTTATTCACATTGTTTTTTTTTTATAAATTTATAAATCTGTTTATTGCCATTTTGAGACGAATAGTGAATGTTTTCGTTTTATATGGGAACAACACGAGTCCAAATTTAGAGTGATGCCGGGTTGCTTTTTCTTGTATACCTTCAATACTTTGAATCCCATTGGAATTTGAGTTGGCGAATTGCGCTTTATTTTATTAATGTCAAGTGATTTAAACCTTCTATATGTTAAGTTTTATTGCCCGTTTTAACCTCTGGATACTAAGATTAAAACGAACCGAAATATAATCCGGTATTAATTTGACGGAGACAATCTCCCGTCAAAAGGCAACACCTATAGTAACTCACCTTTTTCTTATTTTGAGAAAACGAAGGAAAACATAATGACTAAATATTAAACCCCAGCTTATCCATTGATGTGACTATTGAGTTACTAGGTTTTTCTGTGGCGTATTAGGTTAATGAAGGAAGTAGCTAGATTGTGTCATAGGTGTTATGGCTTACAAACTTAAAAGATTGGAATAACTAGTGCAGGAAGGGAAGCACACACGCTCTACAAATTTGATCTTAACTCAATTTTGATAAAAACAGTGAGTTACTGGGTTTTGACTTTCGACGGGAGTAATATGCGTGTGTATTGTCCACGAATTCCTCTAGACTTATTTTAATTGTTCCTGCATGGTGCGGGTCTCCAACACTTGCTATCATAGGACCTCAGAATCTTATTGTGGCACATGTCCTGTTCTGGCAAATTTCATCAGTTTAGCAGCCTCATAAGTCTTCATGTTGAAATCGCTCTTCAGACTTTCTTCGTTTAGTTCCAATAACAAATCACCGTCCACCTGAGCGTCTTTAAAACATCTAGCATATTTACTCAATTTTAATGTTACTAGATTATCCGCTAGTTCCTGAATGCCCAAGCCTTTAACATGGTCCGATCTTTGTGAAGACGTGGTTTTGGACGATTTGATATCATCTCGACCTTTATCATAGGGCTGGGTAGGGTAAGAAAGAATCGACCGATATGTTCGCGCAGGAACGGGAGGAGGGGCTAAATCATCTTGTTGTGGTGTAAGTTGCGAATACACTTGTCCATCACCAATCGCATTAAGCTGCGCGTATGTTGACTGCTGTGTCTGCTTCTGTTCAATACGATCACGAAGCTCTTGAACGCATGACATTGTAGCGGAATCCTTTCGCTTCTGTATTGCAGCACGGTATTTGATGAAATGATTCGGTTCAATGTAGTCGTAGACATTTTCTTTTGAGCTAGAGATAATGTCCGGGGAATACACAGCAATATCTGAAAAAATAAACACATCAATAATGTAATGATAAAACTGAAAAACGAAAATAAAATGAAATGAAATTTGCTTTAACGTCCAACTCTTCATCGAACGTAAATTTTCATGGCTTCTGTTTACATGCAAGTCAGTGAGTAGGCTACATGGGATTCCAGTGCCTTGTTGGAATACTCACCCACCCAACTGGGCCTCGACACTATGGACCTGCATGTTAGTGACCCAGTGCATTACTGTTCTGTACCGATTGAGCTATTCACACACCCTACTCTGGACCTCCATGTTAGTGATACAATGCCTTACTGGTCTCCATCGACTGGACTATCCACACACCTTACTGAGCCTCGAAGCTATGTACTTCCATATTAATGATGAGCTGTCAAAACGGGGTTTAACAGCCCACCTTTCTGCACCGGCTGACCGAATGAAGATGGGGATTTTCCCAGACAGTGGCAACACTAACTACTTTTAATTTGTAACTAGCAAGAGTTATTTTAAGTGCACGCCAATATGTAAACGGAACTATACGTAGCCCCTTGCCACCGCCAGCTGTCAGACACCACTGACAGGGATCACACATTGGAAATATGGAAACAGAGAAAAGACATTCCATTTACCTGGATTTCCACCGGTTGATTCATACATAATGCCATTTGCTACCTTGTTCATTTTCCGTTGAAAAGCTGTGAATACAGACAGTGGTTGACCTTTCATACCAGATACTACAGACACTTTCACAGTTTGTAGGTAGATCGGGACAAAAAGTACCTCTTCATCTAAATGCCCTATAATATAATCAAACAAGGATACGGTAGATCGTGCTTCATCTAACCCACATATAATATAATCTAACATTGTCTAGGTAGAATCTAACGCTGTACACGTACTGTTTCATCTAAAATCCGAATACATTAACCGACCTTCATTGATACTATTAGCTATTATATATACTGACCTTCATTGATACTATTAACTAATAGATATACTGACCTTCATTGATACTATTAACTAACAGATATACTGACCTTCATTGATACTATTAACTAATAGATATACTGACCTTCATTGATACTATTAACTAACAGATATACTGACCTTCATTGATACTATTAGCTAGAAGATAAGTCTCATCGTAGATATTAGTAAGATTCAATACGCCGAACACGCCTATCTCTTGTATTGCCTGGCCAATATGTAACGAATACCCATCAGGTGGTTTACAAAATTCTATTCTAATCGGCAAGTTATTCTTTTCCACTATGTTACGTAGACTATCTTCTCGACCAGCTGAAACATACAGTTCTTGCACTTTTAAAATGAAATATTGAAATGAAATAGTTAACGTCCTAGCGGTTAATAAAGACAGGCACACGCCAAGAGAGAATATTTGCCTGTGCAGTAGGTCGTTGTGCAACTGTATGGGTAAGATTTCCCTCATCACATACTGTATGGCGTATGTCCGTCTTTGTTAACACAGGACTTTATGTTAAACTCCATTTCAATTCATCCCAGCGCCTTTTCTTGGATTCCTATAATTCCGTCCCGTTTTTACTGCCCTTGACAAACTCTTTGATGCTTTCCCTAATGGATCAGATCATTTTAGTCAAAAATGACCAGTTTCAGGGCCAACCAACCACTAATTCTTTAAGGAGGTTTTCTGACTGGACCTTCCCCGAACGTAATTGTCCATCATATGATGATATCCATGGAAACCAAGGCACCCAGGTTGTTGATATACCGAATAACGAACTGTTTCCCATAGGTGAATGACGAACAACAAACTTATTAGTTTGTAAAGCGTCGTACTTGATTGTAAGATTTTAGATTTTGATTTTACTTTTCTTTTCAATTTTTGCACTTTTCGATCTGATTAAAATACAGATCTATATTTCGTTGTTTTATATTTTCGATGGGTGACAAGTAAACCGAAATTTTGAACTATAATAAACGAAACTAAATAGGATCTACGTCTTGATTGTGCAACTTTAAAATGAACTATGAAAATGAAATAAAATGGAGTTTAACTCGTAACGTCCAATGGTAAAGACGGGGGAAATCTTTGACCGGACATAAAGGTAGACCGTTGCTCCGATGTCCAGATATGGAATAAGTAATATAATAAAGGCGCTATTATAGGGAGTTTTTTTTTAATGATCCTAATTAGTTTATAACTCTTCAAAGTCTTGGGGAAACAGATTCTAACAAGTCGTCTTTCTACCTGAATACCAAGACATTTCCTATTGGCGAATAACGAAGTGTTCCCTATTCGTCCATGGGTCAGATTTTCATTACCAAATTGATGAATAAATTCAACCATGATCTTCAGTTAGCCTGGTGCCTGACGTGTTCAAATTAAGTTGATGGACATCCGGGTCAGTTTGCGAAACGCCATATTGTCGGCCATCTTTAAAAATGATCGTCATTTTGTCATTGAAAATGGTGGCCATCTTTAAAAATGGCGCCATTATGTCACTGAAATTGAGCGCGCCAGAGAAACCTTCATAACTCCTCACCTGATTGACCTATTGATATGGAATATGGCTCCAAACTTCGCAATAACATTCTAAATCTGCAGCTGTATGATACATGCGTTTGAATAAATCATACATTTTCCAAATAACCAGATTATTCTGGAAAAACACAACGTTTTGACACTCTTTGTCAAGATTTATTTAATAAGTTTACTATTACATGACGTTCACAGTAATTTTAGCCAAATTATATTGGCGAATACCGAGCACCGTACTTGATTGTAAGATTTAAATTATAAAGAAATTCATTGATTTTACCTTTCTTTTTAATTTTTGCTGTAACTGGATAATCCACAGGAATACTAAGATGGCGCCCGTGTGCATCCTTAGCAACCACTCGACGTTGTTTGGAATATGAGTGAATCATCATCGTCTTAGGAAAGAAAGAATCGTATTCAAAGTTAAAAGTTACGCATATTTTGAAAAAACACAGAATTCAATAATTGTAAAGTGAGACAAGAGACAAGCCGTAAATGCTAAAATATATAATTTCCATACCGTTTTCAACATAATTTTCCTTCTCGTCATCTATTATTGAACTATTATAACGAGAACTGACGCTTCTTTACAAAATCGTACATAATGCATCTTTCGATAAGTTGCAGTTAATGTAAAATATAAGAACTACATGACAGCCCTTCGTTTAATCTGGGTCTTCCCCTCAAACTTTAGACAGTGATTTAAGGTATTAAAAACGGTGAAAGTATTGTTCGTCTCCATACAGTATTGTTTACATTTTATTCGATTTGAAGCCTCGTTTGTCACACAATTTTTCTGTAATATTCTGCTATGCACTGGTTCATTGGGCATATTCAAATCGGGAGTCATGCCGTAACGCTATGTAAACTTATTTGGATCTTTGTTTAAAAGTTAACGATTTTGTTACGCGGTTGGCTATTGGTTGTTAATCGGACTATTGACCAGTTATACTTTGCAACATAAATGTGATCCCACTAAAGCAGTGTTTAGTGGGATTAGCTCTAATCAAACGAAACACTGCGAGGAGTATGTAGTTTGCCGATGGATCAAAACATATTATACCACAGTTATCGCACAAAATAACTGACTATTGTCTTGTTGAATTACACATCTGAATAATACTCACGTGACCAGTAGAATATGTATCTATATCAATGTCACCATAGTGACCCTGTCTAACCTGGATTATAACAGGCAGACGATGACCAAATTTCTCATAAACATCTCGTATTGACAACCATTCGTTGTTTAATTCAAATTTCATATCAGTCGCCATCTTGGTTATTGAGTCATCAGCTTCTGGTATCGTTGTGGTTGAATCCTGGGAATTAAAATGCAATGCAGTTGAATCCTGGGAATTAAAATACAATGCAGTTGAATCCTGGGAATTAAAATACAATGTAGTTGAATCCTGAGAATTAAAAGGCAATGCAGGATTAATATGAGACGCCCAAAACGACGTGATCTGTGGGATCTTCTATCTTGGAAATTCAAATAAGAATTAAGGACTATGTATATTAAGAACACTGAAAAAAAATGAAATGGGGTTTAACGTCTTATAAGTGTTAAGCCAGGTTGACACTTGCACGATTCCGTGCCACGCATTGGCACGACTCGAGTCGGCACGACACCGTTCGATTTGCACAAACTCGTCGTTCCAATGCGGGAAGTGCGTAAAAATTGCGCAAACTATGCGTGAACTCGTCGTGCCAGTTCGTGTCAATGTGGACACTGATGGGCACGACAAAATCGTGCCACGGAATCGTGCAAGTGTCAGCCTGGCTTTATGCTCCGAATTGGGTTAATGAAGACAGACATATGTCATACGGTGTGCTATGGAGGAAATTGTGCGCGGAAAGCGGCACTACGGTCTACTCTTATATCGAAATCCAACTAGCATGGACATTTTTATGTGCACGCCAATGTGTACACGGGACTTCGGTTTTTCGTCCTGTTTCACTGGCAAGGGGGAACCACGTCGGAAAATTCCGAAGAACTTTTTCGGCCAATGCTGAGATCGAACCCCGACTTCCAGGTTATCAGGCTAGCGTGACACCCCCTACCCACCACCGAACACCGGATAAAGAGCTGTGTGGTCTTCCATAGTGTCTGATGTATCTATCTTTTTTGTTTGTTGATTATATCTGCTTGGCATGTGCATTGTTGGCAAGAGACCTATACAGCTGACGAGCTGCGAAGGCCCAGTGGGTAAGACACCTGCTCGTTAACCAGGCGATCTCTGAATTGGACCGGATAGTTCCTCGGTATTTCAAGTCGTTTTTCATATTGGTGTGCACGTAAAAGAACCGTAGACAATAAGAATTCGAAATGAAAGTAGGTCGTAGCGCCACTGTTCTGTCAAACTGTCCTCACACTATGATCTATACCCGTCTTCATTAGAACAGTAAGCTGGATCGTCTCAAAACCCACATTCAGAAGGACAGGAGGCCACGGTGGCCCAGTGAGTAAGACGTTGGCTTGCTAGTATGGAGGTCCCGTGTTTGATCCCTGCGTTGGCCGAAAACCGTCGCTTGTCTGGCGAACTGGCGAATCTGAAATATTTAAGTATTGAGAAATATGCGTTTGAAATTTGCGCTCTGTCGTTATCTCTATGTCCATTCAATAATAACGTTATATGTAAATGGCGTCATGTTTCCTGATGTATATGTATGAAATATTAAATCATAAATAAATGTTAATATTTGATGGCTACAGAGATAACAACAGAGCGCAAATTTCAAACGCAAAATTCTCAATACTTAAATATTTCAGATTCGCCAGTTCGCCAGACAAGCGACGAAACGTTCATCGTTTTCTTAAACAGAAAGGTTGGTATTTTTGACAAGAGTGTAGCATAGCTAAATAATACAATAGTTTTGACCTATATTTAGAATAACACCAATATCGCTTGTGTATTGGCGCATAGGCTTTATCAGGTCACTCAGCAGACAGCCGCCGTCAAGATTGAGCATTAGCAATATGAAGTCACTCAGCGCACACCGTCTTGAAGACCGATCATTAGCAATACCAGATCACTCAGCAGACAGTCGCCACCAAGACCGGTCATTAGCAATATGAGGTTACTCAGCAGACAACCGCCGTCAAGGCTGGTCATTAGCAGTTTGAGGTCACTTATTGGACACAGTCGTGAAGATCGACCATTAGCAATACCAGGTCACTCAGCAGACAGTCGCCACCTAAACCGGTAATTAGCAATATGAGGTCACTCAGCAGACAGCTGCCGCCTAGACTGGTCAAAGGACATAAACATATATTATGCAAAGGCTAAATCTTCCTATTGCAGACCTTTCGTTAATCATTATGCATTAATTAACTTAGCCAGACCATAATCAACTCTTGATGTTATGGCTAGCGGGCGATCTTTAGTGCATTATGATCCGATATACTACAAAACTTTCTTTGTCTAATTTCCCATAATGTATCTTTAAGTTTGAAAGCGGGATATCATTTATTAGCTTTCGCGTGATTTTATCTACAGTACATTTAATATCATCGTAGTCCTCTACGCCATAGACAAGTTGTTTTGACGATGTGGTCTAAAAAAACACGTGGCTATTTTACGCTCGGGGTGTCACAACAAGACGCACGTGTAAATATTACCATGAAATGTAACGTGAGGCACAGAAAGAGATAAATAAAAGAGCTGAAATTATTTGTCACTTTTCGATTGAAACGTCTCGATAATAAATACTTTTTTTCACATTTTGCTTCACAATACTAGATAGAAATGTAAGCCCCGACCAAAACTGTCCTGATATTCACCGATACACGTCGGAAAGTGTGCTAATAACTATTACTTAGATTTCGTGTGATTTTATCTACAGTACGAGTATCAACTATATCCATACGTTGTCTGTTTGATGTGTCTTTTGGATTCCCCTTACTATGGGGTTGACGTCCACTGCTATACGTGGTGTTGTGTTGTCCAGTAGAACCAGTCGGCCACTAAATAAACAACAAAATCTTACCGCTAAAATGACTCGCACCCTGCTTAAATATAACATGGATCAACTTAGCTACAAATACATAGTCTTATTGTTCTATTTAGCCCACCGGCACCTTCATTACATTGTGTTATATCTTTTATTATGATAACACGGCGTGATAAACACGTCACTTTAAAGGCGCTAAACATATTTGCTTTAGTTCAAACTGTATCATTTGTTATGCTTATCGTTAATCGTATAGTAGATGATGGGTGATCTAGTCCTTTAACTCGTGTGCGTGAAGTCACAAGGTCTATAATTGCGCCAAGTTCCGAGGTTTCGATTCACCGATTGAACTTGACAAGGAGTAGGGTTGCCTGCCCAACCTCGTGGGTTTTCTCCTGATTCACCGGTTTCCTCCCACTACCAATTTGCAAAGACTTCCACGCGAAAGTGAACTAGTGAAATAACGTTGAAACATGTTTTAGTCGTGAAATTATTATTTTGTGTCGGGTGAACGCTACATCCTCTCTCATGAAGATCTGACAAGTTAAAATGGGAGTTCACGTCGGGGGTTAAACGAACGGCGTTTTAACCTATGACGTCAGATTTACAACTTTAACGCAATTTTAAAAAAAATAGTCAAATTCTGGCTGGGATTACTGAGCAAAATGGTCATTCATTGTATACGTGCGAAAAAAAACCCAGCTACCATTTAATTTTCGTACGTTAATTACGTACGCCCTATAACCCTGTCTATAGATCCGCATGCGTTATCACCCAAAATCACAGCCCCAGTCGACCCCTTCTAGCACGTGACTATGAGTAGGGGTGGAATCACCAGCTTAGCCTCGTGGGTCTAACAACTGCTATGTACACGTACAAATTATTGTAATAAAATCATTCCATATATAAATCCTGATACGACCTAGTTGTCTGAAGGCGTACTCCATTGCTCTTGATCACTGAGAGAGGGCCTTTAACAGGTTGTGAAAACGTACTGTATACATAATGATCAACCAGGAAGGTCGTCGTTATGTCATGTTATTCTTTTGTCTATATATCATAGTTGTTATATAGGTCTACATGTACGTCGACACATTAAACATTAAACATAAAGCGCGGAGTCAATAATGAAATATACACGCTTTCATAAGATAAGATAAGCTTTGTATAACATGCAATCTGATTAAAACAAAGATCTCATTTCGTTTCGTTTTTTATAGATCAAAATTTCGTTTTTACTTTTCTTTACTACTTGTAGGCCATCGAAAGTATAAAAAACGAAACGAAATATAGATCTATATTTTAATTAAATTGTATAACATGCATTTGATGTAAGATATAAGTTTAAAATAACCTGTGATTAGGGTCAGGGCCGTATATAGCGGGGGTCCAGGGGGTACATTGCACCCACAGAAAAAGAAGGTGCCCCTACGGGATTACTTGCTAGTGACTTTTGTTTGAGCTAGTTCCCGCGCTCAGTAATAACGGGGCGTTATATTGGCGCCCCACCACTCTGCTGTACCTCCACTTTTAAAACCCTACATACGGCCCTGCTTAGAACTGCTGGGCCCTTTTTTCACAAAAACTTAAGCTTAATTTACTACACTAGATTTTAACTAAAATCAAAATAAAATTTTATGCGTTTCACGAAGATTGATTGTAACTTAAAATGCAATTTTAATAGACTTTAGTTAAAATCGCTTGCGCCCGCGCAGTGCACATTACCGCTGTGGGTACGGTACTTACGGTGAAAGCAAATACGCTTCGTAACCGAAAACTATTGACAGGTTGAATTAACGGTTGCAATATCAATGGGGGAGGGTTTCATACGTTGTAGCAATGTTTGCAGACAGTCGTAGAGAGATAAAATAAATGAGTTTATTCCGTAATATTTGATTCGAAAAGTATCGGTGGGTTGGCCTTGAACTTGGCATTTGATTTACTTGCAGGCTTCATTGGAAATAATTTGTATCGATAAACTTAATCGCTTAAATTTGTAGTTTTATGGTATTTTTGATAAGAGAAACTATCGAGAATTAAACGACTAATCTAGGCCGTAATTTTTTATCGTATTGTAAAAGTATTTATCAACTTTGAAATTAATACACCAAATAGCCAATGTTCCGATGCCTATATTTGAAATGTCATTCCCATACCCATAGACCCTTTCAATGATACTTTGAAAATGCCAAAGTGCCTATCTGTATTACTCAATTAAATGATTTTTTCCCCAAGATAAAATAGCTTTGGCTCCTAAAATTTCTCTTATTTATGTTTTATTAACGTAATTCTTTTTGGGAAATAAACTGAATGAGAATTGTTTTTGTGAATGATGGTTTGTTGAATTAAGTTACCCGGACCGTTCACAATATTATTATTATTCCAATTATATCTATATGTCGCAATAGATCTAACAATGAAGCTCTAACCAATGTTTGTTAATATCGTGATTTTAAGTTAGGACAGGGTTACGGCTATCCTAAGTTAAAATTGGCTTCACTTAAAATTGTCCTTAAAATACGTTTGTGAAAAGCCACTATTTTAGGATAAGATTAGGCGTTAACTTAAAATATTATTTTAGTGGATTTTAACTAAAATGCTTAAAATCGTTTTTTGTAACTCATCTATCTTAAGTTAAGATGACATTTTAGTTTAAGACGATTTAAGTTTAAGGAGATTTTAGTTTTTGTGAAACAGGGCCCTGGAGCAAAGTTGGGACAGCGAGAGATTAGATATAGAGTTGATATTTCTCACTTTAATAGTTAAAGACTAGATAATGTAATGGTAATTTACTGAAAATTTCAGTCGAAGTGATTATCTATGAACCGAGATGTTAACGATTGACACTTCCGGCATAGCCTCGATCATCATTACTAAAGTCGGTAGGATAAAAACGTAGTCTCAATTAGCCATTTCGTGATTTAATAAAACGGAAGTCGAACAGCAAATCGCAACATAATCCAATTAAATTAAAAAAAAGC
This sequence comes from Patella depressa, assembly GCA_948474765.1. NCBI lineage: Eukaryota > Metazoa > Mollusca > Gastropoda > Patellidae > Patella > Patella depressa. The sequence continues at coordinate 6,868,363 of OX419715.1, read as the reverse complement.
ACCAGAAAATACCATTCATGAAAAAAGAAACAAATTATTATAGTGCATATTATTTCATCGATATACTAATTATTTATCTCATTAGGGTCTGGATATTTTAATTAATGTCTAATTGATAATTTATATAACAATAAAACCCAAAGAAAGACTTACATTTGGCGGAATTAGCTCTTGCATAATGTATGTCTTAACATAAATATATGAATGAATGCGTCAATACAATACAAATAATGGAATAACAATAACTGAATATAACAATAATGAAGAATATAACAATAATGGAATATATGGCATGCACGTAAAAGATACCCTTGAAAGATGGAATTCTATATAAGAGTAAGCCATAGTACCGCTGTCGTGGCAAAATTTCCCTCGTAGCACATTCTATGCACATCTTCATTAGCCCATTTCGGAGCAGAAGAGTAGGACGTTAAAGGAGAACGCTAGATCGGAGACGGTCCTACGCAAATTGTGACGTCATATGTGAATTGTGGGTTAGGGCATAGAAATATATACTGACGGGAATGTCCACATGACGTATTCAGCGTTATGACGTTGTATTATGTTGTGCAGCGCCTGCGCGAAACACGTTTTGCATAAGTGACTTCCGGCATAACACTGTCCCGTATGAAGTAATGGCAGACACGAGTGATTTTCCAGAATTTGACGGCGTGATGATGCCGTGAATGAGGTAAAATTATGAATATAAAGATTACCAATTTGCTCTCAAAACCTAAATACCCGATTTAGATTACATCGAGGCTTCTCAGATATCATAATTATATTTTTTAATGACAATATGTAATTTTGTGCCGTTCGTAAATTTTCTGTGTCGCCATTTTATATTATTCAATAGACCTAACTTTTGGGGTTTATATAGTTTATTTATCGTCATAGGAATTCTTCTCAGATTTTGTTGAGTTTGTGCTATAGATCATTATAATTAATATGGTGGGACTTACAATATTTGAGGTTTTATCGAAGTGAAGATTGGCGAAAAACGACCCGTAGCAGCACACGTGTTTTGATTCGAGAAATACTAGGCCTACTGCAAAGTAGAACGTGATTTGTCAATTTGAATTAAGAAATGGACCAATTGATTTTAACTGTTGCACTCAAGCTTTGTCGAATATAATTTATTTATTTTATTTTTTTTTCAGTTAATGGTTCTCCAAAGATTTGTAAAAATATAATAATAGTAATAGGAGGTTTCATGAGATAGGCCTACAAATAATCAGCTGTCAGAAACAAAGTCCAGTTATGCAGGTAGAATAGTTCACAGCATTTCTAAAAATAAAATAATTAATACTAGGCCTAAGATGTCTACATATTGCTTTAAAAAAAGTCATGCAGAATATATCTCTCTGCATTTTGTGAAAAATAAAAATTAATACTAGGCCTATTGATAGTACAGTTCTGCATCATTCATAAGCATTGCATTTTTGTTATCATAAAATAATATAGGCCTACCAGGCTTTGTGTTATATGCCTACCTATTTCTAAAAATTGATCAGCTGTCAAAAAAAAAGTCATGATATGGCCGCAAAATTCTATCAGAGCATTTTTATGAAAACTTGTAAAATGTAATTAATACTAGTCCTTGTGATACATGCCTTCATATTTCTAAAAAAAAAAAATAGTTGATCAGTTCTCAATAGATACCAGGCAAGATATCGTACAGCATTTTGTGAGGATTTGTACAATTAAAAAAATACTAGGCCTCATGATATAGGCCTACCCATTTCTTAAGAACTGTAATTAGATATATAAAAAAAAGAAATGGGCACAAGATATTGTATTTATTTACTACATTGGGAGACAAAGTGGCACAGTGAGTAAGATGCTGTCTCGCTGATATGGAGGTCGTGGGTTCCATCCCAGTGTTGGCAAAGAAAATTCAGCAGGATTCCAGTGTTTCTCGAGACAATTTCCTGATCTCCCATTTTGTGTGAGGTGCAGGAGGGAGGGCCTGGCCAGGAACAATGTTCAGTTGTTCTGATTGTATCAAAAACCGAGGGCCTGTATGCATGCACATAAAAGAACCTTTGACATTTGGCATTCAAAATTAAGTGTATGCAATGGTGTGCTGCTGTCCAGGAAAATATTTAGAATTTTAGTTCATTTCAAATTTCTACATTCCAGGTTACATTGTAAATATTGTGGAAGCAACAAGCAAACAGATCTCAAGATTAAGTTTAGATTGGCACCAAGAACATTTGTCGGTACAAAATAATTCGTAATGGAGATCAAATTTGAAATATGAAAAATTGTGGATTTGAACGCTTATATGTGGATTTACATTTGATACAAGAGATCCACAAAATCCAAAGACATTATTATTTTTATAATGGCAATAGTGAACTAATCTATAATAAAAAATACTTTGTAAAATGATCTGTGTGTAATGGCTTAATGAAGTTAATGCTACAAAATTCAAATCAAACTTGATACATTTTGTAGCTTACATGTACATATGAGAGCTGTGTATATTATCAGTTGAATAGAAATTGACTCTACACAATTATCAGGTTTAATTTATTGAGTGAAGAGAATTCAGGGAACCACGGTGGCTAAGTGGGTAAGACGCTGGCTCGCTAGGCTGGAGGTCGGGTGTTCTATCTCTGCATTGGTCGAGAAAGTTACTCCAGATTTTCCGAAGTGGTTTCCCCTTGTCAGTGAATCAGGACGGAGGGCCTGACATGTACAGCTGTCTAGTCGTTCGGATGGGACGAAAAACCAAGGTCCTGTGTACACATTGGCGTGCACGTAAAATATCCCTTGGCAGTTGGAATTTGACATAAGAGTAAGCCGTAGGGCCGCTGCCCGGGCAAAATTTCCCTCATAGTACAATATATGGCATATGCCTGTCTTCATTAGCCCATTTTAGGAGCAGAACAGAGAAAGAGAATTCATAATAAAGATAATAGTCGCTACATGCATACTAGTGCAGGTACGATATATTGTAGTTTCAATGTATCATAATTCATTTTCTCATGACCCGCATATTGAATCGCTAGAGGTTGAATCAATGGATTGCGATTCTTTTTCTATATTATTTTGTCACTTTAATCAAGAATTTATCACTCTTAATTATCCACTTCACACATTATTAGTAAGTTCGTATTTGGATCCATATCAATATCATGATACAAAACAGTTTTATTTCTTCAACATCATCGGGACTAACAATATTAATTATTCATTTGTCCCATTTATTAAATATTGACCTGGCCCCGAGTTCACAAAGCATTCTCAGATTTAAGAATTTACTCAACTTTTGAAGATTGTTTATGAGAAATATCTTTAACCCAGAAACATTAAAACAACAAAAGTTTTATAAAGGAATATATTATTTTAGTTAAAATCAGGCGAACAATTTTGACAAAATTCTTAACTTAAAGCGAGAATTTCATATTTTTAAGTTATATTTTAAAAGTTTATTAAAATAAAGCCTTAAAATAGATGGTATCTATAAACAGTAGTCCTACCCTGTTAAAGAATAATCCTATAATTCACTATTGCCAGTTGAGAAATTGGCAAAAATATCATTTTCAACTTCAAATTCAAACGTTTGAAGATAGCTGTTACATCGGGGAAATAGAAAAACATGGGAGGTAATTATTATTATTTCCCGTGTGAATGAAGTTTAAGTATGGGAAATAATGCCTATGATCATATAATAGTGAGTTGACAACCCATTATTGAGCAAAAGACATAGAAATAATTATGTTTTGACTTTCTTAGAAAATATGAAATTCTACACGTAGCTTTAAGTCTGAGAATGCTTAAGTCTGAGATATGAATCCTAATAAATCGCTATATGTATCGTATCCTTACTGCAGTGGTAATATACCTAGAACATTCGCCCAAATATTCAGTTACAGAAATAATTCACAAAAATCCATTGACTTCATTCAATATATTTATTGGAAATTATAACTAAAGTGGTTGATGTACAGTTCTGAGCTACCGTAAGTGTATTCCAATTCTTCACAAGATGTGTTTTAAAGTCATTTAGGCAATCACATAACAAGCCTGCTTTTCGTTCAATGCAAATAACTGTTGTAAAATTAGGATTTAGCAATGAATGAATCACTAGTTATTTAAGCCTAATATTTTATTGTCAGTTTTCCATGTTAGAAATTATTGGTTTAAAACTCCCTGTAGACATCAAATTAAAGCTCTTCAAAGTAAATAAATGGCGACTGTATTGGTGGTCTGAAAATAAAAAAAATATACATGTACATTATATTAGTATGTTTGAACAAAATAGGCCTATAGTGTTTATTTAGGGATTTCTGTGTCTAAAAACATTTTTTACATGAGTTATGCATAAATTACAGATGGAAATCAAACTTCATGCCAAGAAAGTACATGTATCACATCACAGTTCAGGTAGTTGGAATTGGCACAAGACCTTAAAAAGTTTTTTTTAAGGCTTCCTTCAACCAGAATTATTCACTTGACGTCCCTTTTAATTCTACCCAAACAAGGTCTCAATTTACATATTAATCCATTCTTTCAGTGACATCAATCTAATATTTTATGTCTTCATCATTACGATTACCATGTTAATCTTCTCACAAAGAAATCACATTCAAAAACAAAATTCCACTTAATTAATAAATCCTGCTTAGGGAATGACTGGGTAACTCTGGCCCTCAGACCAACTGGCGGTGAAGAATAGATGACACAAGAAAACAAAACAAGCTCGATTAATCCTTACCCTCATTCTCGGTTCTTTATGTGGTATATCGTTCCGTTTAACTCCACTAACCTCTAAGTCAACTCATATGATCAAATTGTAAACGGTTTTATGATTGGTGCGTAGAATCAAGCTACAACGAAGAACACATGATATGAATTCGTGAAAACCCTGTGAATATACCAAGAAGGTTAGTCGAGTAGAATGGAAGGATACCGTGAATGCTTCCTGCATACCTTTCATAAATCATTTCTCACCTCCGATTACGAAATTTTTCGGGGAGAATGCGAAGATCAATTTTGTTTATTTAGAATAATATATATATGTATTAATATACCGGTATATATGTTCATTTTTTCCAAACAGGTCACTTGAATCGAGGTCTGATTATTTTTTTACATTTTTGTTATGTTTGCATATAGGTTTACCCACATGATGCATTAATGAATACCTGACTATATATTTCTATATGCCTACTGTTCAGCTGGGCTAATGAAGATGGGACGTTGTTATTAATTCATGACTAAATAACATTTTTAAAAAATACATACATACAGTAATGTATCTCGTTACACTGCCTATAGTATCACAAATTACATGCTAGCCACCGACACTAGAAATAGAGTAGACAGAATACTATATCTATATTACTAGGTGTAGTGTCCAGCCAGTCTTATACTAAATTTAAAATGAGATCTCCGATTCTGTTTCGTTTTTATTTCCACGAATTATTTAAATTAGAATACCGGTAGTTTAGAAATTAAAAATAAATATATATTTATAAAAAATACTCCGATTTTAACTTACCCCGAGTAGATTGCATTTTTGTTTACGTTTAGGCCCATAATTGTCGTAGTTCGTAGTTATAAAGACTCAACTTACCGGTACTTCACTAAACAAATACTGAAATAGTGAGCCTGCTGGGTCCTCCTTACTTGATTTTAATTTCATTATTGTTCAACAGTTGTGACATCTACTCTGGGTCTTTTCTCAGCAGTCGATGAAAAGAGAGACCACAGTTTCTCATGTGTTAAGCGAAGCATCCACCGAAAACACATTTGCTTTCCGGCATCTCGACAGTAACCGGAAGTAGCGAATGCAAAACGGCATCATACGCAGCCGTCCCACAACATAACGCGATGACGTCATACGGTGGACATTCCCGTCAGTATATATTTCTATGGTTAGGGTAAGGGTTAGGGTTAGGGCTAGCCCTGTTTATATCTCGGGACTTTGACCAAATCTACAGGTCCTAGCCCTTACCCTAACCCTAACCCACAATCTATATATGACGTCATATGTGCTAAAATGCGTAGGACCGTCGCCGATCTAACGTTCTTCGGCGTTAAACCACATCTTATTTTTATTTCTATGACGTGTTATTTCTATGACATGTTATTTCAGATATAAATCAAGACCCAAACCGTCTTCGAAGAGGAAGCAAGGGGGGGTTTGGATGACCTAGTGGTCTAGAGTGCCGTTTGCGGCTGTGGTTTCGATCCCTTGTGTGAGCGTATGTGGCATGGAGATAGGGGCGCCTTCTCAACCTCGAGGGTTTCCTCTGGGAACTCCGGTTTACTCCCACTGCTAAAGACTAGGGTACCCTAACCCTACGCACAAGCGAATTATTGAAAAAAAATAAACCATGTTTGTGACCTAGTTTGTGTCGAGTGGACGTTAAGCCCCATTTCTCTCTCTGTAGAAGAAGCAATGTCGACGGGGATCACGAAGCTCACAAAGCTCTGCGAGAGAGAGAGAGAGAGAGAGAGAGAGATGGGGTTTAACGTCGAATTGATACAGTCATTTATAGACAAACATATGATTCAATTTTATTTCAATAATTCGCTTAGGCGTAGGGGTCTTTATCAGTGGTGGGAAGCCGGAGTACCCAAGTAGAAAACCCACGATGCTGGGCAGACGACCCTACGCTTTGTTACGTAAAACCGGAGTATTGAAAACAAATCATAAACATACTCACAATATCTTGAACTTAGTGTTTGCTAAAATAAATCTAAGCCTTGTGACACCTGTAAATAACTAAATACGTACATGTTCAAAATAGACACGCGTGAAGAGAAGGGTGAAGGTTTTAATATACTTCCTCTTTGGGTGAATAACTGAACATTAATATACATATAAACACATGTGAATAGACTGAGGTCTGGATAACTGAACATTAACATACATATTAACACAGGTGAATAGACTGGGGTCTCACTTTTCTGAAATAAAATGAAAGGGGTTTAACGACATACTGTTCTGCTCCGACCGGCTTAATGAAGATGGTCATACGTCATACAGTGTGCTAGAAGGGGCATTGTCAGAGGAGGATTTTCCCCCCTAATTTTCGACAGTGCCCTTTTTTACTACTGAAAATGTCATTCAATTAGCTTTTTTGCTCGATTTTGAGGCTCTTCTTCTACGATTTCCCAACGTTTAGACGAAAATATCAGCCAAATAGCTCTTGAATTGGCCAGAGAGGCAAGGAAATGACGAATGATTTTCTTGGGGCCCCCACCCCCTCTCAGCGGCGTGCCCCGTCTCCGCGGTCAGTGCCGTGCCCCTATATTGCGGCGCCCCCTTTTCAAAATTCTTAGATCCGCCCCTGAATGTGCCCAGAGAATTTGAATTTCAACTGGTAAGCCTCGTGGTTTCAAGCAGCAATATGTCTATATACCGAACAAAATGGGGTTTAACGTCCAACTTTTCTAAACTAACCGCTATACTGTGGGCTATGAGGGATATTGTGATATTGAATTCCATAAATGGTCAGTGTCGTGGGTTACTCCGCATTCACCGACACACACATAACGCTGTCAAAGACCCATTCGCGCATACGAATTTTAGACATAAAATGGTACCATATATTAGTCCAGAAATTACCCATAATGGGAGATTAGATAAAGACCTGACAGTTCTCGCTGATAATATGCGGAAAATGTCAGTCAAATTCAAATTGCTTCACTATGATCCGAGATATTAAGCCTAGCTTTGATCATCATTACTAAAGTCGGTACAATAAAACAAAGTCTCGATTATCCGTTTTGACGCTATAATCATCCATCAAAAAATGTATTCAAATCCAGTAAATATCGCAGGCTGGCGATGGCATCGAGAGTTGATTATAGTCTGGATATAGGTAAATTTAAGGCCTAAAGAAAGACCTGCAATTGGTTCTTACACAATGTGTGTCGATTTTTCTTCCCACCCTATGGACTAAATTGGAAATAATAATTACTCCATGCATGTCTCTCAAGTGTATGACATGACATTACACTCGTCGCATTCCATCTACTGAAGAATTACAGAGCTTAACTTGATTATGCCAACTACAAAACGCACCCATCTCCTAAATAAACGGACTCCCCCATTCTGCACACATAGATCTCCCCTACTTCATTCTAGAGTGCTGCTCTAATCTAATCTGCCGAGCTGGCCGGTCACCTCAGGCTTGCGACTGTGGTTTCGAGCCCTGGTGTGAGCGTAGGTGGAATGGAGATAGGGGCGCCTTCTCAACCTCGTGGGTTTCCTCCGGGCACTCCGGTTTCCTCCCACTGCTAAAGACCCCTACGCGCAAGCGAATTATTGAAATAAAATTAAACCATATGTTAGTCCCGAAATGACCTAGTTTGTGTTGAGTGGACGTCCGTTAAACCCCATTTCTCTCTCTCTCTCAAATCTGCCGCCATACCAATTAGTACACTGTTTTGTATTGCACTTCTACTCCGTTTCACATCTCTCATTCACACAAAGACAGTAATAAACTTTTTTCAATTTTATTAAATGGAAGCAAAATAAAATCTCAATGTAATTCGCGAAGTGTGCCTAATGCTTTCGACTAAAATCCTCGATGTATGTCGTAAAATGTCGTACAACTAGCTTAGTTTCTATTCACAAACTGGGTTAACTGTAGACAGACAGCCCAAGTTTAAGTTTAGTGGGGGGGGGGGGCAGGGGCGTGGTGAGGGCAATTATTGAGAAGAAATTATGAGTAACAAAAAAGATGTTGGCACAAAAACCCTTTTACTGACCGCGGAGCTGTGACCGGCGAAGCCGGCCACCGCGAGCGCCGAAGGTGCGAGCCCGCGGCGGGGGGTCCGGGTGGCCCTCCCCCGGGAAAATTTCGAAAATTAGAAGCCCAGAAACGCAATCTCCAGCAATCCGAGACAAGAAATACGGTAATAAAATATGATTAAATTTTCCAACTTGACTCTTTCAAAATTTTTTTAATTGGGTCAGATGAAACAATTTTTCCACTTACAAATGTTTTTCATTTTTTGAGTAATTTGATTGTGATTTTGGCGCAAAAACTTTTTGGCGCATGAGTATGGCTACTCATGAACTCATTCTCACCACGCCCCTGGGGGGGGGGGGGGCGAATTGTTAGCACATGCGTCGTGCGTGCTGTATCATAAAGCCTGTCATTGCGTCAACTGGCGTGCCTGTCCAATCTCGTGGGTTTTCTCAGGGTCCTCTGGTTTCCTCCCACTGCTAAAGACCCCTACGCGCAAGCGAATTATTGAAATAAAATTAAACCACATGTTGGTCCCAAAATGACCTAGTTTGTGTCGAGTCGACGTTAAACCCCATTTCTCTCTCTCTCTCCCCACAAGTTCAATATGGTACTCGTCATGCCAGCTACATAATGCACCCATCCACTAAGTAAACGGACCATGCAAACTCCAAACGCAGCCATCCCCTGGGTAAACTGACTCCGCTTGCAAACTCCAAACGCACCCATCACAAAAATTTTATAAACAGACATGTCGTGTTCAATGCACAAAAAACAAGTCACTTTCATATTTTCAAGGAAATTTACTTTTAAATAAAAATAAATTAGCATCATTAAAACAGTTATTCGAATACATGAGTAAATTTTGTGGTTTCATAAAGAGAAACTATTTAAAAATACAATTACATAGAGAGAAATAAATTCAAACTAAAATCAATTGTGAAAATTGTAATTATATTTTAATTACAGTGTAATTGTAATGTAATTTTATTGTTGTTGTAATCGTATCATGATTTATTGTAATTGTATTGTGGTTTATTGCAATTGTATTTTAATTACATTGTAATTTTATTTTAATTACATTGTAATTTTATTTTAATTACATTGTAATTTTATTTTAATTACATTGTAATTGTATTTTAATTACATTGTAATTGTAATGTAATTTTATTGTTGTTGTGATCGTATCGTTAGTTATTGTAATTGTATTGTGGATTATTGTGATTGTATTTTAATTACATTGTAATTGTATTTTAATTACATTGTAATTGTATTTTAATTCCATTGTAATTGTATTTTAATTCCATTGTAATTGTATTTTGATTTCATTGCCATTGTAATGTAATTTTATTGTTGTAATCGTATCGTGATTTATTGTAATTGTATTGTGGTTTATTGTATTGTATTCAAATTGTATTGTATCTGTATTGATAATACATTTTACAACAATATGTATACATTAAAACGTCCCATTTAGTTCTATTAAAGCTATTCAAACGCCTTCAGTTTAAATAATACCCTAGAAAGATACAACCATATTTGGAATACAGTAACAGTTACACTTAAAGTAGGGTGCCCCACCCTAAATGAATATCTCCAAATATCTCGACAATTACACCACAATACTAATATATTTAGAAAGCCTTAAATCCGTTTCACACATTTATAGTCACTAAATAAACGACCATGCTGTACTTCATAAGCTATGATCATTAAACCATACATAAATAATTCTGAAAAATGGCTTGGAGTGTCGTCCATAACATCCAGACACTTTTGAGTAAAAGATAGGTTTTGAAATTAGTCTCGCTTAACTAGTCTACCGATCATTCTACGTCTAATTGACGGGTCGGGATAATCAAGACTACTTTTTTACGAAACATGGAACAAGAAATTGAATTTAGAAGCACAAACATCAGGCAACTCAACAATATTTTTAAGAACCTTGTAAAAGTAAAATGAAACTACTGCTAGTATCATATTCTTGATGTACGGATGTTGAGTCAGAGATATTATTTGTACTTAACCAAAATATGCAGCTTCTAATGGTACAGCTAATTATAAGGCAATTTAAAAAATAAAACGAGCGTAATTTCTAAAGATGCCGTAATAACCAAAAAATTAAATATTATTGCTATTCAGAATCGTCAACAATAGATTTTTGTACGGCTGTAGTAGTGTTTGGTGTTTTGAACATTTCCGCATGCTGTTGCTATTTATAGCCTCAACGAGTGTGCGAGACTGTTAGAAATCAGTAGTAAGTCATTCAACAAAAACGTGCAGGATCAACGTGTCAAGAACAACTTTTCAGTTGGCACGTGGGGCACCCTAATTACAATAAATATAAAAAATACTTCACAAAGACAATAAGTTATCTAAGCTTGATAATCCTGTTATGGTATTTGCTATTTATCCTTGATTAAAGCTGCTAGCACTTAAACACTAAGGGGATGCTCGATTCACAGTCCAGGACGTCCCGAATCGACAGAATTACAATCGAGTGACACGGAATTCAGTCCTCTCACAGTTCTGCCAGTTCCGACAGCTGAGGTGGAGTGAGTAGAATCGTGACGTATTCCTAGGTGAAAAATATAATTCAGCTGTCATGATTGGTTGAGATATTTTTCATACAGTCGACACATGCGTTGTACCCCAAAATTCTTCTCTTCACTCGATTGACACCAGTTTTGGAATTCAATTCCGGAATTGTGAATCGAGCATTCCCATAGTAACTTAAAATAAACAATAATTAATTAAAGCTTCCCTACATAACCCTTTTATCATATCTGCCATTAAACACTTAATTAAAATACTCACATATAAAAATAGTTCACATAGACACAAGTTATTTAAGCTCCCTTCATAATTTTGTTATGATATCTGCTATTAACCCTTGATTAAAATACTCACACATAAAATTACTTTACATTAACAATAAGTTATCTAAAACGGCAATTTCATATTTTTTAGTTATATTTTTAAAATGTATTAATATAAAGCCCTAAAATAGATTGTATCTATAAACAGTCCTACCTTGTTAAAGAATAATCCTATTAATCCTATAATTCACTATTGCCATTTGAGAAATTGGCAAAAATATCATTTTCAACTTCAAATTCAATGAAGATCGCCATTGCATGGAGGAGAAAGGGAAACAAGAGAGGTAATTCAAGTAATTGTGTTATTATTTTCTGTGTTAGGGATTTTTAATGCGTGTGAAATATTGCCCATGTTCGTATAATAGTGAGTTGACAACCTTTTGAGCAAAAGACATAGAAATAATTATGTTTTGACTTTCTTAGAAAATATGAAATTTCCGCTTTAAGCTTCCTATATAATACATATATCTGCTATTTAATGCACAATAAACTTATATAATATTCTGTGGGAAAATAGCCATAACTATATTACAACGATCTCTACCTTTTTTTTCTTGCTCAAATAATGTTTTTATATATTTGAAAGGGTGTATAGCCGTGGACCAGAGCCCATTCCATTAAAGGTTGAATTAATATATACAATAAAAACTATGATATACTTCAAAAACGATCTAATTGTAATATTCATATCACAAATTATATATGAAGAATCCAGTGGAAGAACGATCTAAGTCACATTTTTGTATTTTCGCATAAAAGGCAAAACAAACTTTTGGACGAGAATGCTTGACGCGAACAGAACAACAAGTGGGTTTGATTACAACTTCAAAATGATGTTTAATACAAATCATAATACCAGTACAACAACTGACTTCAATTTTTCAGCCCAATTAAGGTCAAATAAAGGGTATGATGGACGTATTTGTCTGGGGGTTCATTTCAGAAGGGCCTTGGTTCGACGTGACTTATATCGTTTTAACCCCAAATTGATTGTTCCACAGAAAGCTTATGCAATTTGCTACTACATGGCACCATTAACTGTGGTTAATTGAAAAGGTGACTTTCCCCTGGACTCTTCATATATGAAGATTTTAATAACGATCTAATATCACACAATATGATTAAAATACAGACGTTTATTTCGTTCCGTTTTTTTTATACTTTCGATGGTCTACACTAAATGCAGATCTGACAAGTTATAGTGGGAGTTCACGTCAGGGGTCAAACGAGCGGTTGTTGACCCCATGATATCAGATATACATTAATCAATCAGCTTTCACGTTTCTAGTGGCTTATCCATATTTCCTGAAAAACACGTCTAAAGCTCACCCTAACAGACCGTTCATTGGCTAATCTCACACTTCAAGCAGACCACGGCTTAAATAACAACTCTTTCAGATCCCAGTGTAGTAAAGACAAGTAAAAGGAAATTTTGAACTATCGAAACGAAACGAAATAGGATCAATGTTTTAATCAGATTAAATTTCACGTCAAGTAATATATAATACACTGCAATAATTCCAGTCCTGTGAGTAAAGCGTTAATTTGGAATGTGTCCCGTATGGGCAAACAACATCAACCTGGAATATGTCAAGTATGGGCAAGTAACATTAACTTGGAATATGTCCCGTGTGGGCAAACACCATTAACTTGGAATATGTCCCGTATGGGCAAACAACATCAACTTTTTGGCTTCGAATCCTTTCATACTAAAATCTTCTTTGAGGTTACCTGCGTCCAGTTCTAACAGGCACGCGCCATCTATATGAGCATCGCGGAACTGTTTTGTATATTTTGACAAATGGAGTTTCTCCAAACTGTCCCCAATTTCACGGATTGAATAACCTCGTACATAATCTCCCTCGTCCGTTAAACTCCTAATACTACCCCCTGACCCAGTTTCTGTCGACATCATAGATTTCTGCTGATTGACGTAGGGTGGTGTTGTAGGCGACAAAATTGGTGGCGTCAAGGACGTTGTTGATGTTTTTTTTCTTGGTGTCGTATTTCGACCAGGTAGAGGCGGTGGCTTCGCGGAAGCCTTCTTCTTCGACTTAGATTTGTCCTCCTGTGTTTCGACCGTAATGTCAACATACTCTCCGTTATCCGGTATTTTTGATTTTTTGGCTACAGATACGAAACTCTTTGGGTCTATGTAATCATATATGTTGTCTGACGTCACTACTGCACATTCCTCGGGAAGAAGTGCAACGTCTGCAAAAAGAAAAAAAAATGAAATGAACGAAATTGGGGTTTAACGTCATGTGACTAATGAGAAGACTTGCATGTATCATACAGTGTGCCGGGAAATTTTTGCCCTGAAGGCAGCGCTATGACTTACTCTTATAAAGATTGCCAACCACCAATGGATCTTTTGCCGTGCACGTGGGGTCTCGTTTGTTTGTTCCATCGAATTTTAGTGGTTCTTATAACATGGTTTTCTTTTTTTAAGTGTACGCCGACCTGTACACGGAACATCTGTAGTTCGCCGGCGAACATGGTTTTTCGCGCCATCCAGGGGGATCAACACAGGTACATAATATCATATTCAAAATCTAACCTTTATTACCGTCCGTAATATCATATTGAAATTATTACCTTTATTGCCGTCCTTAATATCATATTGAAATTATTACCTTTATTTCCGTCCGAAATATCATATTGAAGAAGGTATTACCTTTATTTCCGTGCGTAATATCATATTGAAGATATCACCTTTATTTCCGTCCGTAATATCATATTGAAAATCTTACCTTTATTGCCGTCCGTAATATCAATATTATATTTGAAATATTTTTCCGTCGGAAGATCATATTGAAGATATTACTTTTATTGCTATCGATAATATCATATTAATGTTATTACCTTTATTGCCGTCCATAATATCATATTGAAGTTATTACCCTTATTTCCGTCCGTAATACCATATTGAAGTTATTATCTTTATTTCCGTCCATTATATCATATTTATAATCTGACCTGTATTTCAGTCCGTAATATCAATTTATATAATCTGACCTGTATTTCCGTCTGTAATATCATAATCTATAACCTGACCCGTATTTCCGTCCGTAATATCATATTGAAAATCTTACCGTTTTTTCCGTCCGTTATTTCATATATATAATATGACCTGTATTTCCGTCCGTAATATCATATTTATAATCTGACCTGTATTTCCGTCCGTAATGTCATATTATAATCTGACCTGTATTTCCGTCCGTTATATTATATTTATAATCTGACCTGTATTTCCGTCCGTAATATCAATTTATAATCTGACCTGTATTTTCGTCCGTAATATCAATTTTATAATCTTACCTTTATTTCCGTCCGTTATTTCATAATTTATAATCTGACCTGTATTTCCGTCCGTAATATCATATTTATAATCTGACCTGTATTTCCGTCTGTAATATCATATTTATAATCTGACCTGTATTTCCGTCTGTAATATCATATTTATAATCTGACCTGTATTTCCGTCCGTAATGTCATATTTTAATCTGACCTGTATTTCCGTCCGTAATATCATATCTATAATCTGACTTGCATTTCCGTCTGTAATATCATATTTATAATCTGACCTGTATTTCCGTCTGTAATATCATATTTATAATCTGACCTGTATTTCCGTCTGTAATATCATAATCTATAATCTGACCTGTATTTCCGTCCGTAATGTCATATTTTAATCTGACCTGTATTTCCGTCCGTAATATCATATCTATAATCTGACTTGTATTTCCGTCTGTAATATCATATTTATAATCTGACCTGTATTTCCGTCTGTAATATCATATTTATAATCTGACCTGTATTTCCGTCTGTAATATCATAATATATAACCTGACCCGTATTTCCGTCCGTAATATCATATTGAAAATCTTACCGTTTTTTCCGTCCGTTATTTCATATATATAATATGACCTGTATTTCCGTCCGTAATATCATATTTATAATCTGACCTGTATTTCCGTTCGTAATGTCATATTATAATCTGACCTGTATTTCCGTCCGTTATATTATATTTATAATCTGACCTGTATTTCCGTCCGTAATATCAATTTATAATCTGACCTGTATTTTCGTCCGTAATATCAATTTTATAATCTTACCTTTATTTCCGTCCGTTATTTCATAATTTATAATCTGACCTGTATTTCCGTCCGTAATATCATATTTATAATCTGACCTGTATTCCCGTCCGTAATGTCATATTTAAAATCTTACCTTTATTTCCGTCTGTAATATCATATTTAAAATTTTCTGCTGCTTTATCTAGACCAATCAGTAAATTTTTCCAATCTTGTTTCGTTCCATCTCGAACCTTCGTTACTCGAGCAAAACTCACTTCTTTCAAATAAACCGGTATCAACATATAAGTGTGATATAAAACAGCTACAAAAGAATATATATCATAATATAGGTGTCATAAAAACAGCTACAAGTAAACATATCAACAAAACATGTGTGATACAAAACAGATATAAAACAAAACAGATATGGTACAGAACAGCCTAAATAAACAGATATTAACAAAACTGTTGTGATACAAAACAGCTGTGATACAAAACAGCTGCGATTACACAGATAGCATGGATCAACATACTGTTATAATACAGAACAGTTGCAAATAATCAAATATCAATAGATTTACATGAAGCAAAATAGTTTTCAAATTATCGAACTTTTTTGTGTGATACAAAACAGCTACAAATCAACAAAATAAATGTGGTATAAACAGCTACAAATAAAACAGATATCAACAAGACAGCTACAAATAAACAGGTACAAACATATAGAGAATCTCCTATGAGTCTTTTTTGATATAAAAAACACGAGTTGGAGATTTTATTTACCACCCAACCCTTTCTCACATTCACAAATGAATAAATATAATTCTTTGCTATTAAAGAAAGTAGTTCCTTTTTGATTGACCAATAAAATTCATGCAAAGCGATATCTACTGTCAAATGTGTTATTGGGTGATAAATTAAAGTGTATGCGAGATATAAATCTGCCTATGTAAGCTATTATTTAGTTATTCATTCATATGATAAGCCTATTATGAACTTCCCAGGTGGCGGGGAATTAACGATTTAATTCAAAAACGATGATTCGAGGCTAAGTCTCGAAAAACGCGTTTCATTGTTACAGGAATAAACAATCTGTGTCATATCTTGTTAAAACATCAAATAAGTCATAACTTCGCCCAGAATAAATTAATCTGGATGAAATTCACAATATTTTCATTTGACATTATCTCTACTTGAACCATTACAGGAAGAACTAAATCTGACATAATGCCACTTTAAAATGCTAGAGGGGGTTGGGTGGCCGAACGGTTAGCGTGCGCACTGTATCATACGGCCTGCCATTGAGTCAACTGGCGTGGTTTCGAATCCCCGGTTGTACGTAGTAAGGAGTAGTGTCGCCTGTCCAACCTCCCGGTTTAATCCGGGCCCTCCGGTTTCCTCCCACTGCTAAAGACCCCTACGCGCAAGCGAATAATTGAAATAAAATTGAACCATGTGTTAGTCCCGAAATGACATAGGTTGTATCGACTGAAGGTTAACCCCATTTCTGCCCCTCTCTCCCTCTCTCTCTCTCTCTCTCTTAAAAATGCTAAAATTAAAAAGTGAATACGAACCACTATTTAAAGTGTTTGCTAGAAAGTATTTCTCTTCGTAGACCTCTGTTATAACAATGTTACCAAACGTGTAGAGCGATGTGTCTGACGATCCAATCCGAAAGGAATGATGTTTAGCATCCAGTGCAAATTGGACTTGAATGGGCGTGTTGTTTTCCTCCACAATTTCTTTTAATGTTTGTATTTCTCCAACTAAAATATACAATTTTGGAATCATTAATTCGAGAGCTCACCGTGGGGGTAAGGGGTGTGGTGATGGCTATAGCGGCTTAGCCGAGTGAGCATGAGATCACAAGCTCTGTTATTGACACGAGTGGTGTGATTTGGATTCCCCGCTTGAACGTCACAAGGACTAGGGTCGCCTGTCCAACCTCGTGGGTTTTCTCTGGGTCCCCTGGTTTCTTCCCTCTGCTTAAGACCCCTACACACAAGTGAATTATAAAGATAGAATTGAACTACGTATTAGTCTCAAAATGGTCATGTTTGTGTCGAGTCGACGTTAAGACCCCTACACGTAAAATTAACGTCCTATTCTTCTGCATCTAACCTGGACTAATGGAAGACGGGGAGATCCCTACACGCAAGCAAATTATAAAAATATAATTGACCTACGTATTAGTCTCAAAATGATCTTGTTTGTGTCGAGCGGACGTTAAACCCAATGTATCTCTCTCACTACGAGTTAACCACCCCTTGTCACTTATTAAACAGGTATCGAACCCTCGGCTTACATATATAACACATCACCTTATGATCGACAGCTCACACTAGAGACCCCCATTGCCATCTTTAACCTTTTAACTCATATTTCACGATGAATTGGATTACAATCATATCTATTGCTTAACGTCCATTTGTAATTAAATCAAAAACTGAATAATCGAAACTATGTTTTTTTATCGTACCGACTTTAGTTATGATGATCGAAACTAGGCGGAAATTTCATTCGCGAAAATCTCGGTTCAAAGTGGATCAATTTGACTGTAATTTCCAGCAATTTTCATTTACATTATCTAGTTTTTGATTTCATTGTGAGAACTACCAGTTCTTTTCTAATCCCCCATAATGTATCTTTAAAAAAAAAATGATCGTAAAACAAATATCTTTTTTTCACTGGGTAAACTATGTCAGCTAGTATCCATCATCACAGGCACTTAAAGCGAGAATTTCACATTTTATAAGGAAGTCAAAGTCTAATAATTTCTATGTCCTTTGTTCAGTAGGTTGTCAACGATCATAAACATTGTTTTACACACTTAAAAATTACTCATCCCGTATATAATAACACAATTACCTTCCTCGTTATCTTTAAACGTTTGAATTTGAAGTTGTAAATGATATTTTTGCCAATGTCTCAACTGGCAATAGTAACTCGATAGTCACATCAATGGATAAGCCGGGGTTTAATATTCATTCATTGTGTTTTCCTTTGTTTTCTCAAAATAAGAAAAAAGGTTTTGCCTTTTGACGGGAGATTTCCCTTTTAGATAACCAGCCCCAGGACATCATATCGTTTGATGCCATGTGCGGCTGCATTAAATGTTGTTATGTTTGCCTCGTAATTTTGGTATTATTGTTCATACTAACTTTGAGAAATAGCATTCAAAACTACACATAGATAAATTAATAGCCCTTCTTTCAAAGTGGATGTTCGAGTTTATTGCTCTATCCAGACGTGTCTCTAAAATATTAGCGGAGTCTATTCTTTTAACGCGTGCGCGTGAAACCATATTGTCTGCCATTGAATCAAGTTGCGTGGATTCCATTCCCTGCCTGTACGCGAATAGGGTTGCCCGCCCAACCTCGTGGGTTTTCTCTGGAACCCCCCCCCCCTGGTTGCTCTTACTGCTAAATACCCCTCTCTCTCTGTCTCCTCTCTCTCTCCCCTCTATCTCCTCTAGAAGAAAAACTCCACCCACCCCCCCCTCTCTCGCTCTCTCTCGATTATTATAATCATCACTTGCTACTTACCTTTTTTATAACCCTTTACAACACGGAATTTAATGGCGATATTAACAGGTAGAGTAAGGTAACGACCTTCTTTATCTCTAGCTATTACACGCGGTTGTCGAGACACTTTGGCCAGTCGGAACACCTGAATATATAAAAAACAATACACTCTTTCATAATAAGACAACTTTACAGATTTACTACTGCTTGGTTTATTACATACAACGTTTCAATACTCTTAAAGGTAATGATCAATAATGAAATGAAATGAAGTGAAATGGGGTTTAACGTCCTACTCTTTTGCACCTAACCTAGGCTAATGGAAGACGGGCATACGCCATACAGTGTGCTATGAGGGAAATTTTGCCCGGTCAGTGGCGCTACGGCCTACTCTTATATCGAATTCCAACTGCCAAGGGATCTTTTACGTGCACTCCAATGTGTACACGGGACCTCGACTAGGCAGCTGTCCTTGTCAGGCCCTCCTTCTGCATCACTGATAGGGGGAAATCACGCCGAAATCAACAATGAATAACAACTCTACATTTATGAGTAAAAACAATTGAACTATCAAAACATAACACTAATAAGATTTATAACAACAATATTTCCCTTTGAATATGTTTTTTGTGTTTATAAATCCAATATTGTCTACTATGGCTTTTGATTGTTCGAGATTCTCTGAATTGAATCTCGAGACGTTGTTTACAAGATTTTGGTAGTTAATCAAATGTATCGGATGTTTTTAAATCAAAGGAGCTTAATAGCTAATAATATTTCGACCTAGAAATTGACACAAATAGATCGAAACACATATAATAATGTAATATGAATATATATATATAAACTGATTTACATTCAATGGTTTCTGTTCTTACTCTAATTTTAAATCAGTAATGTTCGGCGAAATACGCCAGAAGTCTTAGTCGAACGGCAATCTCTAGCGTCTGGTTATTCCAGTCTGACTTGTGGGTGATGTCTAGCCTCGTTCTTTGAGTCCGTTGTTAATGGAAATAAAATGAAATGGGGTTATGGGGTTTGGGTTGATTGGGCCTTGATTTATGTCTGCAATAGCATGACAGAGAGAGAGAGAGACAGGGAGAGAGAGAGAGAGAGAGAGAGAGAAATGGGGTTTAACGTCCACTCGACACAATGTTAGTCATTTGGGACTAACATATGGTTTCATTTTATTTCAATAATTCGCTTGCGCGTAGGGGTATTTAGCAGTGGGGGGAAACCGGAGTGCCCGGAGGAAACCCACGAGGTTGAGAAGCCGCCCCTATCTCCATGCCACATGCGCTCATGAAATAGGAATGGAAATTTAATGGGGTTTAACGTCTTACTGTTCTGCTCCGACAAGACTAATGGGGGGGGGGGGATTTGGCCTGGAGAGTGACACCACGACCTACTCTTAAATCGATTCTAACTGCCAAGGGATCCTTTACCTAAACGGCAATCGGTTAGTGAGCCAGAGTTTTATCTTCCTCGACACCGTTTCAGACCCCCTCCCCCAACCCGGACAATTACAAATGCATATAATATGAATGTAATAATCCAACATTTTGAACTTGAGATTAAAAGAAAATTAAAATATACCAAAGACTATACATGGTTCCATTATATTTCAATAATTCATCTATGCGTAGGGGTCTTTAGCAGTTGGACGAAACCGGACGACCCAGTGAAAACCCACGAGATTTAATAGGCGACCCTATTCTTTGTCACGTACAAAGGGGAAATCGAAACCACGTCACTTGACTTGATGACAGATTTTGTGATACAACGCGTACGTGTAAAGAGAATCTCATTAAAACATAGACGCTATTTCGTTTTGTTTTTTTTATAGTTCGAAATTTCGTTTTAGTTGACTTTACTGCATTATGTTCTGAAGAGATTTAATATAACACGTGTTTTAATGGGTTTTAGGGATTTGCTAATGAAACGGTCTGTTACAGATCTTCATGAAGTGTGGGCCGTCGCAAGTATATAAAAACCCAAAAGAAATATAGATCAGTATTTTGAACAGATAGGTGTTAACCATTCGGCCACCTAACACCCCTAAATTCCTTTATTTCATAAGGACCTTCGCATCGGTACGAAAACGAACACCAAAACGAACATAATAATATATTCGTTTACGTTTTCGTTTTATATCCTCTAACACCTGGTTTCGGAATACGACGTACGATAATAAATGGATGGCGTTAATTTCCAGTTCAATAGATATTTTGGCAGATGTACAACAAATCAAGCAGAATATTGCATTTGAGCATATTCTACAAACTCTACATAATCAACAATAAAGACAAGGCCTCGAAAATTTGTGGAAAATTCAATATATGAGACAAAGAAACATTTTCGTTTCTATACCTACGTGAATATATCTCTACACACGTAACGCTCTTCACTGGTCGAACACTTGTGTACGGATTGACCATAAGTGCACACGAATCGATGACGTTTTCGTGCTCGTCCCTATATCTATAAATAACTGTTCCTGGTGTAAGTAACCAATGCCGTCTATTTTAATAATAGTCGTAATCTGATCTGTTAGAACGGGTGCTGTTCCCTTAGCCGTATACCCGTATTGAAATAAAAATACGGATGCTCAAAAAACGACAGCTCGCCAATTTAAACATACGATTTCATAAAATTTAATTAAATTTAGATTTATCCGGTAGATTGTGTTCCGAACCGACAGTTTCTATATCATGCGACTTGATTACATTCTACCAAAGTATGCTTTAACAACAGGCCATTTTTAATACAGCGAGAACATGCCACATACTGACTAAAATTGCTTTGGCAGAGAAATAAAGAAATATCAGGGCATTACCTGTGATGTGATGGTGACGTTTTGGGTACAATTTGACAGAGGAGAGGGAGGGAGAGAGAGAGAAGAATGGAGAGAGGAAGGGAGAGAGGGAGAGAGAGGGGAAGGGAGGGAGGGAGAGAGAGAGAGAGGAAGGGAGAAAGAGAGAAGGGAGAGACAGAGAGGGGGAGGGAGACAGAAATTGGGTTTAACGTCCATTCGACACAATCTAGGTCATTTCGGGACAAACATACGGTTTAATTTTAATTCAATAATTCGCTTGCGCATAGGTGTCATTAGCAGTGGGAAGAAAACGGAGGGCCCGGAGAAAACCCACGAGGTTGGACAGGCGACCCTACTCCTTGCCAAGTGCAACCGAGGAATGGAAACCACGCCAGTTGACACAATGACAGGCTATATGATACATAACCATGGAGAAAGCAATGTAGCTAAATATTACAAATTTAACACAAAGAACTGTCCTTTATATTCTAAAACGCCGGTAGACCAAAATTCATATATTTTTTTTCGTGCTCAGCGGCAAACCACTTCTCCTTACCCCCATACGACAATGCCCCAGATTCCTTACCAAATGCCCGGGGGAATACATGTACTTGCAAAAGGGTAGGGGCGTGAAAGGGGGGGGGGCATAAGTATATATATACTTAATCTGTGTGACGAAACCGGGGGCCTCGGAGAATATCCCCATGGGGCTGAACAAGCGACCCTACTTCTTGTCACGTACAAGCGGAGGATCGAAACCACGGCATTTGATTCAATGACAGACTTTATAATCCAACGGACACGCATGAGTCATCCCACCCCTTACGTTTAATAGACTTTTGTTTACCTGTTCTGAGCCGAAAGTTTCAATATCAATCTCTGCATAGTTTCCAATCGTGACGACCACGACTATAGGAAGTTTGTCATGGTATCGTTCATACAGTTCCATGGCTGATACATTCTCATCTTCATGGTCTAACTTGATATGATGCTGGTAGTCCGTATATGGTTCTGTAGAGATATTCATCTGAAAAACAGAGTTCAAAATTGAAATGAAGTGAAATGAACAGTTCCGCTGTTCCTGCTCCGTCTGGGCTAAGGAAGATGGGCAATGCCATAGAGGGTGATATGAATGAGGGAAATTTTGCCTACGCAGCGGCGCTATGGGATCCTTTACGTTCATGCCAATGTGTACGCGAAACCTCGGTTTTTCGTCCCATCGGGAACGACTAAACAGCTGTCCTGACAAGGAAACCACACCGGAAAATCTGGATGAACCTTTTTCGGCCAATACAAGGATTGAACACCCGACCTCCAGGCTAGCGACCCAGCTTCTTAACCACTTAGCCATCATGATTCCCCTTCCTCCCAGAACAGTAGGACATTAAACCCAATTTGAATTTACCTCCACCGAACGGTTAGCACGTGCGCGCTGTATCATAAAGCCTGTCATTGCGTCAACTGGCGTGGTTTCGAACCCGGTTGTACGTGACAAGGAGTAGGGTCGCCTGTCCAACCTCGTGGGTTTTCTCCTGGTCCTCTGGTGTCCTCCCACAGCTAAAGACCCCTAAGCGCAAGCGAATTATTGAAATAAAATTAAATCATAATATATTAGTCCCGAAATGACCTAGTTTGTGTGGGAGTGGACGTTAAACCTCATTTACCTCTCTTTCTCTCTCCCCAACCGATCAAATAGATACTAATCCGTGCCATTAGCAATATTCTAAAAAATGTTTGACGTATTTAAGATAACGTTGAAGAACATATGGTGACAGTTCGTCTGATGACTGCGATAATATAACATGATTAACTCCATACAAAGACGTGACTGAAGGCTTTTTTATAAATGAAATAATATGTTGCATTATGCAATGACGATATGAATGTGTGCATTGTATAGTTAATGTTGAACTGTGAACTCCTCATGCTCGGATATATGTAGGCTCTACCGATCGGGTATTAATAGAGAGCGAGAGAGAGAGAGATAGGGTTCAACGTCCACACGAAACAGAGAGAGAGAGAGAAATGGGGTTTAACGTCCACTCAACACAAACTAGGTCATTTCGGGACTAACATATGGTTTAAATTTATTTCAATAATTCACTTGCGCGTAGGGGTCTTTAGCAGTGGGAGGAAACCGGAGTTCCCGGAGGAAACCCACGAGGTTGAGAAGGCGATCCTATCTCCATGCCATATACGCTCACACCAGGGCTCGAAACCACAGCCGCAAGCCAGAGGTGACCGGCCAGCTAGAGGTCGAAGCGCGGCACTCTAGACCACTAGGTCATCCCCCCACACGAAACAAGCTAGGCCGTTTCGGAACTAACAAGGTACAATTTGTATTGCAAGAATTCGCTTGCAGGAGAGGAATCTTTAGCAGTGAGAGGAAACCGGAAGATCCAGGGTTTTGGCGAATCCAATAGTTGTCACGTACTATCTATATCACGCTACTTGACTCAGTAATAGACCTTATGACCTACACTACAGCCACAGGTTTCAGACCACAATCAACCAGAGAACTAACAATGCCAGTTAAGTGCTGTCTGTTGGCACAGGGAAAGGGCATATATAAAGATATATAAAGTTATACTTACTATTTTAGCGATTTTCGTGTCGTAAATATCCTTGTATGTAATTGTTGTATATGTAGGCCTATGGGTATATATAGTTATATAGTGTAACTTACTACTTCCCGGTTTGAATCACGTGATCTGTACACAACACAGTCAAAAGCTGAATGACACCCATTTAAAGAGAAACTGTCAATTTCAACAATAATGATTTCGGAAATGAGATTTTTCGTTGAATTTTCGATAGTTAAGTATAGAACAGGGATTTCCTTTTACAAAGAAAAACTACTTTTTACATTTCTATCGAATGATATCGCTGCCAATATTAAAAGCTCTTCTGCAATGCCCTTTCATTGATTATATGTAAAAAAAAAGTACAAAGTACAAAGTCCTAATACCGGTAATGATAAAAACAAATAACTCTTAGACAAGAGTTAAATGTAAAACGGAAAATGTTAAGTGTCAAATTGCAAATTTTGTATGGGAAAATGCTTTTTTTTTTGGCCTGTTTACATTTCTCTCATTACATTTTATATTTGCGTTCTGTCACATCTCATTTGTCTTTCACGCTTTCTACATAGCACTTGTCGCAGAGATTTTAATATTGGCAGCGATATCCTTCCATACATTTGTCCGTCAACGTTACAGCGTCTTTGTACGTTTCTGCTATTTAAAGTTCATTTCAAGATAATGCAAAAATAATATATTGAACATCTCGTTCAGGTTACTTTATTCCGGACCAAGTTATCGCTGTTTGCAGTTTTTATTGTCTCGCTATGACATTTTAAATTAAATCATTAAATAGCCGAACCGTTCTAAACTAGTTAAATTTTCGAGAATCCGGCGGCATCGAGAGTTGATTATGTTCTTGTCGTGTCATATACCATAATGGCATATTTTTAGTTAGTGCTATAGGTATACCATATATTTCGATAATGTTAATATAAAATACTATAATGTCATACATGTATACGGGGGGTTGGGATGGCCTAGTGGTCTAGAGTGCCGCGCTTCGATCTCTAGCTGGCCGGTCACCTCTGGCTTGCGGCTGTGGTTTCGAGCCCTGGTGCGAGCGCATGTGCCATGGAGATAGGGGCGCCTTCTCAACCTCGTGGGTTTCCTCCGGGCACTCCGGTTTCCTCCCACTGCTAAAGAACCCTACGCGCAAGCGAATTATTGAAATAAAATTAAACCATTTGTTAGTCCCGAAATGACCTAGTTGTGTCCATCTCTCTCTCTCTTACTCACTCTCTCTCTCATACATGTATACCATTTGAAGAGCACAGCTAGAGGACGAAGCGCGGCACTCTATACCACTAGGCCATCCCAACCCCCTCCCCCCCCCCCACCACAGGGGAAACGATCTAAGCTCAAGATAATGGCGCCATCTGGTCGAAAATTGTATAAGCTTTCTGTGCAACAAACTATTTCAGGTAAAAACGATAGGAGTCACATGGAACCAAGACCCTTCTGAAATGAACCCCCAGACAATTAAATACGTCCATCATACCCTTTATTTGACCTTAATTTGGCTGAAAAGTTGAAGTCAGCTGTTGTACCGGTATAGTGATTTGTATTAAACATAATTTTGAAGTTGTAATTAAACCCACTTGTTGTTCTGTTCGCGTCAAGCATTCTCTTCAAAACGTTTGTTTCGCGTTTTATGCGAAAAGACCAAAAACGGGAATTAGATCGTTCTTCCTCTGGACTCTTCATTTCTTTCCTCCAGTTATTGAGTTATGCAAGTTATTCTGCAGATCCCCAGATTGCAAAATAAATCAAATGAAATGGGGATTAACGTCATACTGTTTGGCTCTGACTGGGCTAATGAAGACGGGCGTAAGACATACAGTGTGCTATGAGAGAGAGAGAGAGAGAGAGAGAGATGGGGTTTAACGTCCACTCAACACAAACTAGGTCATTTCGGGACTAACATATGGTCTAATTTTATTTCAATAATTCACTTGCGCTTAGGGGTCTTTAGCAGTGGGAGGAAACCGGAGTGCCCGGGGGAAACCCACGAGGTTGAGAAGGCGCCCCTATCTCCATGCCACATACGCTCACACCAGGGCTCGAACCCACAGCCGCAAGCCAGAGGTGACCGGCCAGCTAGAGGTCGAAGCGCGGCACTCTAGACCACTAGGCCATCCCAACCCCCCGTGTGCTATGAGGGAACTTTGCCCGGGCTGCGACACTATATCGAATTCTAACTGCCGAGGGATCTTTAACGAGCATGCCAATGTGTACACATACGAGTCACTAGACAGCTGTCCTTGTCAGTCCCACTTTCCTGCACTTCGGAAGTACCTTATAAACTTTCTCGGCCAGTGGAGGCATCAAACGCACTACCTTCACACTAGCGAGATATCCCCACCCGGCCCCTCGATTTCACCCATTGCTAAAAATCCCCTTCCGATCCCCTCCGCATGCAAATAATTCATTGATGTGCGGAACGTTAAAACATAGAAACTTTAATGACGTGGAGGCGGCATGACGTCATCGATGCCTGCTATATTGATAACTCATCGATGCCTGCCATATTGGTTAAGCCAAAATAGGGTATTTTGTAAATTGACAATTGGCGATATGACTGTCTGCTCCAGGTAGACGTTAAACCACATTTACCTCTACCTGACAAAAACTCTAGCAGACGACGCTTGTATTTATGCGAGACCTGCGTGCATTACTCCATATCATTGTGTAATATCGTTAGTTGACGGCTGTATGGTTATAGATCGATATACACACGCTGTCACTATATATAGTATTGCGTATATCACTGTCCCACTCCACTGCGTTATGATGACTGTACTAAACTTAGTGTCATGCGTCATAATACAAACTAAACGAAACCAAGGAAGATATTATATTGAACCTTTCTATACCGTTTATCGTGGTTCATACCAAGGCAGCTGAATTTGCTGGTTGACGACTTGTGCAAGTCTGGTAGGGTACACGGTAGAGTAGTCAGTTATAGCTGTGATGCGTTGAAACATCTCCTACGACAGAAACATATGTCTCTTTAAATTGAAACTACAAACAGGAAGTTTTTGTTACTAATCACGTGTTAGTGTATAGTGCAAAATGAGGTAAGATTTCTACACATGTATTACAGGGGGGGGGGGGCTGACCGAATGGTTAGCACGTGTATGTCATAACAACCCGTCATTGAGTCAACTGGCGTGGTTTCGAATCCCCTGTTGTACGTGACGAGAAGGATCGCCTGTCAAACCTCGTGGGTTTTTACGGGCCCCCGATTTCCTCCCACTGCTAAAGACCCCTACATGCGAATTATTGAAATAAAATTAAACCATATGTTAGTCCCGAAATGACCTAGGTTGTCGAGTGGACGTTAAAGCCCATTTCTATCTACACATATACTTTAACAACAGTTGCTGACCTATAAATCAAGAACCAATATCAACAATAAGGACCTCATTGGAAATAAACCTTGATTTAATTTAAGCAGGTTTTTATGGGTTATCCCCAAGAGGCTGGTCATTCATGACATCATTACTTTTTCTCTCATCATAACTTTCACATTTTATCATCTTGTAGTCATGTTTGTTATGCCTCTTGGAAAAATAACTAAATAAATAAACGATTGTTCATATAAGGGAGGAAATCAAAGCTGAATGAAAGAGAAATTGAAAAACACGGGGTGGGGAAAGAGAAAGAGAGATATAGAAAGAGAGTGGAGAGAGAGCGAGGGGGGGGAGCTAACGTCCACTCGACAAGGTTTTATGGAATATCATATGGCTCAGTCTCATTTTAATATTTCGCGTAGGGGTCTTTAACAGTGGGAGGAACCAAGGGGACCCAGAGAAAACCCACGAGGTTGGTCATGACACCCTACTCCTTGTCACGTAAAGCGGGGTATCGAAACCACGCCTCTTGACTCAATGACAGACCTTTTGATGCAACGCGCCTGTGTTAACCACACACCCCTCCCGCCCCCTTAAAAAAAACCCAAACAAACAACCACGTTTTTTCTAGCTAAATCTGATAAAATGTATGAGAGTCAATTAACTATAGTTTTTCCATTTCGTTCTAGCAACGCCTGATAAAATAGTTTCTAACGACCCTTCAATCATCTCACATGGAGCATCTAGAGAGGGGTCCAATGAGTGGTAAGGACATGGCTCGTATGAAGAAATGCAAACCACGTCTTATAGCGGGTATCAGTCGTCCAGGGCCCCTAATGGATCATTTAGATAGTCACGGCGTATTTCTACCAGAAGATAAACAAATGATTGATATGGAGAGGCTACCAATTGACAAAGTTAGAAAGATTATAGACATATTGATGGAGAATTGTTGTGGAAGTTTTTCAGCCTTTGTGGAGTGTTTAAGAGAAACCCATCATTGTAGCCTGGCTGATTTGTTAGACAGTAAGTTAGTATTTGTTCATCTTTGCTCCAAACCACATCAAAGAATATATGATTGTGCTGCATTAGGTTTCAATGAGCCACTTAGTTCAGCCATATTCCATACCCTGGGACAATAACAAAACAGAGAGAGAGAGAGAGAGAGAGAGAGGAATGGGGTTTACCGTCCACTCGACACAAACTACGTCATTTTGGGACTAACAAATGATTGCGCGTAGGGGTCTTTAGCTGTGGAGGGAAACCGGAGGACCCGGAGAAAAAAGAACAAAAAACAGTATGTAGTATTAATATACCTAGCGATAATTCTTCTCGGGTGTGGCATAAACGCTTTTAACCAGTTCTTAACTGCGCTATCTGCTACGAGGCAAGAACGAACGCGAGCAGTACTAGAATTAACAGAAGAACGTCTAACACAAGTGTCGTATGTTGTTGTTGTTCTTGGTGTTTAACGTCCGCTTCCACCGTAGGTGATATCGCAGACAAGTCTTATTTTTCCATTTTCATTATCTTAGCGCACGCGCAGGGGTCTTTGCTGTGGAAGGAAACCGGAGTGCCCGGAGGAAACCCACGAGGTTGAGAAGGCGCCCCTATCTCCATGCCACATACGTTCACACCAGGGCTCGAAACCACAGCCGCCAGCCAGAGGTGACCGGCCAGCTAGAGGTCGGAGCGCGGCACTCTAGACCACTAGGCCATCCCAAGCCCCACAAGTGTTGTAGCATGCACACAGAATATTATACTATGGTAGCTCATTATGTGTATATTGAGAGTGAGAATGATATATCATTAGTATATGTACTAAATAACCTTACAATGATATATGATTGTTACATGTATTAAACCTTACAATGACCTAACAATGGTATATCATTATTATATTTTGAAGACTGTTTAGAGATACAAACCTCTCTACGGAGAACAAATGATAGAACCAACTTACAAGCATGCATAGATGAACCTGTACCGAGACCAACTGAAAGCACTTATCTAAAAACATACCCAGATCAACCGTTACATGCAGCCTCTCAAACAATAACTGTCCCTCTTGTAAAAGGTAAGAAGGAAACGGGACATTTAATAGGATACCCATTTAAAACATACCCTTAAAATACCTGCTGATGAGTCTTCTACAAGTCCCTTATATACTACCTAAATTTATCCATTTCAGTTGTCCACAAGTCCCCTCAATACTACTTAAATATATCCATTTCAGATTTTCAATAATTAATGAACGGTTTTCTTTGAAAACATCAGATAATAAATTTATGTACCAATTTATAATTTGTCAAATTAACATTGTTTTACTAATCATAAGTAACATCTGAACAGTTGCTGCAGAAAGAGCTTTTTGAATACTGGGTACGTTCCAGGTAAATAAATTTAAGCAACCTCCCGTTTTCATCAGCTCAGTCCAGAGCAAAACAACAGGACGTTATACCCAATTTCACTTTATTTCCTCCCGCCCCAAAGATCTTATTGGGCGCATATTCTATCTGCGTTGCTTTGAACACTTTATGTAACTTCTGATACCAAAAGAAGAACAACAAACGACCTCTGGGGCCCTGTCGGAACAACATAAAGTAGGCGATCATACTCTTTACAATGTCACGGGTTTCCCTAAAACAAAAACGTAGGGACAATAGACGTTTGTATGCCGTTTTTCGGATTTGGAGATATCTAACTTGAGTTATTATTATTATAATTTCAGACTTTCATCCAAAAGAATGTGGTCGTATGCCAGAACGCGAATATCAAAAGATCCAGAGTAATTTTGAGTTCTTGTTAAAAGAGTTAAACCCGGGTCCTCTGTGTATAAAACTTTTTGAAATGGGTGTGTTCGACGAAGATGACAAGGATACAATAGAGCGAACACCGGGTCGTAAAGAGAAGTGTGATAAACTACTGATGATTCTGCTCGAGTGTGGTATAAACGCTTTTAACAAGTTCTTAACTGCACTATCAGCTACGGGACATGGACGAGCGATGACAGTACTAGAACTAACAGAAATACGTGTAACACAAGTGTCGTAGCTTGCATCACCAGCATCATTCTACATTCTGAACACAAGGAACTATAATATACTATACTTTGAACCCCTTACCTACATGACTGTCATATTCAACAATTAGGCGTAGTATACTGTTTTGTAAAGCGACCCTTCTCCTGTTCACAGTTGCTGTTATATACAAAATTGTACTATTTATATCTTTCGTTTTTGTATGTTCTTAACAATTGTACTATTATAACTGTCAATTACAATGTATGTGGAGAGGGCATCGGTATGTTTTCGTAACGTTTGTCCCAATCCGTTTGTACTTTAGTTATGTTCTACATGTAGTACAATAAACAATGTTTAAATAATAAAAAATAAAAAAAAGTAAAAATTCAAAAAGACTAATTAATTTTCAAATGTTAGCATAATATATATTTCTCAGAATCATCGAAATATATTTAGTGTTTTGGACTAAAATATTAAAATCTAGGAATGTTGTTCAACTAGTTTAGTGTCTGTCCGTTCGTCAGGGGAGGTAATTGTAGGCAGAGAGCGTAAGTTTGTTATGCATTAGTCGGGTCACAATATGCCAAATTCCTATATAGAGGTTGTTTGGTACCACCTTGTAGAGGATCTGCCCTTGTACATCATACTTTGGGGGGTTGGGTAGTTATCGGCTTAACATTTTAACAGTCGAAATATGATGATGTAACACCGGATGAAATAAATTATATTTAAATCAGCTACGCATGTTGATTTTTATTATTATTACTATCATTATTACAGCATATTTATAGTGTGCATTTTCATATAACCTGTTCAGGGGCACTTTACAAAGTGACAATGCAATCATTAAAAACAACAATATTTATGGAAATGTTAACAGTTACATACAGAGTTAATTCAAATCTTGTTTATGTATTTGTGTTTAAGTTGTGTTAATTTTAAGAAAAAATAGATGTACAACATCACGTAGGGTCTCCGTGGACCCCACGCACGTTTTATAGTCTTTCGTAATAACTACTGAGCACTGTTCTCTGGAATTTAGAGGCTTTGTCTCCTATTCATTTTTACAAGTATCGAAAAGATCGCCTTTCATCTGTTCCCCAATGCAGAGTTATGTTACATGCAAATCAGGCTCAAGGCTTGAAGATAACAAGGGGTCCGTAACAAGGGGTCCAACCGGACCCCTAACTTACAACTCACAGCAGGGATTTTGCTAATGTCTTTGCTGCCTGATACCACATGGCGTATGTCAGAGTATTCTCTCTTTTAACATCTGCATGTTACAAATATCAAAAACTAAATGATGAATTCCAAATATTCAATGGTTTTTGTATCAAGCGTGAAATGCCATTTAACCTCTTTATCACATAGTACACAAAGTAGCAATTTTGTGAGAATTATTAAATCTTTTCCAAATGTCACTAACATGTTTTTGTACAATAATTTAGTTGTTTTTCAGTTGTCAAATATGAATGCAAATAAAAACTAAACCGCTGCCTTTAAATTCAAATGTATTTGTACGTAAAAACTTTGAAGTATAACTGGGGTCCATATGGACCACTTGGTACCTGCTATGCGATTCTCACAACGTGCACCCACGAGGGTTAAACTAAATGGTAGATTATTCCATAAAACAGGTGCTTGAAAACTACACAAGACTAGTTGAACAGTTTCGGGCTACAGCCTACTCTTATATCGAAGGGGGATCTTTTACGTGCACGTCAATTTGTAGACGTTTATTACAAATGAATATCAAGGGGATTAGCTGTCATTAATTAACATGTCTTCAGTTTTGGAGAGTTTATGGTAGATTATTCCAAAAAACAGATGCTTGAGAACTATACAATACTAGTTTAAGAGTTTCGGGATAAGTAGTTTAACTGATGTACCTGTGGACAAAACACATTGCAAGGCATAATCAACAGAATCAATTCAGTTGAATAGATCCGAGGGGAGGGGTGGGGGCTTTTACTGCCAGTTCTTAAAATTCTGTCAGAGCGGTATTTCATCATAGCATTGCTTACGGCACAGCTCGATTGACAAATCAAAATCATTTTACCATTTGCTCGCTCAGAATATCCTTGTTGTTTGAGGGTATTTTTTTGAGCCCTTTTGTGGAACTAAGTGACAGTTTTTGTGCATTTTTATTGAATGCTTGAATAAAAAACAGCCTGCTCACGAACAAAGAATTATGGCGAGTACAAATAATCCATGGCCCCGAAAGCGCACGTCATACACTGTTCGTCTGCTACAATCTCTTTGTCTTAGCTAAACTGATGCATTCGGAGCAACAAAACCCAAAAAAACATAGAAACTCCAGATGCGCCTACTCGTCAGTCGAATCGGACAAAAGTCGACTGATCAGAGTGGGACACCCTTACCCCACCTCTCGACACAGGCTGTAAATAATTCGCTTGCACGTGGGGGTCTTTGAGCAGTGGGAGAAAACCGCGAGATTGGGCAGGCGACCCTCCTCCTTGCCACGCTAGTTGACTCTATGGAAGGTCTTATGATACAGCACGCGCACGCTACCCCCCCCCCCCCCAGGCTATAATTACTATCGTTTAATGTGAATTCCAATTAAATCAATAAAGTTGTGATTGCATGTCTACGTCTTATACCGGGACGGAATTTGAACTGTATTACAGGCGAAGCAAATAGTTTGCTATAGCCAAAATACATTACACAGATATAAACGCGGAGGAAAAAAATGGGAGAGGGTGAAAGAATTGTTGGAAATCGACACATTGGAAATTCATGGTGGTCTGTATCCTATGTGTAATCAAGTAATTATCTCCCTTGCATATTAACTATTTATATATCCCGTGTATATAGAAAATATTTGACATCGACTATAATTTTGATTTCTTGCGACATCTGGATGGCAATTAAATTCTAACACCTATGTGCAAGGATGACATCTTATCAAGATCCAAATGATTACACTTGAAATGTTATAAAATAACATAACTATGCCATTGGGAATTCCCCTAACCCACGCCTGTTTACACACCGATCCTTTCGCCTCAAATTCCTTAATATTAATCGTTTGAAAAAAAACCCCCGATATTCTGTACATTTCACCAATTCGAGATCCCATGTCAATCCAAAAAAATGTTGCATAAATGGTAAAAAAAAGGAGAAAGGATTTATGTTTAGTAAATAGCAATTATTACTGGAACTACAGTGTGTCAAAGTTAGTTAGATCCCTTGGATACAGTGTGTCAAAGTTAGTTAGTTAGATATCTCGTTCAATACTAATGCGTCGTAGTACGTGAATATATAAACAGGTATAGTATGTTTATTGTGTATAATATTTGACGTTTGTGACAAAATGAGTTAAAATGTGCTACACACAAAACAATTTGAAGAATATGGATTTTGGTCGGAATAGAATTTATCATAAATATACCGTCCAGCAATCCCAAAGATCAGTATAGCACTACAACATCTTATATTGCCTGTGTTTGGAAGCTTTGTAAGACTTTTTGTGTTCATAAATCTGTATTTTGTCTGAAAGTCTTTGTGTAATAGTGATATAGTACACACAACAATGTTTCGTAATAATATGCGAATTCTACATTGTATATGATCCAACAATTTATTTTGTTGAAGACAAGATGCACCTACTACAAATAGATTTACGTGCAATGACACGCCAGGCAATGCAATTGAGCCCGTGCTGTTTCGTTGAATAAATGACTGTTTACGTTACGTAGTTTGGGGTGTAGCCCAGTACTATTATTGAATGGATCTTGCACGTTCTCGCAGTATATTCTGGATATTCTGGGGGATCTAAAAATAATATACATAAATCACAAATGCTGATGAAGGTTGAACGTTTATTATACGACTGGCACAGTAAGAATCTATATAGTATATTATGAATACAAAATATTTAAACAATATGCATGAATAATACAGGTAAGTCCGGTTATAATACATACTACGGTTCAGAATACATTATAATTACAATATAGCGATTCGAAATATATTTAATGTCTTTAGAAAAAGAACATATAAATCTTTGCCTTCCGACAGGCATTGTTCGAATTAATATAGCATATTATATGCGACTTTTGATATTGAACGTATGTGCATAATTATGTATGAAATTGCATATATCACGTGATGTCATAGTTAATATAATATTTCACATACTATGCTTAATATAACAATAGTAACCTTAATAACAAAAGAATAATACAGGCAAATTAATAATTATACGAAATATTAACTCACGTAAAAATAATATACAGTTCCAAATAAATCACAAATGCTGATGAAGGTTAAACGTTTATTATACGACTGGCACAGTAAGAATACTGACCGTATGTCTTCTGTCGTATATAAAGCAAACCTTATCATCAGTTTAGAAGTTTACTTGGAACTAAATTAAACATGTTCAGGTGATTATAGATAAATTTAAAAGATTAACCCCTGGAACAAGAGATAGTCGTAAGATCATTTAAACATCACAATAGGTAAAGTTAACCCTTCGTGGATATTATTTGATAACTTGTGTACCATAGGTGATACACATAGACTATAGTCTATGTGTATCACCTATGGTACACAAGTTATCAAATAATATCCATGTAAAATGTAAAATAATATGACATATTGAACTCTGGTCAAGTTGTAAGATAACAAGATACACAAGTTATCAAATAATATCCATGTAAAATGTAAAATAATATGACATATTGAACTCTGGTCAAGTTGTAAGATAACAATAAAGATGCGAGAGATTTTCTACTGCCATATCAATTTTAAAACAATTATTTTGAAAAACAAAAATATCTATACTATATCACAATGACAAAAAGTATTTCACTAACTAAACTGCAATATATTGCGATGAAACGTAAAACCACGGAGACTTTTAAGCTAATACACCCTGTAGTTTGTTAAATTCGAGTCCAATATTCATAAGAAGGAATAGGGTAATAATATTTCAATAGCAAAGTTGTCCTATAATCCATAAACATCTTATGGGATATAACTCTAAATCAACGCCTACTTTTGTCCCTAACTAAATGGTTTAAGCCATAGATATGTCGTGCTGTTTTAACGTCAAGGGGTCTAAATTTGGGCAGAAATGTGCTAATGTTGTTGGTCATTTTATAAGTATATAAGATGGTCTTTCAAACTAGTTTTTTTGCATTGGGGACCGGGACGGGGCTGTAGGGAGGCGGTTCGATGCCTAAAATTGGTGGGAAATGTGATTATGTTTATGTAAATCTTTTAGATTAGTATTATTTCAACATTAATTTAGAGCAACATATCTAAATAAGTGTATACGGTGCCTCTTGGACAACTCTTACCTCTGTGAGTGGTAGAGACGGTGGGGTCGGGGGGCTTAGAATAGTTGACAATTTTATAATATTCAAATGAAATGATGACCCAATCTTTTCCGCCGAGAATTACAACAATCTTCGTATATCTCGGTAAAAGATGACTGCTTTCAACACGTGACGTCACATCATGCGGCGTCAAGATAGAGAGAGAAATGGGGTTTAACGTCCACTCGACACAAACTGGGTCATTTCGGGACTAACATGGTTTAGTTTTATTTCAATAATTAGCTTGAGCGTAGTGGGTGTAAACCAGAGGACCTGAAGAAAACCCAGGAGGTTGGACAGGCGACCCTACTCCTTTTTAATGCCGTGACGACGGATAGTAGTAGTGCCACTACGCCGTAGTGCCACTGTGCCCCATAGCAGACCGTCTTTATTAACCAAGTGGGAGCAGAGCAGGTGGATGTTACACCCTATATAATTTCATTTGTTTATTGCAGGCGACATGTCCTCACGAACAAATTCCCCGCCCGCTGCTTATGATGATATAGATACTGCCAGAGACACTGAAGAGTCAAATACAATTCCTGGTATTCCACTATTCACAGACACTGAAGAGTCAATTTGCAGTTAGCTTTTCGACACCCAATCATAGGAATTATGAATAACATGTTCAACCAGAAATTACATATTTGTGATGACTCAATCCAAGTTGCCCATACTGACGAGATAATTATTTTGCATCTTGTTACTGTTTGTGTGTGATCTGGCTATGAATTATCAACTATAAATTAAATGAATTGACACGTCCATGCCGGACGTCCGACTGTTCTGCGTCAATCGGCTTATTAAAGCACAGACATCGGCGCTACTGTTTACTCATATTTTGAATACCAACTTTCAGTGTGTATCTTCCCTTATAAACGACCATGCAATGTGCTCTTCCTAAACCTCCGTACTGCACAGCGGACAAGGGGGAACACCGACTTTAAGTCGATACCGCTATACACGACAGAAGCTTCGCGCAACCATTCTGTCCAAAGATTGAAATAAAAATGGTATGCCAGGCCTACAATAAGAAAATGGTTATTCGTAAACAGGGCATTTAGAGTCTGGGCAACAGTTTTATTTTGACAAGCACATCGACACTCTGTAGCGTCAATGAGCTATGATTAGGTTTGCGGTGTTAGTTCATCAATGCTTGAAAAGTAAATGAAATGGGGTTTAACGTCCTACTCTTCTGCGATGAGGGAAAATTTGCCCGGACAGCGGCGCTACGGCCTACTCTTATATCGCATTCCATCTGCCAAGTGACCCTTTACGTGCACGTCAATGTGTACTCGGGACCACCCCGAACGTCTTGACAGCTGTCATTGTCAGGCCCTCTGCTCTACATCACTGACAAGGGATAACCACGCCGGAAAATCGAGATGAACTTTCTCGTCCAATGCAGGGATCGAACACCCGACCTCCAGGCTAACGAGTGAGCGCCTTGTCCTCTTAGCCACGTGATTAATTACCCGGTTAGTAATCTTAATTCATAAAAATACTTATGAATAACCTCGTCCCTATAGTAATAACATACTGGGCCATTAATCAGGGTCCGTATTCAAAGGTTTTCTAAAAGTTAAGTAAAAATACTTAATTTTTCCACTTAACCAAGTGTCTTACCTTAAATCGGTATTCAAAGGTTGTATTTTACACATACTTGGCTATGTGAAAACTTAACTGCACACTTAAATTATGGAATACTCACATTCGCCAAAAAGCATGATTTTTTTTATTTATGGAATACCCTCCACTGCCAAAAATCACGATTTACTGACATTGCCAGCTAGTTATGGCCCCTTAAGAGCATCGCTGTTTTCTATTAAATTCTTAGTTTACATTACCAGGAAAATGTTTGTCGAAATATTATATTGTAACCCATGAAAATAGTATGATTATAATTTAAGATAAATTATGATAGTTTGCATCCTTTGCCGGAACAGCTGTTTTAAAAAATAAAATCTATTCAAATAGATTACAATAAACAGTGGTAGTATAATGATGGATATTGTAAGCTTTAATTTTTTAACAATATAACCTTTGTATACCGATTTAAGGTAAGACACTTGGTTAAGTGGAAAAATTAAGTATTTTTACTTAACTTTTAGAAAACCTTTGAATACGGACCCAGGTCTATTTTGTACTATGTTTTACAGGTTGTGTGGAAAGGGGGCCAATACCGACGGCCCAGTATAAAAAAATACAGACAAATTACGAAACTTTATTGAAATACATAGTAGATCCAATTGTTGTTTGCAGAAAATTATTTTCTGCTTTGGTATTTGACGAAAATGACAAAGAAATAATAGAGTCCGAAAAGCTTCGAAATGAGCAGACTGATAAATTGTTAATGACCGTGACAAAGCGTGGTCCACGCGCCTTTGATGAACTTTTACTGGCACTTTCTGCTACGGGCCACCACCAGGCAAAAGAAATACTAGAACAAGGTAGATATAAATGCACTTTACACACTCCCCTTATAGTTATTTAACACATAAATAATGTTTTTGGAAGATGCCCCCAATTGTCCATATTAATAGCAATTTTGATAATTTAAATTTTAATATAATTCTGCCCCAAACACATTCTCGCCCACACAGAAACATACTTTCGGAATTTTTGCGTCTATAGCTCTTGCAAATGCAAGTATACAAATTGACGATGTTCCTTTTGCAGATGGAGGTGAAGACGTAGCGGCTACCAATGATAATAGTAAGTATCACTTTACATTAAAGGAGCTAAGTTTTTAACTCAATGTCAAACACGAGTTATTGGTCAATTTAAA
Organism: Patella depressa; assembly: GCA_948474765.1. Classification (NCBI taxonomy): domain Eukaryota; kingdom Metazoa; phylum Mollusca; class Gastropoda; family Patellidae; genus Patella; species Patella depressa. The sequence continues at coordinate 6,829,258 of OX419715.1, read as the reverse complement.
TCAACATTGATGTTGTGATGGCACCGTGAAAACTTGGTCTTCTGATATCCAATATTAAAGACAAAATGTAACGTCTTAAATTGTATGTAACGACTCGATGAATGGGACTAGACATATCCCATGCAAGGGAACACAACCACTGTAGACTGGAATAACCAGATGCCAACGACTGCCATTATATTCGGATTTTGCCGAATATAACTAGAAATTACAGTAAAAACGGCAACGATGGAATATAACTCAGTTTATGTACATTACATTATTATATGCGTTGCGACCCATTTGTGTCCAATAGAATAGCGATTTAGCTCCTTTAAATGTTGCACGACCCATCGGACCCAAATACAGTTTAAAGGTTTCGTTCGGTATCGAATCGATTACAGAAAGCTAATGCCCATGCACCGCCGAAATACCTACCGACAACATTCTTTATTGGAGCAGCATCACTTTGGGCAACTATAGTAATGTACAAACTATATAAAGCGTGTTCTACCTGAAGTATAGTTAACATCCTTACTCTTTCATGACACCGATGGTCACATTCTTCAAGGACCTTGTGTAAATACGTTTTCGTCGAATAAATAATAAGAATAATTTAATGGTCGGAAACTACTTTTTTATCCACGTGATCAATCTTTTTAACGCTCATCAAAATGCACCCATACATTTTCGATATTGTGTGACATATGAAATGGTTGTCGTCGAATACCCGGAATCTCTTCACCCTTTCCCTCTCTCCAAAATCCTACATATAGATCTAATTACGGTCCACATGTATCAGGACACCTGATTTTGTACCGCGCTTAACATAAATATTTACAAATTGTCTTTATTTATATCAATCATTTATGTTCTTTGACTAGGGTACTTCGTTTTAAAGATAAAGTTTCCAGATCTGCAATACCATTCTGAATATAATGATCCAAATAGTGAAAAATATAAAGAATTGAACGAGAAACTAGAAACATTATTTAAAGAAGAGTTTGGATGTGGCACAACGGTAACAAGTCTCAGGTATTGTTTTTGTCTGTATTGATCTCGATATGCTAGTTGAATGGATGGTGTTTTTATTTAATGTCTGTTTCTAAGCTATGATGAATGATAAGTTTAAACCATCAATATTGTATTCATTTGAATAGATTGAACAATCGACAAGACAGAATATAGTAAACCTCAATTTAATCGTAATACAGATCTGTATGTTGTTTCGCTTTTTATGACTTGTAATGTCATAGGATCAAAATCATTTTGTGTACTTTATAAAGTTGTGGCCTGTTTCGAATATCCCATATTTAAGTTAAGATTGATAGTGATGATAACTATATTAAAATAAGGGGGGGTAGGTTGGGATGGCCTACTGGTCTAGAGTGCCGCGCTTCGACCTCTTGCTTGCGGCTGTGGTTTCGATCCCTGGTGTGAGCGTATGTGGCATGGAGATAGGGGCGCTTTCTAAACCTCGTTGATTTCCTCCGGGCACTCCGGTTTCCTCCCACTGCTAAAGACCCCTACGCGCAAGCGAATTACTGAAATAATTTAAACCATATGTTAGTCCCGAAATGACGTAGTTTGTGTTGAGTGGACGTTAAATCCCACTTCACTATATATATACATGTATATATAACTATATTAAAATATTTAATAATTTAAGTTCGATTATGATAGTTAAATCATGAATCGCATGGATAATCGAATAAGACCTGGTAAAATTGCATTTTGAACATATCTGTGATTCGTTGTGTTGGAAAAGGTGATTGTTGAGAGTACTATACTTATATCTTAGTTGCAATGAAGGCTATTTTCTTTCCGTTTTCCATAATGCAAATATGTAGGGTTTTTATGTATAAGATACTGACTGAAGAGATGGTATTTAGATACGGCAGTAATTGCACGTGCACTGGAATACTGTTCCACATTTTTAAACTATGTAATGACACGATATAGGAATGAAATAGGGAGTTTTATGGCACGTCAGCTCCAACCGGGCCAACAGTAAGGTGATTTTGGAGAGACAAATTACATAACTATCACATAAATATATTTAAAATTTGTAATAAAAGTTTGTCTCTCTTAAAAAGGTTTAAAAATTTTCCATATAGCTCAGGTTGTGCAACGGAGGATCACGTGGCTAAGGATGTAAGACGCTAGCCTGGAGGTGGGATGTTCGATCCCTGCATTGACCGAAAAAGTTCATCTCGATTTTCCGGCGTAGTTTCCCCTTGTTAGTGATCCAGAACGGGGGGTCTGACAAGGACAGCTCTCTAGTCGTTCGGATGGGACGAAAAACCGAAGTCACGCGAACACATTTCGATTGTGCAACACCATATAGGTGAATTTCTTTTAATAGATCAAACTATTAACTTTTTGATTTTATTTCTAGCCCTGGATCTGTTATTGTAAGTCTTGTTTTTGCTACTTCAACATCCACAGATGAAGACAGTCTATTAGCAATCTTACACAAGGTTCTGACGTCTGGGTATTTGGGTGAATACAAAGTATCAACAGATGATTTTCTATTTCGTCGAATTGGAGGTTAGCACTTAACATAAATATACACGCATTAACAAGACATTAACTTCAAAAATATAGACGAAAACGTGACACAAAATCATAACCCCACTGCTAAAAATTACTCTTCATAAGGCTAACTGAAAATACCAATGCTGTAGAGTATTTATACACAAACCTTATGCAGAGTTGAGCATAAAACGGTATTCATGTTGTATAAATATACTGACCTGTGTGACCTATTTTCTGATCTACAGAATGGTTAACTAATAGTAATACCAACAACACAGAAGAAGTAATTCCTGTAATTGGAGATAAAAATACAGTTAGCTTAACTGAACAGTACGTATACAGAATTGTGTATTCTTAGCAATCATCACATTTCATTAGTTCGACATAAATGCTAATAGTTGTTGGTCTAAACAAATTTTACTTCTTCTGTTATAACACGATTATTTACAAGACTTCCTGTTTGGTTCCCCTTGTCATTGATGCAGAACGGAGGGCCTAACAATGACAGCTGTCTACACGTACGGATGGGACGAAAACCGAAGTCACATCTACACATTGGCGTACACGTAAAAGATCCCGTGGCAGTTGGAATTCAATATAAGAGCAGGCCGAAGCGCCACTGCGCGGGCAAAAATTGCCCTCATAGCACATTTTACGAACAGGACAGTAGGACTTTAACGCCCATTTCATTTAATTTACAAGACTGGTATTTTGTATCTAAAAATAAGCAATAGCTTATATAAGTTATCTCCACTGCACGCTGGTGTTTGTGTGGAGTTATGTGGGATATAAGGTCTTAATTTTATTTGATGGTGTCATTGCGCAACCAGATCATTTGCTAGTGACCTTTTAATGGGTGTATTCCATAATGTGTGCCAATATTGTGTTTTATATTGTAGACACGGTGATGGTGTTATTGTTGATTGTGTTTTATCGACCACGTCGAAGTCTGAATTAAATAATTTTTACCCAATACTAGAAATCATCTTGAAATCTGGCAGATTTGACCAAAATCAAGTTTCAGCAGACCAGTTCTCTTTCCATCAAATCGGAGGTGTGATAACTTTTTCATTTTTCTTAGTAAAATTTAGAAGCAGAATTTCCGTGCATATCTTTTGATCTAGTTGTGAATATTCTAAGCCAATAAAAGTTTTTGTTGGAAAAAGTTAGTGTTACGATGTCCTCAAAATATTCTTTGAACAAATCAATTCCCCACCGTTTGATGCAGGTGAAACAAATGCACATGGTGTTCTGACCTTGGATCATCATTGGTACGCACCTCTGTAGATCTATAACCGACCATGTGACTGGTTTTCTTGTGCAGTTCATGTGTCTTGGTTTTCTTGTGCAGTTCACAAAGCAACCTGTACTTTGCTGGCTGATGTTTTTCTCCACGGTTATTTTTTCAGGATGGTTAAATGAAAAACCGGAAACAACAACTGATAAACAGGGGGCTGTTATGATTGATGAACAGTAGGTTTTTTTATAATAGTTTTACCCCTGATGAAAAATGGCACTGGTCACTGCTTTTATGTGGAGACTAGTATAGTGTATTACTATGACTCCTTTAGGCTAAAACCTTACCACGGAGAGGTTTTGCACCAGATTTCGAAAACAGGTTTACAACGGAAAACGCCTGCAAAGTCTGTTCAGTGATGTTAGGGACATTGTGTATTTTATGCTTATCAACGATACCGTGGTTAAAGTGTGAAACAATTCCCTTCCAACAGCTAATCACTCCATATTTTAAGCAAGATACACTGACAGGTAGCAAAGTGTAATTTAGGACCTTTCCGCATTATCATTTTAGGTATGATAGGTTAATTAGAGTTGGTGTAACTATGATTGACGTGACGATATGTTACTTCTGATATTGACCAGCTATGTTAAAGTGTTTGACAACGGGCAAATGAATTGGTTGAATCTAATAACAATCAATTAATAACAAGAATACGAAAAGGTCTCTTCCCAGTATCATGATCAAAATATTTTATTTTATGGAGTTTGTCACCACAAGAGTAACACATTATCTGTTCTCAGGCATCCCCCACACCGACTTGTATGGCACTACATTCCAAATGGTTTTAAACAGAGGCGTTTCTACCACAAGAGTTTCATCTTATTTCAGTCCTCAGTCTGCAGCAGAAAAGTGGGATATTTCATTTGATTTCGCTCCCGGTATCTCTTCCACAAGGAATTAGACGTAGGAATCGTAAATGATTATATAATGTGGGAATATATTGTGGCCACACCTGTCTGTCCGTCTTTTGGCAGACCATAATGCATTGTCATAACGCATAATAGAATCTAGAGGTCAGGTTTTAACATTTGTTTTTCGTTAATTTCATTGTAACACTTGAAACACTCCTACCAGTAATTGGGATTTATTTTAAATTTTCTTTCTACTTGCTAGGATTGTTTGACTTTTCCTACGTCTACGTCACAATATAACTTCTTTTAAAACTTGTTTGGATGTTCAGCTTGGATATTGATAAACTTATAAAATTACGCATTGTTCCGCTGGTTATTGAAACCTCCTTAATGTAACACTTATCTATGTATGAACAATAAAACTTGGCGATAATACTTTTCGTAATGTCGCCCAAATATAGTAATAGCCTGTTATCCATAGTATAGTTCATTGCTATGTCCATTTATAAAATGCCTCTAAAAGATTACCCCTGAATGTAATTATTGTCCCTTTGACTTTAATGAGCGAGCTGTTCTTCAAACTATGCTGGTGGTCGTCTATTCGTTGACGGCAACAATACTTTTAAATTTTTTCATAGAGCTACCTTGCCTGGCAAGATGAAAACTGACAAGCCAGAATCCAGTAGCAGAACAGTTACTTCAAGTGCTTCCGACGTATCTCCCATACGCTATAAAGAATCCTCCGTGCCTTGTACTGATAGTACAGAACAGGCCACGTCTCGTACTGGTAGTACGGAAGTGCTTGACAACAAAGGTATAGTATATACATACTACATTAGAATGGAGTCAAAATAATCATTATTCGGCCGTGATTTACGACGAAAACAAATTGGTTAATATTAATTAGGCGAGTTACTTAGTTTTACAGTGATTGTGTCGTTTTAAAAAAAATGTAGGGTTAGTTTGTTTAGTGCGTGCCACTGAGTTAAGTGACGTGGGTTCGATTGCGTGACAAGGAGTAGGATCGCCAATCCAATCTCATTGACAATCCGTCCCCCCCCCCCCTACGCGCAAACGAATTGTAAAATTAAAATTGATCCATATGTTAGTTCCGAAATGGCCTGCTTTGTCGTTGAGTTGACTTTTAACCGCATCCCCCCCCCCCCCTTTAAACATTATACTATTTTGCCTATAACGTTATTAGGACTTCGAATTCTGTCTAATGGTTTGGATTGTTCGTATTTGGTTTTATTTTATTTGTCAAATATTTTTGCACCTATGATTGCTCGCTGAATAATACAAGGTCCTGAAATATATGAGGTTCGTTCAGCCACCAAGCCCATTGGTTTCGTCTTGTGCAATATTCTCCTTTTTGTCTAACTATCGAAGATGTAATTGAAAACGCCGTAAGGGAAACATAATTGAAAATGTCAAACCCACAGACAAACATAGAAACTACTTTTTTCTGCAGAGTAAATGAAATGGGGTTTAACATCCTTCTTGCCTGCTTTGACAAGTCGAGTTAGTATGGAGAGTCATATGTCTTGTTGTGTTATAGGATGGGGATTATGGTTGGACATCTGTTGTATGGAGAGTCATATGTCTTGTTTTGTTATAGGATGGGGATTGTGGTTGGACATCTGTTGTATTGCACATGTCAAAGGTTCTTTTACGTGTAGTTTAATCATCGGTCTCTGATAAAAGCTGGCCATTGATAAGGTGGAACCTACCCGGAAAATCTCGTGGAACTGTCTCGGCCAACATCGGGTTTGAATTCCGGACCTCCAGATAAGTGAACCAGGAGGATAATTATAATTTTGTTCTGATAAATTTTTATATCATCGTTGTCCACCTGTTACCACTTATTCTGTAATAAGTTCGTGCACCTAAAAAATGTACGTTTCACTTTTGAATCTGTGGTCTTGATTTAGGTTTACCTTGTAGTTTGTTAAATTCGAGTCCAATATTCATAAGAAGGAAACCGGGGGAATAGGATAGAAATATTTCAATAGCAAAGTTGTCGTATAATCCATAAACATCTTATGGGATATAATTCTAAATCAACGCCTACTTTTGTCCCTAACTAAATGGTTTTAGCCATGGATATGTCGTGCTGTTTTAACGTCAAGGGGTCTAAATTTGTAATTTGGGTAGAAATGTACCAATATTGTTGGTCATTTTATAAATATATAAGATGGTCTTTCAAACTAGTTTTTTTTTGCATTGGGGGCCGGAACGGGGCTGTAGGGAGGCGGTTCGATGCCTAAAATTGGTGGGAAATGTGATTATGTTCATGTAAATCTTTTAGATTAGTATTATTTCAACATTAATTTAGAGCAACATATCTAAATAAGTGTATACGGTGCCTCTTGGACAACTGTTACCTCGGCGAGTGGTAGAGACGGTGGGTCGGGAGGGGGGGGGGCTTAGAATAGTTGACAATTTTATAATATACAAATGAAATGATGACCCAATCTTTTCCGCCGAGAATTACAACAATCTTCGTATATCTCGGTAAAACATGACTGCTTTCAACACGTGACGTCACATCATGCGCCGTCAAGATAGAGAGAGAAATGGGGTTTAACGTCCGCTCGACACAAACTGGGTCATTTCGGGACTAACATGGTTTAGTTTTATTTCAATAATTAGCTTGCGCGTAGTGCGAGGACCTGGAGAAAACCCAGGAGGTTGGACAGGCGACCCTACTCCTTTTTAATGCCGTGACGACGGATAGTAGTAGTGCCACTACGCCGTAGTGCCACTGTCCCCCATAGCACACAGTGTGGCGTGTGCCTGTCTTTGTTAACCAAGTGGGAGCAGAGCAGGTGGATGTTAAACCCTATTTCATTTCATTTGTTTATTGCAGGCGACATGTCCTCACGAACAAATTCCCCACCCGCTGCTTATGATGATACAGATACTGCCAGAGACACTGAAGAGTCAAATACAATCCCTGGTATTCCACTATTCACAGACACTGAAGAGTCAAATACAATCCCACGAAGTGATGATGGATCACCTATAAATATAGTATTGGTTGGTAAAACCGGGGCTGGCAAAAGCTACACTGGCAATTACCTGCTAGGGAAACCGGTATTTCTGTCCATGTCAAGTACTTATTCTATCACTTCTAAATGTTACACCGAGACAAAGGAACTAGATAATGGGATAACAATTAAAGTCATTGACACACCAGGATTGTTTGATACTCGGCAAACAATTGCGGAAACATTAAAAGAACTCTATTCTTTATTTTGTCTAACTGAACCAGGCCCGCATGCGTTTCTCTACGTTATTAGACTAGACGATAGGATTACTGATGAATGCAAGTGTTCCTTTAACCTGTTTAGGGAAATATTTGGCCAAAATATCAACAAACACCTTATTTTAGTTTTAAATCGGAAACCTAAAGATGGGGACTCAACATTGATGATAAAAGAATCAAAATATTTGATGAACATCATAACAGAATGTCATGGTAGATATGTATGTTTGGACTATGTTGAAACGCCTAGTTATGGAAACTGTGATGGCCATCTTCTTAAAATGATCCTTGACACTTTCCGTGACAATGACGGAAGTCACTATACCAGAGAGATGTATAGCAGGGCTATTGAACCGTATAATGCTATACTGAAATTAGAAGAAGATAATCGGAAACTGTCACAGCAAGTGCAAGAATTAACTGGTTTACATGCAAAACAGGAATTGAAGAATAAACGCACAGGTATTTCCATAATTAACCTAAATAAGTCACATACATCAGCTCGCAATGTCCACTTTAGCTCCGCACAATTTGTCAATTTGCAGTTAGCTTTTCTACACTCAATCATAGGAATTACATGTTTGTGATGACTAAATCCTCAATCCTAGTTGCCCATACTGCCGCGATAAATATTTTGCATCTTGTTACTGTTTGTGTGTGATTCTAAAAAAAACATCGCTATGAATTATCAACTATAAATTAAATGAATTGACACGTCCACGCCGAACATCCGACTGTTCTGCGTCAACTGGCTTATTAAAGCACAGACATCGGCGCTACTGTTTACTCATATTTTGAATACCAACTTTCAGTATATTCCGTTATAAACGACCATGCACTGTACTCTTCCAAATCCCCCGTACTGCACAGCGCACAAGGGGAAACTCCGACTTTAAGTCGATATCGATATACATGTCAGAAGACACGCGCAGTCATTCTGTTCAAAGATTGAAATAAAAATTGTATGCCAGGCCTACAATTAGGAAATGGTTATTTGTAAGCAGGGCATTTAGTGTTTGGGCAACAGTTTTACTTGGACAAGCACATCGATACTTTGTAGCATCAATGAGCTAAGGTTAGGTTTACGGTGTTAGTTCATCAATGCTTGAACAGTATTTACTCGGTTAGTAATCTCACATCCGACCATTAATCGTGTATATTTTATACTCTTTTACAGGTTTTGTGGAAAGGGGACAAATGCCGCCGGACCAGTATATCAAAATACAGGTCAATTACCAAACTTTATTGAAAAACATAGTAAATCCAACTGATGTTTGCAGAGAATTAGTTTCTGCTTTTGTATTCGACGAAGATGACAAAAGACGAATAGAGTCCGAAAATGTTCGAAGTGAGCAGACTGATAAACTGTTAATGACCTTGACGAACCGTGGTCCACGCGCCTTTGATTCATTTTTACTGGCACTTTCTGCTACGGGCCACCACCAGGTTAAACAAATACTAGAACAAGGTAGATATATATACTTTTTAAGGACTCATTTACACCCACCCTTTATAGTTATTCAACACATAATTTTATGTTTTTAGGTAGATTCCCCATACATTCCATTTTGATAGCAAATCTGGTAATTTAAATATAATTCTGCCCCCGCCCGAAACACATCCCCTCCTACACAGAAACATACTTAAGAAATTTTTGCATCTATAGCTCTTGTAAATGTAAAGTATACACATTGACGATGTTCCTTTTGCAGACGAATATGCAGACTTTAAGGCTATCAAAGATATTAGTAAGTATCACTTTACATTTAATGAGATTTGGACTCAACATAAAACACAAGTTATGGTCAATTTAAATCAACATTGATGCTGTGATTTTACCGTGAAAGGTTGGTCTGATATCCAATAATAGGGACCTTTCGCATCGATACGAAAACGAAAACCAACACAATCATATGTTCGTTATCATTTTCGTTTCTTCTAACAAACGGTTTCGCAATCCAACGTACGCTAATAGTGTAATAGCTAAATGGGCTTAATTTCCACTCGATGAATTTCTAGGTCAAGCCAAAGTTTTCAATCCATATTTTGGCGGATATACAACAAATCAACCAGAATGTTGCATTTGACCACACTCTATATACCATACACAATCAAAATATATATATACATACAAGGCCTCGAACGATTGGAAATTGAATATATGAGACAAGAAACATGTTCGTGTTCATGCCTACTTGGATCCAACTCCACACGCGTAACGTTTTTCACTGACGGAAAACTCATTGCGGATTGACGTCACAATTAAGTACACAAAGCTTTCATATTCAACGTCATGTGTCATCGATTGTATCAAGTATCCTAAATAGACATGTCCTGAGATCATTAGGACCCAAGACGCGTTAGCGTCGCGGGTTCTAATGTAAAATCTCAGGACATGTCTATTGGACAATAACACCCCTCTAAATGCGAAACAGGAGGGGTTTATCTCCTAAGCAAAACATGCAGTGTGGGTGGCTATAATCTGCACATTTAGTCATTGTATAGAGCGTATTCAACAGTATCGAATTCCAACTGCAAAGGGATCTTTTACGTGCACTCCAGTGTGTACACGGCAGAGGGGGGGGAAGCGCCAGAAAATCGAGATGAACTTTTTCGGCCAATGCAGGGATCGAACACCCGACCTCCTGACTAGCAGGCCAACGACTTAGCCACATAGTCTGGACACCCATAGTACATTTCATCCGTCAAATCAAAGCATTCCATGTTATGGGTCATATAAATAATACGAACAGGAACAAATAAATCATCAAAATCGGTCACAATCTAGCGAAATTAATGTGATTTTTCACTTATGAACAACTTTGTCGGCACGAAAAACACCAAAGGCGAAATTCGAATTTTTGAAATATTCAAATACCAAAAATTCGACCCGTATCCCGAAATGTATTAAATTTTAGACATAGGAGACGCATTGAACATACTATGCTCTATTGTGTTTGTTTACAAGTCCATAAATGTCGATTTTTCACTATGTTTCATATTCACTTCTAAATGGCGACCATCAGCTGACCTAAATCAAAATTCTGCTCTGAAAGTTTTTTAGGTTTTCCTTCGAGGATTCAAAAAAATGTAACTCCCATGTCTGTAAGTACAATATCGCAAAAGTTCTATTGGTTTTTTTTCGGGGGGTTGGGATGGCCTAGTGGTCTAGGGTGCCGCGCTTCGACCTCTAGCTAGCCGGTCACCTCTGGCTTGCGGCTGGGGTTTCGAGCCCTGGTGTGAGGGTATGTGGCATGGTGATAGGGGCGCCTTCTCAACCTCGTGGGTTTCCTCCGGGCAAATTAAAACCATATGTTAGTCCCGAAATGACCTAGTTTGTGTTGAGTGGACGTCAAACCCCATTTCTCTCTCTCTCTCTATTGTTTTTCATGTTTCAAGATGGTGGCACTTCGATCGACAAACTCCATGTTTTGTGTACGAATCAGTAATTACTTGTCTAGTATGCAAAAAAAAAAAAATAAGTCATTCTGACCTTTATTGCGACGATTTTTTTGAAAAATTTGATTCTTAATTTCACCAAGGGGAGATAATTTAGAAAATTTTAAAAGTCATTTTTCAAGTCGCATCAGTAATGTCTAGTTACATACTAAATTTCATGAAAATCGTACAAATATTAAAGAAGTTGTCAAGTTGGTCTCAATTTCCGGTTCGAAATCACAGCGACGAATTTTCGAATATTACAAAGCTTTTAAAAATAAGCTCCCCCTGACCAGCTTAATCGTTCGCAGTAAACGTTTGCCCCTTAAAATCGGCAAATTGCTGACTTGAAAGTGAGAAACATTACAACCGGGCGAAATTTTCTGTTTCATCACTTCTACAGTACCATTGATTACCAACCGATTATTACAAAACATTAAAAATGAAAGAGAAAGAGAGAAATGCGGCTTAACGTCCATTCGACACAATCGAGGTCATTTCGGGACTAACATATGTCTTTTAATTTTATTGAAAAACCTCCCTTGCGCGTACGGGGTTTTAGCCGTGGGAGGAAACCGAAGGACACAGAGAAAACCCACGAGGTTGGATACCATACTTCATGCCACGTGCAACCTGGAAATCGAAACGACGCCGATTGACTCAATGACAGACGTTACGATACAGCGCGCACATGCTAATCATTCAGCCATTCAGACTCTCTAAAATCGGGAAATTGCTGACTTATAGCAAGAAACATTTCAACCGGGCGAAATTTTCTGTTGTAACAGTTTAATTTGCACGGTTTAAAACTTCCCTTGCGCGTACGGGTCTTTAGCAAAGGGAGGAAACCGAAGGACACGGAGAAAACCTACAACGTTGGACACCATACTCCATGTCACGTTCAACCTTGAATTCGAAACGACGCCGGTTGACTCAATGACAGACGCTACGATACAGCGCGCACATGCTTACCATTCAGCCTCTCTAAAATCGGGAAATTGCTGACTTATAGCAAGAAACATTTCAACCGTGCGAAATTTTCTGTTCTAACAGTTTCATTTTCACGGTACTTTAATTACCAACCGATTATTACAAAACTTTTGAAAATAAGCTCCAACTGACCAGCTTAATCGTATGCAATAAACGTTTGGCCTGAATTGAAAGTTCTACACCGAGAAAGTTCATCTCGATTTTCCGGCGTGGTGCCCCTTGTCAGTAAGGTAGAACGGAGGGCCTGACAAGGACAGCTGTCTAGTCGATCGGTTGGGACGAAAAACCAAGGTCCCGTACACATTGGAGTGCACGTAAAATTTCCCTAAGCAGTCGGAATTCGATACTGTTGAATAAGCTCTATACGATGACTATGCAAACCATCATTAATTGATGAATGTGTTAAAATGTACAAAATATAAACAGTATTAATCTAAATCAATAATATAAATGATTACAATTTTTTTTTAGATAGTTTTAAAATAGAAAACAAATAATTATATCAACTCAAACCTATTCAATTTAAATTAATATGAGGACTGGCTGCATAGTTATAAGCCTATGTGTGCAAGACCTATATAATGTTGATGTTTCCTTTTATTTTTCTATATAGTTTCCATCCAAGCTCAATTTTTTCATCAGTTATTTTCGGCGATTTTGGATTCGCAAAACGTTTAGAAAATATATTGATTCCAAGGCAATCCACCCTTTTTTAAACGGAGGCTAACCAGAAAAGTAAAATAGATCACTAAATCACGAAGTAACACAGCTGTCAAGGTCAATTTTTTCATCAGTTGTTTTCGGTGATTTTGGATTCGCAAAACGTTTTGAAAATATATTGATTCCAAGGCCACCACCCATTTTTGAAAGGAGGCTAACCAGAAATGTATTGATTTCCCAGATTTGAGAAGAAATCGCGAAACTGCGATCTATTTGATTCTTTTCAAGCTGTTAATCGGAATTATTCACGCGTAAACAACTTTGTCGGCACGGAAAACATCAAAGGCGAAATTTGAAATTTGCAAATACCAAAAATTCGACAATGAGTCTGGCTATCACCAAATGTATTAATTTCAAAGATAGGAAACGAATTCAACAAACTACGGTCTATTCTGATAATTTACATACCCGTTAATGTCCATTTTCACTATTTCTGATATTTAATTCAATATGGTGACTATCCATTTACTTAAATCAAAATTCTACTGCCAACATTTTATAGCCATCCCTTCAAGGATTCAGAAAATATAATCCCCATGTCTGTATGTAAAATAGCAAAATGGTGTTTGAGGTTTTTACATTTCAAGATGGTGGCACTTCCGGATTGAACTATAAACTCCATTTTTTGTGTACGAATCAGTGGTCTCGTAGCTAGTACCTAAAAAAAAATTCAAGATGATCTGACCTATATTTCGTCGATTTATTGAAAATTTCGATCCTCATTTTCTCCAAGGGGAGATAATTTAGAAGATTTCTAAAGTCATTTTTCAAGTCACATCATTAAGGTCGTACAACTATTAAAGAAGTTGGTCTAAACTTCCGGTTCGAAATCACAGCAACGAATTTGCGAAATTCGAAAATCCGAAATTGCAGATTTGAAGTAAATGTCTCAAGGTACTCATAGAAAAAATAATTAATCAAATAGGTCAAATAGTCACAAAGTTACAGCATTGTAGGTCAAATGCATTCGTTCGTAAAATTCGGTGATTTCGGATTCGTAAAACGTTTTGAAAGTATATTTAATCAAGGTTCGCACCCAATTTTTGGGGGTAGGTCAAAGTTTCAGAAAGATCCTATGGTAAGATTCTGAGAAATCCGATTTGCAGAAAATACACAACAAAAAAAAAATAATAACTAGATCTGCTACTGTCCCATGCAGATATGAAGGCTTTCATATTCAGTCACTTCATGTCACATGTCATGGATCATATAAATAATCCGAACAAGAAAAAATAAATCATTAAAATCGGTCACAAGTCACTTCCTGTCACTTCATGGGTCATATAAATAATCCGAACAAGAAAAAATAAATCATTAATATCGGTCACAATGTAGCGAAATTAATGTGATTTTTCACTCGTAAACAACTTTGTCGACATGAAAAACATCACAGGCGAAATTCGAATTTTTGAAATATTCAAATACCGAAAATTCGACACGTATCCCGGCTATCCTGAAATATATTAAATTTTAGACATAGGAGACGCATTGAACATACTATGCCCTATTGTGTTGGTTTAAAAGTCCCTAAATGTCGATTTTTCAATATGTTTCATATTCACTTCAAAATGGCGACCATCAGCTGACCTAAATCAAAATTCTGCTCTAAACGTATTTTAGGTTTTCCTTCAAGGGTTCAGAAAACGTAACTCCCATGTCTGTAAGTGCAATATCGCAAAAGTTCTATTGTTTTTTCACGTTTCAAGATGGTGTCACTTCCGGTTCGATCGACAAACTCCATGTTTTGTGTACGAATCAGTAATTACTTGTCTAGTATCAAAAAAAAATTAGGTCATTCTGACCTTTATTTCGACGATTTTTTTTAAAAATTTGATTCTTAATTTCACCAAGGGGAGATAATTTAGAAAATTTTAAAAGTCATTTTTCAAGTCGCATCAGTAATGTCTAGTTACATACTAAATTTCGTGAAAATCGTACAACTATTAAAGAAGTTGTCAAGTTGGTCTCATGTGACAGTATTTGTTCTTTAATCAAGTTCTGGAGGCAACACTGGTATAACTTTAAATAATGGTTTTATTCTTCTTCTTACATATTAGGTACAAACATCGTAATGTAAACGACCGTAGAACTAACTATATGGAAGGAGTCATGACTTAATTAGCTTGGCTTAGCACGAGTGTGCTAACTCCAGAAGCTCTCGTCTCGTCTCCGACTCCTAGACCTCACTATAGTACTCCTGAGGTACCTTAACTAGGCGCCCGCCTAGCATGGCCTCCTGGACCTGACTATAGTTCTCCTGAGGTACCTTAACTAGGCGCCCGCCTAGCATGGCCTCTTGGACCTGACTGAAGATTCGTTTCTGTGCTGAGTTTATAAACGTATTCGAGACAAAGGAGCTCATTAGACACCCGTCTAATGTATCAAGCATCATATGAAGGTTTAACATTCAATATAGTTTATCAGACAAAGAAAGTTAGATAAGACATGCCAACAACAAGTTATAGTTACGCAATAACATAAGGAATACTACCAAGATCTCCAGCCGGGTATTGATAGCGACAGGTTTATGTTACAATCACTAACACGTATTTTAATATGGCAGGACGCCTCTATGACATAAGTCATTATGTTATATACCTTTCCCTCTTTTTAGAAAAAAATATGAAATATTTTTTTAAAGCCTTTACAAATTTGAATATAACTACCCTAATCTTAAAAGATAAAAATAACAATAAGAATGAAAAGACATATAAAAACAAACAACACTTGTAAAATGTCGTATACAAAAATGTCTATAAACAAAAAGGAAAGGTAAATGAAACACACACGAATTTAAAAGTTATATATACTTGTAAAATGTCATAATATCCAAAAATGTCTTTAAACAAAATGAAAAGTTCAATGAAAAACACACGAACTTAAAAGTTATATACACACAATCGGTCACACACGCGAGTCAATAAAAAAAACAAACGAGATCCTGGAATCACAAACACAGACTACTCTTATTATTCATATAAATGGTGGAATTGCGAACACAAACTACTCTAATTATCTTCTTAGACCGATTATTTGGTGGAATCGCGAACACAAACTACTGTAATTATCTTCTTAGACCGCTACTGCACTGTCGTAGCCAACTGTAGGGGTGGGGTACATATGATGCCCTTCCTCGTTCCAGTAATGTTGAGGGGTCAGAATTTTCCCTGCTCCGTTTAGTTCAACTATTGTTGTTGACCGGTAGTCTTTTCATTTTCCATACCGTCTGGCAAAACGGCGTGTTATGACATGTGCTATGAAGAGTATATATATTAACTGCCACCCGTGCCGAAGTTTTATCGTCTGCTTATCACATATATCATGGAGTGAACTTAATTAATAGTTAATCAAAGTGGAACAGACTTGACTTTAGATAACGATCTAACGATATTTACAATTGAAATTAGGGAGTCATATTGTTTTATCTCAAGAATAATGAATGATCTGAACACATTTAACCAATCTTAAATAAGATATTTTTGAAAGAACTAACGGTTTATCTCTATAATTTTTAAACACAACACAAAACAAGACAATACGTTCGCTCTTAAATCCGAGCACAACCCTCCTGGGGTTAAACCACTTCACATAAAGTTTCTCCCGTTACATATCAGGGCATTTCCCATTAAATATTTGGGGTATTACAATTAAAAATCTCTTCCGTAAATATCGGGCATTTCCCATTAAATATTTGGGCTAAAATATACGTATAGACAAAACAAAAAAAAACTTAGAGATAAACGCGTTAATACCTTTTGAATGTTAAATTCCTAATTACGATATTGTTAACTCTAGTTAAACAATCACAAAACATTTTACTCCGCAATATAAACCTCTCAATACTAATTTTAAATGCCAAAATATGTGTTCAAAAACAAACAATGATAATTTATAATCTTTTTAAAAACAGCATGACCCATTTTAAAACAAATAATATATATACAATTTTGTTTCAGTAATTTTCCTACATATAGTTAAAGACTGTTCCACTACTAGCTTGAACGACGATAAAATATATTAAATTTAGTAACTACACCATGATATTTAATGACGCGTGATCATATACTGCAGTGCACGTAAAATTTCCCTAAGCAGTCGGAATTCGATACTGTTGAATAAGCTCTATACGATGACTATGCAAACCATCATTAATTGATGAATGTGTTAAAATGTACAAAATATAAACAGTATTAATCTAAATCAATAATATAAATGATTACAATTTTTTTTTAGATAGTTTTAAAATAGAAAACAAATAATTATATCAACTCAAACCTATTCAATTTAAATTAATATGAGGACTGGCTGCATAGTTATAAGCCTATGTGTGCAAGACCTATATAATGTTGATGTTTCCTTTTATTTTTCTATATAGTTTCCATCCAAGCTCAATTTTTTCATCAGTTATTTTCGGCGATTTTGGATTCGCAAAACGTTTAGAAAATATATTGATTCCAAGGCAATCCACCCTTTTTTAAACGGAGGCTAACCAGAAAAGTAAAATAGATCACTAAATCACGAAGTAACACAGCTGTCAAGGTCAATTTTTTCATCAGTTGTTTTCGGTGATTTTGGATTCGCAAAACGTTTTGAAAATATATTGATTCCAAGGCCACCACCCATTTTTGAAAGGAGGCTAACCAGAAATGTATTGATTTCCCAGATTTGAGAAGAAATCGCGAAACTGCGATCTATTTGATTCTTTTCAAGCTGTTAATCGGAATTATTCACGCGTAAACAACTTTGTCGGCACGGAAAACATCAAAGGCGAAATTTGAAATTTGCAAATACCAAAAATTCGACAATGAGTCTGGCTATCACCAAATGTATTAATTTCAAAGATAGGAAACGAATTCAACAAACTACGGTCTATTCTGATAATTTACATACCCGTTAATGTCCATTTTCACTATTTCTGATATTTAATTCAATATGGTGACTATCCATTTACTTAAATCAAAATTCTACTGCCAACATTTTATAGCCATCCCTTCAAGGATTCAGAAAATATAATCCCCATGTCTGTATGTAAAATAGCAAAATGGTGTTTGAGGTTTTTACATTTCAAGATGGTGGCACTTCCGGATTGAACTATAAACTCCATTTTTTGTGTACGAATCAGTGGTCTCGTAGCTAGTACCTAAAAAAAAATTCAAGATGATCTGACCTATATTTCGTCGATTTATTGAAAATTTCGATCCTCATTTTCTCCAAGGGGAGATAATTTAGAAGATTTCTAAAGTCATTTTTCAAGTCACATCATTAAGGTCGTACAACTATTAAAGAAGTTGGTCTAAACTTCCGGTTCGAAATCACAGCAACGAATTTGCGAAATTCGAAAATCCGAAATTGCAGATTTGAAGTAAATGTCTCAAGGTACTCATAGAAAAAATAATTAATCAAATAGGTCAAATAGTCACAAAGTTACAGCATTGTAGGTCAAATGCATTCGTTCGTAAAATTCGGTGATTTCGGATTCGTAAAACGTTTTGAAAGTATATTTAATCAAGGTTCGCACCCAATTTTTGGGGGTAGGTCAAAGTTTCAGAAAGATCCTATGGTAAGATTCTGAGAAATCCGATTTGCAGAAAATACACAACAAAAAAAAAATAATAACTAGATCTGCTACTGTCCCATGCAGATATGAAGGCTTTCATATTCAGTCACTTCATG
The DNA here is from genome assembly GCA_948474765.1 of Patella depressa. Taxonomy (NCBI): domain Eukaryota; kingdom Metazoa; phylum Mollusca; class Gastropoda; family Patellidae; genus Patella; species Patella depressa. The sequence continues at coordinate 6,810,501 of OX419715.1, read as the reverse complement.
TCACATGTCATGGATCATATAAATAATCCGAACAAGAAAAAATAAATCATTAAAATCGGTCACAAGTCACTTCCTGTCACTTCATGGGTCATATAAATAATCCGAACAAGAAAAAATAAATCATTAATATCGGTCACAATGTAGCGAAATTAATGTGATTTTTCACTCGTAAACAACTTTGTCGACATGAAAAACATCACAGGCGAAATTCGAATTTTTGAAATATTCAAATACCGAAAATTCGACACGTATCCCGGCTATCCTGAAATATATTAAATTTTAGACATAGGAGACGCATTGAACATACTATGCCCTATTGTGTTGGTTTAAAAGTCCCTAAATGTCGATTTTTCAATATGTTTCATATTCACTTCAAAATGGCGACCATCAGCTGACCTAAATCAAAATTCTGCTCTAAACGTATTTTAGGTTTTCCTTCAAGGGTTCAGAAAACGTAACTCCCATGTCTGTAAGTGCAATATCGCAAAAGTTCTATTGTTTTTTCACGTTTCAAGATGGTGTCACTTCCGGTTCGATCGACAAACTCCATGTTTTGTGTACGAATCAGTAATTACTTGTCTAGTATCAAAAAAAAATTAGGTCATTCTGACCTTTATTTCGACGATTTTTTTTAAAAATTTGATTCTTAATTTCACCAAGGGGAGATAATTTAGAAAATTTTAAAAGTCATTTTTCAAGTCGCATCAGTAATGTCTAGTTACATACTAAATTTCGTGAAAATCGTACAACTATTAAAGAAGTTGTCAAGTTGGTCTCATGTGACAGTATTTGTTCTTTAATCAAGTTCTGGAGGCAACACTGGTATAACTTTAAATAATGGTTTTATTCTTCTTCTTACATATTAGGTACAAACATCGTAATGTAAACGACCGTAGAACTAACTATATGGAAGGAGTCATGACTTAATTAGCTTGGCTTAGCACGAGTGTGCTAACTCCAGAAGCTCTCGTCTCGTCTCCGACTCCTAGACCTCACTATAGTACTCCTGAGGTACCTTAACTAGGCGCCCGCCTAGCATGGCCTCCTGGACCTGACTATAGTTCTCCTGAGGTACCTTAACTAGGCGCCCGCCTAGCATGGCCTCTTGGACCTGACTGAAGATTCGTTTCTGTGCTGAGTTTATAAACGTATTCGAGACAAAGGAGCTCATTAGACACCCGTCTAATGTATCAAGCATCATATGAAGGTTTAACATTCAATATAGTTTATCAGACAAAGAAAGTTAGATAAGACATGCCAACAACAAGTTATAGTTACGCAATAACATAAGGAATACTACCAAGATCTCCAGCCGGGTATTGATAGCGACAGGTTTATGTTACAATCACTAACACGTATTTTAATATGGCAGGACGCCTCTATGACATAAGTCATTATGTTATATACCTTTCCCTCTTTTTAGAAAAAAATATGAAATATTTTTTTAAAGCCTTTACAAATTTGAATATAACTACCCTAATCTTAAAAGATAAAAATAACAATAAGAATGAAAAGACATATAAAAACAAACAACACTTGTAAAATGTCGTATACAAAAATGTCTATAAACAAAAAGGAAAGGTAAATGAAACACACACGAATTTAAAAGTTATATATACTTGTAAAATGTCATAATATCCAAAAATGTCTTTAAACAAAATGAAAAGTTCAATGAAAAACACACGAACTTAAAAGTTATATACACACAATCGGTCACACACGCGAGTCAATAAAAAAAACAAACGAGATCCTGGAATCACAAACACAGACTACTCTTATTATTCATATAAATGGTGGAATTGCGAACACAAACTACTCTAATTATCTTCTTAGACCGATTATTTGGTGGAATCGCGAACACAAACTACTGTAATTATCTTCTTAGACCGCTACTGCACTGTCGTAGCCAACTGTAGGGGTGGGGTACATATGATGCCCTTCCTCGTTCCAGTAATGTTGAGGGGTCAGAATTTTCCCTGCTCCGTTTAGTTCAACTATTGTTGTTGACCGGTAGTCTTTTCATTTTCCATACCGTCTGGCAAAACGGCGTGTTATGACATGTGCTATGAAGAGTATATATATTAACTGCCACCCGTGCCGAAGTTTTATCGTCTGCTTATCACATATATCATGGAGTGAACTTAATTAATAGTTAATCAAAGTGGAACAGACTTGACTTTAGATAACGATCTAACGATATTTACAATTGAAATTAGGGAGTCATATTGTTTTATCTCAAGAATAATGAATGATCTGAACACATTTAACCAATCTTAAATAAGATATTTTTGAAAGAACTAACGGTTTATCTCTATAATTTTTAAACACAACACAAAACAAGACAATACGTTCGCTCTTAAATCCGAGCACAACCCTCCTGGGGTTAAACCACTTCACATAAAGTTTCTCCCGTTACATATCGGGGCATTTCCCATTAAATATTTGGGGTATTACAATTAAAAATCTCTTCCGTAAATATCGGGCATTTCCCATTAAATATTTGGGCTAAAATATACGTATAGACAAAACAAAAAAAAACTTAGAGATAAACGCGTTAATACCTTTTGAATGTTAAATTCCTAATTACGATATTGTTAACTCTAGTTAAACAATCACAAAACATTTTACTCCGCAATATAAACCTCTCAATACTAATTTTAAATGCCAAAATATGTGTTCAAAAACAAACAATGATAATTTATAATCTTTTTAAAAACAGCATGACCCATTTTAAAACAAATAATATATATACAATTTTGTTTCAGTAATTTTCCTACATATAGTTAAAGACTGTTCCACTACTAGCTTGAACGACGATAAAATATATTAAATTTAGTAACTACACCATGATATTTAATGACGCGTGATCATATACTGCAGATTTCCCAGTTAAATTATAATACATAGCACTAATGTCATTTATGCACCTTCGCCATGGTAGGATTAGAAAAGACTTCCCTGTGAATACTAAAATCTGTAGCCTGTGGTCGTCTAGTGGTATAAGACTTCAAGCGTTGCTCTGGTCTACGGCACCAATTAATATGTGACTGTATTTGTTCTTTAATCAAGTTCTGGAGGCAACACTGGTATAACTTTAAATAATGGTTTTATTCTTCTTCTTACATATTAGGTACAAACATCGTAATGTAAACGACCGTAGAACTAACTATATGGAAGGAGTCATGACTTAATTAGCTTGGCTTAGCACGAGTGTGCTAACTCCAGAAGCTCTCGTCTCGGCTCCGACTCCTAGACCTCACTATAGTACTCCTGAGGTACCTTAACTAGGCGCCCGCCTAGCATGGCCTCCTGGACCTGACTATAGTTCTCCTGAGGTACCTTAACTAGGCGCCCGCCTAGCATGGCCTCTTGGACCTGACTGAAGATTCGTTTCTGTGCTGAGTTTATAAACGTATTCGAGACAAAGGAGCTCATTAGACACCTGTCTAATGTATCAAGCATCATATGAAGGTTTAACATTCAATATAGTTTATCAGACAAAGAAAGTTAGATAAGACATGCCAACAACAAGTTATAGTTACGCAATAACATAAGGAATACTACCAAGATCTCCAGCCGGGTATTGATAGCGACAGGTTTATGTTACAATCACTAACACGTATTTTAATATGGCAGGACGCCTCTATGACATAAGTCATTATGTTATACTCAACTTCCGGTTCGAAATCACAGCGACGAATTTTCGAATATTACAAAACTTTTAAAAATAAGCTTAATCGTTCGCAATAAACGTTTGCCCCTTAAAATCGGCAAATTGCTGACTTTGAAGTGAGAAACATTACAACCGGGCGAAATTTTTTTGTTTTATCACTCTTACAGTACCATTGATTACCAACCGATTATTACGAAACTTTAAAAATAAAACAGAAAGAGAGAAATGCGGCTTAACGTCCATTCGACAAAAACGAGGTCATTTCAGGACTAACATATGTCTTTTAATTTTATTGAAAAACTTCCCTTGCGCGTACGGGTCTTTAGCCGTGGGAGGTAACCGAAGGACACGGGGAAAACCCACGCGCAACCTGGAAATGGAAACGACGCCGGTTGACTCAATGACAGACGTTAGGATACAGAGCGCAGGTGCTAACCATTCAGCCACGCAACCTCCCTAAATTTGGCAAATTGCGGACCTACAGCGAGAAACATTTCAACCGGGCGAAATTTTCTATTTTAACAGTTTAATTTGCACCGAATATTACAAAACTTTTAAAAATAAGCTCCCCCTGACCAGCTTAATCGTTCGCAATAAACGTTTGCCCCTTAAAATCGGCAAATTGCTGACTTTAAAGTGAGAAACATTACAACCGGGCGAAATTTTCTGTTTTATCACTTTTACAGTACCAGTACCATGGATTACCAACCGATTATTACAAAACTTTAAAAATAAAACAGAAAGAGAGAAATGCGGCTTAACGTCCATTCGACACAAACTAAGTCATTTCGGAACTAATATATGTTTTTTAATTTTATTTATAAACTTGCCTTACGCGTACTGGTATTCAGGAGTGTGAGGAAACCGAAGGACACGGAGAAAACCCACGAGGTCGGACACCATACGCCATGTCACGTACAACCGGGAAATCGAAACGACGCCGGTTGACTCAATGACAGACGTTACGACAAAGCGCGCGTATGCTAACCATTCAGTCATTCAGCCTCCCTAAAATCGGGAAATTGCTGACTTATAGCAAGCAACATTTCAACCGGGCGAAATTTGCACGGTACTTTAATTACCAACCGATTATTACAAAACTTTTGAAAATAAGCTCCAACTGACCAGCTTAATCGTATGCAATAAACGTTTGGCGTGAATTGAAAGTTCTGCACCGAGAAAGTTCATCTCGATTTTTTTTTTTTCTCCCTGAGGTGTAGGGGGTGATAAGAATATACCCTTCGTATGTCCTGCGTGTCGTAAGAGACGACTAAAAGGATCCCTGTAATGGGGAAACGTGTTTGCCGTGCGTTGCGACCCGTGTCGGTGGAGAGTGGAATCCTGGTAATTGAGTGGGGATTTGGCTCGCGAGCCCTTTCTCTGTAACACATTACTTTGGCCCATGGTTCACCTAGACGGGAGGTCAGTGAGGCCCACTCTGATCAATCGGCTTTGGTCGTTTTTAGCTCTGTAGAATGTACGTTTTTCCAATTTCTTTGCTTTGTTGTTTTCACTCAGCAAGTTTACCTTTGTGTCCTGAGTACATTCTACAGAGCGGCGGCTCGGGTCAATCGGGTTGGCTAAGTATTTATACTTACTGGCTTGAGTATACCCTCGTCGAGCCCTGAGGCAATGCACTGGTAGTCCGTGCTAGTCCTCCCCCTGGTAGGCAGGGAAGTAACCTGGGGGACGACGAGGGGTGAATCATTAAAAATTTATTTCATGGATTCCCCAATCCCCCCCACACCAATTAATAAAAAGAAACAGAAACGTTCTAGTACAGAGGACGTTTCTGATTTATTTCATAATACATTAAAAATATCTAAGACATGGCCGAGGTTTCTCTTAATTGAGAGTCCCTCTACGGACCTATCCAAAGTATCGCCATTTTTAATATCCAAGGGCATAGCTGACTTGGCCGGTGAGCCCAAGGCCATTAAAAAACTTAAAAACGGAACACTTTTGATCGAATGTGCTAAGGAACAGCATGCTACCATGCTGCTTAAATCCACATCCTAAGCAGACATTCCTATCAAGGTGTCTCCACATAGGTCATTAAACTCAAGTAGAGGTGTAAAGAATAAGTGTACGCCGAGGAGAAAAGGTAATTCCTACAAGCACCTATATCCTCACTTTCAATCGTCCCGACATTCCAAAGACTCTCAAGGCAGGTTATCTGAACATACCTGTTGATTCTTACATCAGTAATCCACTTCGGTGTTATAAATGCCAGAAATTTGGACATAGTAAAACCGTCTGTAGAGGTAAGGACACCTGCGCTCGCTGTGGTCATGATGGCCACGATAGCGCTACCTGCCAGGCGGAATTTTGCTGTATCAATTGCAAGTGTAAGCACTTTGCTTATTCTCGCGAATGTCCAGTATGGCAAAAAGAAAAAAGAATTCAACAGGTAATGTCTGAGCGGAAAATATCTTATTTCGATGCTCGAAAACAAGTGGACCTAACTGCGCTCTTCCCCAATCCACCCCAAGGGAAATCTTTTGCAGGCGCAGTAAAGGTATCTACCAAAAGCATCTCTGTTCAGACAGATATAACCTGGCCAGATAAAGGGAAATTGTCTATCATATCATCAGATCATAATAAAGGGGTATCGAGCTCCTCTCAAACAAATGAGAGCTCGAATGAAACAATATCTTTGACTGGCGAGGGTTCATCCTCCTTGCCTCAATCTGAAGTTGTTGAGATTATTCCTAACACTTCTACCCAGAATGGCAAGGGTCCATCTTCCTCGCCTCCCCTTGAAGCTGTCATCCTTGATTCCAGTTCTACTGGGTCAGGATCGCAGTCAAAGGGTAATTCTTCGTCAAAGAAAGACAAATTAGCAAAGTTTAAAGAGGGAGGAAAGAAGGGTTCAAAAGACCCCATTTCCCTCTACAATAGATATGGGGATGATCTGATGGACGGTGTTACCTATGCGGATGTCCATACGGACCCACATGGGAAGCCGTCAAAAAATAAAATTCCCTGACAATGTTAAATTCCATTATTCAATGGAATTGTCGTGGTTTAAAACCAAATTTTAATGAAGTCCAATTATTAATTCAAAAGCACAATCCTTTAGCTATTTGTTTACAAGAAACTTTTCTACGGAATTCTGACAATTTGTCTTTTCGACATTTTGTTGGTTACCATCATCACGCAGTTGGTGATGGTAGAGTTCATGGGGGTGTTTCTATTATTCTTAATGGAAATGTTCCTCAGAGTCAAGTCACCCTCAACTCGCCTTTACAGGCAGTTGCAGTTAGGGTGACTTTGCATATTCCTATAACACTCTGCTCTGTATATCTTCCACCAAGTTTACATCTTAATCCCAGAGATCTTGATGACCTTGTTGCACAACTTCCTCTCCCGTTTATTATTATGGGAGATTTCAATGGTCATCATTCCCTCTGGGGTAGTCCAGATGATAACAACAGAGGTAAACAAATAGCGGACTTCATTAACCTTAATAATTTGTGTTTACTAAATGATGACTCGCCTACTTATCTACATCCTGCCACATCTTCTTTTTCTTCCCTGGATCTCACCATTTGCTCTCCGGTCCTGTTTCAGGATTTTACGTGGAGAGTAAATGAAGATCTGTGTGGTAGTGACCACTTTCCTATCATAATTGATAATAATGGTCCCTCTCCGGTCCAAAGACCCCAGAGGTGGAATTAGGCCCTGTTTGAATCTTTGTGTCTCTTCTCCTTTGATGAAAAGGAGTTAGAAGATGCCTATGGCCTTATTCACTTCAATTCTTCAAGATGTAGCTGAGCAGGCGATTCCAAAAACCACGACAGAACCAAAACGTTTCAATAAACCATGGTTTAACGACGATTGCAAATCCGCTCTCAAAGAGCGTGATCGTATCCTGAGACGACTAAAAAACCATCCTTCCATGGAGAATTTTGCGGCATACCAAATGGTCCGGGCGAAGGCCCGTAGAACCATACGCCAAGCAAAGAAAGCTTCATGGCAAAGTTATGTCTCCAGGATCAATTCCCGTACCACATCTAAGTCGGTATGGGATAGGATTCGTAGGATTAAAGGTAAAAGTAGTACATTATCAGTTAACCATCTCAATGTTGATAATACCATCTTAACAACATTTCCTGATATTTCTAATTCTCTGTCCAGTACCTTTTCATTCAATTCATCATCCAATTTCTCCTCCGATGCCTTTCGAGGCATTAGACAACAACAGGAGAAAAGGCGACTTAATTTCAAGTCCCGCAATGATGAATGCTATAATGATCGTTTTTCCATTGCGGAGCTCCGTGACTCGTTAAAGCGAGCCCGGGACACTGCAACTGGTCCAGATGAGATACACTATCAAATTTTAAAACATTTACCTTATCCAACACTTCTAAATTTACTGGATCTTTTCAACCGGATTTGGGTTGATGGGAATTTCCCTCCTTCGTGGCATGAAGCTACAATAGTTCCCATCCCTAAACCGGGTAAAGATCATACGAATCCTACCAACTATCGTCCGATCGCTTTAACTAGCTGTATTTGCAAAACCATGGAGAGATTGATCAATCGAAGGCTTGTTTGGTACCTTGAGTCCAACAACCTCATTACAGACCTCCAATGTGGATTTTGGTCCCAAAGGAGCACTCTTGATCATCTCGTCAGATTTGAAACGTTCGTCAGGGACGCTTTCATCCAGAAGCAACATTTAGTTGCTATATTTTTCGATCTGGAGAAAGCATATGATACTACGTGGAAACACGGTATCATGCGCGACCTCCATAACCTCGGCCTACGAGGTCGCTTACCTATCTTCATTAAAAATTTCCTCGAAGATAGGTCATTTAAGGTACGACTGGGATCAATATTCTCTGACCCATTTCCTCAGGAAATGGGAGTTCCTCAGGGAAGTATTTTATCTCCAACATTATTTGCAATAAAAATTAATACTATCCCAGCGTGCCTTAAACCAGGTACAAACGGCGCTCTTTATGTTAATGACTTTCAGATGTGCTATGGTTCTACAGACATGCGGATAATCGAACGTAAGTTGCAGCTTTGTTTGAATTCACTTCAACAATGGGCAACCGAAAATGGATTTCGTTTTTCGAAATCCAAGACTGTCTGCATGCATTTCTGTCAGAAACGAGGTTTACATCCAGATCCAGAACTCTTCTTGGATGGCAATCGCCTACCAGTCGTGGATGAAACCAAATTTCTGGGGCTGATATTTGATAAGAAATTATCATTTATCCCCCACATAAAAAACCTAAAAAAGAAATGTCTGAAAGCCCTCAACATATTGAGAGTCTTATGAAATACTGACTGGGGAGCAGACCGTAAGGTCTTGCTCAGATTATATCGAGCTTTAATAAGATCAAAACTCGATTATGGGTGTATTGTGTATGGGTCTGCCCGCGAGTCTTATCTCAAAGAGCTCGACACCATACACAATCAGGGACTTAGAATCAGTTTAGGAGCATTTCGTACATCTCCAGTGGACAGTTTATACGTCGAGGCGCATGAGCCCTCACTTCACAACAGACGTGATAAACGAAAATTGCATCACTTCCCAATCATATTTCATTTAACACCATATTTAGACCTCTTCATGAGCATTTGTATCTTGTAAAGACGAATGTTGTTCCATCATTCGGTATTCGCATACAACCCCTTTTGTCTGAGGCTGGTATCAGCCTTGACAGTATTGCGAATACCCCGGTCTTTAGGACTCCGCCGTGGGCTATATCTCCTCCAAAAATCGATTTCGATCTTACTCAACATAAAAAGAGAGATACTAGCTCTACGGTGTTCCAATCTCTGTTTAGAGAGTTAAGGTCTAAGTATGGTGATTATGCTCCTATTTACACAGATGGTTCTAAAGATGGTGATCGGGTAGCTTCAGCTACTGTGACGCCATCCGAGACTATTTCTGTGTGTCTTCCACCTGCTGCTTCAATATTTACAGCTGAGCTTCAGGCCATTCTCCAGGCCCTGGAGTTCATTAAATCCTCTTCATATTTAAAGTATATCATCTTTACTGATTCTCTGTCCTCGCTTCAAGCAATTAATAGTAAACATCTTGAACACCCATTAGTGGCAGATGTTTATCGTCTGCTACTATCTTATGAGCTCAGCAGTAAAGACGTTGTCTTTTGCTGGCTCCCCAGTCACGTTGATATAAGGGGGAATGATCAAGCAGATTTTGCTGCCAAAGCTGCTTTAGATCTTCCCCAATCACACTTTTTAATACCATTTAAAGATTTTAAAGCTTCCATAAATAGTTTCATTTATGGCCGTTGGCAACGGTCGTGGGATCTTGCAGACACTAACAAACTTCATCACATTAAGCCGCTCTTAGGAGATTGGCAAAACTCCTACAGAACCAACAGGAGGGATGAAGTTGTTTTGTGTCGTTCTCGCTTAGGTCATACTTTTTTAACACATATTTTCATCTTAGAGCGAGAGCCTCAACCAGAATGTCAACATTGTCATGTTTCTTTGACAGTTAAGCACATTCTGATTGAGTGCAAGTTTCTTAAGGACATCAGGTCTAAATATTATCGTTGCCAATCATTAAATCAATTATTTGCCCAACCGGGTCTATATTGCAAAGTACTAGACTTTTTAAAAGAGACAAATTTTTATCGCCAGTTTTAATTGTAAATAGATAATTCACCTTATTTTTTCACTTTTAACTATTTATGTACATGAAGTTGACTTTTATTTTTAATTATTTAATATACTGTGATATTTGTTTTTATTTGTGTACATAAATACCTTATGTGATATCATTTAATTTGTCTCATAATATTCATCATGTTTGGCGCAATATGGCCCGGTTGGAGCTGATGTGCCATATAACTCTATTTCATTCATTCATTCATTCATTTCGATTTTCCGGCGTGGTTCCCTCTTGTCAGTGAGGCAGAACGGAGGGCCTGACAAGGACAGCTGTCTAGTCGTTCGGATGGGACGAAAAACCAAGGTCCCGTGTACACATTGAAGTGCACGTAAAATATCCCTAAGCAGTTGGAATTCGATACTGTTGAATAAGCTCTATACGATGAATAATGTGCAAATTGTAGTCACCCACGCTGCATGTTTCGCTAAACAATGACAGGTTGCAGTTTTCAATTTTCGATCCTTTTATTCTTCTACTCCTGATATTTTGGACTGTTGATCGATGGTTTCATATAAAAGACTACCGATAAGACACTTTGTAGAAGAAGTTCCCCAAAAATATTATGTTGATTGAAGAGAAAAGGACCTTTAAAAATGCTCAAAATCGTAAAAATACGACTTTTTGGATTTTCGATCTCTTTTTTTTTCTGCTACCCCTGACATTTAAAAACAGTGATACAATGATTTCACACAACGGGCTAGCTATTAGACTCTCGATTGGCAGGAGTTTCACCACCCTCTCTTCATTATAACCGAAATTATCGTGCCCTAAAGAATGAACAAATCAGCATATTTATCTCTGCTTACCCTAAGCAGAAAATGCTCATCTTTAAACTCAATCATGACATTGACCAAGTTTGAACATTCTAGCTTAATTAGAAGGAGAGTTATTGTGTTTCAAAGTCTCGGCCCTTCAAATTGCTACTACTTTTCATATTCACTTCAAAATGGAATCCATCAGTAGACCTAAATCAACATTCTGCTCCCAGCGATTTTTGGGCCAACCTTCAAGGATCCAGAAAATACAACTTCCGTGTCTGTAAGTAAAATAGCAAAAAAGCCTTAGGGATTTTTCACGTTTCAAGATGGTGGCACTTCCGGTTCGATCGACAAACTTCATATTTTGTGTACAAATCAGTAATTATTTATCTAGTATTCAGAAAAAAAAATCAGGTCATTCTGACCTATATTTCGATGATTTTTTTGAAAATTTTGATCCTTAATTTCGTCAAGGGGAGATAATTTAGAAAATTTCTAATTATATTTTTGAAATCACATCGCTAGGATCTACTTATATACTAAATTTCATGAAGATCGTACAACTATTAAAGAAGTTGTCAAATTGGTTTAAACTTCCGGTTCGAAATCACAGCGACGAATTTTCGAAATTCAAAAATGTGAAACTGCAGATGAAAATGATTTTTTTCTTGGTATTCAAAGAAAAAAGAATTAGTAAGATCGGTCAAAAAATAACAAAGTTACGACTATGCATTGTCAGTTTTTTCGTTCGTAAAATTCGGTGATTTCGGATTCGTAAAACGTTTTGAAAATATATTTAAACAACATTCGCACCCCATTTTTGTGGGGGTAGGTCAAAATTTCAGAAAGATCCTATGGATAGATTCTGAGAAATCCGATTTGCAGAAAACACACCAAAAAAAAATAATAATAACTAAACCTGCAGACCTGCAGTGCTGAATCGGCTTTCAGGAATCAGACAGGAAGTGCGTCATACAATAGCCGATCCATCGAGCTACCAAACGATACTGCAGATGTTATGATTCAGTGACACCCTCTATCAGATTTGTAAGTATATTTGCTTGCGAATACACCGGTCAAAATTGTAAAATCTGAAAAAATTACTTCACTTCCGGTGCCAAAAGAAATCATTATCGGTAACAAATAAGTTAAGAATTCGCAATTGAGAATTGTTTTATACACATCAGGCAATAAATAATAAACTTGGAACCCATAAACTGAAATTAAAAAGGTAAAAAAATTAAAGGGAGACAAAATATATCTAAATTAACCGGCACTACCGAGATGAGAGAAATGGGGTTTAACGTCGACTAGACACCAACTATGTCATTTCGGGACTAGCATAGTTTAATTTTATATCAATAATTCCTGTGTAAAATATCATCAAAAAATATTCATAAATAAAAAAGGTTTTCGTAAAAGAATTATTTTTTTTCAAAATATCGGACACTTTTTCGACTACTTCCGGTTTTACGATCGTTGTTGTGCTAGCTTTACGAAGTTCTTTCGATACTTAACTTTACGTACCAGAAGTGTCAGAAACATCCATTGAGTAGTTTTGCAGTTGCAGTTCGGGTGACTTTGCATATCCCTATAACACTCTGCTCTGTATATCTTCCACCAAGTTTACAACTTAACCCCAGAGACCTTGATGACCTTGTTGCACAACTTCCTCTTCCGTTTATTATTATGGGAGATTTCAACGGTCATCATTCACTCTGGGGTAGCCCAGATGATAACAACTGAGGTAAACAAATAGCGGACTTCATTAACATTATTGACTCGCCTACTTATCTACATCCTGCCACAGCTTCTTTTTCTTCCCTAGATCTCACCATATGCTCTCTGGTCCTGTTTCAGGATTTACATGGAGAGTAAATGAGGATCTATGTGGTAGTGACCACTTTCCTATCATAATTGATAATAATGGTCCCTCTCCGGTCAAAAGACCCCAGAGGTGGAAGTTGCATAAGGCTGATTGGGCTCTATTTGAATCCTTGTGTCTCTTCTCCTTTGATACAAAGGAGATAGAAGATGCAGATGAGCCAATGGCCTTATTCACTTCAATTCTTCAAGATGTAGCTGATCAGGCGATTCCAAAAACCACGACAGAGCCAAAACGTTTCAATAAACCATGGTTTAACGACGATTGCAAATCCGCTCTGAAAGAGCGTGATCGTATCCCGAGACGACTAAAAAAACATCCTTCCATGGAGAATATTGCGGCATTCCAAATGGTCCGGGCGAAGGCCCGTAAAACCATACGCCAAGCAAAGAAGGCTTCATGGCAAAGTTATGTCTCCAGGATCAATTCCCGTACCACATCTAAGTCGGTATGGGATAGGATTCGTAGGATTAAAGGTAAAAGTAGTGCTTTATCAGTTAACCACCTCAATGTTGATAATATCACCTTAACAACATTTCCTGATATTCAATTCATCATCCAATTGCTCCTCCGATGCCTTTCGAGAATTAGACAACAACAGGAGAAAAGGCGACTTAATTTCAAGTCTCGTAATGATGAATGCTATAATGATCGTTTTTCCATTGCGGAGCTCCGTGACTCGTTAAAGCGAGCTCGGGACACTGCGACTGGTCCAGATGAGATACACTATCAAATTTTAAAACATTTACCTTATCCTACACTTCTAATTTTACTGGATCTTTTCAACCGAAGTTGGGTTGATGGGAATTTCCCTCCTTCGTGGCATGAAGCCACAATAATTCCCATCCCTAAACCGGGAAAAGATCATACGAGTCCTTGAGTCCAACAACCTCATTACTGACCTCCAATGTGGATTTCGGTCCCAAAGGAGCACTCTTGATCATCTCGTTAGATTTGAAACGTTCGTCAGGGACGCTTTCATCCAGAAGCAACATTTAGTTGCAATATTTTTTGATCTGGAGAAAGCTTATGATACTACATGGAAACATGGTATCATGCGCGACCTCCATAACCTCGGCCTACGAGGTCGCTTACCTATCTTCATTAAAAATTTCCTCGAAGATAGGTCATTTAAGGTACGACTGGGATCAATATTCTCTGACCCATTTCCTCAGGAAATGGGAGTTCCTCAGGGAAGTATTTTATCTCCAACATTATTTGCAATAAAAATTAATACTATCCCAGCGTGCCTTAAACCAGGTACAAACGGCGCTCTTTATGTTGATGACTTTCAGATGTGCTATGGTTCTACAGACATGCGGATAATCGAACGTAAATTGCAGCTTTGTTTGAATTCACTTCTGTCAGAAACGAGGTTTACATCCTGATCCAGAACTCTTCTTGGATGGCAATCGCCTTCCAGTTGTGGATGAAACCAAATTTCTGGGGCTGATATTTGATAAGAAATTATCATTTATCCCCCACATTAAAAACCTAAAGAAGAAATGTCTGAAAGCCCTCAACATATTGAGAGTCTTGTCAAATACTGACTGGGGAGCAGACTGTAAGGTCTTGCTCAGATTATATGGAGCACTCATAAGATCAAAACTCGATTATGGGTGTATTGTGTATGGGTCTGCCCGCGAGGCTTATCTCAAAGAGCTCGACACCATACACAACAAAGGACTTAGAATCAGTTTAGGAGCCTTTCGTACATCTCCAGTGGACAGTTTATACGTCGAGGCGCACGAGCCCTCATTGCACAACAGACGTGATAAACTGGCACTGCAGTATGCTACGAAAATTGCATCACTTCCGAATCATATTTCATTTAACACCATATTTAGACCTCGTCATGAGCATTTGTATCTGGTAAAGACGAATGTTGTTCCATCATTCGGTATTCGCATACAACCCCTTTTGTCTGAGGCTGGTATCAGCCTCGACAGTATTGCGAATACCCCTGTCTTTAGGACTCCACCGTGGGCTATATCTCCGCCAAAGATTGATTTCGATCTTTCTCAGCACAAAAAGAGAGATACTAGCTCAACGGTGTTCCAATCTCTCTTTAGAGAGTTAAGGTCTAAGTATGGTGATTATGCTCCTATTTATACAGATGGTTCGAAAGATGGTGATCGAGTAGCTTCGGCTACCGTGACGCCTTCCGAGACCATTTCTGTTCGCTTACCACCTGCTGCTTCTATTTTACAGCCGAGCTCCAAGCCATTCTCCAAGCTTTGGAGTCCATTCAGTCCTCATCAAATTTAAAACGCATCATCTTTTCTGATTCTTTGTCCTGTCTTCAAGCAATTAATAACAAACAGCTTGATCACCCATTAGTAGCAGACATTTATCGTCCGCTACTTTCATTCGAGTTGAGCAACAAGGACATTGTCCTTTGCTGGCTCCCCAGTCACATGGATATTAAAGGGAATGATCAAGCAGACTCGGCTGCCAAGTCTGCTTTAGATCTTCCCATATCCGAATTTTACATTCCTTTTAAAGATTTTAAATCAAGTATTAATTCATTTATTTATGACCGCTGGCAACGGTCTTGGGATCTTGCAGACACAAATAAACTTCATCACATTAAGCCTCTCTTAGGAGACTGGCCAAGCTCCTATCGTACGAGCAGGAGAGATGAAGTGGTTTTGTGTCGCTCTCGCATAGGTCATTCTTTTTTAACACATATTTTCATTTTAAAGCGAGAGCTTCAACCAGAATGTGAACACTGTCATGTTCCCTTGACAGTTAAGCACATTTTGATTGAGTGCAAGCATCTCAAAGAAATAAGATTACGGCATCACCGTTGCCAATCACTTCATCAGTTGTTTACCCAACCGGGTCTTTATTGTAAAGCGTATAGACTTTTTAAAGGAGACAAATTTTTATCACAAATTTTGATTGTATATATCTGATTTTCACGTTCATGTTTTAAATATATATACATAAAGTTTATATTTATTTTTATTTGATACTTACTATGATATTTGTTTTTATTTATGTGTATATATATATATAATATTGTGATTATATTTTTCTAGTTTGTCTCGTTAATTTCATCATGTTTGACGCAATATGGCCCGGTTGGAGCTGACGTGCCATTAAACAACATTTCATTCATTCATTCATTGAGTAGTTTTGGAAAAAAAGATAAATTAAAGAGCATTTCCAAAAATTTAACGGTTAAGATAAATTAAAGAGCATTTCCAAAAATTTAACGATTTTTCTTTTTTTTTTTTTTCATAGTTTTAGGCCATTTTTGGACCACTTATATTATTTCAATGCTTTTCAATTTGAATTCACTATATAGACAACCGATAGGGCTTTGGGTAAGAAAAGTTTAAGAAAAATCTGTGGCGTCGTTTTCGAGAAAAGGGCGTCTCAGAATGTTAAAAAATCGGAAAATACTAGATGTTTGGCATACAATAATTTATTTCCTTACCATCGAAATCGTATTATTTAGATACCATATGATGGTCCATTAATTGGGCTATCCAGCGACACTTTAGTTCTTTTGGTCCGCTATTACCTAAAGGGAAATCAAGTTTTTCGCAAGTGCGACAATGTTTTTAACGGTTTTTTTTTTCATTTTTTGAATACTTTCGGTATGGTTATTATTGTCGGAATAGTTTTAATAGCCGGTTTGGGCACTAAAATAGCCACAGGGCTCTGTAATGATATATTACACTATCTGATCAGATAAAATGCCCCTGAGGAATTCTATGTTCAACAGTGCCAAAAATGCAAAAAATTTAAAATATCGAAAATCAAATTTCAATAACTACATGCATGTTATATATCGTTAGAATCGTAATTAGGTCAGCTATCTTAATATACAACCTGTTTTGAAAATCTCTTAAAACAAAAAAAATAGTAGAGCATTTTCCAAAATTTCACGATTTTTCGCCTTTTTTGGATTTTCAGTCCGTTATTTCACCTATTCCAGATATTTCAAAGTCGTAATGGAATGTTTCGTACACAAGACTACCGCAAGGTCTCTCGATAGAGAAAGTTTCATAAAAAAAACTGTGGAGCAGTTTTCGAGATACAGGCATCTAAAAACGCTCCAAATCAGAAAATACTTGATTTTCAGCTTACCATATTTTGTTTCCTGCTGATCGTATCCGTACGAATTGGGTATCATTCAGTGGTCCAATCACCGCCCGACCAAATGATACCTTAATTTGTTTAATCCGTTGATATCGGACGGGCAAATCGTGTTTTTACCCAAAACACCAATTTTTAACGTTTTTTTCAAAATATCGCATATTATTTCGACTACTTCCAGTTTACGGATTGTTGTTGAAATTGATTTAAACAGTGGTTTGACCATATTACTTCATGTTCCAGGAATTTCAGAAACGTCGATCCTGCTGTAAAACGAAACTTAAACTCACAAAATGTGAAGAAAATTCGAAAAAAATCGAAAAATAAAGGGCGATAACTCTGAATGAAACTTATATTACTGGAACCCGGATTGCCTTCAGGTATCCAAAAATGTTAGTCAAATTTAAAAATTTTGAAAAATAACAAAAAATGTGTTTTAAACAACATATTTTCATTTTTCGAATGCTAGAGGTCAGCGGCGAAGTTTCGAAATTGCAAAATTTTCAACTGCTATCGCCCGAGAAAAGACTCAGGGTTTCCAAAAATGTAATTTGTATGAAAATAGGTACAGAATTGACAAATTTACGGCCGTTTTTGAATTTTTTGGCACCGCACGAAATTCGGCCACTTCCGGTCTGCGCAGAAGTTTCAAATACAGTGGAAGGGATAGCCACTATATGGTTTCCTGATAGAAAATTATGTCCCAGATCTGTATCTGTTACAAACACTGAGAAATAGGCTCCCCCGAAAAATAAAATAATAATAATAAATAACCAGATCTGCTACTATCCCATGCAGATATGAAAGCTTTCATATTCACTGTCACTTCCTGTTACATATCATGGGTCATATAAATAATCCAAAGAAGAAAAAATAAATCATTAAAATCGGTCAAAATCTATCGAAATTAATGTGATTTTTAACTCGTAAACAACTTTGTCGGCACGAAAAACATCAAAAGCGAAATTTGAATTTTTGAAATATTCATATAACAAAACCACCCGTATCCCGTCTATCCTGAAATTTATTAAATTTTAGACATAGGAGACGCATTGAACATACTATGACCTATTGTGTTTCTGCTCTGAACGTTTTTTAGGTTTTCCTTCAAGGGTTCAGAAAACTTAACTCCCATGTCTGTAAGTGCAATATCGCAAAAGTTCTATTGTTTTTTCACGTTTCAAGATGGTGTCACTTCCGGTTCGATCGACAAACTCCATGTTTTGTGTACGAATCAGTAATTACTTGTTTAGTATCGAAAAAAAAAATTAGGTCATTCTGACCTTTATTTCGACGATTTTTTTCAAAAATTTGATTCTTAATTTCACCAAGGGGAGATAATTTAGAAAATTTTAAAAGTCATTTTTCAAGTCGCATCAGTAATGTCTAGTTACATTCTAAATTTCATGAAAATCGTACAACTATTAAAGAAGTTGTCAAGTTGGTCTCAACTTCCGGTTCGAAATCACAGCGACAAATTTTCAAATATTACAAAACTTTTAAAAATAAGCTCCCCCTGACCAGCTTAATCGTTCGCAATAAACGTTTGCCCCGTAAAATCGGCAAATTGCTGACTTTAAAGTGAGAAACATTACAACCGGGCGAAATTTTCTGTTTTACCACTCTTACAGTACCATTGATTACCAACCGATTATTACGAAACGACGCCGGTTGACTCAATGACAGACGTTACGACAAAGCGCGCGTATGCTAACCATTCAGTCATTCAGCCTCCCTAAAATCGGGAAATTGCTGACTTATAGCAAGCAACATTTCAACCGGGCGAAATTTTCTGTTTTAGCAGTTTAATTTGCACGGTACTTTAATTACCAACCGATTATTACAAAACTTTTGAAAATAAGCTCCAACTGACCAGCTTAATCGTATGCAATAAACGTTTGGCGTGAATTGAAAGTTCTGCACCGAGAAAGTTCATCTCGATTTTCCGGCGTGGTTCCCTCTTGTCAGTGAGGCAGAACGGAGGGCCTGACAAGGACAGCTGTCTAGTCGTTCGGATGGGACGAAAAACCAAGGTCCCGTGTACACATTGAAGTGCACGTAAAATATCCCTTAGCAGTTTGAATTCGATATTGTTGAAAAAGCTCTATACGATGACTAAATGTGCAGATTGTAGCCACCCACACTGCATGTTTTGCTTAACAATGAAAGGGTGCCGTTTTCAATTTTCGATCCTTTTATTTTTCTACTCCTGATATTTTGGACTGTTGATCGATGGTTTCATAAAAAAGACTATCGATAAGACTCTTTGTAGAAGAAGTTCCCCTAAAATATTATGTTGATTGAAGAGAAAGGGACCTTTAAAAATGCTCAAAATCGTAAAAATACGACTTTTTGGATTTTCGATCTCTTTTTTTCTGCTATCCCTGACATTTAAAAACAATGATACAATGATTTCACTCAACGGGCTAGCTATTAGACTCTCGATTGGCAGGAGTTTCACCACCCTCTCTTCATTATAACCTAAGTTATCGTGCCCTAAAGAATCAACAAATCAGCATATTTATCTCTGCTTACCCTAAGCAGAAAATGCTCATCTTTAAACTCAATCATGACATTGACCCAGTGAACGTCTACGCCAAGTTTGAACATTCTAGCTTAATTAGAAGGAGAGTTATTGTGTTTCAAATTCTCGGCCTTTCAAATTGCTACTACTTTTCATATTCACTTCAAAATGGAATCCATCAGTAGACCTAAATCAAAATTCTGCTCCCAGCGATTTTTTGGCCAACCTTCAAGGATTCAGAAAATATAACTCCCGTGTCTGTAAGTAAAATAGCAAAAAAGCCTTAGGGATTTTTCACGTTTGAAGATGGTGGCACTTCCGGTTCGATCGACAAACTTCATATTTTCTGTACAAATCAGTTATTACTTATCTAGTATCAAAAAAAAAATCAGGTCATTCTGACCTATATTTCGATGATTTTTTTGAAAATTTTGATCCTTAATTTCGTCAAGGAGAGATAATTTTGAAAATTTCTAATTATATTTTAGAAATCACATCGCTAGGATCTACTTATATACTAAATTTCATGAAGATCGTACAACTATTAAAGAAGTTGTCAAATTGGTTTAAACTTCCGGTTCGAAATCACAGCGACGAATTTTCGAAATTCAAAAATGTGAAACTGCAGATGAAAATGATTTTTTTCAAGGTATTCAAAGAAAAATGAATTAGTAAGATCGGTCAAAAAATAACAAAGTTACGACTATGCATTGTCAGTTTTTTCGATCGTAAAATTCGGTGATTTTGGATTCGTAAAACGTTTTGAAAATATATTTAAACAACGTTCGCACCCCATTTTTTTTTGGGGGGGGGGGGGTAGGTCAAAATTTCAGAAAGATCCTATGGATAGATTCTGAGAAATCCGATTTGCAGAAAACACACACAAAAAAATAGTAACTAGATCTGCTACTGTCCCATGCAGATATGAAAGCTTTCATATTCACAGTCACTTCCTGTCACATGTCATGGGTCATATGAATAATCCGAACAAGGAAAAAACCCCATTAAAATCGGTCACAATCTAGTAAAGTTAATGTGATTTTTCACTGGTAAAGAATTTTGTCAGCACGAAAAACATCAAAGGAAAAAATCGAATTTTTGAAATATTCAAATACCGTATCCCGACTATGATGTCAGACATAGGAGACGCATTGAACACACTATGCTCTATTGTGTTTGTTTACAAGTCCGTAAATGTCGATTTTTCACTATGTTTCATATTCACTTCAAAATGGTGACTACCAGTTGACCTAAATCAAAATTCTACTTCGAACTTCATCAAGACATTGACCTAATGAATGCCTATACCAAGTTTGAACATTGTACCCCAATTAGAAGAAGAGTTATTGTGTTCCAGAGTCATCAAGATATTGGCCTAATAAACACCCACACCAAGTCTAGCTGAATTAGAAAGAGAGTTATTGTGTCCCAAACTAGATCATTTCGGGACTAACATATAGTTCGATTTTATTTCAATATTTCGCTTGCGCGTAGAGGTCTTTGGCAGTGGAAGGAAACCGGAGGAAATGAAGAAAACCCACCATGATGGACAGGCAACCTTACTCCTTGTCAGGTACGACTGGAGATTCGAAAACAAGCTAGCTGACTCGATGATAGGCTTTATGATACAGCGCGCGCGTACTAACCATTCAGCCACCAAACTCCCCTTTGAAATCAGACACGTGCAATATGTCATATAAGAGGAATAACAAGTCGCTCACATACAAAATGGTAAATTAATGAGCTTAGGTCAAAAGGTTGAGCTACTATTTTAGAGTATTTAATTGTTTTGTTAAGAGACACGTTAAGCGTTGTTCATAGTTAAATGAAAGTTTAATTTTAAATAAGACGAACGTCTACCAATAAAATGAGGATTTAATAATATTAAAATAAAGTTTCAAATTAAGAATAATTAATTATTGGTCTAATGCAATGAAATGCTTTGATTTGACGGATGAAATGTACGATGGGTGTCCACACTATGTGGCGAAGGCGTTGACCTGCTAGCCAGGAGGTCGGGTGTTCGATCCCTGCATTGGCCGAGAAAGTTCATCTCGATTTTCTGGCGTGTCCTCCCACCGGCGTGTACACATTGGAGTGCACGTAAAAGATTCCTTAGCAGTTGGAATTCGATAATGTTGAATAAGCTCTATACGATGACTAAATGTGCAGATTGTAGCCACCCACACTGCATGTTTTGCTTAACAATGAAAGGGTGCCGTTTTCAATTTTCGATTCTTTTATTCTTCTACTCCTGATATTTTGGACTGTTGATCGATGGTTTCATAAAAAAGACTACCAACAAAATTTGACCTATATTTCGTCGATTTTTTTGAAAATTTCGATCCTCAATTTCTCCAAGGGGAGATAATTTAGAAAGTTTCTGAAGTCATCTTTCAAGTCGCATCATTAAGGTTTACTTACATATTAAATTTCATGAAAATCGTACAACTACTAAAGAAGTTGTCGAGTTGGTCTAAACTTCCGGTTCGATATCACAGCGACGAATTTTCGAAATTCGAAAATCCGAAATTGCAGATTTGAAGTAAATGTCTCAAGGTACTCATAGAAAAAAGAATTAATTAAATAGATCAACTAGTCACAAAGTTACAGCATTGTAGGTCAAATGCATTCGTTCGTAAAATTCGGTGATTTCGGATTCGTAAAACGTTTTGAAAATATATTTAATCAAGGTTCGCACCCCATTTATGGGGGGGGGGGTAGGTCAAAGTTTCAGAAAGATCCTATGGTTAGATTCTGAGAAATCCGATTTGCAGAAAATACACAAAAAAAAAAATAATAATAATAATAACTTTAACAGAAACAATAAGCTTTCATATGTAATATGAAAGCTTAACTAGATCTGCTACTGTCCCATGCAGATATGAAAGCTTTCATATTCATCGTCACGTGTCATCGATTGTATCAAGAATCCTAAATAAAATGATAAGAAGAAAAAATTATCAAAATTGGTCAAAAACTCGCAAAAAATTACAAGTCTAAATATAGTATGAAACATTGCACCCAGGCATAACAATATTCTGAAAACTAAAGGGAAATAACCGAAACTTGTATTACTGTAATGAGACGGATGAGAAAATGAAATGAAAATTGCCGGAAAAAAAATTAAAAATGGGTGGTTGGACAGGCGACCTTACTCCTTGTCACGTACAACCGGGCATTCGAAAACACGCTAGTTAACTCAATGACAGGCGCGCGTGCTAACCATTCAGCCACCCCACCCCCCTCCTTTGAAATCAGACACGTGCAATATATCATATAGGAGAGAGAGAGAAATGGGGTTTAACGTCCACTCGACACAAACTAGGTCATTTCGTGACCATATCATATAGGAAGAATAACAAGCCGCTCACAACAAAACATTAAAATATCACAGATAAAGCTAATAAAATTGGTGTAAATTCTTAGAATCATTAAAATACATCAATTACATTTTCATCACTAAGTTTAATAAATGTGCACGGAATGACAAATTTGAAAATAAAATCATCCAAAGGATAATGATTTTGTGATTCTAATATACTTTGTTTAAAAATAGCTTTATATAAACAAACAATATCTAAGCCTACATGCTTATTGTCTAGAGCAAGCATTCTTCTACGGTAAATAGTCAGTCTTAGAGTACTGAAAATAATTGCACACAATTGTACAGGTTTATACTTGTCATGTACCCCAAATAAAACCCAATACCTAAACTGCTCAATAGTATAACCTTCCCTAAAAATATCTATTATCTTATCTTCAATAAAATCAAATAAAACCCTGAGTTCTAGACAATCAACAAATAAATGAAGCAAAGTTTCAACGGAGTTTTTAAATATTGGACAAAGATTATCATTCACTTTATTAATTAAAAACAATTTCTCTTTCGTCCATACAATGTTGTGCAAAATCTTAAAATCTAACTGAATTAAATCTGGATTTTTAAACACACGATATAAGTAATCCCAAGCTAATTTCCAGTTAACATTAAAACCCAGATTTGTCCAGAAACCCATACTAGTAGGGGGAATAAAATGAGTTTCTAATAAAATAGAATATAAAAGTTTGGTTTTAAAATCATAACTATATCGTCATATTCTAATGCTAAATTTGGCACTTTTACTGACCCATCAAAACAATCATGATCAATAATATTTTTCCACGATAATGGAATACAATTTATAATGGTTGTATAAAATCTTTCTACTGTAGCTTCTCTAATTTCAGTATCTTCAAAATGAGTGCTAATAATATCATAGATGCTGTGTACAGGCAATACTCCAGGCTTTACATAATACACAATATCAAAAATTTTACGAATTCCAGCTTTCTCATATATATCATAATATAACACTTTACCATCATTTGATTTTATAGCCTTATTATTGAATAAGGGTTCGTTGCAAACTTCTAAAAATGTTTCAGGTTCAGGTTATGATTTTTAATAAGATCCCATGAAGTTAATAAAAAACTATAAAATACTGGCAGTTTTTCTAGTAACGATTTTACAAAATGAATATTAAATAATGCATAATCTAACTCTAAACTACCATATTGTCTTAAAAAATAGCACATAGTAGCTTTCCAGTTACAACAATACTCTGGACAGAAAAACTTCCTAAACCACTTCAGGGCAAGAGCATGACCTTTAAGCTTTAAGTTGGGAATACCTAACCCACCAGATTTTTTGCCACCAATAATTGTGTTATATTTAATTGCAGACGGTTTATTCTTCCATATGAACTTTATAATCACGTTGTTAATATCATTTTGAACCCATTCAGGTAATGGGAGGACAGCCATCGTATACCATAACTGGGAAACTATTAAACATTGAATAACAGAACACCTGCCATGAATAGATAACCGTCTCATATTCCACATATTCAATAATTTACGAATTTTAACTATTCTACTATCCCAGTTCTGATGTTCACATACATTTCTATATTTGGATAAATAAACCCCCAACATGTTAATTCCATCTTTCAACACTTTTACAGTCGAATTTGAAAACGTTTCATGTCTAGCGGAACCCATAGGTAACCGTTCTGATTTTTGTCTATTCATTTTTGACCCAGAAGCCCTACAATACATTTCTATAACCCCGAATACGTCTCTAACAGATGTACTGCCCATTAAAGTTAATGTTGTATCATCAGCATGCTGATAAATTAATGATACGGAATTAGAATATTTAATTGGAATACCTTTCAAATTTGAGTTTTTAACAAGCTGGTTGAGTGGCTCTGTCGAAAGAACATACAACATGGCAGACAGCGGGCAACCTTGACGAACGGATCTTGTCACATTAAAAAAGGTGATAAATGACCATTTACCTTAATTGTACTTGTAATATTACAATATAAGATTTTAATCCAGTTCAAAAAATATCCACCAAAACCATACTTCTCTAAAAGTCTAAATAAATAAAGATGTGAGGTTCTGTCAAAGGCCTTTAGAGCATCTAATTTTAAAATATAAGAGTTAACATTTTCAGCATCACAATAATCAATAATATCTCTTATACAACATATATTATCAGATATATCCCTTCCAGGAATACAACAAGTCTGTTCCAGAGACACTAAAGACCCAATGACCTTGCGAAGCCTATTAGACAAAACTCTTGCCAAAATAATCATTATTGAGCAAGCTTATGGGCCTCCAGTTCTTCAGATCAGACTTGTTGCCCTTGTTGTTATATATTAAAGTTACCATGCCCCGCTTCATAGTACGTGTCATCTCAGTATTTGCATAGACATGATTTAAAATATTTAAATATACAGGACCTATTAATTGCCAGAAATGAGTATAAAATTCTCTTGTCAACCCGTCTAAACCAGGTGATTTATTACGTGCCATACCATATACGGCTTCCTTAAGTACACATAAGGATATTGAAGTGTTGCATAGATAAACTTCATCCTCAGATAAGACATTATTCACATAATTAAAAATGTCATCTTGCGCATCAATATCGTCAACGTCTTTTGCATATAATGCGCTATAAAAATCACGACATTCATATAAGATATCCCATGTGTCCTTCAAGGTACCACTAGTGGACTCAATTTCTTTAATAACATTTGAACTCTGCCTCTGCTTTTCAAGTTTCAAAAAGTAACTTGTATTTCTATCATGTTCAGACGCCCATTTAAATTTGGACCTTAAAATTGCACCCTGACAGCGCTTAGTTTCAAATACAGACAAACCTTTTTGTAACTCTAATATAGTAGCCTCGTTATTTAATTTTGGATTTACCGATTTCTTTTGATATTCATTTTGAAGAGAGTTTTGCAGTGACCCAAACTCAGCCTTCTCCTGTTTAGATTTGCGCTGACTATACCCAGCAGACAAAGACTTTGATTTATATTTAAAATTGTCCCAACATACTATAGGTTCATTCACATATAATTCAGACTTGATTTCATTATTAATACATTCATTAACTTTGGCACAAAATTCTCTATCTTTTAATAAGGTATTATTGAAAATCCACACCCCTTTACCCCTTTCACAATCAGTAAAATCAATAATTAAATTAACCATACTATGATCACTAAATGTTGTATGTGATATAAATATATTTCTACAATTACCTATTAAACCAGAACTAACTAAAATATAATCAATCCTACTCATCTTAGTTTCATTATTTACAACAGATCTTCTAGTATATTCTCTCTTGTCAGGATACCTATGTCTATACACATCTTTTAAATTATTATAACAAGCAAAATTATTAAAGACTCCATACCCTTAAAACGATCCATCTCAGGTGAAAACACTTCAATAAAATCTCCTGTAACTATGTTGTATTCAGTAGGATTTATATAATCAGACAACCTTTCCAAAAATTCAATTCTAGTGCTATAATAGTTAGGAGCATAAATTGAAAAAATAGATACATTTTTATTTTCAAACTTCATTACAACTTTAACAATTCGCCCTGCCTCGTCACTTGTGTGCGATAATATACATTCTTTAAAATAATTACGAACTAAAATAGCTACACCTTTTCTGTTAATAACTTGATCATTGGAAAAAAAAATTACACCATCCCACAGATCTTGAATCTTACTTATCATTTCTATATCCCAGAAAGTCTCTTGAATACACAAAACATCAACATTAAATGATACAGCTAAGGAAAATACATTATTCACTTTATTAACATCTCTTAAACCATTACAATTCAGTGATACAATTTTTACCATAATTAGTACAGTTATTATAAGGGATATATTTGTAAACTTATTGAACACAATTACTTATTAGACAGTTCTTTAATACTAAATGAGACAACTTTTTTATTTATACCCCTCTTATCTTTCCGCTCAATAATTTTACTATGGGATTCAATGCCATATTTTAAAACATTACTTAACTTATTAGCAGATCGGCCTCTACGGTTTGTTTTCACTACAGTGTAATTTTCTGTCATGGTGTCAGTTTCTATTTCCTCTTCTTGGATCGAACTACCATGAACTAAAGCTTGGGTTTTAACTGTACTATTCGGGACAATAATAGACACTGAATTTACATGCCCCGTGCTATCTGAACTTTCTTCAATATCCTCGTCATAGTTAACGGTACTACCTGTGCTCGGCTGTTTGTGTAAACACTGACTTAGACTTTCCATGAGCTCACCATGACTAATAGTACTAGTCTCTCTCATTTGATTAAACAAACGTGAACCTTTTTCAGATCCGACATCACCTTTATTAACTTCACCTGAATCATTCTCACCATTTTGTTCGTTATCCTCAACCATAATTTCATAAGCTTTTTCCTCTGTAACATTAATTTCACCATCGTTGTTAGCCGTAGTATCAAATTCATTATCATTTTTTACTATTGGTACATTACACTCATTATTATCTATACAAACACAATCCTTTTCTACTTTATCACAGTTGACACACACAATACCAGGACAAGAATACTGCAAAAGGCCATATTTCTTACAAATATGACATTTAATATTAGACATTCTGACATGACATGTTCCGGAGATAAACATTTGAAGCATACTCGCACTTGAGAATTATGGAGAACTTTAAAGCTTTTAACACCCAAAGGCGTCTCAAATTTCATAGCATACGGTAGAGATTCGATGTTTTCAGGAAATTTACATTTTACGTGTCTCGTACCAGTACAACATCTCTGCACCCTCACATTAGTGTAATAATTTCTTACAACAGGACCAAGGATTTCAATATTATAGGATTTCAGTTTATCAAAGATAACATGATCTTCAATCATACTAGGTAAGTTCAGGAACGAAAGGAATATGTTAGTATCTTGCAACAACTTAGATTCATACTTCCTACCTTTAATACTAACATCTTGTGAAAATTTTACCGCATTGTCAACATTATTCAGAGTCACTTCTACAGTATCAGTATCAGGCGGCAATGGCACACATGCATAACATGATCCCTCACCACATCTATCCTCTACATAATCAATAATGTCACTCATCTTCAAATTTCTCATATCAGGTACTCTAATCAAAACAACATTGTTTTTCTTGAAGTCTCTATCATCGACAACATGAAGATGGTCAGTCAACTGTGACCGACGCGACATACTGGCTTCACTATTTACAGTAGTAGTCATTTTCAACACAAAACAGATTTATGGAAAAAGACAACAAAGGATGGCCAAATGGCCCCCCTTTAACGTTCTGTCTAATATACCACCTATACAGACACGCTATTTACAGAAATATATACAAAATAATCCACACGAAGTCCAATTATTATTCTCAAAACCGGAGACAACATAAAATGCGTCCACTCGCTTTGATAGTTAACCCGGAAGTCCAATTTTTTCACGAAGAATCAAGACAAAAAGGCGCTACAGCACCCGGTGTTCCCAGGCGATCACCCATCCAAGTACTAACCGGGCCCGACGTTGCTTAACTTCAGTGATCGGACGAGAACTGGTGTTTTCAACGTGGTATGGCCGTAGACGAGAGAAGGTGAACAGAACCCGTAGTTTTACTTACCTGAATTGACCCGCTTATTGATTTTTTTCACGAAGAATCAGGGCAAAAAGGCGTCTACAGCACCCGGTGTTCCCAGGCGGTCACCCATCCAACTACTGACCGGGCCCGACGGTGCTTAACTTCAGTGATCGGACGAGAACTGGTGTTGTCAACGTGGTGTGGCCGTAGACGAGAGGTGGACAGAACCCGTACTTATACTTACCTGAATCGACCCGCTTATTGATTTTTTTGGGGTTTTTTTTTTTTGGGGGGGGGGTCGGTTTTAAAAAGGCGTCTACAGCACCCGGGGTTCCCAGGCGGTCACCAATCCAAGTATTAACCGGGCCCGACGTTGCTTAACTTCAGTGATCGGACGAGAACTGGTGTTTTCAACGTGGTATGGCCGTAGATGAGAGGGGGTGGACAGAACCCGTAGTTATACTTACCTGAATTGACCCGCTTATTGATTTTTTTTTTTTGGGGGGGGGGGGGGGCGGTTTTAAAAAGGCGTCTACAGCACCCGGTGTTCCCAGGCGGTCACCCATCCAAGTACTGACTGGTGTTTTCAACGTGGTTTGGCCGTAGACGAGAGAAGGTGGACAGAAACCGTAGTTATACTTACTTAAATTGACCCGCTTATTGTTTTTTTTTTTTGGGGGGGGGGGGGGGCTGTCGGTTTTAAAAAGGCGTCTACAGCACCCGGTGTTCCCAGGCGGTCACCAATCCAAGTATTAACCGGACCCGACGTTGCTTAACTTCAGTGATCGGAAGAGAACTGGTGTTTTCAACGTGGTGTGGCTGTACACGAGAGAAGGTGGACAGAACCCGTAGTTATACTTATCTGAATTTACCCGCTTATTGATTTTTTTTTTTTGGGGGGGGGGGGGGCCGGTTTTAAAAAGGCGTCTACAGCACCCGGTGTTCCCAGGCGGTCACCCATCCAAGTACTGACTGGTGTTTTCAACGTGGTTTGGCCGTAGACGAGAGAAGGTGGACAGAAACCGTAGTTATACTTACTTAAATTGACCCGCTTATTGTTTTTTTTTTTTGGGGGGGGGGGGGGGCTGTCGGTTTTAAAAAGGCGTCTACAGCACCCGGTGTTCCCAGGCGGTCACCCATCCAAGTACTGACCGGGCCCGACGTTGCTCAACTTAAGTGATCGGACGAGAACTGGTGTTTTCAACGGGGTGTGGCCGTAGACGAGAGAAGGTGGGCAGAACCCATACTTGTGCTTACTCAAATTTTTTTTGTGTCTATTTCCCTGGGGAGACGGGCCGAGCGGAGAGCTGGAGTGGTGCAAAAGAGTGCGCGCCGTGGTCTGATTGGCGGAATATTGATTTTTTCTCGAAGAATCAGGGCAAAAGGGCGTCTATGGCAGCGGTGTTCCCAGGCGGCCACCCATCCAAGTACTAACCGGGCCCGACGTTGCTTAACTTCAGTGATCGCACGAGAACTGGTGTTTTCAACGTGGTATGGCCATAGACGAGAGAAGGTGGACAGAACCCGTAGTTATACTTACCTAAATTGACCCGCTTATTGATTTTTGTTTTGTTTTTTGTTTTAGAGTATTTAATTGTTTTAAAGAGACACGTTAAGGGTTGTTCATAGTTAAATGAAAGTTTAATTTTAAAAAAAAAAGACCAATAAAATTAGGATTTAATAATGCCAGACTAATATTAAAATAAAGTTTTAAATTAAGAATAATTAATTATTGGTCTAATGCAATGAAATGATTTGATTTGACGGATGAAATGTACAATGGGTGTCCACACTATGTGGCTAAGGCGTTGGCCTGCTGTTCGATCCCTGCATTGGCCGAGAAAGTTCATCTCGATTTTCTGGCGTGTCCCCCCACCCGCCGTGTACACTTTGGAGTGCACGTAAAAGATCCCTTAGCAGTTTGAATTCGATATTGTTGAAAAAGCTCTATACGATGACTAAATGTGCAGATTGTAGCCACCCACACTGCATGTTTTGCTTAACAATGAAAGGGTGCGGTTTTCAATTTTCGATCCTTTTATTTTTCTACTCCTGATATTTTGGACTGTTGATCGATGGTTTCATATAAAAGACTACCGATAAGACTCTTTGTAGAAGAAGTTCCCCAATAATATTATGTTGACTTTAAGAGAAAAGGACCTTTAAAAATGCTCCAAATCGTAAAAATACGACTTTTTGGATTTTCGATCTCTTTTTTCTGCTACCCCTGATATTTAAAAAAAATAATAGGCCTACAATGATTTCACACAACAGGCTAGCTATTAGACTCTCGATTGACAAGAGTTTCGCCACCCTCCCTTCATTATAACCGAAGTTATTGTGCCCTAAAGAATCAACAAATCAGCATGCTTATCTCTGCTTACCCTAGGCAGAAAATGCTCATCAGCATGCCTATCTCTGCTTACCCTAGACAGAAAATGCT
Organism: Patella depressa; assembly: GCA_948474765.1. Classification (NCBI taxonomy): domain Eukaryota; kingdom Metazoa; phylum Mollusca; class Gastropoda; family Patellidae; genus Patella; species Patella depressa. Next base: position 6,779,470 of record OX419715.1, on the reverse strand, counting down.
CATCTTTGCACTCAATCATGACATTGCCCTAGTGAACGTCTACACCAAGATTGAACATTCTAGGTCAATTAGAAGGAGAGTTATTGTGTTTCAAAGTCTCGGCCCTTCAAATTGCTACTACTTTTCATATTCACTTCAAAATGGCAACCATCAATTGACCTAAATCAAAATTCTGCTCCCAGCGATTTTTGGGCCATTTTTCAAGGATTCAGAAAATATAACTCCCGTGTCTGTAAGTGAAATAGCAAAAAAGCCTTAGGGATTTTTCATGTTTCAAGATGGTGGCACTTCCGGTTCGATCAAAAAACTCCATATTTTGTGTAGGAATCAGTAATTACTTGTCGAGTATCGAAATTTTTTTGAAAACTTTGATCCTTAATTTCACCAAGGGGAGATAATTTAGAAAATTTCTAATTATATTTTGAAGTCACATGGGTAAGATCTACTTGTATACTAAATGTCATGAAAATCGTACAACTATTAAAGAAGTTGTCAAATTGGTCTAAACTTCGGGTTCGAAATCATAGCGACGAATTTTCGAAATTCGAAAATGTAAAACTGCAGATGAAATTGATTTTTTTCAAGGTATTCAAAGAAAAAAGAATTAGTAAAATCGGTCAAAAAATAGCAAAGTTACGACTATGCATTGTCGTAAAATTCGGTGATTTCGAATTCGCAAAACGTTTTCAAAATATATTTAATCAACAGCCACCACCCATTTTTTTTTGGGGGGGGGGGGGGGTAGGTCAAAGTTTCAGAAAGATCCTATGGTTAGATTCTGTGAAATCCGATTTGCAGGAAAAACACAAAAAAAAAAAAAAAAAAATAATAACTAGATCTGCTACTGTCCCATGCAGATATGAAAGCTTTCATATTCAACGTCATGTGTCATCGATTGTATCAAGTATCCTAAATAAAAGGATAAGAAGAAAAAATTATCAAAATTGGTCAAAAACTCGCGAAGTTACAAGTCTAAATATAGTATGAAACATTGCACCAAGGCCTAACAATAATCTGAAAACTAAAGGGAAATAACCGAAACTTGTATTACTGTAATGAGACGGATGAGAAAATGAAATGAAAATGGCGGGAAAGAACTAAAAATGGCAGGTTGTACAGGCGACCTCACGTACAACCGGGCATTCGAAAACACGCTAGTTAACTCAATGACAGGCACGCGTGCTAACCATTCAGCTAACCCCTCATCCCCCTTTGAAATCAGACACGTGCAATATGTCATATAGGGAGAATAACAAGTCGCTCACAACAAAATCGTAAATTAATGAGTTTAGGTCAAAAGGTTGAGCTACTGTTTTAGAGTATTTATTTGTTTTAAAGAGACACGTTATGGGTTGTGCATAGTTAAATGAAAGTTTAATTTTAAATAAGACCAATAAAAATGGGATTTAATATTGCTAGACTAATATTAAAATAAAGTTTTGAATTAACAATAATTAACTATTGGTCTAATGCAATGAAATGATTTGATTTGACGGATGAAATGTACGATGGGTGTCCAGGCTATGTGGCTAAGTCGTTGGCCTGCTAGCCAGGAGGTCGGGTGTTCGATCTCTGCATTGGCCGAGAAAGTTCATCTCGATTTTCTGGCGTGTCCCCCCCCCGCCGTGTACACATTGGAGTGCACATAAAAGATCCATTTGCAGTTGGAATTCGATACTGTTGAATACGCTCTATACAATGACTAAATGTGCAGATTATAGCTACCCACACTGCATGTTTTGCTTAACAATGTAAGGGTGCCGTTTTTAATTTTCGATCCCTTTATTCTTCTACTCCTGATATTTTGGACTGTTGGTCGATGGTTTCATATAAAAAAAACTACCGATAAGACTCTTTGTAGAAAAAGTTCCCCAAAAATATTACATGTATGTTGACCTTAAGAGAAAAGGACCTTTAAAAATGCTCCAAATCGTAAAAATACGACTTTTGGGGTTTTCGATCTCTTTTTTTTCTGCTATCCCTGATATTAAAAAAAATTATACAATGATTTCACACAACGGGCTAGCTATTAGACTCTCGATTGACAGGAGTTTCATCACCCTCCCTCTAAGTAAAATAGCAAAAAGCCTTTTCACGTTTAAAGATGGTGGTACTTCCGGTTCGATCGACAAACTCCATATTTTGTGTAGGAATCAGTAATTACTTGTCTAATATCTAAACATTTTTTTTAGGTCATTCTGACCTATATTTCGATGATTTTTTTGAAAACTTTGATCCTTAATTTCACCAAGGGGAGATAATTTAGAAAATTTCTAATTATATTTTTGAAGCCACATCGGTAAGATCTACTTATATACTAAATTTCATGACATGAATGTTTATTTTTTTTTCTGCTATGCCTGATATTAAAAAAAATATACAATGATTTCACACAACGGGCTAGCTATTAGACTCTCGATTGACAGGAGTTTCACCACCCTCCCTTCATTATAACCGAAGTTATCGTGCCCTAAAGAATCAACAAATCAGCATGCTTATCTTTGCTTACTTTAAGCAGAAAATGTTCATCTTTAAACTCAATCATGACATTGACCTAGTGAACGTCTACACCAAGTTTGAACATTCTAGCTTAAGTAGAAGGAGAGTTATTGAGTTCCAAATTCCCGGCCCTTCAAATTGCTTCTATTTTTCATTTTCAATTCAAAATGGCGACTATCAATTGACCTAAATCAAAATTCTACTTCCAACATTTTTTAGGCCATCCTTCAAGGGTTCAGAAAATATAACTCTCGAGTCTGTAAGTAAAATAGCAAAAAAGCCTTGTTGATTTTTCACGTTTAAAGATGGTGGCACTTCCGGTTCGATCGACAAACTCCATATTTTACGTAGGAATCAGTAATTACTTGCCTAGTATCGAAATTTTTTTTTAGGTCATTCTGACTTATATTTCGATGATTTTTTGAAAACATTGATCCTTAATTTCACCAAGCGAGATAATTTAGAAAATTTCTAATTATATTTTTTGAAGTCACATCGGTAAGATCTACTTATATACTAAATTTCGTAATAATCGTACAACTATTAAAGAAGTTGTGAAATTGGTCTAAACTTCCGGTTCGAAATCACAGCGACGAATTTTCGAAAATGTAAAACTGCAGATGAAAATGATTTTTTTCAAGGTATTCAAAGAAAAAAGAATTAGTAAAATCGGTCCAAAAATAACAAAGTTACGACTATGCATTGTCAGTTTTTTCGTTCGTAAAATTCGGTGATTTCGGATTCGTAAAACGTTTTGAAAATATATTTAAACAACGTTCGCACCCCATTTTTTTTTGGGGGGGGGTGGGTAGGTCAAAGTTTCAGAAAGATCCCATAGTTAGATTCTGAGAAATCCGATTTGCAGAAAATACCAAAAAAAAAAAAAAATAATAATAACTAGATCTGCTACTGTGCCGTGCAGATATGAAAGCTTTCATATTCACAGTCACTTCCCGTCACATGTCATGGGTTGTATGAATAATCCGAACAAGCAAAAAAAATCATTAAAATCGGTCACAATCTAGTGAAGTTAATGTGATTTTTCACTCGTAAAGAATTTTTTCAGCACGAAAAACATCAAAGGCAAAAATCGAATTTTTGAAATATTCACATACCGTATCCCGACTATCCTGAAATGTATTAATTTCAGACATAGGAGACGCATTGAACATACTATGCTCTATTGTGTTTGTTTACAAGTCCGTAAATGTCGAATTTTCACTATGTTTCATATTCACTTCAAAATGGTGACTACCAGTTGACCTAAATCAAAACTCTACTTCGAACTTCATCAAGACATTGACTTAGTGAATGCCTATTCCAAGTTTGAACATTGTACCCCAATTAGAAAAAGAGTTATTGTGTTCCAGAGTCATCAAGGTATTGGCCTAATAAACACCCACACCAAGTCTAGCTGAATTAGAAAGAGAGTTATTGTGTCCCAAACTAGATCATATCGGGACTAACATATAGTTCGATTTTGCGCGTAGAGGTCTTTAGCAGTGGAAGGAAACCGGAGGAAATGAAGAAAACCCACCAAGATGGACAGGCGACCTTACTCCTTGTCAGGTACGACCGGAGATTCGAAAACAAGCTAGCTGACTCAATGACAGGCTTTATGATACAGCGCGCGCGTGCTAACCATTCAGCCACCAAACTCCCCTTTGAAATCGGACACGTGCAATATGTCATATAAGAAGAATAACAAGTCGCTCACATACAAAATGGTAAATTAATGAGCTTAGGTCAAAAGGTTGAGCTACTGTTTTAGAGTATTTAATTGTTTTAAAGAGACACGTTAAGGGATGTTCATAGTTAAATGAAATTTTAACTTTAAATAAGACGAACGTCTACCAATAAAATGACGATTTAATAATATTAAAATAAAGTTTCAAATTAAGAATAATTAATTATTGGTCTAATGCAATGAAATGCTTTGATTTGACAGATGAAATGTAAGATGGGTGTCCACACTATGTGGCGAAGGCGTTGACCTGCTAGCCAGGAGGTCGGGTGTTCGATCCGTGCATTGGCCGATAAAGTTCATCTCGATTTTTTGGCGTGTCCTCCCACCGGCGTGTACACATTGGAGTGCACGTAAAAGATTCCTTAGCAGTTGGAATTCGATAATGTTGAATAAGCTCTATACGATGACTAAATGTGCAAATTGTAGCCACCCACACTGCATGTTTTGCTTAACAATGAAAGGGTGCCGTTTTCCATTTTCGATCCTTTTATTCTTCTACTCCTGATATTTTGGACTGTTGATCGATGGTTTCATATAAAAGACTACCGATAAGACTCTTTGTACAAGAAGTTCCCCAAAAATATTATGTTGACTTTAAGAGAAAAGGACCTTTAAAAATGCTCTAAATCGTAAAAATACGACTTTTTGGATTTTCGATCTCTTTTTTCTGCTATCCCTGATATTTAAAAAAAATGATACAATGATTTCACACAACAGGCTAGCTATTAGACTCTCGATTGACAAGAGTTTCACCACCCTCCCTTCATTATAACCGAAGTTATTGTGCCCTAAAGAATCAACAAATCAGCATGCGTATCTCTGCTTACCCCAGGCAGAAAATGCTCATCTTTACACTCAATCATGACATTGACCTAGTGAACGTCTACCCCAAGTTTAAACATTCTAGCTTAATTAGAAGGAGAGTTATTGTGTTCCAAAATCTCGGCCCTTCTAATTGCTTCCATTTTTCATTTTCAATTCAAAATGGTGACTCCCAGTTGACCTAAATGAAAATTCTACTCCCGACGTTTTTTAGGCCTTCCTCCGAGGATTCAGAAAATATAATTCCCGTGTTTGTAAGTAAAATAGCAAAATGGCGTTTGAGGTTTTTACATTTTAAGATGGTGGCACTTCCGGGTTGAGCTACAAACTCCATTTTTTGTGTACGAATCAGTGGTCTCGCAGCTAGTAACCAAAAAGAAATCAAGATGATTTGATCTATATTTCGTCGATTTTTTTTTAAATTTCGATCCTCAATTTCTCCAAGGGAAGATAATTTAGAAAATTTCTAAAGTCATTTTTCAAGTTGCATCATTAAGGTTTACTTACATATCAAATTTCATGAAAATCGTACAACTACTAAAGAAGTTGTCGAGTTGGTCTAAACTTCCGGTTCGAAATCACAGCGACGAATTTTCGAAATTCGAAAATCCGAAATTGTAGATTTGAAGTAAATGTCTCAAGGTACTCATAGAAGAAAGAATTAATTAAATAGGTCAAATAGTCACAAAGTTACAGCATTGTAGGTCAAATGCATTCGTTCGTAAAATTCGGTGATTTCGGATTCGTAAAACGTTTTGAAAATATATTTAATCAAGGTTCGCACCCCATTTATAGGCGGGGGGGGGGGGGTAGGTCAAAGTTTCAGAAAGATCCTATGGTTAGATTCTGAGAAATCCGATTTGCAGAAAATACACAAAAGAAAAAAATAACTAGATCTGCTACTGTCCCATGCAGATATGAAAGCTTTCATATTCATCGTCACGTGTCATTGATTGTATCAAGTATCCTAAATAAAAGGATAAGAAGAAAAAATTATCAAAATTGGTCAAAAACTCTCGAAGTTACAAGTCTAAATATAGTATGAAACATTGCACCCAGGCATAACAATAATCTGAAAACTAAAGGGAAATAACTGAAACTTGTATTACTGTAATGAGACGGATGAGAAAATGAAATGAAAATGGCGGGAAAAACAAATTAAAAATGGCAGGTTGGACAGGCGACCTTACTCCTTGTCACGTACAACCGGGCATTCGATAACACTCTAGTTAACTCAATGACAGGCGCGCCTGCTAACCATTCAGCCGCCCAACCCCCCTTTGAAATCAAATCAGAAACGTGCAATATGTCATATAGGAAGAATAACAAGCCGCTCACAATAAAATGGTAAATTAATGAGTTTAGGGCAAAAAGGCGTCTACAGCACCCGGTGTTCCCAGGCGGTCACCCATCCAAGTACTAACTGGTCCCGACGTTGCTTAACTTCAGTGATCGGACGAGAACTGGTGTTTTCAACGTGGTGTGGCCGTAGACGAGAGAAGGTGGACAGAACCCGTAGTTATACTTACCTGAATTGACCCGCTTATTGATTTTATTTTGGGGGGGTGTCGGTTTTAAAAAGGCGTCCACAGCACCCGGTGTTCCCAGGCGGTCACCCATCCAAGTACTGATCGGGCCCGACGTTGCTTAACTTCAGTGATCGGACGAGAACTGGTGTTTTCAACGTGGTGTGGCCATAGACGAGAGAAGGTGGACAGAACCCGTAGTTATACCTACCTGAATTGACCCGCTTATTGATTTTTTTGGGGGGGTTTGTCGGTTTTAAAAAGGCGTCTACAGCACCCGGTGTTCCCAGGCGGTCACCCATCCAAGTACTGACCGGGCCCGACGTTGCTTAACTTCAGTGATCGGACGAGAACTGGGTCCGTATTCAAAGGATATCTTAAGTGTAAGATAGTCACTTAACTACTAGCTTTCACTTAAATATACGTAACTTCCTGTAAGTTAAGGGCAACTGGTATTCAAAGGCGCTGTTAAGTATCAAATTTTCCCTTAAAGTTAAGCTGCCTTAACTTTTGTTAAGCTGCCTTAACTTTTGAGTGTTAGTCTTCAAGTGGTATTCAAAGGCCAGTTTAAGTGAGAAATATCCACTTAACTTTAAGTGACCTACGGGAGGTACCTTAAAGTTAAGTGAGATTATAATGACTTCTTTTAATGCTGTAAAAGCAGTCCCGTAGTGACGATTTTAAAAGAAAGGGAATTCAGATTAAAACAAAGACAATGTCGCCGAGCGTAGCTGACTTCCAATTTATTTTTTCGTCGTCAACTTTGATGTTGTAGTGCCATAATAGAGTATAAGGTTATTACCACCGACGTAGTTAAGGATATCTTTTCCCGATCATTTATCATGTTATGTTTGTATGTCTCCATGGCTGTCATAAAATACAGTTAAATTCATTTGTGGAGACTTTGCTTTATAGATTTCGGAAATTATTTATACTACCGCTAGAAGCAAGGCATGATCTAATTTTTACAACTCATTCCCATATATACATAATCGGTAGTATTTATTTAGTTAAAATATAATGAAGCATGAATATTTCATACACACAATGTACCGTCAATGCCAGACCTGTCAAAATCTAAAGTGTAGGTACTTACACAATATCTATGAATTTCTCAAATGATAGATTAACAAACAACACTGTATAATTTGTCCAGTCTAACTTAGAAGACAAGGGTCACTGTGTATTGTTAATAATATGTTGTTTTCTATTCACGTTATATTGTTAAAAAAATTAAAGCTTACAATATCCATTATTATACTACCACTATTTATTGTAATCTATTTGGATGGATTTTATTTAAAAAAAAAGTGTATGAAAACAGCTGTTCCGGCAAAGGATGCACACTATCATAATTTATCTTAAATTATAATCATACTATTTTCATGGGTTACAATATAATATTTCGACAAACATTTTCCTGGTGATGTAAACTAAGAATTTAATAGAATATAGCGATGCTCTTAAGGGGGCATAACTAGCTGGCAATGTCAGTAATTCGTGATTTTTGGCAGTGGAGGGTATTCCATAAATAAAAAAAATCATGCTTTTTGGCGAATGTGAGTATTCCATAATTTAAGTGTGCAGTTAACTTTTCACATAGCCAAGTATGTGTAAAATACAACCTTTGAATACCGATTTAAGGTAAGACACTTGGTTAAGTCGAAAAATTAAGTATTTTTACTTAACTTTTAGAAAATCTTTGAATACGGACCCTGGTGTTTTCAACGTAGAGTGGCCGTAGACGAGAGAAGGTGGACAGAACCCATACTTGTGGTTACTCAAATTATTTTTGTGTCTTTTTCCCTGGGGAGACGGGCCGAGCGGAGAGCTGGAGTGGTGCAAAAGAGTGCGCCCTGTGGTCTGATTGGCGGAAAATTGATTTTTTCACGAAGAATCAGGGCAAAAAGGCGTCTACAGCACCCGGTGTTCCCAGGCGGTCACCCATCCAAGTACTAACCGGGCCCGACGTTGCTTAACTTCAGTGATCGGACGAGAACTGGTGTTTTCAACGTGGTATGGCCGTAGCCGAGAGAAGGTGGACAGAACCCGTAGTTATACTTACCTGAATTGACCCGCTTATTGATTTTTTTTGTTTTTTTGTATTTAATTGTTTTAAAGAGATTTAATAATGCCAGACTAATAGTTTTAAATTAAGAATAATTAATTATTGGTCTAATGCAATGAAATGAAATGATTTGATTTGACGGATGAAATGTACGATGGGTGCCCATGCTATGTGGCTAAGGCGTTGGAATGCTAGGTCGGGTGTTCGATCCCTGCATTGGCCGAGAAAGTTCATCTCGATATTCTGGCGTGTCCCCCTATCCGCCGTGTACACATTGGAGTGCACGTAAAAGATCCCTTAGCAGTTGGAATTCTATATTGTTGAATAAGCTCTATACGATGACTAAATGTGCAGATTGTAGCCACCCACACTGCATGTTTTGCTTAACAATGAAAGGGTGCGGTTTTCAATTTTCGATCCTTTTATTCTACTACTCCTGATATTTTTGACTGTTGATCTATGGTTTCATATAAAAGACTACCGATAAGACTCTTTGTACAAGAAGTTCCCCCAAAATATTATGTTGACTTTAGAGAAAAGGACCTTTGAAAATGCTCCAAATCGTAAAAATACGACTTTTTGGATTTTCGATCTCTTTTTTTCTGCTACCCCTGATATTTAAAAAAAATGATACAATGATTTCACACAACGGGCTAGCTATTAGACTCTCGATTGACAAGAGTTTCATCACCCTCCCTTCATTATAACCGAAGTTATTGTGCCCTAAAGAATCAACAAATCAGCATGCTTATCTCTGCTTACTCTAAGCAGAAAATGTTCATCTTTGCACTCAATCATGACATTGACCTAGTGAACGTCTACACCAAGATTGAACATTCTAGCTCAATTAGAAGGGGAGTTATTGTGTTTCAAAGTCTCGGCCCTTCAAATTGCTACTACTTTTCATATTTACTTCAAAATGGCAACCATCAGTTGACCTAAATCAAAATTCTGCTCCCTGCGATTTTTGGGCCATCCTTCAAGGATTCAGAAAATATAACTCCCGTGTCTGTAAGTAAGATAGCAAAAAAGCCTTAGCGATTTTTCATGTTTCAAGATGGTGTCATTTCCGGTTTGATCGACAAACTGCATATTTTGTGTAGGAATCAGTAATTACCTGTTGAGTATCGAAAAAAAATTTCAGGTCATTCTGACCTATATTCCGACAATTTTTTTTAAAACTTTGATCCTCAATTTCACCAAGGGGAGATAATTTAGAAAATTTCTCATTATAATTTTGAAGTCACATTGGTAAGATCTACTTAAATACTAAATTTCATGAAAATCGTACAACTATTAAAGAAGTTGTCAAATTGGTCTAAACTTCCGGTTCGAAATCACAGCGACGAATTTTCGAAATTCGAAAATGTGAAACTGCAGATGAAAATGATTTTTTTCAAGGTATTCAAAGAAAAAAGAATTAGTAAAATCGGTCAAAAAATAGCAAAGTTACGACTATGCATTGTCAGTTTTTTCCTTCGTAAAATTCGGTGATTTCGAATTCGCAAAACGTTTTGAAAATATATTTAATCAACAGCCACCACCCATTTTTGGGGGGGTAGGTCAAAGTTTCAGAAACATCCTACGGATAGATTCTGTGAAATCCGATTTGCAGGAAAAACACAAAAAAAAATAATAATAATCTTAACAGAAACAATAAGCTTTCATATGAAATATGAAAGCTTAACTAGATCTGCTACTGTCCCATGCAGATATGAAAGCTTTCATATTCATCGTCACGTGTCATTGATTGTATCAAGTATCCTAAATAAAAGGATAAGAAGAAAAAATTATTAAAATTGGTCAAAAACAAAGGATCATGTTTGTTTAAACAAGAATGGCACTCTGCAATAAAAAAACTGGCCAAAGCAAGATTTCTATGCAGAAATTAAATAATTGCTAGAACCAGAAAAATATTTATCCACTATAATAAATAAGCAACATAGAGAAAATGAAATGAAATTGAATGGGGTTTAGCGTCCGACTGTTCTGCTCCTAAAATGGGCTAATGAAGACGGGCATATGCCATAAAGTGTGCAATGAGGGAAATTTTACCCGGGCAGCGGCGGTTACGGCCTTCAAGGTTGGACAGGCGACCATACTCCTTGTCACGTACAACCAAGAAATCGAAACAACGCCAGTTGACTCAATGACAGACGTTATGATACAGAGCGCACGTGCTAACCATTCAGCCACGCAACCTCCCTAAAATCGGCAAATTGCTGACCTACAGCGAGAAACATTTCAACCGGGCCAAATTTTCTATTGTAACAGTTTAATTTGCACGGTACCTTTTGTTATCAACCTAATATTACAAAACTTTTAAAAATAAGCTCCCCCTGACCAGCTTAAGCGTTCGCAATAAACGTTTGCCCCTTAAATTCGGCAAATTGCTGACTTTAAAGTGAGAAACATTACAACCGGGCGAAATTTTCTGTTTTATCACTTTTACAGTACCTTTGATTACCAACCGATTATTACAAAACTTTAAAAATAAAAGAGAAAGAGAGAAATGCGGCCTAATGTCCATTCGACACAAACTAGGTCATTTCGGGACTAACATATGTTTTTAATTTTATTTAAAAACTCCCCTTGCGCTTACAGGTCTTTAGCCGTTGGGAGGAAACCGAAGGACACGGAGAAAACCCACGAGGTTGGACATCATACTTCATGTCACGTGCAACCTGGAGATCGAAACGACGCCCGTTGACTCAATGACAGACGTTACGATACAGTGCGCACATGCTAACCATTCAGCCATTCAGCCTCCCTGAATTCAGAAAATTGCTGACTTATAGCAAGAAAAATTACAACCGGGCGAAAATTACAACTAGACAGCTGTCTAGTCATTCGGATGGGACGAAAAACCAAGGTCTCGTGTACACATTGGAGTGCACGTAAAATATCCCTAAGCAGCTGGAATTCGATACTGTTGAATAAGCTCTATACGATGACTAAATGTGTAGATTGTAGTCACCCACACTGCATGTTTCGCTTAACAATGAAAGGGTGCCGATTTCAATGTTCGATCCTTTTGTTCTTCTACTCCTGATATGTTGGACTGTTGATCGATGGTTTCATATAAAAGACTACCAATAAGACTCTTTGTAGAAGAAGTTCCCAAAAAATATTATGTTGACTTTACGAGAAAGACCTCTAAACATGATCCAAATTGTAAAAATACGACTTTTTGGATTTTCAATCTCTTTTTTTCGGCTATCCCTGATATTTAGAAAAAATAATACAATGATTTCACACAACAGGCTAGCTATTAGACTCTCTATTGACAAAAGTTTCACCGCCCTCCCTTCATTATAACCGAAGTTATCGTGCCCTAAAGAATCAACAAATTAGCATGCTTATCTCTGCTTACCCTAAGCAGAAAATGCTCATCTTTAAACTCAATCATAACATTGACCTAGTGAACGTCTACACCAAGTTTGAACATTCTAGCTTAATTAGAAGGAGAGTAATTGTGTTCCAAAGTCCCGACCCTTCAAATTGCTTCTATTTTTCATTTTCAATTCAAAATGGTGACCATCACGTGACCGAAATCAAAATTCTATTCGCGACATTTTTTAGGCCTTCCATCAAGGATTCAGAAAATATAACTCCCGAGTCTGTAAGTAAAATAGCAAAAAAGCCTTATTGATTTTTCACTTTTAAATATGGCGGCACTTCCGGTTCGATCGACAAACTCCATATTTTGTGTACAAATCAGTAATTACTTATCTAGTATCCAAAAAAAAAATCAGGTCATTCTGACCTATATTTCGACAATTTTTTTGAAAATTTTGATCCTTAATTTCGTCAAGGGGAGATAATTTAGAAAATTTCTAATTATATTTTTGAAGTCACATCGGTAAGATCTACTTAGATACTAAATTTCATGAAAATCCTACAACTATTAAAGAAGTTGTCAAATTGGTCTAAACTTCCGGTTCGAAATCACAGCGACGAATTTTCGAAATTCGAAAATCTGAAACTGCAGATTTATAGTAATTGTCTCAAGGTACTCAAAGAAAAAAGATTTAGTAAAATAGGTCAAATAGTCACAAAGTTACAGCATTGTAGGTCAAATGCATTCGTTCGTAAAATTCGGCGATTTCGGATACGTAAAACGTTTTGAAAATATATTTAATCAACAGCCACCACCCATTTTTGGGGGGATAGGTAAAAGTTTCAGAACGATCCTATGGTTAGATTCTGAGAAATCCGATTTGTGGATAAAACACAAAAAAAAAATAACTAGATCTGCTACTGTCCCATGCAGATATGAAAGCTTTCATATTCATCGTCCCTTGTCATTGATTGTATCAAGTACCCTAAATAAAAGGATAAGAAGAAAAAATTATCAAAATTGGTCAAAAACTCGCGAAGTTACAAGTCTAAATGTAGTATGAAACATTGCACCCAGGCATAACAATAATCTGAAAACTAAAGGGAAATAACTGAAACTTGTATTACTGTAATGAGACGGATGAGAAAATGAAATGAAAATGGCGGGAAAAAAAATTAAAAATGGCAGGTTGGACAGGCGACCTTACTCCTTGTCACGTACAACCGGGCATTCGAAAACACGCTAGTTAACTCAATGACAGGCGCGCGTGCTAACCATTCAGCCACCCAACCCCCCTTTGAAATCAGACACGTGCAATATGTCATATAGGAAGAATAAGAAATCGCTCACAAGAAAATGGTAAATTAATGAGTTAGGTCAAAAGGTTGAGTGAGCTACTGTTTTAGTGTATTTAATAGTTTTAAAGAGACACGTTAAGGGTTGTTCATAGTTAAATGAAAGTTTAATTTTAAATAAGACCAATAAAATTAGGATTTAATAATGCCAGACTAAAATTTCCAATATGTTTGGTTATAAGTAGGAAATCGTGACGACTTCTTAAGCATGTTTTAAACAAAGGATCATAGACTGAATTATACAAGAATGGCACTCTGCAATAAAAAAAAATGGCCAAAGCAAGATTTCTATGCAGAAATTAAATAATTGCTAGAACCAGAAAAATATTTATCCACTATAATAAATAAGCAACATAGAGAAAATGAAATGAAATTGAATGGGGTTTAACGTCCTACTGTTCTGCTCCTAAAATGGGCTAATGAAGACGGGCATATGCCATAAAGTGTGCAATGAGGGAAATTTTACCCGGACAGCGGCGTTACGGCCTACGAGTTTGGACAGGCGACCATACTCCTTGTCACGTACAACCAAGAAATCGAAACAACGCCAGTTGACTCAAATACAGACGTTATGATACAGAGCGCACGTGCTAACCATTCAGCCACGCAACCTCCCTAAAATCGGCAAATTGCTGACCTACAGCGAGAAACATTTCAACCGGGCCAAATTTTCTATTTTAACAGTTTAATTTGCACGGTACCTTTAGTTATCAACCGAATATTACAAAACTTTTAAAAATAAGCCCCCCCTGACCAGCTTAATCGTTCGTAATAAACGTTTGCCCCTTAAAATCGGCAAATTGCTTTAAAGTGAGAAACATTACAACCGGGCGAAATTTTCTGTTTTATCACTTTTACAGTACCTTTGATTACCAACCGATTATTACAAAACTTTAAAAATAAAAGAGAAATGCGGCCTAACGTCCATTCGACACAAACTAGGTCATTTCGGGACTAACATATGTTTTTAAATTTTATTTAACCCCCCCCCCCCCTTGCGCGTACTGGTCTTTAGCCGTTGTGAGGAAACCGAAGAACACGGAGAAAACCCACGAGGTTGGACATCATACACCATGTCACGTGCAACCTGGAGATCGAAACGACGCCCGTTGACTCAATGACAGACGTTACGATACAGTGCGCACATGCTAACCATTCAGCCATTCAGCCTCCCTGAATTCAGAAAATTGCTGACTTATAGCAAGAAACATTTCAACCGGGCGAAATTTTCTGTTTTAACAGTTTAATGTGCACGGTACTTTAATTACCAACCGATTATTACAAAACTTTTGAAAATAAGCTCCAACTGACCAGCTTAATCGTATGCAATAAACGTTTTCGCCTGAATTGAAAGTTCTGCACGGAGAAAGTTCATCTCGATTTCCCGGCGTGGTTCCCCTTGTCAGTGAGGCAGAACGGAGGGCCTGACAAGCACAGCTGTCTAGTCATTCGGATGGGACGAAAAACCAAGGTCCCGTGTACACATTGGAGTGCACGTAAAATATCCCTAAGCAGTTGGAATTCGATACTGTTGAATAAGCTCTATACGGTGACTAAATGTGTAGATTGTAGTCACCCACACTGCATGTTTCGCTTAACAATGAAAGGGTGCCGTTTTCAATGTTCGATCCTTTTGTTCTTCTACTCCTGATATGTTGGACTGTTGATCGATGGTTTCATATAAAAGACTACCAATAAGACTCTTTGTAGAAGAAGTTCCCAAAAAATATTATGTTGACTTCACGAGAAAGACCTCTAAACATGCTCCAAATTGTAAAAATACGACTTTTTGGATTTTCAATCTCTTTTTTTCGGCTATCCCTGACATTTAGAAAAAATAATACAATGATTTCACACAACAGGCTAGCTATTAGACTCTCTATTGACAAACGTTTCACCGCCCTCCCTTCATTATAACCGAAGTTATCGTGCCCTAAAGAATCAACAAATTAGCATGCTTATCTCTGCTTACCCTAAGCAGAAAATGCTCATCTTTAAACTCAATCATAACATTGACCTAGTGAACGTCTACACCAAGTTTGAACATTCTAGCTTAATTAGAAGGAGAGTAATTGTGTTCCAAAGTCCCGAGCCTTCAAATTGCTTCTATTTTTCATTTTCAATTCAAAATGGTGACCACCACGTGACCGAAATCAAAATTCTATTCGCGACATTTTTTAGGCCTTCCTACAAGGATTCAGAAAATATAACTCACGAGTCTGTGAGTAAAATAGCAAAAAAGCCTTATTGATTTTTCACTTTTAAATATGGCGGCACTTCCGGTTCGATCGACAAACTCCATATTTTGTGTACAAATCAGTAATTACTTATCTAGTATCCAAAAAAAAAATCAAGTCATTCTGACCTATATTTCGATGATTTTTTTGAAAATTTTGATCCTTAATTTCGTCAAGGGGAGATAATTTAGAAAATTTCTAATTATATTTTTGAAGTCACATCGGTAAGATCTACTTAGATACTAAATTTCATGAAAATCGTACAACTATTAAAGAAGTTGTCAAATTGGTCTAAACTTCCGGTTCGAAATCACAGCGACGAATTTTCGAAATTCGAAAATGTGAAACTGCAGATGAAAATGATTTTTAAAGAATTAGTAAAATCGGTCAAAAAATAACAAAGTTACGACTATGTATTGTCATTTTTTTCGTTCGTAAAATTCGGTGATTTGGGATTCGTAAAACGTTTCGAAAATATATTTAATCAAGGTTCGCACCCCATTTTTGGGGGGGTAGGTCAAAATTTCAGAAATATCCTATGGATAGATTCTGAGAAATCCGATTTGCAGAAAACACACAAAAAAAAAAAATAATAATAATAACTTTAACAGAAACAATAAGCTTTCATATGTAATATGAAAGCTTAATAATAATATTAATCTTAACAGAAACAATAAGCTTTCATATGTAATACATATGAAAGCTTAATAATCTTAACAGAAACAATAAGCTTTCATATTACATATGAAAGCTTAATAATAACTTTAACAGAAACAATAAGCTTTCATATGTAATATGAAAGCTTAATAATCTTAACAGAAAAATTTTCTGTTTTATCACTTTTACAGTACCATTGATTTATACCAACCGATTATTACAAAACTTTAAAAATAAAAGTGAAAGAGAGAAATGCGACTTAACGTCCATTCGACACAAACGAGGTCATTTCGGGACTAACATATGTCTTTTAATTTTATTTAAAAACTTCCCTTGCGCGTACGGGTCTTTAGGGGGAAACCGAAGTACACGGAGAAAACCCACGAGGTTGGACACCATACTCCATGTCACGTGCAACTTGGAAATCGAAACGACGCCGGTTGACTCAATGGCAGACGTTATGATACAGCGCGCACATGCTAACCATTCAGCCATTCAGCCTCCCTAAAATCGGGAAATTGCTGATTTATAGCAAGAAAAATTTCAATCGGGCGAAATTTTCTGTTTTAACAGTTTAATTTGCACGGTACTTTAATTACCAACCGATTATTACAAAACTTTTGAAAATAAGCCCCAACTGACCAGCTTAATCGTACGCAATAAACGTTTGGCCTGAATTGAAAATTCTGCACTGAGAAAGTTCATCTCGATTTTTCGGCGTGGTTCCCCCTCGTCAGTGAGGCAGAACGGAGGGCCTGATAAGGACAGCTGTCTAGTCGTTCGGATGGGACGAAAAACCAAGGTCCCGTGTATACACTGGCATGCATTCAAAGGATCCCTTGGCAGTTGGAATTCGATAAAAAAAAAGTAGGCCATAGTACCACTGCCCGGGCCTCATTTCCGTCATAGTACACTGTATGGCGTATGCCTGTCTTCATTAGCCCAGTCGGAGCAGAACAGTAGGACGTTAAACCCCATTTAATTTCATTGCTTTTACTAGGATACCATACTATGAAAATAAAGATTGAAGATCCTAATGGAGACAGATTTGACATATTGAAAGATAATATAGAAAAGGCAATTAAAGATTGTGGGTGTGACCCAAGGATAATAAGTGTCAGGTATGTTTTTTATTTTTTTTGGTTTTTCTATTGTTCTTGGCATGCCAGTTGTATGAATTTTGTCTTTGTTTAATAACTCTTTCGAAGCTTTGATGAATGATTAAGTATAAACAATATTTTATTCATGTGAAAGGATTGAACAACAGACAAGGCCTGTATTAGTCATATACCAGGAATACAGCAAAATAGTAAACAAATACATAAAAATAAGATCAAGCATAAAAAATTGTAAAACCGGGCATGTGCAGATGTGGAAATGATGTATGTCTAATACAGGCGATGCAGTTATTTGATATACAGTATACAACAATATGTATAAGAGAATCAAAATATTTTTGTACACTTTATAATATAACGGATCTGTAGAACCATGCAAACTTAGATCAAGATTAATAGTGTATGTTGAGATTTATTTCTTAGTTGGCAATGAATGACGTTTCAATAATGAAAATAACTAGGGTTTGCATGTATAGATTACTGACTGGAGAGATTGGGCTCAACAGTATTTAGATTCGGCGGTAACTGCACGTGCACAAGAAGGCTATTCGAGAGTTTGATTGTATTCGGGGAAAAGGATTATATACAAAAAGATTTACATTGAGATCTTTTCAAATTATGATTTCGTTTTGTGTTTTCATTTAGACTATCAAACAAATAGCGGAGATCAATTAACGATTTTATAAAAATAGACGAGTTTGTGCTTTAGTCGGCGGTTAAACAGTTGTCCCCACCCCAGTTCCTCATTCTCTTAAATTTTTTTGAGTATTTTCCACGCAGATCTATTATGATTTTTCCTGATTCTAGTTGGATATTCTCTGGTATATCCGAAATGTCTGCATTACAATTATCCCATATAATGTCTCCATGTTCAATAACAAGACGTATAGTGCAGCTCTATATAATTTGAATAATATCTGTCGTAGTCAGTTGAGCACATACACGCTTTTTATGGATTTGAGAAATATGTTCTGTCCACATTGGTTTTGGACAAAAAGTTAGTGTTAATTTATACTGCCACCCGGGACTACCAACCATTTTATTTTCTTACATAAAATCAGGATGATAAGTTTTTTTATGCGTAAATAGGTTTTAGTTTTTTTTATAAGCAATATTTTTATTTAGATTTCTATCTGAATAGGGATTGGGGAACAGGCATAGCCTATATTAAACCCTTCTCCCTGTCAGATATAGATACATGTATTTACAAAAAGAAACATACAATGTACAAGTGCAAATATTTTACAGTGAGTGTGTTATAGTTGTCTCTGGAATGGATTTACAGTTTAGTAATAAGCAAATAGGCAAATAATGTACAAGTGAAAATATATTTACAATGAATGGTTATATGGTTATAGTTGTCCCTGGAATCGTCTGGTGATTTCGAAAAACGAGTGAACAGTTTTAAAGATAATGAATGAGTTTTCTATGTTGTCAATTCCATACAATAGGGTTGTAGTATTTCGGTGAATAGTAGGTAAATTATTTATTGTATTATTTCGGGCATCTGAATATAAGGAGCAATTCAATAAAAAATGTTCAGTGTCTTCAAATTGATGACCACATCTGCAGGATGGGTTATCAGAAATATGGCGTAAAAATTTATGTCCGTTTAGATTGCTGCAAGAGAGACGCAGTTTAGAATGAATGATTTGGTTTACACGGGTTCCAAAAGTGAATGTTTTAGGGGGTATCGGATCTTGAGCCATGAGTTTCGAATTGAAAATATTTAGAGATGTTGAATTTTTTGTCTCCGAACTTAGTTTGTTCCATTCTCTTATTGACGATGGTATGAAAGAATTATAGAAGATATTTGTTTTGCATTTATATTCGGGTAGGCTTGTTTTTCGGAGATTATAGTGTGCGCTTTTTGTCAAGATTAAATCATGGAGATAGGATGGAGAAAGGCCGTTTATAATTTTATAAATGAATTTGAGTTTATGTCTTCTGCGTCTCTCTTTTAGCGTAATAAAACCGGTTTCTTTATATAACAGTCTATGGCTGGTACCCTTAACAGCACCACATATGGACCTAAGTGCATCCAGTTGTAGGTGCTCTAATTTGTTAGCTAGTTGGTCTGTGCAGTTGTCCCAGATGACGTCGCAATAATCAAAATGGGGTAGGATAAAAGAAGTATAGATGGTTTGTAGCGATTTCCGGTTAAGTCTGTATTTAAGGGATCTTAAACAATTGACAGATTTGCTGGTTTTTTCTACAACGTCATTATTGTGTTGGTTCCATTTACAATTTTGTTGAAATGTCAAGCCTAAATGTTTAAGATGGGGGACTTCCTTGATGGGAACATTATTTAGAGTCAGGGTAGGTAAAATGGGATTTTGTTTGGTTGTCAGTGCTAGTGTTTCGGTCTTCAGTGGGTTGAAGGATACCAGCCATGTTTTAGCCCACGCGTTAATTTTATTCAGGTCATTGTTTAGAATATTCGCGCATTCGGTAGGGTCATCAATTTTTAGATAGAGGGAAGTATCATCAGCAAAGAGTCGAACATTTGATGAAATATCATTCACAACGTCATTGATATAAATGAGAAAAAGGAGGGGGTCGAGAACAGAGCCCTGTGGCACGCCCGAGGGAATGGTTTTTGCGGCGGAAGAGACACCCCCAGCAACAACTGATTGTTGTCTTCCCTCTAAATAGTTGTGAAACCATTGAAGGATGTCTCCCCTTATCCCCGCAGCTTCAAGCTTGTGACAGAGTCCAGCATGCCAGACCCTGTCAAAAGCTTTACTGATGTCACAGAACACTGCTCTCGTATAGAATCCCTGATCAATGGCTTGACAAAAGTAGTGTGCAATATCTGTAAGTTGGTAAACACATGAATCACCATGCAAAAAGCCACTCTGGAGTTTAGTTAGGACAGAATTCTCCCTTAGGAAGTTGAAGACATTTTTGTAGATGCATTTTTCGAATATTTTAACTAGGATACTAAGTAGAGATATGGGTCTATAATTTCCACAATTTGATGGGTCACCTTTTTTTAATATGGCAGTTACATTGGCAAATTTCCAGATGTTCGGTACTGTTTTCGTCGAAAGAGAGTACTTAAATAATTTAGATAGAGGTTCAGAAATTTCGCTGGATATTAGTTTTATTAGTTTTCCACTGATGTTATCGGGACCATTGGCTTTCGAGGGATCAATAGTAGTAATTATGTCTTCAACTTCCTTCTGGTTGAGGATAATAGTAGTTAATGAGTTGGGTATTCTTTCTAGTGCAGGAAGTTGTGCATTGTCGCTATCAATGTTAGATTGGCTAATAAAGAAATCGTTAAGGCAGTTACATTTGTCGGAAGGTGTGTAATATGTGGTGTCGTTCACTGATAGAGGCGGCAGTTCATTGCTAGTGCCAGCACGTTTATTTTTCATAAATGAGTTGACAAGGCCCCACCAATTTTTACTTCCAAAATTATTGCAATTATTGATTTTGTTGTCGATTTTGTCAAAGTATTCCTTTTTACAATTTCTGATTAGGTTTATATATTCATTTCTAATAGTTCTGAACTTATGCCAATCTGATTCTAAATTTCTTTGGACTGCCTTTTTATGTATTTTATTTTTTTTTCTACTCAATTTTCGAATCGCATTATTCATCCATGGTTGGTCATTTGGTCTAATAGTTACTGTTTTATTAGGAATGTGTTTTTTTGCTAGCCTTGTCAGCTCACTTGTGAAGTTAACACAAGCTGTATTAATCGAATCTGTGTTAATTAAGCTTTCCCAGTCCGTGTCAGTAGCGTGTTTAAAGTGCCAAACAACTCGTCTGTAGCATGTTAATTTTGGATTCTGAAATGAAAGTCGACAGTACACAGGACAATGATCACTACAAAAATTATCTAGACAGCCTGATTCTTTTATATAGTTAGGACAGTTAGTTAAAATTAAATCTATAAGTTTTAGTTTGGATTAAATTTTACTTTCCATTTATATGTCAATGTAGACCTCAACGTTAGATCACTAGTAATTGAATTAACAGTTTGCAATGGATTATCATTTATAACTGTAAATAAGGGGGCATTGACAGCAAATAGTCGTACTTTGCTATTAAAAATAGAAAAGGAAAACCCGGATTCAACTGACAATATATTGCGCAACGCCATGAAAGACATTAAATAGTTGTACACGTAAAAAGGATTTTGGCAAATCTACCCAAAACATATTGGTCAAATTTGACTCAAAAATATTGGGCACAGACCTGAAGGACCCAAAATGTGTTTTGGGTCGCTTTGGTTAGTAATGACTTAAAATTATTGGGTGGATTTGTGTGTCATTTTGGGGTCGAAATTGAGTATTTATTGGCTCACCATACATGGAGTATTTGGGTCAACCTTCCTAAGGACGTTAAATATTTGGTAGATCTGGCCCATATTAACTGTGTGGCATGTATTAAGTTGCAATCAACGTCCTAGTTTAATTCACGAAAAAAGCTGACGTTCCAAGAAAAACCAAACATTCACCACAACAAAAAGACCAGCGAAAGGCCTCACATAATTTCTTCCATAAAAATATGACAATTTTATATATCTGATTATTATAATTTATTTTTAGCAGTAGTGAAGATAAATAGAACATATACTTCTCGATGTTGGAAGGATGCAGAGATGGTGATAGTAATGATTGTGGTTAACTCGTTTTATCTTCGCCTTTAGGAGCAGGTCAGGGCTACTCTGCCTGGATGCGGTATACCTTAAGACGTTTTTAATTAAATAAAATCTGTGGCACTTCGGATGGCCAGACATTAATGTTAAAGACTCCCTGGTGGTTAATGTCGTAACACCAGCATTTACGTCAACATCTACATCTTGGTCTAAATGAATACAAGAAATAATATAAGATAATTGCTATGACAGAGAGCGTCAATAACAGTGAAAAGGTCTAGGTCGATGGAAATAGGCTTATCTATATTGTGATCAAGGCTTTCTTTAAAGCTACAATTTCATATTTTAAAGTTATAGATTTAAAAAATGTATTAATATAAAACCTTAAAATAGATGATATCTATAAACAGTCCCACCCTGTTAAAGGGACTATTTGAATTTGAAGTTGAAAATGATATATTTGCCCATTTCTCAACTGGCAACAGTGAATTATTGGATTAATAGGATTATTCTTTAAAGAGCCAATCCCGATAATATTTTGGAGAATAAAACTGCTCAATTTTGTGCTAAAATCCCTTAAAATGCTCAACCTTTGGGTCGAGCAACTAAACCAATCTATGTAATACGTTTTCAAACAACTTAAACCCACCAGTCTTCATCTGGAAATGGAGACCGGTGTCCCAAGCTGTGTTATCTGGATAAAACCAGACTTTTATTGTATAGAAATAATGTGCTGGTGAATACCGAACAACAAACCAGCTCGTTGTTCGGTATTCGCCAATACCGAACAACAAACCAGCTCGTTGTTCGTTATTCGCCAATACCGAACAACAAACTGGCTCGTTGTTCGTTATTCCCCAATATGTAACAGCTCTTTCTTCGGATAGAAAGAGAAGTTGTTAGAATCTATTTCCCAGAAGTTTGAAGTTTTATTCTCTATTTAAGCTCATAAAAACTCACCTGTGGCGTGTCCCCTACAAAAGTACCTTTATTATATTACTAATTCCATATACGGTGAATACCGAACAACAAACCAGCTCGTTGTTCGGTATTCGCGAATACCGAACAACAAACCAGCTCGTTGTTCGTTATTCGCCAATACCGAACAACAAACTGGCTCGTTGTTCGTTATTCGCCAATATGTAACAGATCTTTCTTCGGATAGAAAGAGAAGTTGTTAGAATCTATTTCCCAGAAGTTTGAAGTTTTATCGTCTATTTAAGCTCATGAAAACCCGCCTGTGGCGTGTTCCTTACAAAAGTACCTTTATTATATTAATAATTTAATATACGGTGAATACCGAACAACAAACCAGCTCGTTGTTCGTTATTCGCCAATACCGAACAACAAACTGGCTCGTTGTTCGTTATTCGCCAATATGTAACAGCTCTTTCTTCGGATTGAAAGAGAAGTTGTTAGAATCTATTTCCCAGAAGTTTGAAGTTTTATTGTCTATTTAAGCTCATAAAAAGCCGTCTGCGGTGTATTCCCGACAAAAGTACCTTTATTATATTACCAATTCCATACACTGTGAATACCGAACAACAAACCAGCTCGTTGTTCGGTATTCGCGAATACCGAACAACAAACCAGCTCGTTGTTCGTTATTCGCCAATACCGAACAACAAACTGGCTCGTTGTTCGTTATTCGCCAATATGTAACAGCTCTTTCTTCGGATTGAAAGAGAAGTTGTTAGAATCTATTTCCCAGAAGTTTGAAGTTTTATTGTCTATTTAAGCTCATAAAAAGCCGCCTGTGGCGTGTTCCCTACAAAAGTACCTTTATTATATTACTAATTCCATGTACGGTGAATACCGAACAACGAACCAGCTCGTTGTTCGGTATTCGCCAATACCGAACAACAAACCAGCTCGTTGTTCGTTATTCGCCAATACCGAACAACAAACTGGCTCGTTGTTCGTTATTCGTCAATGTGTAACAGCTCTTTCTTCGGATAGAAAGAGAAGTTGTTAGAATCTATTTCCCAGAAGTTTGAAGTTTTATTGTCTATTTAAGCTCATAAAAAGCCGCCTGTGGCGTGTTCCCTACAAAAGTACCTTTATTATATTACTAATTCCATGTACGGTGAATACCGAACAACAAACCAGCTCCTTGTTCGGTATTCGCCAATACCGAACAACAAACCAGCTCGTTGTTCGTTATTCGCCAATACCGAACAACAAACTGGCTCGTTGTTCGTTATTCGCCAATATGTAACAGCTCTTTCTTCGGATAGAAAGAGAAGTTGTTAGAATCTATTTCCCAGAAGTTTGAAGTTTTATTCTCTATTTAAGCTCATAAAAACTCGCCTGTGGCGTGTCCCCTACAAAAGTACCTTTATTATATTACTAATTCCATATACGGTGAATACCGAACAACAAACCAGCTCGTTGTTCGTTATTCGCCAATACCGAACAACAAACTGGCTCGTTGTTCGCCAATATGTAACAGATCTTTCTTCGGATAGAAAGAGAAGTTGTTAGAATCTATTTCCCAGAAGTTTGAAGTTTTATTGTCTATTTAAGCTCATAAAAACCCACCTGTGGCGTGTTCCTTACAAAAGTACTTTTATTATATTACTAATTCCATATACGATGAATACCGAACAACAAACCAGCTCGTTGTTCGTTATTCGCCAATACCGAACAACAAACAGGCTCGTTGTTCGTTATTCGCCAATGTGTAACAGCTCTTTCTTCGGATAGAAAGAGAAGTTGTTAGAATCTATTTCCCAGAAGTTTGAAGTTTTATCGTCTATTTAAGCTCATGAAAACCCGCCTGTGGCGTGTTCCTTACACAAGTACCTTTATTATATTAATAATTCCATATACGGTGAATACCGAACAACAAACCAGCTCGTTGTTCGTTATTCGCGAATACCGAACAACAAACTGGCTCGTTGTTCGTTATTCGCCAATATGTAACATATCTTTCTTCGGATAGAAAGAGAAGTTGTTAAAATGTATTTCCCAGAAGTTTTAAGTTTGATTGTTTATTTAAGCTCATTAAAACCCGCCTGTGGCGTGTTCCCTACAAAAGTACCTTTATTATATTACTTATTCCATATACGGTGAATACCGAACAACAAACCAGCTCGTTGTTCGGTTTTCGCGAATACCGAACAAGAAACTGGCTCGTTGTTCGGTATTCGCCAATATGTAACAGCTCTTTCTAAGGATAGAAAGAGAAGTTGTTAAAATCTATTTCCCAGAAGCCTGAAGTTTTATTGTCTATATAAGCTCATTAAAACCCGCCTGTGGCGTGTTCCCTACAAAAGTACCTTTATTATATTACTTATTCCATATACGGTGAATACCGAACAACAAACCAGCTCGTTGTTAGTTATTCGCCAATGCCGAACAACAAACTGGCTCGTTGTTCGTTATTCGCCAATATGTAACAGCTCTTTCTTTGGATAGAAAGAGAAGTTGTTAGAATCTATTTCCCAGAAGTTTGAAGTTTTAGTGTTTATTTAAGCTCATAAAACCCGCCTGTGGCGTGTTCCCTACAAAAGTACCTTTATTATATTACTAATTCCATATACGGTGAATACCGAACAACAAACCAGCTCGTTGTTCGTTATTCGCCAATACCGAACAACAAACTGAAACTGGCTCGTTGTTCGTTATTCGCCAATGTGTAACAGCTCTTTCTTCGGATAGAAAGAGAAGTTGTTAGAATCTGTTTCACAGAAGTTTGAAGTTTTATCGTCTATTTAAGCTCATAAATACCCGCCTGTGGCTTGTTCCTTACAAAAGTACCTTTATTATATTAATAATTCCATTTACGGTGAATACCGAACAACAAACCAGCTCTTTGTTCGTTATTCGCGAATACCGAACAACAAACTGGCTCGTTGTTCGTTATTCGCCAATGTGTAACAGCTCTTTCTTCGGATAGAAAGAGAAGTTGTTAGAATCTATTTCCAAGAAGTTTGAAGTTTTATCGTCTATTACGCTTCTTACAAAAGTACCTTTATTATATTAATAATTCCATATACGGTGAATACCGAACAACAAACCAGCTCGTTGTTCGTTATTCGCGAATACCGAACAACAAACTGGCTCGTTGTTCGTTATTCGCCAATATGTAACAGATCTTTCTTCGGATAGAAAGAGAAGTTGTTAAAATGTATTTCCCAGAGGTTTTAAGTTTTATTGTCTATTTAAGCTCATTATAAAACCCACTTGTGGCGTGTTCCCTACAAAAGTACCTTTATTATATTACTTATTCCATATACGGTGAATACCGAACAACGAACCAGCTCGTTGTTCGGTATTCGCGAATACCGAACAACAAACTGGCTCGTTGTTCGTTATTCGCCGATGTGTAACAGCTCTTTCTTCGGATAGAAAGAGAGGTTGTTAGAATCTATTTCCCAGAAGTTTGAAGTTTTATCGTCTATTTAAGCTCATGAAAACCCGCCTGTGTCGTGTTCCTTACAAAAGTACCTTTATTATATTAATAATTCCATATACGGTGAATACCGAACAACAAACCAGCTCGTTGTTCGGTATTTGTGAATACCGAACAACAAACCAGCTCGTTGTTCGTTATTCGCGAATACCGAACAACAAACTGGCTCGTTGTTCGTTATTCGCCAATATGTAACAGATCTTTCTTCGGATAGAAAGAGAAGTTGTTAAAATGTATTTCCCAGAAGTTTTAAGTTTTATTGTCTATTTAAGCTTATTAAAACCCGCCTGTGGCGTGTTCCCTACAAAAGCACCTTTATTATATTACTTATTCCATATACGGTGAATACCGAACAACAAACCAGCTCGTTGTTCGTTATTCGCCAATACCGAACAACAAACCAGCTCGTTGTTCGTTATTCGCCAATATGTAACAGCTCTTTCTTTGGATAGAAAGAGAAGTTGTTAGAATCTATTTCCCAGAAGTTTGAAGTTTTAGTGTTTATTTAAGCTCATAAAACCCGCTTGTAGCGTGTTCCCTACAAAAGTACCTTTATTATATTACTAATTCCATATACGGTGAATACCGAACAACGAACCAGCTCGTTGTTCGTTATTCGCCAATACCGAACAACAAACTGGCTCGTTGTTCGTTATTCGCCAATATGTAACAGCTCTTTCTTCGGATAGAAAGAGAAGTTGTTAGAATCTATTTCCCAGAAGTTTGAAGTTTTATTATCCAGGTATGCTCATAAAAACTCGTCTGCGGCGTTTTTCCTACAAAAGTACCTTTATTAGATTACTAATTCCATACCTGGTGAATACCGAACAACAAACCAGCTCGTTGTTCGTTATTCGCCAATACCGAACAACAAACTGGCTCGTTGTTCGTTATTCGCCAATATGAAACTCCTCTTTCTTCGGATAGAAAGAGAAGTTGTAAGAATCTATTTCCCAGAAGTTTGAAGTTTTATTGTCTATTTAAGCTCATAAAAACCCGTCTGTGGCGTGTTCCCTACAAAAGTACCTTTATTATATTATATACCAATTCCATATACGGTGAATACCGAACAACAAACCAGCTCGTTGTTCGTTATTCGCCAATACCGAACAACAAACTGGCTCGTTGTTCGTTATTCGCCAATATGTAACAGCTCTTTCTTCGGATAGAAAGAAAAGTTGTTAGAATCTATTTCCCAGAAGTCAGAAGAAAGAGAAGTTGTGAGAATCTATTTCACAGAATTTTGAAGCTTTATAATCCAGTTAGGCTTATAAAAACCCGCCTGCGGCGTGTTCCCTGCAAAAAATCTTTTATTACATTACTAATTCCAAATCTAGTGAATACCGAACAACAAACCAGCTCGTTGTTCGTTATTCGCGAATACCGAACAACAAACCAGCTCGTTGTTCGTTATTCGCGAATACCGAACAACAAACTGGCTCGTTGTTCGTTATTCGCGAATACCGAACAACGAACAACGGGCTAACTTCACGTCGCCGTTGAGAAATGGGCAAATATATCATTTTCAACTTCAAATTCAAACGTTTGAAGATAGCTATTCCATGAGGGGGGGGGGGGGGGGGGGGGGTTAGAAAAACAAGGGAGGTAATTGTGTTATTATCTCCGGTGCCAATGAATTTTA
This sequence comes from Patella depressa, assembly GCA_948474765.1. Classification (NCBI taxonomy): domain Eukaryota; kingdom Metazoa; phylum Mollusca; class Gastropoda; family Patellidae; genus Patella; species Patella depressa. Next base: position 6,751,430 of record OX419715.1, on the reverse strand, counting down.
AGTGTGGGGAATAATGCCTATGATCGTATAAACGTGAGTTGTCAACCTATTGAGTAAAAGTCGGAAATAATTATGTTCTGACTGTCATAGAAAATGTGAAATTCTAGCTTTAAATAAAGTTTTTTAAAGGCACATTCGATGACGTTTGCAACTTTGACAGATAATGTCGACATTACTTAGAAAAGCCAGGTCTTTGGATTTCAGTTTGTCGGTGACAAGTCATATAAAACTATTAGAGTAGACCTATGACGCCGATACAAATGTAAAATAGCAAGAAAAACTGTTAGCTGATTTCATTATCAATTGTTCCCCCCCCCCCATTGTAAATAAATAAAATATGGAGGAAATAAAATATATTAAAATATATTTGGAATTAACACATCTGTTTAATAGACGCTAGGTCATTCCCAGGGTTCGGTCAACTGATTATAAGGTCATAACTGCATGGAGGGAGAGAAAGAGAGAGATGGGGTTTAAAGTCGACTCAATGCCGCATACCCCATTCACACCAAATAAATATTACATTATTCATTAGCCTTTTGTGCATTTTAAAGATAGATTGCCAGGCAACGAAACATGCCCACTGCAGGTAAGTCGTCCGGGCAGTTAAAACGGAGTCACATATTGTTTCTTGTGTCGGTAAGGAGAGAGAGAGCGAAATGGGGTTTAACTTCCACTCGACACAAACTAGGTCATTTCGCAAGAAACCTGTTGAAATTTTATTTCAATAATTCGATTGCGCATAGGGGTCTTTAGCAGTGGGAGGAAACCAGAGGACCCGGAAAAATGCCCATGAGGTTGGACAGGCTACCCTACACCTTGTCACGTACAACCGAGGAATCGAAACCACTCCAGTTGACTCATGATACAACGCGCACGCGCTAACCATTAGCCATCGACCCCCCCCCCCCTTGTCGAATAACAATGAATAAATGAAATGTGGTTTTATGGCACTTCGGCACAACCCGGGCTATATTGCGCAAAACCTAGAATGATTAATACGAGACAAGTTAAATAAATATCACAGAAAAAAGTTTTATATGCATAAATAAAAGCAATATCACAGTAAATAAGATAAAAAAAATCACATAAATCTTTTATGCATATAAATATGTAAAATATAAAAAATGAAATGATAAATATACAATTAAAATTTATAATAAAAGCTTGTCTCTTTTAAAAAGTCTAGCAATTTACAATTGGGCAAATAATTGATGCAGAGACTGGCAACGGTAATATTTGGATCTTAAGTTCTTGAGATGCTTGCACTCAATCAAAACGTGCTTCACGGTCAATGGAACATGACAAGAGTTCACATTCTGGTTGAGGCTCTCGTTTGTTTCAAAATGAAAATGTGTGTTAAAAAAGTATGACCTATACGAGAGCGACACAGAACAACTTCATCTCTCCTGTTGGTTCTATAGGAGTTTGGCCAATCTCCTAAGAGAGGCTTAATGTGATGAAGTTTGTTTGTGCCTGCAAGATCCCAAGACCGTTGCCAGCGGTCATAAAAAAAATGATTTATTGCCGATTTAAAATCTTTAAATGGTAATAAAAATGGTGATTGGGGAAGATCTAAAGCAGCTTTGGCAGCAAAATCTGCTTTATCATTCCCCCTTATATCAACGTGGCTGGGAAGCCAGCAGAAGACGACGTCTTTGCTGCTGAGCTCGTACGATAGTAGCAGACGATAAACATCTGCTACTAATGGGTGTTCATGCTGTTTATTGTTAATTGCTTGAAGCGAGTACAAAGAATCAGTAAAAATGATATGCTTTAAGGCTGAAGAGGACCGAATGAACTCCAAGGCCTGAAGAATGGCCTGGAGTTCAGCTGTAAATATGGAAGCAGCAGGTGGGAGACACACAGAAATGGTCTCAGATGGCCTCACTGTAGCCGAAGCTACCCGATCACCATCCTTAGAACCATCTGTGTAAATAGGAGCATAATCACCATATTTTGACCTTACTTCTCCGAAGAAAGTTTGAAACACTGTGGAACTAGTAACTTTCTTCCTGTTTTTGTAAGATCTAGATCGATCTTAGAGGGAGATATAGCCCATGGCGGTGTCTCAAAGAAAGGGTTTTGTTTTTTGTTGGGGTTTTTTTTTTTGGGGGGGGGGGGTCATTATGTTTACGTAAATGGTGAGCGTGTTATATATTAATAAAACATAAATTGCTAGGACTGCAAATCTCTAAATAAGTGTTTATAATACCCCTGGACAAACTGTTTAATTTGTGGGGTGGAGGTACGAGGTGTGCGTGTGTGGAGGGGCTGGGGTGTAAAATTAGTGGGAAATGAGTTCACGTTGATTTAAATGATGAATTTCTTAGGGCTTGGTAAATCATTACTTTTTAATTCCACTGCACATCTCTAAATATGTGTATAAGATTACTATTGTATGGGAGGTGGGGATAGATGTATTTTGGGGGACAAAAACCACTTTGTTCAAAATTGACCTGAAAAGTGTTTTCCCGAGTTTTTCGTTTAGTACCAATATTGTCATTCAAAATATTAAATTAAAATGATACTTTCGAGAGATCTGGAACTTAAACATAAAAAAACACATGTTTAGATATTACAATGTAGTTTATTCTTATAATAATATGAGCGGAATAGATATCTTCTTGATGGCTGATCAACAGCTCGCATATCCTTTGGTTATGCTTCAGATACCCATTCACATTGTAAATCTTCTTTCCAGCCTTTTATCGATGTCTCTATATTGTTGCAAGATAATTATTGTGTTTAATGTACAGCAAAAGACTACCCAGGCAAGATGGTAATGAAGAAAGAAAGTTTTGTTGTTTTTCATCACAATTAAAAAATTCCTCAAGAAGATCTTTCTTCTAGTGTCATCTACTAATGTGAGTCGGGTTTCGTCGTACAAGGTACAAACATTTTTTGCTAAAACAGCAATTCGTCATCCCAGCTCTTTAAAAATGTTAGAAAGTGGGGATTATCTTGAGAAAGAAGGCTGATGGTCGTTACCACTGAAAGCATGTACCGTAGGCCGACAATCGAGACATTCAACACTTTCAATAATAATTTTAAATATCCTAGAACTGACAACCAACCACGAGGACACCAAAATATCTTCGCATTTCAAATTAATGGAGGTGCTAAAAAATATTGTATTTTGCATTCTTGCTCGGGCGTAATAGACATCCCAATCATTCTCTTCACAAACGATGATCCAAATATATAAATTTTGATCGATAATGAGACGGGCACAGGTAGAAAATATCGCCCAAGGCCAATTACATCAGTAGATGACGCTAGAAAAAAGACCTTTCTTATTAACAAGTTGCCGTATACGTGGTCTTTTGTTGCGCGACTGAAATGAAGATTTACAATGTGAATTGATTTCTGAAGCATATCCATCGGATAAGGAAGCTGTTAGCCAGCAACCAAGAAAATCTTTATCTCACTTATATGAACTTTTGATTTTAAATCTTCTGATGAGAACCATGAATAAACTAATAACTATACATATCTCTGAGTTACTATTTTTATACGCCCACATTTTCATGTGGACGTATACTGTCGTCGCCCCTGTCCGTCCGTCCACAATTTGACGAAACTTCAAATATAGGTTTATCCCCATAAGATCTCGGCTGCTTTCGATATTGGCATGTATCTGATCGAAACTTCATGGATTATGGCCCCTGTAGGTCACAATTTTGAACCGATTTTGATGAAACTTGACACATATGTTTATAACCCAAAGATCTTGGTTCCTTTCGATATTTGCGCATATCGGATCATAACTTCCTGAATTATGGCCCCTGATTGTATACAAAAAATCGCCTTTACTAGATTGTGATCCCTCTGGAAGTCAAATTTTTTACCCGATTTAAAAAACCGTTTGCTTATATCACCGTTAAAATGTAATGAATGTTGAGTTCGAATTTCGTGAAAATCGGACCAAAACTGACAGACAAAATGGCCGCCGCTTGTACGCGAATACTATAAAAAAAATATGGTATATCAAGGTTGTGGACCCTGTAGAGGTCAAAATTTTTATCTGATGTTGATGAAACATGAAATGCATGTTTATAATCGAAAGATCTTGGTTCCTTTTGATATTCAACGGATAATATCGGATTGTAACTTCCTGAATTATAGCGCCTGATTGTACGCAAAATTGACTTTTTTTAGCTTGTGGTCCCTCTAGAGGTCTCAATTATTATCCAATTTTAGAAAATAATATTAAATGTTTCGTATACTAAACGTTAGCATGGGGCAGAATTTTATAAAAACCAAACAAATTCTAATGATTTTCTGATAATTACTTAATATGCGACAACTCTTGTTGACTGCCCGGACGATTTAGCTGCTGTGTGGGCGTATGTTTAGTTGCCTGGCAACCTATTTTTTTTAATTTAGATTCCCAGATCTCATGACAAGTACTATTATAATTTAATAAAACCGCTAACGTGATACTCCTTTTAGGAGCTCAATTATGAACGAAATGACTTTTGTCCACAAAAATACATGGATGTGCGGGGACCCACCCCGGCGTCCACCCCCACACAATGGGAATCTTAAAAAGATATTTAGAGATGTTTCATCAAGCTCCAAGACAATCATAAGTTAAATCAACTTGAACTCGTTTCCCGCCAACTTTATTGCACACCTGCTACCTACCAAACCCATAAATCAAACAGTTGTCCAGGGGCATTATAAACAGTTATTTCGAGATAGGCAGTCCTAGAAATTTATGTTTTATTAATATATTATCTCTCCTTCAACCACCAGACTAAACTTAAACCTATACAGATTGGTATTAATACGTATGTAATAATAAATGTAACTAGACCTACGGGTTTCACAGGTGCCACATAATAATAATAAATGTAATAACATTAAATGGCAAATAAGTGCCTGGTACTTTGTAGACGGAAAATTTGTTAATTGCAAAATTTTATAAGTGTAGAATATTCATCTGGAAATTAATATATTTTAATTATGTTTTTGACTTAATACCAATCTAAAAAAGGTAATAAGTATCCTCCAAAAGATAGCTGATTTATGAGCATTCTTCATTTTATAGCGCATTTAACATTCGGACGGGATTTTTTTTACAATTGAACATAACTTTTTTACACAGAATTATGCAAATCAAAACTTATATTTCAAACGTAATGTGGCCGGAACAGCTAAATTCTAACATTTTCATTTTTTGTGTATCCTACGTAATTCATATTTTCGTAAGAACAATTATTTGGTAAATTTGATCCCTTTTTAAATCTTGTTTTGTAGTCAATTTGGAATTGTTACCGGTGTAATATTGTATATGTGCCTATTTATGCTTAATGCTGCCCGTATTTTGTTATAATTGAGACGGGCGTTCATTGTTTTATTTGTGTATGTTGTTTGATAACACTTCTTTTGAGTTTCATGTATATTATTATAGTGATAAAATTGTGAATTGCTTGTATTTCATTCTTTCAATATTTCATTGGTTCATCATTCATTCATTCATTTGAACATTTTTATTATTCGTGTGTTTTCTATTAATCTGTCGTTATTAATTAGACGTTAAGCTGGCACATTAATGAGTTTAGTTATTATCTTATTGTGTTATTTTACTGTACTACGATGTCCTTTATATTTTAATCTTTCCTTTTTAATTGTTGGAGGGGGGGGGGGTCTAGAGTGCCGCGCTTCGACATCTAGCTGGCCGGTCACCTCTGGCTTGCGGCTGTGGTTTCGATCCCTTGTGTGAGCATATGTGGCATGGAGATAGGGCGCCTTCTCGACCTCCGGTTTCCTCCCACTGCTTAAGACCCCTACTCGCAAGCGAATTATTGAAATAAAATTAAACCATATGTTAGTCCCGAAATGACCTGGTTGTGTTGAGTGGACGTTAAACCCCATTTCTCTCTCTCTCTCTTTTAATTGTTATTAGTAACCTCTGTGTATATTGTAGATACCATTTTATTATAAATACCGATTTGTATATTGACAAATACATGTTCTATTAAAACACCGGGTACTAGTAGTAGTTGACAAAGCATTCTAGGTTTCATCCCGTTTCCAGGACAGTTACTCTGCTTGTCGGACGTGCTGTTCTCGGTATATGATGTTTAATGTTTTCCAGTAATAAATAGTCTCAAAGGTAGTTCCAGTCTTTAGTTATTATCGAAGATTTACACTGTTACAATATATCTAATTTTGCATACCTTTGAACTAATCTGGTCTGACTATCCAATTCGTCCTATCTAGTGACATAACAGACTGATTCGTAGACGATATTGGTATGCGATGCAAATTAAACTGAAATCCTATGGGAATGAAGCCTTTGGTGTCAGTGGAATAAATTACCATTAAAATTACAGGGTTCTCAAACATTAGCTGCTTTTTAATCTAAACACAAAACTCTCCTTTTTTGTTATTGTTACGTATGTGTTTGTTACTTATCAGGATTGGCTATTATGTTTCATGCGCTCAGAGTATGCAATATGGATGGAGTGACCACAATCATAAGTGTACATTATTATTAGATATTGGCACTACAACAATCTATATATATCACATGGGGTTTTCTACTGTGGTAGAGGGAAGGAAGGCCTGGTAAGGAATGGGCCGAAATACATTGTTCCTGTGTTCATGTTACAAAACACTTGACGGTGGGAATTCGTGAAAAGAGCAGGGCGAACCACCCTGCATAGCTCACTGCATTATGCACAGGATATCTTCATTAGCCCAGTTTGTGCAGAATAGTAGGACTTGATCCAAGATGACGGCTCTAACTCGCATTTCTTCGGAAGTTTCACGTAGCCGAACTACTCACATTGTGTGCTCTAAAAATAGTTCCCAGTAGATCATCAATCGGCGGTTTTCGAATGAACTTATGATGCCAAGATCATTAATATGTAATAAGAGAGAGACGGGAGATAGGGTTTAACGTCCACTCGACATAAACTACGTCATTTAGAGACTAACATATGGTATAATTTTATTTCAATTATTCGCTTGCGCGTAGGGGTTTAGCAGTGGGAGGAAACTAGAGGGTCCGTAGAAAATAAACCAGGTTGAACAGGCGACCCTCCTCCTTGCCTCATACAACCGGGGATTCGAAACCACGCCAGTTGACTCAATGGCAGGCCGTCTGATACATCGCGCGCACACTAACCATTCGGTCACCGCTCCCCTCCCTAATTTCTTAAGATTGACGGTGTGTGGATAACAGTAACAGTGAACATGGTAGCATGGTATAAAATTAACAAAACTTACATAAAAAGTTAGAAAAATATGCATAATCAGAACTTTATATCACATCAATTGACTGTCATTTAGCAAAATTATTTTACATGACTAATTTCAGAACACAAATAGTAAGCCATTTGTCAATGACGTCACATAATTCACCTGGGTCCTGTTTTACAAAAACATATATTTCCTTAAATTCGTTTAAACTAACATTTAATCCTAACTTAAGATAGAGGGGTTTCAAAACGATTTTAAGCATTTTAAATAAAATCCCTTAAAATAATATTGTAAGTTTCATTTTTATCTTAACTTAAAATAGTAACGTTTCACGAACCTATTTTTGGAACAATTTTAACACCCTCTACTAATTTAAAACCAGGACATTAACAAACATGGATTAGAGCGATTTACCCCACTAGGCCAGTTCCTTTGTTAAGTGATTAATTAACAATTAACGATGCAACGAAGGGGATTAGTTAGGTTAAATCATGGTTCTACCAGAGGATTAAAACAGTTCACGGAAAGACAGTTCAATTCAGTACTTTATTCTATTTCACATCCACTTTTTTTTTACACATGGTTGATGGACAACTAGTCTTAGAGCATCTCCAATGGACACTATCTCCCTTTCTCCTTCAAATTCTAAACTTATGTCCTCTATGTCACAATTTCTGGCCACCACGAGCATTTGGTATGAAGCTGACATCTACTTGAACGTTTGCCATCTTGTAATATCTGTCAGATTAGTGTTGTGGACAAATCACAGTGCTTCCATATAATATAGCATCCCCTGAAAAGAGCTCATCATCATGATAAATATGATAAACACGGTTCACATGCCATATGCTAAACGATTAATATGCTGAGCGATTAATTTGCTGAAAACAGTTCTAAATACCATGAAACTGGTCCACATGATTAAGGTGTTAATTATAATCCGATAATCATTAACTGTTCAGGGATTGAAAACTGGCATAGTGGGGTGACCCCAGGATTATGTTGTTAGATCTATGTATTGTTTAATGGTCGAGAGCGAAACATTAAGTAATCTATTGTAACCATATACATGTATTACGCAATGCCTTAAGCTCGAAACCATTAAACAACTTAAAATACAGACACCCCGCATGTGCGTTTACAGTAAAGTACGTCACACTAGTCCAATATTTCACTGGTATAAATAATGTACGATTGGCAAGTTGCGCGTGTGATTATTTGAAATAATGGTACGCCAACATCAAAGGGTGACGTCATATCTGTATTTTAATTCGACATATAGATATATTTAGAATAATGATAATATTGCCAATGACCCTGGTTACATAATGTTAACATTCCATCATTCACAAAAACATTTCTCATTCATTTTCTTTTCATAACATGGGAAATACAGCTATTGTCTACCCCTTTATTTTATTGTAAAGCAATTTAATTATTAGAACCGGAAGAAAAGAAAAATACGCAGAACCCCAATAAACAATACTGTTTTATATATTACCATGTGATTAAAGTATAAATTATACTATTTTCAAATAATTAAGAGACCCCCCCCCCCCAAGAAAATAACTTTTTATGTAATGTCATGGAAAGAAGAGCACTCTTTCCCATAAAGACAATATCTTCGTGTACAATGGTTTAAAATGGCCAATTTATTGGTATTATAATAATAGACATACAATATGCATATTGTTTACTCGTGTTTTTTGGGGTTATGGTGATTTATAAAAAAAGATAAATCAATAATCTCAAATGTGTTTACTGAAAAATGCTATAGACCTATTTGAAATTAAATTTTAATATCATAAATTTATGATTATTTCTTAATGGATACTTAAGTTAATAACACAACATAAACCAGATAAAGTTTGAGAATTAGAGCTATTTTAGCTAGGAATAAATCGTTGTAATTGAGTAAGATATATATGGGGATGACATTTCAAATCTAGGTATCATCTGAACATCGGCTATTTTGTAGTAGTTTCAAAGTTGTTAAATACTGCTGAACAATTTCCAGCTAATCTAGCCTAGCTGCGGGGCGTAATATTTTAGGCGTGTCTGTCAGTGGTACATCGCCGCCGCACAAACTGTGTTAATGTGATCTTTCATGAGTTCTGTGGTGCTGAATAACGTGCAAGCAATTTAAGATGGTACGGGCTTCAAGTAGTCAACATTAGTTGCGGTGCGTGGCATTTGGGGTATGTGTGTCAGGGGTAACCCACACAGGGGTAAATGGTCCATATTTAACCCACCTAACAGGACATCGTTAAATGATTAACCTTTCGTTAAATCACTCAAGGTGACTACCCGACAAGTTTTCGTGGTCATTTTTCCCACTTTAAACATAAAAAAAGAAGGAAATGACATGAAATGGTGTTTAACATTCTACCGTTCTGTTTCGACTGCGTTAATGAAGACAGGCATACGCCATGCCGTGTGCTATGAAGGAACATTTTACGAGGACAGTAGCGCTACAGTCTATACTCTTATATCGATTTCCAACTGCCAAGGGATCTTTTACATGCACGTCAATGTGTACACAGGACCTTGCAAGGCCCTTCGTCGTGCACACCGGAAAATACTGATGAACTTTCTCAGCCAACACCGGGAAGGAACCTGAGACCTCCAGACTAGCAAACCAGCGTCTTACTCACTGTCATTGTCGCTCCCAAAAAAGAGAAAAAAAGAATGTATACAGGGGTACTGTTTGACAGTGACCTAAAGAGTGCAACTAATTATCAAAGAAGTGAATAAGCAGGTTTTCATTGTCATGCGCTTTTATGCAAGTGGTTCCTTTCTCTAAATCATTGACATTGTTCACAAATAACCCAGTTTCCCCAATGCTAGGTAATTGTGGCCCAATGACATCCAAATGTCTCAAATGATTCTTTTTATGCAAAACAACCGTACCTCGTTATTTGTCCCACTCGACTATGAAAATAAAATGAAAATAAACAGATTTTTTCAGCATAAATCAAAGTTCACAAAGATAATAAATTAATAATTCAATGCATTAGGATTTATTGATGACTCAGTCACGACATTCACCTGATGAACATCTACAACAAGTTTAAACTTTCTACTTCAATTAAAAGCAGAGTTGTTATGTTCCAAAGTGAACCATCAAATTGCTTCTCGCTCCAAGGACAAAGCAGAAAATTCTTACCATAACACTTAGTCATGGTTATGATATAATAAATCTATATTTGGAGTTTCGTCGCTCACACTTCATTATAACCAAAGTTATCGTACCCCATAGCATTAACTTATCAGATTGCTTATCTCCGCTTACCCTAAGCAGACAATTCTTATCTTCGAACTCCATCAAGGCATTGACCCAATGAAGCATACACCAGGCTCATCTTCGAACTCGATCAGGGTATGGACCTAATAAAACAACTACATTAAGTTTGAACCTTCTAGCTCAATTAGGAAGAGAGTTATTGTGTCCCCAAAAGTGTGAAGGACAGACAGACGGGCAAACCCATTTTAATAGTGCCCCACTTTCTTTGAAAGGCGGGGGACAATAAATTGATACATATTATTATGTTCGTACCGAGCCGTCTGGATTGTATCGAATGGGCGTTAAACCCGGTTATTACGCAAATCCCTTGATTCCATCTACTGCTTAAAACCAAAACTGCTCGAAAGCGAAAAATTGACATAACGTATATAACAATACTAGTCCTAAATTAAACCAGTTATATTATGAGTGGACGTTAATCCACACAAGCTTTATTGACGTAGAGGGAACATGATGTCATGTTGATGAAGTCGCCGACGCCACATTCGTTAAGCCAAAACAGGGTCTTTTTCAAACTTGATGAAATATCCCGCCTGCTCCGGTTAGACGTCAAATCACATTAATCTCTGGCCTGTAAAAACTCTAGCAGACGACGCTTGTTGGGACCTGCGTGCATCAATTCATATCACTGTGTAGTGCTGTTTGTAGACAGCTGTACTTCAATATGGACTATCTATACATGTATAATATATCAATAAATACACACGTTGTGACTAGCATTGCTTATATCACGGTCTCGCTCCAATGCCTTAGTATAACTGTACTATATTATATTAAGCTTTGCATCAAAATGAATCTCGCCATTGCGGGGAGGTTAAGTGGTTAACGCGTACTCGGTTTAAACACACGGTCTGTCACCGAGTCAAGAGGCGAGGTTTCGAATCCCGACCCACTTGTACATGGCAAGGAATAGGGTCACCTGTCCAAACTGGTGAGGTTTTTCCCCAAGTTCCCCGGTTGATTCCCACCGCTTCGCACAAACGAATCCCCCCCATTAGAAATAAGTCAAAGGTCAAGGACGTCTATGCCGTTTATTTTGATTATTACAAAGGCAGGTGAATCTACTGGTTGACGACTTGAACGAGTCTTGGTATCGTACACGGTAGAGCAGTCCGTTATTGCTGTGATGCATTGAGACTTCTCCCACTCCTGGGGTAATTGTTTGTTTCAGACGGAAATATTTCTCGCTCTTCAAATCGAAACTTCAAACAGGACGTTTTTATTACTAATCAGGTGTTAGTGTACAGTCTAATATGAGGTAAGATTTCTACACATGTATTACGGAGGTGGCCGAATGGTTCGCACGTGCGTGCCATAACAACCTGTCATTGTATAGTGAAATATGTGGTAAGATTTCTATACATGTTTTAAGTTTTTAATCTCCATCGTCAAGAGGGGTTGGATGACCAAATGAAGTGCACGCTGTATCATAAAGCCTGTTATTGAGTCAACTGGCGTGGTTTCGAATCTCAAGTTGTACGTGACAAGGATAAGGGTCGCCTGTCCAGCCTCGTGGGTTTTCTCCGAGTCCTCAGGTTTCCCTCCACTGCTAAAGACCTGTACGCGCAAGCGAATTATCGAAATAAAATTAAACCGTATATTAGTCCCGAAATGACATAGTTTGTGTTGAGTGTACGTTAAACCCCATTTCTATCTATCTACAAATGTATTACACTTTAAACACAGTTGCTGAGTATTAAACGAACCAATAAGGACCCCATTGAAAATAAACCTATTTTCAATTTAAGGAGGTTTTTATGGGATATCCTCAAGAGGCTGGTCATTCATGACATCATAACTTTTTTCTCTCCTTATTATCATGTAACTTTATATTATCACCCCTATTGTTATGTTTGATGTCTCTTGGAAAAATAAAATAAATAATTGTTGATAAAAGGGAGATGGGGAGCTAACGTCCATTCGACACCGACTTTATGGAACACCATATTGCTCAATCTCGTTTGTATAATTCGCGTATGGGTCTTCAGTAGTGGGAGGAAACTAGAGGACTCAGGGAAAACCTACGAGGTTGGACAGGGGGCCCTATTCCTGCCAGATAATTTTATCTAGGTAAAACGCAGTATGATTTATTTTTATGTTGTCTGGGAGGAGGAAAGTAGCTTAATGTAACATTCAAGGACATCTGTCTAGTTGTTCGGATAGGGCGAAAAGCTTTGAATCAAACCCACGCCTTTTGACTCAATGGCAGACCTTAACCATTCGCCCCCCACCCCCCAAAACAAAAAAGGTATATAAGACTGTCGATAAGCTACAACTGATGCATGACAATCAATTAGCCTTAGTTTTTCCATTTCGTTCTAGCAACGCCTGATAAAATAGTTTCTACCGACCCTTCAATCATCTCACATGGAGCATCTAGAGAGGGGTCCAATGAGTGGTAAGGACATGGCTCGTATGAAGAAATGCAAACCACGTCTTATAGCGGGTATCAGTCGTCCAGGACCGTTAACGGATCATTTAGACAGCCATGGCGTATTTCTACCAGAAGATAAACAAATGATTGATATGGAGAGGCTACCAATTGACAAAGTTAGAAAGATTATAGACATATTGAAGGAGAATTGTTGTGGAAGTTTTTCAGCCTTTGTGGAGTGTTTAAGAGAAACTTATCATTTTAGCCTGGCTGATTTGTTAGAAAGTAAGTTAGTATTTGTTCATCTGTGCTTCAACGGCATAGTTTTGTATACCACAGCTATGAACCTTCATATGTGCTACATTAGGTGTCAATGAGCCGCTTTTTCAGCCATATTCAATACCCTAGGGCAATAAAAAAAAATCAGTATGTCGTATTAATATACTTATAGGTGGGTAAAGATAACAATATGAGAGGGGGCACCTAGAACAAATTGCAACAGAAATCATTTCTTTGGGAACTTTTCAGTTATGGTCTCTAGTACTCCCATAACATAAGCGGCCATTATCGGTCTTAGGGAAATTTGCATAATTAACATAAATCCAAGATGGCCGCCATGGTAGCTAATTATATAAATGAAATGAAATGGTGTTTACCGTCCTACTGTTAACCTGGGCTAATGAAGACGGGCATACAACATACAGTGTGCTATGGGGGAGATTTTCTACGGTTTACTCTTATATTGTAGGGGGGATCTTTTACGTGCACGTCAATTTGTACACGGTAATTACAAATGAATATCAAGAGGATTAACTTTCATTAATTAACATGTCTTCAGTTTTGAAGCGTTTATGATAGTCAACAAGTTGCAGGAAACTTCATTTGAGTTGGTTTGAACACATTTTGAAACCCCCGATGCCAAAAGGAGAACAAACGATCCATGTAAGAACAACAGGGAGTAGGCCACCATACTCTTTACCATGTCATGATTTCCCTAAAACAAAAACGTAGGGGTAATAAACGTTTGTATGTCGTCTTTCGGATTTGGAGATATCTAACTTGAGTTATTATTATTTCAGACTTTAATCCAAAAGAATGTGGTCGGATGTCAGATCACGAATATCAAAAGATCCAGACTAATTTTCAGTTCTTGTTAAAAGAGTTAAAACCGGGTCCACTGAGTATAAAACTTTTTGAAATGGGTGTGTTCGACGAAGATGATAAGTATACAATAGAGCGAACACCGGGTCGTAAAGAGAAGTGTGATAAACTACTGATGATTCTTCTGGAGTGTGGTATAAACGCTTTTAATAAGTTCTTAATTGCACTATCTGCTACGGGACATGAACAAGCGAGAACAGTACTACAGAACTAAACGAACTACATGTAACACAAGTGTCATAGTATGCATCTGCAGCATTAGTCTATCTATCTACTCTACTTTGAGAATAAATATCTGCCCTAAATAGCTGCCTCATCCAGCAATTTGTGTACTGTTTCGTAATGCGGCCCTACTCCGGTTCACATCTGTTATACACAAAAAATAATTACAATTTTATTAATTGAAAGCACTTCTCAAAATTCTCGAAGCACTCAATGTCTTCGACAAAAATCTTCAAAATTAGGACTTAAAATGACTTTCAAATAGCTTAGTGTCTGTGGTTAAGGGGAGATAATTGTAGACAGACGCAATACGTCAGTTTGGAGGAGAACGCTAGATCGGCGACGGTCCTACGCATTTTAGCACATATGACGTCATATATAGATTGTGGGTTAGGGTTAGGGTAAGGGCTAGGACCTGTAGATTTGGTCAAAGTCCCGAGATATAAACAGGGCTAGCCCTAACCCTAACCCATGATCAAGCCTAACCCTTACCCTAACCCACAATTCACATATGACGTCACAATTTGCGTAGGACCGTCTCCGATCTAGCGTTCTCCACTTTGGAGGGTACCCACAACTAATACCTATATAGAGGTTGTTTGGTACCAACTTGTAGAAAACCAACCACCTTAACATTTTAACAGTCGAAATACAATGATGTAACACCTCACGAATTAAATTACATTCAAATCAGCTATACATGTTCGCTGTAACTACTTGATTTTTATTATTATTACTATCATTATTACAACATATTTATGGTGCGCCCTTTCATATAACGTGTTCAGGGACACGTTACAAAGTGGCAATTTAATCATTAAATTATACACCATACCGAAACAGTTAAAGGGTTGTTTAAATAAATGTGTTTTAAGTTGTTTTTTTAAAAGAATATACGGACGTACACCATCTTAAAGTAACTGGTAGATTATTCCATAAAACAGGTGCTTGAACTTAAAATTTACACAAGACTAGTTGATCTCGCCTTAACTACATACATCTTATCAAGCCCTTCACGTAATACCCTGCATATTTCGCCACTAAGTTCAATTGTCACAAGCCCAGCCTGGAAACCTATCAGATTCATCGGTCGTCGTGAATACCAAGTCTCGTGCTTTTAGCTAAAATACCTACATGTGACAATCGAGTTGCAAAGTTCAAAGATCGATCAATGTCAAGTTTCTCAATTTAAAAAAAAAACTTTTAACGGCGGCAAACTCTGTTTGTTTATAGTGTGTTATGTGCCACGACCGAGGATTGGACAATGCTAATAAGTCACATGTAAAAACAACGGACGCGAAGTTCGGGAATTGCTGAGTATTGAAGCAACAGTTAGATGTTGTAAAACTCGCGAACGTTGCTTAAGGTACATCATGTATGTATTGTTCGATCGGGTGTATAAAGTTCTAAACGATCTGAGCTAAATTATTGACTAATAGTAACTAATAAAATCAATTCGATATTTAACGAATATGCCAACATATACATTGGACCTCCCTTACCACCCGAACCACTACATAATGCTTATCCTGGGCCAACATCTAAACCTCGGTTATCAACTGAACGACTACATAAAGCTCACCCTGGATCAACATCTTGTCTGTTATATCACCTCGGTGGAAGCGGTCATAAATATAACTAACTCACACATAAACCAACATCTAGACCTCGGTTACAATCTGATCATGAATGGTTCAGCTCTGAACGTAGACCTCATTACACTTGCCCTTTACGTTCAGGAACTGCCATATTGAAAATTTCCACGTGGAAAAAGTTTCGGCCGCCAGTCAATTTTACTGGGCAACTGTTTACTGCTCATGCAACGGTTGCCTGTCAGTCCCTGTGAAGTTCTGTCAGTCCCTTTCAACGTCTGATTAATGTAAAAGGACATATTAGTGAGAAAATGAGATCTTTCCCACCTCTCTGGAGTCAGTATGTGTGACACAACATGCCGTTAAAAATATGCTCCCTTGTACTAGAGGCTTGGCCAAAGTTATTTTAATAACCATAAAGCCTGTCATGGAGTCAACTGGCGTGGTTTCGAATTTCCGGTTGTACGTGACAAAGAGTAGGGTCGCCTGTCCAACCTCGTGAGTTTCCTCCGGGCACTCCGGTTTCCTCCCACTGCTACAGACCCCTACGCGCAAGCAGATTATTGAAATAAGATATTATGTGAGTCCCGAAATGAGCTAGTTTATGTCGAGTGGAGGTTAAATCCTCTCCTCCCCTCTCAACCTTGTGCAATGACTAGCCTATTTAACAACATTGTTGTGTCAAAGTGATCTATATTCTATACCTTTCATCAAATTGAACGATAATTTAGGTACATCAACAAAGAACTTTATGACCTCTGCTAGGTTTGATAATATATGATATTGACGTTGCAACTTTGTACTTCTGTTAGGGCACGATCTTGTTAAACTTCAATATGTTCTTTACAAGCTATACATGATCTGTGTATAACACTCGGTTGAACTTCAAGGAGAGTGTAGTAGTGGTCAGTGCATTATACTTTACATGATAATGACTTCAAAGGAAACATGCAATGCGAGGGAGAGCGAGAAATTTGGTTTAACGTCCACTCAACACAAACTAGGTCATTTCGGGACTAACATATGGTTTAATTTTATTTCAATAATTCGCTTGCGCGTAGGGGTCTTTAGCAGTGGGAGGAAACCGGAATGCCCGGAGAAAACCCACGAAGTTGAGAAGGCGCCCCTATCTCCATGCCACAACATGCAATGCAATTACAGATACCATATATGATGATCACTCCTGTCCATCTTCCCTAATTGTTGGAGGCTTTATAAGCAGGTGTTTACGGACAGTCGGCAGACAACAAGAGACGAGGAGACAACTGCCGAGAGAGGCAGGGACCGGCACATGGACTCGTCTGAGTTCAGCCGCTTCCCTGACAGAGGGACAGAATGGTGGATTTAATATTGTTAGATGTGTTCCTATTGTATCTAGATGTATAGTTCCAGATGTACTGTAGTCTTGTTATATCTATGTAACTGTTTGGTATTCTGTTCCCGTTGTAAATAAACCATATATTTACGAAACTGATTCTGTTATCACTACGAAAGTGTTACATTGTATGCCCATTCATTGACTACAGTGTCAAACACATTTCTTTCCATGGCTTGTAACATATAATATTTAACATTCCGTTTAACTTAATCTTTACAGTAACAAAGAGCCCAACATGTCACAATCATCGGATCAAAAATACTGAATGGGAATTCAAACTTTCAGCTTTGATTCGATTACAGGGTGTATTATTTCTAAATATATTTATTTATCGGTGTTATCTGTCCGTCTTGTAACCATGAATATTTACCAAAACCAGACAGAAAATAGTAATTCATACCCTCTTCCTCGGTCATATAAAACAGTCAGCTAAAAGACCATGCAAAAGCGGCCGAAGAAAAATAGGGAATTGTTATATATCAACGCAGTAAACAATAATAGTGGCCTGTATCCTATATGCATACTAGGAATTATCTCCCCTGTAAACAAACAGGTAATTATATCCCCTGTATCCAGCAATTATAATATTGGTTTCATGAGATATCTGGTTAGAAACGCTTCGTGTCATCTAAAGTCTATGCCACCAAAGTGTACAGTATGACATGATCATCTTATCAGGATGTATATGGCTTGATTTTTCACTAAAGCGCAATCATAGGGGAATTCCCCAAATCGATGCCTGTTTACTCCCTGATCACTCCAACTCAAAATCCTTAATAAAAATGCAATTATTAATAATAAAAGGTTCCTTCAAACATTTCGAGATCACACATTATGGAAAAGGGTGATGCAAAAAATGCGAAAAGAATGTTATGTATGTATAGTATATGGGAACTTATATTGGAACTACTTCAGTGTTTCGGCGTTAATTATTAATTATTAGCGCCCTTGAATATGTCTTTCAGTACTGATGCACAAATACATCCACAGGTACAGTATGTTTATTGCGTATAATATTTTGATATTTGTGACAAAATGTCTCATTATTCCTGTATTGTACTATTGTCAGATTTGTTATGTAAATCTATTTTATTGCGAATGTGTATGGTAAAATTTAATTTTTAATATCTGACGACGCCTATAGAGGGCAGACAGTTTAGTCGCAATACAAATTTTCACATAAGTTATCCAATCTAGCGATTCAAGAGATGAGAAGGGTAATGCAACACCTTGAAGTACCTTTATTTGTAATTTATGATTACATACATCATTATTTTGTACATACAATATTTCATTTCTACATTATATTCATCCAACAATTTTATGTTGTTAAGGACACTATGTAATTACAATAAATCGATGGGGATTTTCTGTGAAATCGATCAGCGATACGAGTCGCTTGTTAATAATAATAATTTATTTACATAGCGCCTATTATCCAGTCAACTGCTTATTGGCTGAAAGTAGACGTTCAAAAATAGCAATAGGGTAATATTTGAACAGCACAATTGTCCTGGGGGATGGGGGCTAGGTGGGTAAGACGCTGGCTCATTAGCCTGGAGGTCGAGTGTTCGATTCCTGCATTGGCCGCGAAAGTTCATCCAGATGTTCCGCCGTGGTTTTTCAAGAGGTGCAGGACGCTTGTCTAGTCGTTCGGGTGGTACGAAAAACCGAGGTCCCGTGTACTCATTAACGTGCACGTACAAAAATCCGTTGGCAGTTAGAATTCGATATAAGAGTAGGCCGTAGAGCCGCTGTCTGGGCAAAATTCAGAGTAGAGCAGTAGGATGTTACACCCTATTTCATTTCATTTGTTTATTGCAGGCGACATGTCCTCACAAACAAAGTCCCCACCCGCTGCTAATGATGATATAGATAGTGCCAGAGACACCGAAGAGTCAAATACAATCCCTGGTATTCCACTATTCACAGACACTGAAGAGTCAAATACAATCCCACGAAGTGATAATAGGTCACCTATAAATGTAGTATTGGCTGGTAAAACCGGTTCTGGCAAAAGCTATACTGGCAATTATTTGCTAGGGAAACCAGTATTTCTGTCCATGCCAAGTACTAATTCTATCACTTCTAAATGTTACACCGAGACAAAGGAACTAGACAATGGAATAACAATTAAAGTCATCGATACACCAGGATTGTTTGATACTCGGCAAACAATTGCGGAAACATTATTTTGTCTAACTGAACCAGGCCCGCATGCGTTTCTCTACGTTATTAGACTGGATGATAGGATTACTGATGAATGCAAGTGTTCCTTTAACCTGTTTAGGGAGATATTTGGCCAAAATATCAACAAACACCTTATTTTAGTTTTAAATCGGAAACCTAAAGATTGGGACTCAAAATTGATGATACAAGAATCAAAATGTTTGATGAACATCATAACAGAATGTCATGGTAGATATGTATGTTTGGACTATGTTGAAACGCCGAGTTATGGAAACTGTGATAGCCATCTTCTTAAATTGATCCTTGACACTGTCCGTGACAATGAAAGAAGTCACTACACCAGAGAGATGTATAGCAGGGCTATTAAACCGTATAATGCTAAACTGAAATTAGAAGAAGATAATCGGAAACTGTCACGGAAAGTGCAAGAATTAACTGGTTTACTTGCAAAACAGGAATTGAAGAATAAACGCACAGGTATTTCCATAATTAACCTAAATAAGTCACATACATCAGCTCGCAATGTCCACTTTAGCTCCGCACAATTTGTCAATTTGTAGTTAGCTTTTCTACACTCAATCATGGGAATTACGAATAACATCTTCAACCAGAAATTACATATTTGTGATGACTAATTCCTCAATCCTAGTTGCCCATACTGCCGAGATAAATATTTTGCATCTTGTTACTGTTTGTGTGTGATCTGGCTATGAATTATCAAATATAAATTAAATGAATTGACACGTCCATGCCGAACGTCCGACTGTTCTGGGTCAACCGGCTTATTAAAGCACAGACATCGGCGCTACTGTTTACTCATATTTTGAATACCAACTTTCAGTGTGTATCTTCCCTTATAAACGACCACGCACTGTACTCTTCCAAATCCTCCGTACTGCACAGCGCACAAGGGGAAACTCCGACTTTAAGTCGATACCGATATACACGACAGAAGACTCGCCCATTCATTCTGTTCAAAGATTGAAATAAAAATTGTATGCCAGGCCTACAATAAGCAAATGGTTATTTCTAAGCAGGGCATTTAGAGTTAGGACAACAGTTTTATTTGGACAAGCACATCGATACTCTGTAGAATCAATGAGCTAAGTTTAGTTTTACGGTGTTAGTTCATCAATGCTTGAACAGTATTTACCCGGTTAGTTATCTCACATCTGACCATTAATCATGTATATTTTATACTCTCTTTTACAGGTTTTGTGGAAAGGGGACGAATGCCGCCGGACCAGTATAAAAAAATACAGGGCAATTACAAAACTTTATTGAAACACATAGTAAATCCAACTGATGTTTGCAGAGAATTATTTTCTGCTTTTGTATTCGACCAAGATGACAAAAGACTAATCGAGTCCGAAAAAGCTCGAAGTGAGCAGACTGATAAACTGTTAATGACATTGACAGATTGTGGTCCACGCGCCTTTGATTCATTTTTACTGGCACTTTCTGCAACGGGCCACCACCAGGCTAAACAAATACTAGAACAAGGTACATATATACACTTTTTAAGGACTCATTTACACCCACCCTTTATAGTTATTCAACACATAATTTGTTTTTAGGTAGATTCCCCATACATTCCATTTTGATAGCAAAACCCACCCTTTATAGTTATTCAACACATAATTTATGTTTTTAGGTAGATTCCCCATACATTCCATTTTGATAGCAATTTGGTAATTTAAGTATAATTCACACATCCCCTCCTACACAGAGACATACTTAAGAAATTTTTGCATCTATAGCTCTTGTAAATGTAAAGTATACACATTGACGATGTTCCTTTTGCAGATGAATATGCAGACTTTGAGGCTATCAAAGCTTATAGTAAGTATCACTTTACATTTAATGAGATTTTAACTCAATTTAAATCAACATTGATGCTGTGATCTTACCGTGAAAAGTTGGTCTGATATCTAATAATAGTGACCTTTCGCATCGATACGAAAACGAAGACCAACACAAACATATGTTCGTTAACATTTTCGTTTCTTCTAACAAGCGGTTTCGCAATCCAACGTACGCTAATAGTGTAATAGCTTGATGGGCTTAATTTACACCTGATGAATTTCCAGGTCAAGCCAAAGTTTTCAATCCATATTTTGGCGGATGTACGACAGTTCAACCAGAATGTTGCATTTGACCACACTCCACATACCATACACAATCAAAATCTATATACAAGGCCTCGAAAAATGATTGGAAATTGAATATATGAGACAAAAAACATGTTCGTGTTCATGCCTACGTGGATCCAGCTCTACACGCGTAACGTTTTTCACTGACCGAACACTCATTACGGATTGACGTCACAATTAAGTACACGTGAATCGATGACATTTTAGTTTTGTATTCGTTTTCGTGCCGATGCGAAAGGTCCCTATTTGAGACAAAATGAAAAGTCTTAAAATGTATGAAGCGGGGCTAGACATATACCGTGCATGAGAACACAGCCACTGTAAACTGAAATAAACGGATGCCACGACTGCCATTCACCGCACATAACTAGAAATTGCAGTAAAAACAGCAACGATGGAATATAAATCATTTTATGTACATTCCTTAACATTATTATATGCGTTATGACCCATTTGTGTCCATAGAAGTGCCACAGAATAGCGATTTAGCTCCTTTTAGACAGCATTCTTTACTGGAACAGTATCACTTTGGGCAACTATAGTAATGTACAAACAATATAAAGCGTGTTCTACCTGAAGGATAGTTGACATCCTTACTATTTCATGACACCAATGGCCACAGTCTTCAAGGACCTTGTGTAAATACGTTTTCGTCGAATAAACAATCTGAATAATTTAATGGTCGGAAACTAGTTTTTTATCCACGTGATGAATCTTTTTAACGCTCATCAAAATGCATCCATACATTTTCGATATTGTGTGATGTATGAAATGGTTCTCGTCGAATACCCGGAATCTCTTCACTTGTACCAGGGGTAGGGCCGCAAGTCATGAGTCAACCGGTTTTCACCCTCTCCCTCTCTCCAAAATCCTACATATAGATCTAATTACGGTCTACATGTATCAGGACACCTGATTTTGTACCGCGCTTAACATAAATATTTACAAATTGTCTTTATTTATATCAATCGTTTATGTTCTTTGACTAGGGTACTTCATTATGAAGATAAAGTTTACAGATCTACAATACCATTCTGAATATAGTGATCCAAATAGTGAAAAATATAAAGAATTGAACGAGAAACTAGAAACATTATTTAAAAAAGAGTTTGGATGTGACGCAACGGTAACAAGTCTCAGGTATTGTTTTTGTCTATATTGATCTCGATATGTCAGTTGAATGGATGGTGTTTTTATTTAATGTCTGTTTCTAAGCTATGATGAATGATAAGTTTAGACAGTCAATATTGTATTCATTTGAATATATTGAACAATCGACAAGACAGAATATAGTAAACCTCAATTTAATTGAAATACAGATCTGTATGTTATTTCGCTTTTAATGACTTGTAATGTCATAGGATCAAAATCATTTTGTGTTCTTTATAAAGTTATGGCCTGTTTCGAATATCCCATATTTAGGTTAAGATTGATAGTGATGATAACTATATTAAAATATAGGTTGGGATGATGGCCTAGTGGTCTAGAGTGCAGCGCTTCGACCTCTTGCTTGCGGCTGTGGTTTCGATCCCTGGTGTGAGCGTATGTGGCATGGAGATAGGGGCGCCTTCTCAACCTCGTGGGTTTCCCCCCGGGCACTCTGGTTTCCTTCCACTGCTAAAGACCCCTACGCGCAAGCGAATTATTGAAATAATTTAAATCATATGTTAGTCCCGAAATGACCTAGTTTGTGTCGAGTGGACGTTAAATCCCACTTCTCTCTATATATACATTTATATATAACTATATTAAAATATTTAATAATTTAAGTTCGATTCTGATAGTTAAATCATGAATCGCATGGATAATCGAATAAGACCTGGTAAAATTGCATTTTGAACATGGTGGAAAAGGTGATTGTTGAGAGTTCTATACTTATATCTTAGTTGCAATGAAGGCTATTTTCTTTCCGTTTTCCATAATGCAAATATCTAGTGTTTTTATGTATAAGATACTGACTGAAGAGATGGTATTTAGATGCGGCAGTAATTGCACGTGCACTGGAATACTGTTACACATTTTTAAACTATATAATGACACGATGTAGGAATGAAATAGGGAGTTTTATGGCACGTCAGCTCCAACCGGGCCAACAGTAAGGTGATTTTGGAGAGACAAATTACATAAATATCACATAAATATATTTAAAATTGGTAATAAAAGTTTGTCTCTCTTAAAAAGGTTTTAAAATTTTCCAAATAGCTCCGGTTGTGCAACGGAGGATCACGTGGCTAAGGATGTAAGACGCTAGCCTGGAGGTGGGATGTTCGATCCCTGCATTGACCGAAAAAGTTCATCTCGATTTTCCGGCGTAGTTTCCCCTTTGTTAGTGATCCAGAACGGGGGGTATGACAAGGACAGCTCTCTAGTCGATCGGATGGGACGAAAAGCCGAGGTCACGTGAACACATTTCGATTGTGCAACACCATATAGGTGAATTTCTTTTAATAGATCAAACTATTAACTATTTGATTTTATTTCTAGCCCTGGATCCGTTATTGTAAGTCTTGTTTTTGCTACTTCAAAATCCACAGATGAAGACAGTCTATTAGCAATCTTACACAAGGTTCTGACGTCTGGGTATTTGGGTGAATACAAAGTATCAACAGATAATTTTCTATTTCGTCGAATTGGAGGTTAGTACTTCACATAAAAATACACGCATTAACAAGACATATTAACTTCAAAAATATAGACGAAAACGTGACACAAAATCATAACCTCACTGCTACAAATTACTCTTGATAAGGCTAACTGAAAATACCAATGCTGTAGAGTATTTATACACAAACCTTATGCAGAGTTGAGCATAAAACGGTATTCATGTTGTATAAATATACTGACCTGTGTGACCTATTTTCTGATCTACAGAATGGTTAACTAATAGTAATACCAACAACACAGAAGAAGTAATTCCTGTAATTGGAGATAAAAATACAGTTAGCTTAACTGAAGAGTACGTATATAGAATTGTGTATTCTTAGCAATCATCACATTTCATTAGTTCGACATAAATGTTAATAGTTGTTGGTCTAAACAAATTTTACTTCTTCTGTTATAACACGATAATTTACAAGACTTCCTGTTTGGTTCCCCTTGTCAGTGATACAGAACGGAGGGCCTAACAATGACAGCTGTCTACACGTACGGATGGGACGAAAACCGAGGTCACATGTACACATTGGCATACACGTAAAAGATCCCGTGGCGGTTGGAATTCAATATAAGAGCAGGCCAAAGCGCCACTGCGCGGGCAAAAATTGCCCTCATAGCACATTTTACGAGCAGGACAGTAGGACTTTGACGTCCATTTCATTTCATTTACAAGACTGGTATTTTGTATCTAAAAATTAGCAATAGCTTATATAAATTCTCTCCACTGCACGTGCACGCTGGTGTTTGTGTGGAGTTATGTGGGATGTAAGGTCTTAATTTTATTTGATGGTGTCATTGCGCAACCAGATCATTTGCTAGTCACCTTTTAATGGGTGTATTCCATGTGTACCAATATTGTGTTTTATATTGTAGACACGGTGATGGTGTTATTGTTGATTGTGTTTTATCGACCACGTCGAAGACCGAATTAAATAATTTTTACCCAATATTAGAAATCATCTTGAAATCTGGCAGATTTGACCAAAATCAAGTTTCAGCAGATCAGTTCTCTTTTCATCAAATCGGAGGTATGATCCACTGGTTCATTTTTCTTAATGAAGTTTTTTTTTATTCTTTAGAATCAGAATTTCCGTGCATATCTTTTGATCTAGTTGTGAATATTCTATTCACAAATATTGTTGTCAAACGATATTGTTACGATGCCTTCCAAAAAATGCTTTCAACAAATCAATTCGCCACCCATTTAATGCAGGTGAAGCAGGTGCGCATGATGATCTGATCTTGGATCACCCGCCGGTACGCATCTCTGTAGATCTACAACAGCCCTATGACTGGTTTTCTTGTGCAGTACATGTACCTTGGTTTTCTTATCAACTCCATGTATCTTGGTTTTCTTGTCCACTTCCTGTATCTTGGTTTTCGTGTGCAGACCACGAATCCTGTGTCTCATCAATCAGTACTTTGCTGGCTGATGTCTTTCTCCGCGGTTGTTTTTTCAGGATGGTTAAATGAAAACGTGGAACCAACAGATGAACAGGGAGCTGTTATGATTGATGAACAGTAAGCTTCTTTATAATATATTAGGTTCTAATTACATTCCTAGAGCTAATCACTCTATATTTTAAGCAAGATACCCCGACAGGTTGCAAATCATTACGCAATATCATGTTAGGTTTGACGAGTTAATTAGTGTTGGTGGTGTAACTATGAGTGACGTGACGATAAGTTACTTCTTATATTGACCCTCTTTCTTTCGAGAGTTAAGGTCTAAATACGGTGATTATGCTCCAATATATACAGATGGTTCGTCGGTTGGAGCTGACGTGCCATAAAACTCTATTTTATTCATTATATTGACCACCCATGTTAAAGTGTTTGACAACGGGGCAAATGAATTGATTGAATGCAATAACAATAAATTAATAATTAAAATATTAGAGAAATGTGAGCGTGTCCACAACAAGAATACGAACAGGTCTCTTCCCGGTATCATTACCTCTTTGGAATGATCAGAATAATTTATTTTCTGGAGTTTTTCACCACAAGAGTAACACATTATCTGTTCTCAGTCATCACCCACACCGACCTGTATGGCACTATTTTCCAAATGGTTTTATACAGAGGCGTTTCTACCACAAGAGTTTCGTCTTATTTCAGTCCCCAGTCTGCAGCAGAAAAGTGGGACATTTCATTTGATTTCGCTCCCGGTATCTCTTCCACAAGGAATTAGACGTAGGAATCATAAATGATTATATAATGTGGGAATATATTGTGGCCACACCTGTCTGTCCGTCTTTTGTCAGACCATAATGCATTGTTATAACGCATAATAGAATCTAGAGGTCAGGTTTTAACATTTGTTTTTCGTTAATTTCATTGTAACACTTGAAACACTCCTACCAGTAATTGGGATTTATTTTAAATTTTCTTTCTACTTGCTAGGATTGTTCGACTTTTCCTACTTCTACGTCACAATATAATTTCTTTTAAAACTTGTTTGGATGTTCAGCTTGGATATTGATAAACTTATAAAATTACGCATTGTTCCGCTGGTTATTGAAACCTCCTTAATGTAACACTTATCTATGTATGAGCTATAAAACTTTGCGATAATACTTTTCGTAATGTCGCCCAAATATAGTAATAGCTATTATCCATAGTATAGTTCATTGCTATGTCCATTTATAAAATGCCCCTAAAAGATTACGCCTGAATGTAATTATTGTCCCTTTGACTTTAATGATCGAGCTGTTCTTCAAACTATGCTGGTGGTCGTCTATTCGTTGACGGCAACAATACTTTTAAATTTTTTCATAGAGCTACCTTGCCTGGCAAGATGAAAACTGACAAGCCAGAATCCAGTAGCAGAACAGATACTTCAAGTGCTTCCGAGGTATCTCCCATACGTTATACAGAATCCTCCGTACCTTGTACTGATAGTACGGAACAGGCCATGTCTCGTACTGGTAGTACGGAAGTGCTTGACAACAAAGGTACAGTATATATACACTACATTAGAATGCCGTCAAAATAATTATTATTCTGCTGTGATTTACGACGAAAACAAATTGGTTAATATTAATTAGGAGAGTTACTTAGTTTTACAGTGATTGTGTCGTTTAAAAAATGTGTGGTTAGTTTGTCTAGTGCGTGCGCATGAAACCATAAACCATTGGTTTCGTCTTGTGCAATGCGTTTACTGGATGTTTCACAGCAATAAACCATTTTAAACCAGATAGAGTAGTTTGAAAAATTAAACACTCATTTGAATAGGATGTATACAGAATTATACTCTCCTTTTTGTCTAGCAATCGAAGATGTAATTGAAAACGCCCAAAGGGAAACAACTGAAAATGTCAAAACCACAGAGGAACATAGAAGCTTTTTTTCGTCTACAGGGTAAATGAAATGGGGTTTAACATCCTTCTTGTCTGCTTTGACAGGTCGGGTTAATATGGAGAGTCATATGTCTTGTTTTGTTATAGGATGGGGATTGTGGTTGGACATCTGTTGTATTTAACATGTCAAAGGTTCTTTTACGTGTAGTTTAATCCTCGGTCTCTGATAAAAGCTGGCCATTGATAAGGTGGAACCTACCCGGAAAATCTCGTGGAACTGTCTCGGCCAACATCGGGTTTGAACTCCGGACCTCCAGATAAGTGAACCAGGAGGATAATTATAATTTTGTTCTAATACATTTTTATATCATCGTTGTCCACCTGTTACCACTGATTCTGTAATAAGTTCGTGCACCTAAAAAAATGTACGTTTTACTTTTGAATCTGTGGTCTTGATTCAGGTTTACGGTTTTAGTTCATCAATGCTTGAACAGTATTTACCCGCTTAGTTATCTCACATCCGACCATTAATCATGTATATTTTATACTCTCTTTAACAGGTTTTGTGAAAAGGGGAATAATGCCGCCGGACGAGTATAGGAAAATACAGGGAAATTACAATACTTTATTGAAACACATAGTAAATCCAACTGATGTTTGCAGAGAATTATGTTCTGCTTTTATATTTGACGAAACTGACAAAAAAATAATAGAGTCCGAAAAGTTTCGAAGTATGCAGACTGATAAATTGTTAATGACCTTGACGAGGCGTGGTCCACGTGCCTTTGATGAATTTTTACTGGCACTTTCTGCTACAGGCCACCACCAGGCAAAAGAAATACTAGAAAACGGTAGATATAAATGCACTTTACACTCTCCCTTTATAGTTATTTAACACATAAATAATGTTTTTGGAAGATGCCCCCAATTGTCCATATTAATAGCAATTTTGATAATTTAAATTTTAATATAATTCTGCGTTGTGGTCCAGGCGCCTTTGATTCATTTTTACTGGCGCTTTCTGCTACGGGCCACCACCAGACTAAACAAATACTACAACAAGGTAGATATATACACTTTTTAAGGACTCATTTACACCCACCCTTTATAGTTATTCAACACATAATTTATGTTTTTAGGTAGATTCCCCATACATTCCATTTTGATAGCAAATCTGGTAATTTAAATATAATTCTGCCCCCGCCCCAAACACATCCCCTCCTACACAGAAACATACTTAAGAAATTTTTGCATCTATAGCTCTTGTAAATGTAAAGTATACACATTGACGATGTTCCTTTTGCAGATGACTATGAAGACGTTACGTCTATCAAAGATAAAAGTAAGTATCACTTTACATTTAATGAGATCTTAACTCAATATAAAACACGAGAGTAGTGTGGACGGAACGCTGTGTGTAGTGCGGCAGTCTGAGTTATTGGGCGGCGTGACTTCAGGCGATTTACAAATGTGACAACTACGAATTTTGAATGGTTGAGATCACCGGATGTACTTATTCATAACAATATGGGTTTGAATTGCGTAGAGGTTCGCGAAATGTTTTATCTGTACCACACATGGTACCCATGCCGCGCGTCGCCTCGCCCCACCCCGCGTCTTTCTCGTCGCCGCCCCGCCCAAATACATGTCCTAAAATCCCTTCCAGTCAATTGCATAGTTAATGGTTCATTTAGTTTTGTTATTTCGTCATTTATTCATAATTTAATTACTGTTTTTAAAATGAATTAATCATAATGCAATTATTTTTTCAATAATTAATTGATGCAGGTGAAACAAATGCACATGGTGTTCTGACCTTGGATCACCATTGGTACGCATCTCTGTAGATCTATAACCGGCCATGTGACTGGTTTTCTTGTGCAGTTCACGAATCAACCTGTCCTTTGCTAGCTGATGTTTTTCTCCACGGTTATTTTTTCAGGAGAGTTAAATGTAAAACAGGAAACAACAACTGATAAACAGGGAGCTATTCTGATTTATGAACAGTAGGGTTTTGTTAAAATAGTTTTACCCCTAATGAAAAATGGCGAACACTGTTCACCGCTTTATGTGGAGACTAGTATAGTGTAGTACTATGACTCCTTTAGGCTAAAACCTTACCACGGGGACGTTTTGCACCGGATTTCGAAAACAGGTTTACAACGGAAAACGCCTGCAAAGTCTGTTCAGTGATGTTAGGGACATTGTGTATTTTATGCTTATCAACGATACCGTGGTTAAAGTGTGAAAACAATTGTCAAGATACTAACAATTCCCCTCCAACAGCTAATCACTCCATATTTTAAGCAAGATACACTGACAGTTTGCAAAGTGTGATTTAGGACCTTTCCGCATTATCATTTTAGGTATGATAGGTTAATTAGAGTTGGTGTAACTATGATTGACGTGACGATATGTTACTTCTGATATTGACCAGCTATGTTAAAGTGTTTGACAACGGGGCAAATGAATTGATTGAATCTAATAACAATCAATTAATAACAAGAATACGAAAAGGTCTCTTCCCAGTATCATGATCAAAATATTTTATTTTATGGAGTTTGTCACCACAAGAGTAACACATTATCTGTCCTCAGACATCCCCCACACCGACCTATATAGCACTAAATTCCAAATTGTTTTAAACAGAGGCGTTTCTACCACAAGAGTTTCATCTTATTTCAGTCCCCAGTCTGAAGCAGAAAAGTGGGACATTTCATTTGATTTCGCTCCCGGTATCTCTTCCACAAGGAATTAGACGTAGGAATCATAAATGATTATATAATGTGGGAATATATTGTGGCCACACCTGTCTGTCCGTCTTTTGGCAGACCATAATGCATTGTTATAACGCATAATACAATCTAGATGTCTGGATTTAACATTTGTTTTTCGTTAATTTCATTGTAGCACTTGAAACACTCCTACCAGGAATTGGGATTTATTTTAAATTTTCTTTCTACTTGCTAGGATTGTTTGACTTTCCCTACGTCTACGTCACAATATAATTTCTTTTAAAACTTGTTTGGATGTTCAGCTTGGATATTGATAAACTTATAGAATTACGCATTGTTCCGTTGGTTATTGAAACCTCCTTAATGTAACACTTATCTATGTATGAGTTATAACACTTTTCGTATAGTTCATTGCTATGTCCATTTATAAAATGCCTCTAAAAGATTACCCTTGAATGTAATTATTGTCCCTTTGACTTTAATGATCGAGCTGTTCTTCAAACTATGCTGGTGGTCGTCTATTCGTGACGGCAACAATACTTTTAAATTTTTTCATAGAGCTACCTTGCCTGGCAAGATGAAAACTGACAAGCCAGAACCCAGTAGCAGAACAGATACTTCATGTGCTTCCGACGTATCTCTCATACGCTATACAGAACCCCTAGTACATTGTACTGATAGTACGGAACAGGCCATATCTCCTACGGTAGTACGGAAGTGTTTGACAACAAAGGTACAGTATATATACACTACGTTAGAATGCCGTCAAAATAATCATT
The DNA here is from genome assembly GCA_948474765.1 of Patella depressa. NCBI lineage: Eukaryota > Metazoa > Mollusca > Gastropoda > Patellidae > Patella > Patella depressa. The sequence goes on along the minus strand of OX419715.1, from coordinate 6,720,373 downwards.
ATTCTGCTGTGATTTACGACGAAAACAAATTGGTTAATATTAATTAGGAGAGTTACTTAGTTTTACAGTGATTGTGTCGTTTAAAAAAATGTGGGGTTAGTTTGTTTAGTGCGTGCCACTGAGTTAAGTGACGTGGGTTCGATTGCGTGACAAGGAGTAGGATCGCCAGTCAAACCTCATTGACAATCCGGTTCCACCCTCTACTAAGCACCCCTACGCGCAAACGAATTGTTAAATTAAAATTGAACCATATGTCAAATAATTTTGCACCTATAATTGCTCGCTGAATAATATAAGGTCCTGAAATAGGAGGTTCGTTCAGCCACCAAGCCCATTGGTTTCGTCTTGTGCAATGCGTTTGCTGGATGTTTCACAGCAATAAACCATTTTAAACCAGATAGAGCAGTTTGAACAATTATACTTATACAAAACTATACTCTCCTTTTTGTCTAGCTTTCGAAGATGTAATTGAAAACGCTCAAAGGGAAACAACTGAAAATTTAAAAACCACAGAAGAACATAGAAGCTGCTTTTTTTTCCTGCAGAGTAAATGAAATGGGGTTTAACACCCTTCTTGTCTGCTTTGACAAGTCGGGTTAATATGGAGAGTCATATGTCTTGTTTTGTTTTTTTAACAATATTTATTTACATATTATAAAGATACAATATTAAATTATTGAATCTGAAAACAAGCCGGAGCTTATATAAATTCATTTCCCGTAATAAATTATTTACAGATATAAATACAATGTACATGTTTATAATTATAATTACGATTTGCATACATCTATACATATAAATACAAAAGAATAACATTTTTTTTTTCACTTGATGAAAATCTACAAAATACTTAATATACAATATACATAGGTTAGGGTGGTTAGCGAAATGATTATGTTGATAATGTGGTGATAGTATGATGGGGATTGTGGTTGGACATCTGTTGTATTCCACCTGTCAAAGGTTCTTTTACGTGTAGTTTAATCCTCGGTCTCTGATAAAAGCTGGCCATTGACAAGGTGGAAGCTACCCGGAAAATCTCGTGGAACTCTCTCGGCCAACATCGGGCTTGAACTCCGGACCTCCGGATAAGTGAACCAGGAGGATAATTATAATTTTGTTCTAATAAATTTTTATATCATCGTTGTCCACCTGTTACCACTGATTCTGTAATAAGTTCATAGACCTAAAAAATAAGTTCATGTACATAAAAAATCTCCCGTAATCTGGAAAAACCTAGTAACACTGTTGATTGTAGTTTTGAGTAAACAAAGGAAAACTGTTTTGTTAAGCTACTAAATATATAACCAATTTTATTTTGTCTTTTTGGATGAAGATAATTAGAAGCGCTTTCGGTGAAGGAGAAAATAAACTATTATTATATATATGTGTAATAAGTCCAAATATGGGTCTAACTCAATTTTCACCAAAATTTTCCAGATTACGGGAGAAATGTTCGTCAATTTTGAATTTACGACCTTGATTTTAAAGAGACTGTTGCGTTCTATTTTTCAGAATTGAGGGTGGTAAAAGTGCGTTGGGAAACAGTTTATTGGGGGGGGGGCGTTTTTTTTATTCAAGTACTGTTGGTCACTCTGTTTCATCCCGTTGTAAACACGGTAGTCGCAATCTCCAAAATGGCAAAAGGTTGGTTGTTATTGACACGCCAGGTTTATTCGATACTCGGGAGACTAATGCAGCTATTTCAAAAGAATTGATTCGTTGTATTGCTCTCGCACCCCCTGGTCCACACGCGTTCTTGTATGTTATGCCTATTGGAAGAATTAGCCGCGAACAACTTGATACAGTGGAACATATCAAAGCTTTGTTTGGTGAACATGTAATGCAATTTGTTACACTGGTCTTTACCGGTAAAGAGCAATTAGAGTATGACGAAATAACGCTTGAGGAGTATATAAAACTATCACCACCACAGCTTCAATCACTGTTAGACACATGTGACGGTAGAATGGCAATGATTAATAACCGTTCACGCGAATCGAAAGAGGAAGATGTTAATGAAATTTTGCGTTTGGTAGAACAGACTATACTTTCCAACGCTGGTAAACACTACACTTCTGCTATATTCGAATCGTCAGAGAAGGTTTATCAAGTAACAAAATCTGAGTCGGAGGCGGCACTTAACAAGCTGGGTACACGAATGGATACGTTAGAAATGAGAGAGCTCTTTCGAAAGGAAGTTGCAGATGATGACGGTGTTCTAGTCACGTTAGCTAAAGATATAACAAAAGTGGGAACTGCATTTAGTCAAATAGTTGCATCTGCATGGCTTAAGGTAACTGATTGGCTTTAATAACGAAACGGTGTTCTGGCCTAACGCCTATCTGTTGACAGATCTATGTTTCGTTTTATAATACTTTATATGTTTTGGGAGATCCGATCAGATGTAATACGGGTGGCTTTTGACCGTACGACATCAGTAATTCGATTAACCAATTAGCGCCGCTGTTTCAAGTGGATATCTGAAACGTTTTGCTTTGATTTCGTGTCTATCGCGACTTATTTAACAACTCTCGCCGTAACAGATCGTTTCATTGGCTAATCCCTCACATCATCCAGAACGCGGATTATATAACAACTCTTCACGAAAAGAAAAACGAAATTATAGCTATAAAACGAAACGAAATAGGACCTTAGTTTTAATCAGATAACAGATGACCAAACATTCCATGGATAAGCAGCAAAATATGGTATCGGCGAGCCAGCGCAATTTATTGGGCTCCCGTGCGTGATGGTGTCAATGAAATTAGGCTGATATCTAAATTCTAAGTTATTTAGTGGTCTCGATCAAGACATAGGCCTCACATAATTATTTAATTGACCCGCGTCTTGGGTGCTAACATTGTCTACGATATCACCCTAGATGGAAGTAGGCGTTAAACCCCAGAAACGAGCGAACGAACGGATCTGTGCTTTAATCACCTCCTGTTTCACTTTTAGATGGGTGCTAAATCAGGACTCATTGGACAATAACACCCATCTAAATGTGAAACAGGAGGTGTTTATCTCCTAAGTAAATTATGTTATCCCGTGAATGTTCGCCAGGCGATGAAGACTGATTCAAGATTGTTTCTCCATTACATAACTTTCAGTTTTTTTAATTTACATTTATCCCTTTGCTGTGTCTATAATTTAATTGTTGCTAAAAAAAAAGTTAATAAAGATCCATTGTAAACCAAATATTTACTAATTTAGTTGTCTTTTTGGGTGTTAATTGTGACCCTTAAAATTACTGATGTGACGTCGTCCTTTGATGTTGGCGTTCTATTATTTCAAATAATGTATGTGTTGTTTATTACAAATTTAACGTCCGATACATGATATTATTAGTTTATTTACATAAGAAAAAGGGTAAAAAACCTTGAACATTTATTTATATAAAAATGTAATTTTGAAAAACGTTGTTGAAATTCACTGTATTGAAGTGGGACGGGTCTTCTTCGCTCTTCATTGTAACGAAATCAAGTAAATACAGAAGGTCCAGCTGGCTGATATTTGGTATTACCAATGTGGAAAGAATACCTATTGGGGGAAAAGAATCTGCTTGCTTTATGTGGAAAAAGAATCTGCTTGCTTTATGCGGAATAGCAAAGCAGGGTGGGTAAGTCGCTGGCTCGCTACCCTGAAATACTATATGTTTAATTATGACTGATGAAACGGATATGGTTGATATGGTATTTATGGACCCCAGCTGGTTTTTAGGTAATATATTGACTTTTCAACTGTGTATATACTTCTGTTAGTCACAAACTGGGTGTGATATAATTAATATCATGTCATTTACAAGCTACATGTGATCTGTGTACAATCTCAAAGGAAATATACAGTTGCCAGTTAATCATACCATGGCCTGATAAATAAACAATTCTATATATATATATGATGATGGCTCTTATCCATTTCCCTATTGTCGGAAGATATATATAATCAGGAATTTACTGACAGCAAGTCAGACTGGTAAACGAGTTCCTCCCGACATAGGTCTTATTATGCTTATCGTCTGTTGTCTGTAGCATTACAGCAATCATACGATTTATGCGATTCGCCATTTTGTACAAGTCACATGATCGACGTACTTTAATTCCCGAGTAGCCTACACACTTCAGACGATCGCTACGTGTGCTGGTAGCTTAATAAATATGTTATATTTATATAATGCAATTGCACCCGTAAAGTAGTCCCATACCACAATGAGCTTGACCATTGTGTAAGGGACGATGACAAATAAAATTTAATTAATTTTTGTCTAAAAATGTATTAATTGAAAACAATAGCATATTAATAACATGTGATATGATGTACTCATATTCTCTAAACAAGCCCCAACCCATACAGTAGTCCCATAGCCGCCCCATCCCATAAAGTAGTCCCCTACCAAAACGAGCATCAACCCATAAAGTAGTCCCATACTATTGTATAAGGGACGAAGGCAAATAAAATTTAATTATTTTTTTAAATATGGCATTTTAATAAACATCAGTAAAATGAAAGGTTGTACAGACATCATTTATATGGCATTAATTGAAAACAATAAAGCAAATTAATAAGATATATTTCATAAATAAATTAAATTCTGTCTGATTCTTATTAATATTTATAACATGTAATACGAAGTGCTCATTTATTCTCTATTTCATATGACAAGTCTGTTTCTAGTACCGAACTAATATACTATTCAAAAAAAGTAGGGGATATTTGATTTTTAAGTTTTATTAAAGTCACCTAATGAAACTGACGAAGAAACAAATGACAAAATGAAATGAAGTTCACATTCATCGATTTATTCCAAAATATCGTTAGACTAAGTAAGGCACAGACTGACCATTATAAGGGTAAAATGATACCCGGGGTCAAACAGCAAAGTTACCACAGCATCACAACAAAGTCAGTAAAGGGTAAATCCTCCCCTGTTTGCCAAACAAGCATTGATCCGACGTGGCATACTCCTAATGAGACGTCTAAGGTCATTTTGGTCCAGATTGTCCCATTCCTGTTGCAACGCAGTAGCAAGTTCTTGGACATTGGCAGGACGTTGTTGACGTTGACGTAACCTCTGTCCAAGCATGTTCCAGACATGCTCGATGGGGGAGAGGTCGGGACTCAGTGCTGGCCAAGGTAATGTGGTGATGTTCTGTTGTTGGAGGTAACCTGTAACGATCCTGGCCCTGTGACATCTTGCGTTGTCATCCTGGAAGATGAAACGGCGGCCATGACGTCGTGCGAACGGCACAACATGGACTGCCAAGATGTTGTCCCGGTAGTACTGGCCTGTAACACGCCCTTCAACAACATGTAAAGCCGTTCTTCCAGCAACAGTGATGCCTCCCCACACCATAACAGAACCACCCCAAAATCGATCATGTCTGATGACGTTAACGTCTTGGAAGCGCTCGTTTCGAAGACGCCACACCCTCCTACGTCTGTCCAAAAAATCAACAGTGAACCTTGACTCATCTGAAAACATCACATTGCTCCAGCGTCGATTATCCCAGTGTTGACGATCCCTACACCAACGACGTCTTGCCTGAATGTGATGATCTCTCAAACAAGGGATTACGCGGGGACGTCGGGCGCGAAGGTGACCCCTATGCAGTCGATTCCGAATCGTCTGGCCACTCACTCTCACACCAGTGTCTGTTTGAAGACGAGCGCTGATCTGATTTGCTGTGATGACACGATTTCTCAAGGCCAAGGTACGGATAAATCGATCCTGGGCTTGAGTTGTCGCCCTTGGTCCACCTGAGCGTGGTCTGTCCTGTTACAAATTTCACCTTAACACACCTAATTGGAAAAATTGGAAAAATTCAACTACATGATTTGAAAAGGTTGACATAAACCTTTTCAAATGTGACTTGGATTTTAAAATATTTTTGAACCCCCTGGGCAAGTAAAATAGGATGTAATGGATAATTTACACAACAAGTAGGACACTTAAACATCTAGTGCTTAGAATAAGGCTATTATTTATTTTCTGGAGCTGCCAAGCCAGCAAGAGTGTCATTGTCCCTTTAATACAGACTTGTTATTTCACGCTTTGGATAATATTATCTCTGTACCTATAGAGCAGGGGTGGGGGTATCAATATTCGAATAGTATGTGCAGGGGGACTGCACCACACACAATTTACACTAAAACAAATATATGGACAAAACACAAAGCGCAGAAATCACACACAAACGAACTATTCAAATAAAGTGAATGGATCCAGGGGGCTATGCATAAGCGTCCACTGTGATGCGCAGTCCCGGGCCTGTAGTGACACAGACTTCACTCAAATTTGAAAATAATCAGGAATATAACCCAAAGAAATCAGTGTCATGATCTGGTATATGTTACAAGAAATATGAATATAAGCTTATTGTAGTACAAATTTAACTATACAAGTAACCACACTGATGAAATATATAAAGGTCCAGTACAATGTATCTATAATTTTTAATTCTGCAATCTTCAGTTCAAACCATACACCATACTGGACATATATCATAATAGCAGAAAACGTTCTTATTATTCTTATACAACATTAATATTATCTACCAATTGATTTATTGTTCCTGGAAAATTGATGTTCTCAGTTTAGGGATTCCCAATTTATGATTGACTTTTTACTAAAAAATACTAATGAACTCATTATGTACTAATGGCTACTTGCAAAAACACAACAAGGGATAATCTGGAAGGTCTAGGGATAATCTGGCTAATAAGATGCAGAATAGTCAAGTGAAATGTAAACATATTAATTATATAGCATAGAATCTTCTAATTCAACACACTGCCTAGTCGTTCGTATTGGTCGAAAAACGAAGACCCCTGTACACTTTTGCGTGCACGTGAAAGATCCCTTGGCAGTTGGAATTTGATATAAGAGTAAGTCGTAGCGCCGCTATCCGGACACAATTTCCCTCACAGTACACTGTATGACGTATACGCGTCTTCATTATCCCACTAGAGACAGGAACGTTAAACCCCATTTCATTTCCAATTTAACCGGGGTTTCAATTCAGCATTTTGGCTGGCCATTTAACATTAATTGATGAACATTAACAAAAACAGTAGGTTATTAAAATTTTGATATCATTATTACTTATACGATTAATTGTAATCTAAAGGCCCATTCTCACGGTGCGACTTGTAGTAACTACTTGTAGTATCGACTCGAGTTGCAGCGTGAGAACGCCCTAGTCGTACCAACTTTTACAAGCTCCCAACCAGTTGAATGTGAGTTGGGTGAAATAGAAACTCATTTACATACGATTTTGTAATCTACATGTAGATACTACACGTAGATACTACAAGTAGTTACTACAAGTCGCACCGTGAGAACGGGCCTTAACTTGACACCGTTTGTGACCAACCTGATTAAAATACAGACCTATATTTCGTTTCGTTTTTTTATACTTTCGATTGACTACACTGCATAAAGATCGGACAATTAGGTACAGTGGGAGTTCACGTCAGAGGTCATACGAGAGGCTTTGGATCATGTGACGTCAAACATTTGATTAACCATTCAGCATTGATGTTACTGGTGGATTTTCCATAACTCCGTGCAACGACTAAAGCACATCATAACATCATTCAGAACACGTTAGGGATAAGAACTCTTTCAGATCCTATTGTAGTAAAGACAAGTAAAACGAAATTTTGCCGATCGGTTTATGGCTTGACAAGTCTTACAATTCACCGGTATGGCGGTACATAAGTTCCAGGTAATCGGGTCTACCAGTGGTCTACGATAACACCCCTGGTGGAAGTGGACGTTAAACTCCAGAAACGACGACGACGCGTCTACCACGTGGTTTTCAGTGAACGTTTCTAAATCTTTAAATACTTTTAATAATTAGCATAGAAAGATAAAGAAAAATGTTAATAAATGATATTGTTACTGGGCTTGTTCGCTGCCCCAGTGTCTAAAAAACAACAAAAACCGTTCTTCAATTTTCTTTCGGACTCACCAGCTCCATTTTACTTCCATCACGAGTATAAGAGACAGTGATAGGTTGCAGATTATAGTCATTCCGTCACCGGGACAGCAAATAATCTCAGCTGGTCTCCAATTGGTTTAACAAAATGGACAAGTTAGACAATCCGATGACCGCTAGTAGCGTGTGGATGCAGACCACCATTCAATTTTCCCCTATCGACACTCGTCTATTTATAGCGATTATCTCTCTCTCTCTCTCACCCTTTTCATTTTTGTTGATTTTTAGTCGAGATTGGACGAAGACTATTTGAATTAACATTTTCTGCCAGAGAATCACGCCGGAAAATCCTGCATAACTGACAAGCGGGAACTACGCCGAAAAATCTGGACGAGCTTTCTCGACCCATGCAGGGATCGAACCCCGACCCCCACGGTAGCGAGCCAGAGTCTTACCTATACTGTGATATCTTTATAAGTTACATATTCTTGAACATCAACTGCTTCACATAGGTATTTTAATGGTACACGCGATTGAAAACCTATAATGGCAACCCTGGCTATTTTCCTCAAACGTCTCCTGGGGAAAGCGCGCTAGTTTTATATTTAAAAAAAAACGTTTATGGGTATCAACTACCAGGGCGAGTCCTTCACTAGGGCACGCCGTTACGCCAACCCTATTTTTCTGAAATTGGGTTAATAGGTACCGTACCTTTAACCCGATGTCGGATCTTTTACGTAACAATTCTCCCGTCAAAAGCCCTATTTTTCTGAAATTGGGTTAATAGGTACCGTACCTTTAACCTGATGTCGGATCTTTTACGTAATAATTCTCCCTTCAAAAGCCCTATTTTTCTGAAATTGGGTTAATAGGTAAGGTACCTTTAACCTGATGTCGGATTTTTTACGTAACAGTTTTCCCGTCAAAAGTGAAACGAAATGAAGTTAGGTTTCACGTCTGACTGAGCTAATGGAGACGGGCATATGTCATACAGTGTACTGTGAATAAAATTTTGCCCGACAGCAGTACTACGGCCTACTCTTATATCCTGAACCATGACACAACAGTAGCCCACTTCCAGAAATAAATGGTGACAAAAACTGTAAGTCAGTCTACGAAAGTTGAAGGAATCCTGTAGTATCACAATCTTTCGACGAGGTGTTTTCCTTTTCTGCATTGACGAACTTGATTTTATTGGAACAAAGGAGCATTTTAACAACGAAAGGAGGAGAGACAGAGAGATAGAGAAAGAGGGGAGGGGAGACCCATTTGTGGCAATTTCTAGGTCGCAAATATTAGCGATTTAGCTCCTTTAAAATATAGTCAGCTCTTCTGAATATTTTTTTTTTAGCACATACTGATCAATGTAGCAAAATTCAAGAGATAACCACGCCAACGGTACCTTCTTAAAGGCGTCCAAAAGTGTTCAAAAATCAAGATAATAATAGTAATAATAATAATCAATTTGTATAGCGCTGCGTACTCCAGCTAACAGGCTGCTCCATGGTATTCTTCACAATCAAAATACATACAATGTAAACAAATATAGTTCTAAAACATTCAAATACAATGTAACAAATATAGTCCTAAAACATTCAAATGTTCATACTTAAAAAGCACGTTTAACAAGTTCGGTTTTAAGATTTGTTTTTTTTTTAAAAACAGCAACATTAGTAACGTTTTTGTTACATGATTAGGTAAGTCTACCTTTGATTAAAGTGGCGTGATTTCGATTTCAAGCCTGTACATGACATATAGTCGTGTCGCGTGTCCAGCCTCGTGGATTCCCCATCCGACTGCTACAGAGCCCACAAACTAACCCGAACTAACCAAATTTGGGCGAGCAGACGTTTCCTCCTTTACAAGGAGGGGTTGGGTGGCCGAATGGTTAGCACGTACGTGCAGTATCATAAAGCCCGACATTGAGTCAACTCGCGTGGTTTCGAATCCCCGGTTGTACGTGACAAGGAGTGGTGTCGCCTGTCAAACTCGTGGGTTAAAGACCCCTGTTTTTGTTGCGCGAATTATTTAAATAAAATTAAACCATATGTTAGTCCCGAAATGACCTAGTTTGTGTCGAGTTGACGTTAAACCCCATTTCTCTCTCCTCTCTCTTTCTCTCTCCGTCACAGCTTAGTTAAGGTCGGATACTAGAATCTGACCACCTAGGCTTAGTTTAACGGTTATAAACATTTAGCAAATAGTTACACAAACTGTATAAATACGCCACTTGACAACTATGTTTCAAACCAACGCGACCCTACTAGAAAGATGTATTAACTACTAACTGATTCGGTTTTTGACAGAGTATATACACATTTTCATAAACTGTTACAACATCTAGTACAGTACACTTGGAATTAATATCTCTTAGTATCGATGGTGTGATTGCAATATTCGGCAGCGATTCAATCTCCACGCCATCCAGATCTGCTAGATACAACGTACCATATCAATCACACACCATACCATTATCTGTTATTAAAACCAGTTAAACAATCAATAAATAAGAAATATAAAAAGCGACAAAAACGTCGTTACAGCCTATAACCGTAAACCACCTTACCTCGTCTTGTGAAATTGAGAGTTAAGTGATTAAAAGTAACTATATGATTAGTTTATCTGACAACAACAAACTCTTTTAACTCATTTACATGTATAACAAGCAAGAATGTCCTCTACAATTTCATGGTATATATATGCTACAGTTCTGCACCGACTTGAATATATTTTATAAGAGTTAGATATAGCGCCACTGCCTGTGGAAAAATCCATCATAGCGCACTAAATGACGTATAACTGTCTTCATTACCACAATCGCATTTCAATTACTGCTAGATAAAATGTCCGAGTAAAATTTCCCTCATAGCACACTGTATGGCGAATGCCCGTCTTCTTTTGCCCAGTCGGAACAGAACTGAAAGTTGTTGAACGTCACTTCCTTTAAGGGAACTCCAGGTTAGCGAGCCAAAGCTCTACTCACTGAGTCCTGCTCACTGAACCCAGTATTTTTTATCAAAACACTCTCAACGTTCCCAAATTCTCAAAAATCAAAACGCATCTTACTACTCATAACTTACCGAAAAAAATAAGAGGACGAAAATCCACTCTAAGATCTATAAGATCGGTGGTGTTAATTTCTGACATATACAAATTAAACAATGTATACCAGTACACTCTGAAATTATAAATTGAAAGTTTATTGTATAGTTATATAAACTTGCATTATGCAAGAGCGAAATCAGCCTATTACGTGTCTATATAAACTTGCATTATGCAAGAGCTAAATTTGCCTATTACGTGTCTTTCTTTAGGCTTGAAATTATCAATTAGACATTAGTTAACTTATCCAGACCTTAATAAACTCTCGATGTCCACGCTAGCCTTCGATGTAAGCTGGATTATATTCAAATATGCCGCTGAACGGCCTTGTTATTAAATCACAACATTGTATAATCGAGACTACTCTGTTTATATTAATGATTTTAGTAATGATGACCGAGGCTATGCAGAAATTTCAGGCACTTCGTCCTCGGCTCATAGTGGATCAATTTGACTGAAATTTTCTGCAAATTACATTTACACTATAAGTTTTAACTATTATAGTGAGATCCGCCAACACTTTATCTTATCTTATCATAACGTATCTTTAAAGGATATGAATGTCAGATACATAAATCAGAATCGTACAGACTAGCCCACGCACAGATGACACCTTCATTAAAGGAACTAAATCGCTAACATTTGGGAACTACAATACTATACTGTAATATGAATTTATATAAACTGATTTACATTCAATGATTTCCGTTTCTATTCTAATTTCAAATCAGTTATGTTCGGCGAAATAAGCCAGCAGTTTCAATAGACTGCAAATTTCTAGCGTGTAGTTATTTCAGTCTACATACGCCGTTTGATTGGGTGCAATGTTCCTAGCCTCGCTCCTCGAGTCTCTTGCTAGAACTGGGGCTGACACGCATTATGGCACACGATTCGTGTACCAATGGTAAAATGGTTATTTTGTCTTAAATATTTGATATCAGAAGCCCATCCTTTTCCGGCAAGATCACAACATCAATGCTGATTTAAATTGACAAATAATTTGTGTTTTCAATGTTGAAGATTTTGGATGATATTTAGTTAGAGACTTAGCTACTTTAACTCTTACTCTGCAGGATTAAGTCATTTACAAGGTAATAGTTTCAGATGGGAGAAATGATTACTCAGTTCATATGTAGGTAATTCACAAGATTACTCAATACATATTGATAAGTCATTCACAATATTACCCAATACAGCCTATAACTACCATTCATAATTTCTAATTTTCGCCCCTTCAACACACGAAAGTAGAAAAGTAGCAGTTATGACAAAAGATAAGGCGACAGTACGGTATACAAGCCAAAATAATTAACAGTTTCAGCTGGGCGAAAGGAAAATCTCCCAAAGCTACCTACCTATATATGTCATAGGAAATGACCAGACGTTGATCAGATAACGTAATAGTTTAATTAATGTTATTATAAATATAAGGCATATTCCGAACTGAAAATAAAGGCTGTTGTACTTGCACGAGCCTCTGTTTAACGTCATACCTTCAAAGGCTGTACGCCTCTTCCTTGCAAGACCATCGCCCTACACTACCCACGACCCTATCGGACTGACACGCATTTTTCTTGCAAGACACCCACTCTACACAACCATGTCAAAGTGGACGACCCTCTTACCAGAATCTTGCCCTATACCACTACATACAACTGGACGCCCGTTCTTGCCCATCCCTTTCTCTGCACCTTTTCATTGTCAGGACAAGACTGGGATATTTTTTATTAGCCTTATGAACAATATTTCATTTCTATCAACTACAATCTGTGTATTGGCCTTGTGATGCGTTTAGGTTAAAGGGTTTTATTCCGTATTCCGTGAATGTATGCTAGACGGTTAAAACAATACTGGGTCTCTCAGTATGGAAGGGTATCGCTGCCAATATTAAATGCTATGCTAAAATGTATTTTCCGTTGATTATATGTAAAAAGTACAATGTACAAAGTCACAATACCGGTAATGATAAAGTCAAAATACCTCTAAAGCCAAAGTTAAATGTAAAACGACAAATGTAATGTGTCAAATGACAAATGTTTTAATGCAAAATGCTGTTCTTTGACATTTCTACATTTTACATTTCTCTCATTACAAATCACATTTGCTCTCTGCCACATCTCTTTTGTCATTCACGCTTTCTTTTTATCAACTTGCGCATAGCATCTTCTAAAATATGCAAATATAGTATACCACGTATAGTATTCTGTCTGTGTCAAAATTTCCCTCACACCATACTTTATAGCATATGATCAGTCATGTCTTCCTTATCCCAATCGATGCAGAACAAATTACAGTAATGCTTATACCAAACAAGCGTAGGACGTATGCGTATATGTGTGGGGGTGGGGGGGTGGCGGCACAGACAAGATTTCCTGTGTAGCGTAGGCCAGTCATTATAGCCCAGTCGGTACAGAACAGTGGGACGTTAATGCCTGTTTCTTCTCATTGCAAATAAGGGCATTAAACACCATTTCAATTCATCTATAACAAAGAATATCACCTTTTACTGGACCCTTTGCCATGGAATCCTATATAAAACACATAATCATTATCAGTTTGCGTATCAGTAGGAATAATCGTCTTCCTATAATTCCGTGGGTAAGAGAGAAATCCAATTCCTTTTGTTGATCCATAGTAGACGTTTCCAGTTTCTTGGTCGACGCTTATAGATAGAATATCCGGGTCACCTGATATGAAAGACAAAAACAAAAGTAATTTAAATTTTCGAAATAACTTCCCTGAAGTATACTACAAATGTGGTAGAAACAAATCGTCTGAGACTTTGCCACGCAACCCACAACGATTAATGTTCCCTTCTGTGTTTAGCTGATATTAATAATTAACCCGTCTTTTATAGAAATAATTCTGTAAACAGAAACAGACGTCGATCTGTAAAACATAAATTTGCAAGCAGACGTCGATCTCTGATCATTGTAGTGCGGTCTTATCTCAACCAGGTTCGATATCTGACCAGTGTAATGTGGTATTAACTCACCAAGCATCGATCTCTGACCAGTGTAATGTTGTCTTAACTTATCCAGGTTGATCAATGATTGTAATGTAATCTCTGATCATTGTAGTGCAGTCTTAACTCACCCGGCTTCAATCTCTAATGATTGTAGTGCTGCCTTAACCCACCTGGATTCAATCTTTGATCATTGCAGTGTGGCCTTAACCCAACCAGGTTCGATATCCATTGATTGTAGTGTCGGCTTGGTCTACACCTTTTAGACTAATAATGGTGTCTTCCCATAACGCCGACTCACCAGAGTTTGGAAAGTCGACCGCGGCACTCTTTGATGGGTTAAGAACGGATTAAAGGTGTTAATGAGGTAGGGACCAGTCCTTATTAATATACTTCACTTAAATTCAACTCACTAACTATAGTTTTCTTAATCTATAGTTTACTTTACTTTAGATTATTAATGTAGTTCACTCACACAATACACCGATTAATATCATATTCTACATCGTAATCTACATGTATAACCATAACATAGTAGTATGACCTAAACGTGTTTCTTATTTTTTAGATGGACTTTTGAGTTGGCCGCAAAGAATGCTAGTGAGACAGTTTTTCTTCGAGGTAGAATGGAAAGGGTGTTATTTTCACTATGGTCAATGTATTTGGAGAAAAGTCCAACAACTGGGTCTGCAAACGTCATACCGAGAAGAAGAAACATGCAAATTCGTTAGACGGTGTATCTGGATACCATTACTGCCCGTGACTGATGTAAGTATTCATTATATCTTTATTTACGTAAATATAGCTATATTGTAAATATAGCTATATTGTAAATATAAATAATTTATATGTATCTTTCTTTTATTTGCAGATTGATGACGCATGGATCCAAATAATGGCCGAGGTACCAGATAATGAGAAATTTCAACAACTTGCCGACTATATTTTGTTACCATATAGTTAGACGGTCAATTTACTCAAGTACAATGGAACTACAACCAAACCACGCGAAGAACCAACAATTCTTTACAGGGGTGGCACGGGCGTCTAAAATAATTAATTGGAAAAGCTCATCCGAATATTTTGGAAGTGATGGCATTTTTGAAAGAAGAGCAAAAGACAATCGAAATTCAGCTGTTGCAGTATTCGAGTGGCCAAGCGACTACCACCTAAAACGAAAAAATACACAGATATCGACAGAAAGATCGAAGATGCAAAACATAGATATGAAGAAGGAGGATTGAATTTGTTACAATTTTTGGACTATGTTGGACATTTTATGCGTGCCAAAAGTTAAAATTATTTGTAATGTGATGTGTTAAAGGTTGTTATAAATTTTTAAAAAAATAAATGCTCCCAAAATTATCGGCTTAATTAGTTTTATCCCCCAGCTTGGGTCTATTATTCTTGGCCAGTCGACCCCTTAACACCGACCAAAATTTTTCCCCTAAAACTCGGTGAGTCGGCGTTATGGGAATAAACCCTAATAATATTTTGGCATTCTAGTCGAGGGTGTCAAGCAAATAGCAAAAGTAAATGTTTCCTTGTTGTGGCCAGGTGCATTGTAGTATAATGTAATACAAATCCAATAATACCTTTACTTTTATCAGATATGGTTTTTATATCATCACTGTCCTGATCCATGCGGATAATCTTTCGATTTGGTTGTGTATAGTATAAAAACTTTCTTTCATAATCACATGCCATGTATTTAGCTGTAAATATAAGCTCGCCATTATCAAATTGGAGGAATTATTATATTACGACACTGTTTAAACCCATGGGCCACAGACACCTTGGCATTGTTTTATGAATCCACATGGACAAAATTTGTTTCAATGGCATTAAGTAAATGAAGTTTAAAACACGGGGTGTGAGGGAGAATGGTTAGCACGTGTACATTGTATCATTAGATCTGTCATTGCTGGCGTGGTTTCGATTACCAGATTGTTAGTGTCAAACCTCATGAGTTTTCTCCTGGTCATCCGGTTTCCTCCCACTGCTAAAGACCCCTACTCGCAAGCGAATTGTTGAGATAAACTTGAACAATATGGTTGTTCCGAAATTAAATAGTTTGTGTCGAGTCTCGAGTGGACGTTGAACCCTATTTCTGTCACTCCCGGAATACATTTGATGTTTAGTATTAAGCGAGGTTTCGGTCTTTATAAAAATTGATAAAATATATAATATGACGAACAAATATACATGTAAAAAAACAATACTTGGTTAATGATTACCAAGTACAGACAGTCCTCTAATTATCTTAATTAATTAATTGTATTTTATCATTGCTCGGTAAAGACTAGAAAACCTTGTTGAAACATGGCGTATTAAAGATGTATTATGTTAGAGCTGCATCTGCCTATTACAGGTCTTGATTGTGAATTCAAATATGTTATATAAATTATTATTTAGACATTTATGAATTTCACCAAGCAAATCTCTAGACCATCCGATGGACTATAATACATGTAATGAATGAAATGTTGATTTATGGCACATCTGCTCCAACCGGGCGATATTGCGCCAAACATATTATGAAATATACGAGACAAGCTAAATGATATCACAAAATTTTACATATGCATAAATATAAAAACAATATCACAGTGTATCAAATTTAAAAATTAAAAAACAATCTTTTATGCATATAAAAATTTAAAATACTATATATATATATATATATATATATATATATATATTAAAATTTATAATAAAACCCTGTCTCTTTTAAAAAATGATCATTTTACAGATGGTTAACTGATAATGCACTACTTTTACCTTTAACTCTACGAATCCTCTCCCATGGCGACTTAGATGTGGTACGGGAATTGATCTTGGAGACATATCCTTGCCATGAAGATTTCTTTGCTTGACGTATGGTTCTATATAACTGGGATAAAGTTCAAATCAATGTTCCGAGTGGTCATTAATTGGCCCGTAAAATGATCAGCGTCTATTTTTCAAAATTTAAAGGAAAGAGAATAAAAGAACAATAAGGATCACTGACGTGTACCTTTCTTCGCAATTTCCTGTGTCTCTTTTGTTTTCGTGTTATACCGATAGATATTATCTTTGCCAGTTAACAGGAACAGTTCTTCTCCTGAAATATAATTTTACATAGAAAAACGTCATGGACGTAAGATGCTAGTTGGGACAAGATGATGTAATATGGGATGGGGTAGAGCCAGTGGATGATATGTCCTTTAATAACATTTGAGGACTTTATAAATAAAGTCCAGTAGTGAAGGTATGATCCACATGCAACACCCCAACAACCTTAAGTTAACCATTAATTATGGTACATGTCTCATACGTTTCCCAGGGGACTAATGCATTAACAAGGTGCTTGAAATGCAGAGACGTGCTGTCAGTGAAGGCTATTATTACCTCTTTATGGCACAAGCTAGGCCGAATAAAAATATTCGATAAATGGCCACAAAAGGACGTGATGTGGCAGTTACTTAAAGTTGATGCAAGGGTGGGGCTGCCTTGAAATACAGATAACAATGTTTGGAAAGTGGTAACGTCCACGATAATAATGTCTGTTTCAAAAATCTTTTTTTTTCCAATATGTTTTTACAAATAATGTTTTAGTTTTCATTTTATTCACCCTAAACATTCATCCGATGTGCCTTTGTCGAAATGAAGACGGGCATAGGCCATACAGTGTGCTATGAGGGAAATTTTGTTCGGACAGCGGCACTACGGCCTATTCTTATATCGAATTCCAAATGCCAAGAGTTTTTTTACGTGCTCGTTAATGTGTACACAGAACCGTGGTCTTTGTGTTGGATCAGTACATTTGGTTACCCGGTAATCCATTCTTCAAGATGTTGCAACTCAACACTGGTCGTGGTGGGACACTTTATCCCACGGCTAATTTTAATGTATTAGTAAATTGCTTGGCATAAACAATACATTCCGCGGCTTCAAATTTATTTTCAGTATGTACAAAACTATAACAAAACATTTGCATACCTGTTGCTAACATTGCATTAAAAATGCAAAATATCAGGAGACGTTCAAACCAATTCATCTCTAGACATCAAATGGCAGGATATGATATGTTTAATTTTAAACAAATATTAATGAACGTCTGATGAGTATCAGTTACGTTATATATTTATAGAATGTATTTACATGGGTATGGTTGACATACATACAAAGCAATTCAAATCAAACAGGAACATCAACACGCTGCATCACTATATTAAATCGACCACACCACTCCTCTGCCAATACAGCGGCTTCAGTCGGGTAAGCCCATACCCCCCCCCCCCCCCCAGTCTCTCGGGTCGTGCCAGTCTCTCCCAAGCCAAGTTTACTTTCTCCGCTTGTTTTAATTTCAGCAAACTCGTGGTTATATAACTTTCAACAATAGATACAGATGCTACAAACATAGAATAGTAAACAGCATTGTCAAAAGGGGATTTAAGAAGTCGATAATTAAAGCATTTGGGAAACAATATGTAGATATAAATCAATAAAATCTGCTTTGTCGAGATTAAAGTTTGAATCAATCTCGTTCCCAGAGGCAGCCGCGGAGCCGAAGGCCTCTGGCGCATTAGACCGTCCATTTTTTCCAAACCTAAGCCCCGCCCATTCTGACCTCTGATTGGTCAATCTTTTTGGGTCGATTCCACGAAAACTAGAGGTCGGATCGTCGTTTCGTTTGTTGTAAAACGAACAAATTCAAGTTTTTGTAAAGATCTTTTTTTCTACGCGTGGGTATATTTTTAAGTGATTCGGTCATCCAGGCACGTAAAATCAGGGGCGTACGACACAAATAAACGAGAAATTTCGAGCGTTGGAATTACAAATCACCTTCCGGGAAAATGGCTTTTCCGATTCACCAGAGATTCTGGTTTCGAGATTGAGTTTGAATATCGAAAAACGAAAAAAAAACAAGAAGAAGCTAGTATTTTGACATTCGCCAAAAACTCAATAAAATCTGCTTTGTCGAGATTAGAGTTAGAATTTCGGAATACGTCAAAAAAACCAACAAGAAGCTAGTTTATCTACATTCGCCAATATAAAACAAACAAGGAGAAAGACCATTTTATGCGAATCCACTGTTCAGACATCCTCATTTATGATATCAATTATGTTCCGGAAACATGTAAACATCCAACAAATCTGTTTTTTGACATATGCCAATATCACCCCCCCCCCCCCAAAAAAAAAAACCCAGCCAAAAGTAGAAGAAAGTTCAGGCATCCTCTTTTAGTTCGTTTAAAACGGGAATTTCATATTTTTTAGTTATATTTTTAAAATATATTAAAATAAAGCCCTAAAATAGATTGTATCTATACGCAGTCCTACCTTGTTAAAGAATAATCCTATAATTCACTATTACCAGTTGAGAAATTGGCAAAAATATCATTTTAAACTTCAAATTCAAACTTTTGAAGATCGCCATTGCATGGAGGGGAATGGGAAAACAAGGGGGGGGGGTAATTCAAGTAATTGGGTTATTATTGTCGGTGTCAGGGAAATTCATGCCTATGAAATATTGCCCGTAATCGCATAATAATGAGTTGACAACCTTTTGAGCAAAAGACATAGAAATAATTACAAAATATGAAATTTTCGCTTTAAGAAAACTGATATAAGAAGATCTGTTTTAGGGACATTATGTACATCCATCGTGTCTGCTTTTTGAGGTTTAAGTCTGAATATCGAAAGATGAGCAGATTCGACAATACCAAATACAAGCAGTTTTATGTGAATCCAATGCACAGGCATTCCCCTTTTTGATATATACTATTCAAAAAAAGTAGGGGATATTTGATTTTTAAGTGTTATTAAAGTCACCTAATGAAACTGACGAAGAAACAAATGACAAAATGAAATGAAGTTCACATTCATCGATTTATTCCAAATGATCGTTAGACTAAGTAAGGCACAGACTGACCATTATAAGGGTAAAATGATACCCGGGGTCAAACAGCAAAGTTACCACAGCATCACAACAACGTCAGTAACGGGTAAATCCTCCTCTGTTTGCCAAACAAGCATTGATCCGACGTGGCATACTCATAATGAGACGTCGAAGGTCATTTTGGTCCAGATTGTCCCATTCCTGTTGCAACGCAGCAGCAAGTTCTTGGACATTGGCAGGACGTTGTTGACGTTGACGTAACCTCTGTCCAAGCATGTCCCAGACATGCTCGATGGGGGAGAGGTAGGGACTCAGTGCTGGCCAAGGTAATGTGGTGATGTTCTGTTGTTGGAGGTAACCTGTAACGATCCTGGCCCTGTGACATCTTGCGTTGTCATCCTGGAAGATGAAACGGCGGCCATGACGTCGTGCGAACGGCACAACATGGACTGCCAAGATGTTGTCCCGGTAGTACTGGCCTGTAACACGCCCTGCAACAACATGTAAAGCCGTTCTTCCAGCAACAGTGATGCCTCCCCACACCATAACAGAACTACCCCCAAATCGATCATGTCTGATGACGTTAACGTCTTGGAAGCGCTCGTTTCGACGACGCCACACCCTCCTACGTCTGTCCAAAAAATCAACAGTGAACCTTGACTCATCTGAAAACATCACATTGCTCCAGCGTCGATTATCCCAGTGTTGACGATCCCTACACCAACGACGTCTTGCCCGCAGTCGATTCCGAATCGTCTGGCCACTCACTCTCACACCAGTGTCTGTTTGAAGACGAGTGCTGATCTGATTTGCTGTAATGACACGATTTCTCAAGGCCAAGGTACGGATAAATCGATCCTGGGCTTGAGTTGTCGACCTGAGCGTGGTCTGTCCTGTACAGATTGTGTATCACGGTATCTGGACCATAGCCTGCTTATGACAGACTGAGAAACATTCATCGTCCGCGCCACAAGCGCCTGTGTTGTGCAGATCTGTAGCATGCCAAGGGCACGTAACCTTTCATTTTGGGTAAGACGACGCATATCAGAATTTGTGTTCTGGTCACTAAAACAATTAAACTGATGTTTCCACCCTGGAATTCAATGCCACAATGACTGTAACATTCAAAGTCAGAGTCGTGCAAATCTTGGGTTGGACTCCCATGATGATCCCAAGCAACACCTGCATTCCACGCGGTAGCTATTGGTGCGTTTCGTCACATGTAACTGGAAATGTTTCTTCTGTTAGGTTCTATAGTGACTTTTTTCGTAGGCCCCAAAATCAAATATCCCCTACTTTTTTGAATAGTATATATTGAGCGCTATAGAAAACGCATCACTTAGTTTTTCACATAACAAAATGATCCTGTAAACATATCTTATTTATTTTGCTTCTCATTGTGAACAATATTCAAATGGGAACACATCAATAACAATACATTTGTACACTTGTGGATATTTAAACTGTAACAAACGGTCAGAGGGGTCAAAACCAAAAGTACGACAAAGATGGTTAATTGTCAGTAGCGCGTGTGTGTTCCACTGGCTCTTACGCACGCTGTGCAGTACAATTAACCATCTTTGTCAATAACCACACATCTACTGTGATAAATCATACTGGTGTTGAGAGACAAATATTGGATGAGATACGCCATGGGAACTATGTAGTCTCCGCTTTGGGAGCTGTTAGAAAATCAAACGGGAAGATATGCCTCATTCACCACGCGAGCCTACCAGTTGACATTTCCTTAAATAGCCTTGTCAATGACAAAACTTGCTTATATATCGTCTTGAAACTATACATACGGGATTCCTTATAAGGATGATCCCCATTGTTTTTGATTTATGGTCGATTCCCAGGCCGGAGCCACGCCCATTTCTTTGTCGTCTACATGCCGTATTACGTAACGTGCCGTCTTGGAAATTTAGAGCGAGGCATTTGTCATCTAGGCTCCATCTACAAGGATACCTGCGCACTAAATTCATTAAAATTTATGGGCCGTCATGTTGACTTGAATGGTAAATATAACGTGTCTCTCTCGGATATATTTATATCAAGCAAATTAAAATAACATAATATGTCACCCTGGTATATTATCTCCTAATTATGTCTGTCTACAACATCTTTAACACTGTTCATCATGTGCATTTTGCATACCGTTAGTCCATTGGCCAATCATGCTATTTTACTAAGATTTCGTCTAACAGAATGGATGCAGCTATGGCGCCTGGCAGGGTAACTTTACTCCTCCGAACACCTGTTACCACAGTACAGTTTGTCGTGTATTGTGTACACCAGAACAGTCGATTTGCTGATTACATTATTTTTCCTCGACCGTTATTTTACGACGTCGAATTTTGACTAATGGTTTGGATTGATTGTTCTTGGTTTTATTTTATTATCCTTACACCTTAATGGAAAACATCCCTATCGTTCGCAGTGCATGCCCAACCCTCGGAGACAGAGCCACGCCCATATTCCTTCTGTTGTGTTTATCCGTCGCATACAGGCCGCAATACTTATACCCTAGGGATAACCTGTATTATTTTTTAGTGCATTCCCGAACCCATGGAACAGAACCAAGACTATACAGGCCGCAATTCTTAACAGATACTTTTAAAACTTTGCATATCTATTCCATATACCCTAAGGATGACCCCTATTATTTTATTTGGTGAATGCTCGACCCATAGGGTCTGAGGGCACGATTATTACATCTCTCTAAAGTTGATGCAAGGGTGGGGCTGCCTTGAAATACAGATAACAATGTTTGGAAAGTGGTAACGTCCACGATAATAATGTCTGTTTCAAAAATCTTTTTTTTTTCCAATATGTTTTTACAAATAATGTTTTAGTTTTCATTTTATTCACCCTAAACATTCATCCGATGTGCCTTTGTCGAAATGAAGACGGGCATAGGCCATACAGTGAGCTATGAGGGAAATTTTGCCCGGACAGCGGCACTACGGCCTATTCTTATATCGAATTCCACATGCCAAGAGTTCTTTTACGTGCTCGCTAATGTCTATACAGAACCGCGGTTACCCGGTCATCCATTCTTCAAGATGTTGCAACTCAACACTGGTCGTGGTGGGACACTTTATCCCACGGCTAATTTTAATGTATTAGTAAATTGCTTGGCATAAACAATACATTCCGCGGCTTCAAATTTATTTTCAGTATGTACAAAACTATAACAAAACATTTGCATACCTGTTGCTAACATTGCATTAAAAATGCAAAATATCAGGAGACGTTCAAACCAATTCATCTCTAGACATCAAATGGCAGGATATGATATGTTTAATTTTAAACAAATATTAATGAACGTCTGATGAGTATCAGTTACGTTATATATTTATAGAATGTATTTACATGGGTATGGTTGACATGCATACAAAGCAATTCAAATCAAACAGGAACATAAACGATAACATCAACACGCTGCATCACTATATTAAATCAACCACACCACTCCTCTGCCAGCAATACAGCGGCTTCAGTCGGGTAAGCCCATACCCCCCCCCCAAGTCTCTCGGGTCGTGCCAGTCTCTCCCAAGCCAAGTTTACTTTCTCCGCTTGTTTTAATGTCAGCAAACTCGTGGTTATATAACTTTCAACAATAGATACAGATGCTACAAACATAGAATAGTAAACAGCATTGTCAAAAGGGGATTTATGAAGTCGATAATTAAAGCATTTGGGAACAATATGTAGATATAAATCAATAAAATCTGCTTTGTCGAGATTAAAGTTTGAATCAATCTCGTTCCCAGAGGCAGCCGCGGAGCCGAAGGCCTCTGGCGCATTAGACCGTCCATTTTTTTCCAAACCTAAGCCCCGCCCATTCTGACCTCTGATTGGTCAATCTTTTTGGGTCGATTCCTCGAAAACTAGAGGTCGGATCGTCGTTTCGTTTGTTGTAAAATGATCTTTGAGTCAAAGTCAACTCGCTGACATAAACAGTTGGATCCTAAGCGAACAAATTCAAGTTTTTGTAAAGATCTTTTTTTCTACGCGTGGGTATATTTTTAAGTGATTCGGTCATCCAGGCACGTAAAATCAGGGGCGTACGACCAAATAAACGAGAAATTTCGCGCGTAGGAATTACATAATATCACTTTCCGGGAAAATGGCTTTTCCGATTCACCAGAGATTCTGGTTTCGAGATTGAGTTGGAATATCGAAAAACGAAAAAAACAAGAAGCTAGTATTTTGATATTCGCCAAAAACTCAATAAAATCTGCTTTGTCGAGATTAGAGTTAGAATTTCGGAATACGTCAAAAAAAACAAGAAGCTAGTTTATCTACATTCGCCAATATAAAACAAACAAGGAGAAAGAGCATTTTATGCGAATCCACTGTTCAGACATCCTCATTTATGATATCAATTATGTTCCGGAAACATGTAAACATCCAACAAATCTGTTTTTTTGACATATGCCAATATCCCCCCCCCCCCCAAAAAAAACCCCAACCAAAAGTATAAGAAAGTTCAGGCATCCTCTTTTAGTTCGTTTAAAACGGCAATTTCATATTTTTTAGTAATATTTTTAAAATATATTAAAATAAAGCCCTAAAATAGATTGTATCAATACGCAGTCCTACCTTGTTAAAGAATAATCCTATAATTCACTATTACCAGTTGAGAAATTGGCAAAATAGCATTTTAAACTTCAAATTCAAACGTTTGAAGATCGCCATTGCATGGAGGGGAATGGGAAAACAAGGGGGGGGGGGGGTAATTCAAGTAATTGGGTTATTATTTTCGGTCTCAGGGAAATTTATGCCTATGAAATATTGCCCATAATCGCATAATAATGAGTTGACAACCTTTTGAGCAAAAGACATAGAAATAATTATGTTTTGACTTTCTTACAAAATATGAAATTTCCACTTTAAGAAAACTGATTTAATTAGATCTGTTTTAGGGACATTATGTACATCCAGCATGTCTGCTTTTTGAGGTTTAAGTCTGAATATCGAAAGATGAGCAGATTCGACAATACAAGCAGTTTTATGTGAATCCAATGCACAGGCATTCCCCTTTTTGATATATATTGAGCGCTATAGAAAACGCATCACTTAGTTTTTCATATAACAAAATGATCCTGTAAACATATCTTATTTATTTTGCTTCTTATTGTGAACAATATTCAAATGGGAACACATCAATAACAATACATTTGTACACTTATGGATATTTAAACTGTAACAAACGGTCAGAGGGGTCAAAACCAAAAGTACGACAAAGATGGTTAATTGTCAGAAGCGCGTGTGTGTTCTACTGGCTCCTACGCACGCTGTGCAGTACAATTAACCATCTTTGTCAATAACCACACATCTACTGTGATAAATCATACTGGTGTTGAGAGACAAATATTAGATGAGATACGCCATGGGAACTATGTAGTCTCCGCTTTGTGACCTGTTAGAAAATCAAACGGGAAGATATGCCTCATTCACCACGCGAGCCTACCAGTTGACATTTCCTTAAATAGCCTTGTCAATGACAAAACTTGCTTATATATCGTCTTGAAACTATACATACGAGATTCCTTATAAGGATGATCCCCATTGTTTTTGATGTATGGTCGATTCCCAGGCCGGAGCCACGCCCATTTCTTTGTCGTCTACGTGCCGTATTACGTAACGTGCCATCTTGAAAATTTAGAGGGAGGCATTTGTCGTCTAGGCTCCATCTACAAGGATACCTGCGCACTAAATTCATTAAAATTTATGGGCCGTCATGTTGACTTGATTGGTAAATATTACGTGTCTCTCTCGGATATATTTAATTGACTGGTATATTATCTCCTAATTATGTCTGTCTACAACACCTTTAACACTGTTCATCATGTGCATTTTGCATACCGTTAGTCCATTGGCCAATCATGCTATTTTACTAAGATTTCGTCTAGAATGGATGCAGCCATGGCGCCTGGCAGGGTAACTTTACTCCTCCGAGCACCTGTTACCACAGTACAGTTTGTCGTGTATTTGGTACACCAGAACAGTCGATTTGCTGATTACACTATTTTTCCTCGACCGTTATTTTACGACGTCGAATTTTGACTAATGGTTTGGATTGATTATACTTGGTTTTATTTTATTATCCTTACACCTTAAAGGCCAACATCCCTATCGTTTGCAGTGCATGCCCAACCCTCGGAGACAGAGCCACGCCCATGTTCCTTCTGTTGTGTTTATCCGTCGCATACAGGCCGCAATACTTATACCCTATGGATAACCTGTATTATTTTTTAGTGCATTCCCGAACCCATGGAACAGAACCAAGACTATACAGGTCGCAATTCTTAACAGATCCTTTTAAAACTTTGAATATCTATTCCATATACCCTAAGGATGACCCCTATTATTTTAATTGGTGAATGCTCGCGACCCATAGGGTCTGAGGGCACGATTATTACATCTCTCTTTTAATGTGCAACCTTGCCTCGCTTATTTTATATCAAGCAAATTAATAACATTATATGTCACTCGAATACTGTCTGATTCTAAACAATAATTAATAAAGATACCAGACAAATTTGATATGATGTATTCATATTCTCTATCTAATATGTTGCAGTAATATTGACCGTGTGATATGATGTGTTCATATTGCCTATATGAAGTGTGGAGGTGGTGCTTTAGCATTCGAAATAAGCTGTAAATATTATAGAACACTGTTTGGCTGGAAATGACCTAGCCCATGTTGAGTGGGCGATAAACCACGTTTTTTTATCTATTGAATAGTTTAACAAGTGCCAAATTGTATAACAAAAATGACAACTGAATATGAAAGGAAAATCTTTATGCAACAACTATAAGTTAAAACAACTGGTTAAACAACACTACTAGACAATACCAGTATACTAAAACTAAACAATGTATACAATACCAGTATACTAAAACTAAACAATGTATACAATACCAGTGTACTAAACCTAAATAAGGTATACAACGTAGGTGCACTATACTACCGGGGTATAATACAGGGTATACTCGTGGACAGATATTAATTATGTGTGGTCATAAATCAAGACAAATCGTTCAAATCCATGAATAATATTATACAAAAGAGTTACAAAATTTCGACATAATCGGGTATGATCATATTTTGTTTAATTCCAAGTATTCTGTAGACACCATTGTGATATACACATTATGTTCGGCTTTTCTGTTGTAGAGGGTACTGGAATAAATCGAATCTTCACCATGATTGTGGTTAGATCTTTTTTGCATACTTTCGCGTTTCTTCCTACATTTAACAATGGTGACTGCTAATACTACAATCAGGACAATGCCAATAACTACAGGTATGACTATAGTCAGAATAGCATACACGGGAAGTATTGTTGCTAAAAATAGAAAACCGGAAGTATATATTAAACAGTTGACCAATATTGAAACTGGCAAACACCTCTCTCTCTTTTCATTCATTGAAATTTTAGGCACCTGTGTCTTTTAACCAGTACGTGAAATTACGAAATGTATTGAAATGAGGTTTAGCGTACAACTGGGCTGACGAGGACGGCATGCCCCAAACTGGCCCAAACAGTCTGCTTTTATATGATCCAACCGCATGCGTACGCGGGACATTGGTTTTCCGTCCCATCTGAACAGCTATAGGTGGTTCATTGCTACTACTACTACTACCTGATGTTTTAACGTCCGCTTCCACAGAAGTGATATCGCAGACAAGACATAGGAGAGCCGAGGCTTCTTCCTGTTTTTAGAATATGATTTTGCAATCTTTCCATTTGCGGCCTTGAACCATGGAATAGGTTTAGTGAGAAGTTCTTCCCTTTATTTAATAAAACACATATTGTTTGGTAGTTGATCTGTAGGGACAGCATTTATTGTCATTGTCATTGTCAGACCCTGCCATCTTATTCATTGGGCCACCGTGGCTTCCATGTGACATAACAGTCTTGTAATCAGACCATTAAGACAATTGCTTACCTGTCGGTGCAGGCAAAACATCTTTCTGGTCAGGTAAAACATCTTTCTGGTCAGACAAAACACCTTTCTGGTCAGGTAATACAACTTTCTGGTCAGGTAATACAACTTTCTGGTCAGGTAATACAAAGTTTTGCGGGATCAAAGGACATAAAAAATACCACCGTTCCCCTGGTAGAATTTTGAGCGTCTTAGGAATCAAATCAAGAAGCATACCGGTTTTCAAATCCAATTTTAAAACCCTGCAATGTAAAATATTTTTTTGTGTATATATGACGTCAGCAATATAAAATCTACGCAATGAGGGGTTCTCACATATGTTATCAATCAACACATATTCGTTTTCACATCCGAGTGTGCGCGTTAGATCGTAAGGTATGTCATTGAATAAGGTCGCGTTGTCTCGATTGCCAGCTTGTGCGTGACATACAGTAGAGTTGTGTGTCCAGCCACATGCCCCCCCACACTCACTCTCTCCCTCGCAAATTTATTAACTACTAACTGCTTGGGTTCTTCACAGGAGATATACATATCTCCATAAACTGTTACAAAATCTTGTACACTACACTTGGAATCAATATCTCTTAGTATCGATGATGTGACTGCAATGTTCGGCAGCGATTCCGTCTCCATCCCATCCAGATTTGCTAGATACAACGCACCATATGAACTACACACCATACCATTATCTGTTATTAAAACCAGTTAAACAATCAATAAATAAGACATATATCAAGCGACAAAACGGCATATAACCGTAAACCACCTTACCTCGTCTTGTGAAATTGAGAGTTAAGTGATTAAAAGTAACTATATGATTAGTTTATCTGAAAACAACAAACTCTTTTAACTCATTTACATGTATAACACACAAGAATGTTCTATAAATATTTCTAGATGAAATGAAATCTGGTTGAAAATCTGTTTTGCACCGACTGAGCTATTGAAGACGGCATGTGCGATACAGTGTACTATGAGGGGCATTTTGTCAAGGGTTCTTTAAAGTTTACTCAAAATGTGTACACATATGGCGTATGCCCTTTACCATTAGCCCA
Organism: Patella depressa; assembly: GCA_948474765.1. NCBI lineage: Eukaryota > Metazoa > Mollusca > Gastropoda > Patellidae > Patella > Patella depressa. The sequence continues at coordinate 6,691,459 of OX419715.1, read as the reverse complement.
ACCGGAGCAGAACAGTAGGACGCTAAGCCCAATTTAATTTTATTTACTGCTGGATAACATGTCCAAGTCAAATTTCCCTCTCTCCACACTGTATGGCGAATGGCCGCCTCCATTTTCGCAGTCGAGCAGAAATGAAAGTTGTTGAATTTCAATTCCTTTAAGGGAACTGCAGGTTAGTCAGTCAACGTCTTACTCACTGAGCCACCAAGGGGCCCAATAATCTTATCCAAATGCTAGAAACTGATCTAAAAGACACAAAACGTACCTAAAATACTCACAACTCACCGAAAAAACTAAACTGAAGACACTCCACCCCGAGATCTATAAGATTGGTAGTGTTGATTTCTGACCTATACAAATTAACCAATGTAGACCAGTACACTCTGTAATTATAAAGTGAAAGTGTATTGTATAGTTATTTATGACAATGTATTTATATAGTTTGCTAAAGGATATGAATGTCAGATAGATAAATCAGAATCTTACAAACGAGCCCCAAGCACAGAATAATACCCCCGCCAAATCTTACTCGACAGAGTTAAGTCATTTACAGATGTGCGAAGGAAAATCACTCAAACCTATCGCCATACCTACATACGAATGCCACAGGAAATGACCAGACGTTGATCAGATAATATAATAGTTTAACTGATGTTATTATAAATATAAGCGGTATTCCCTATACACACTATTCTTATTTATTATCCATGTCGCTCATTCCATAAAATAATTAGTAATACGTGTGCTATTTGGAAGACTTTACCCAGTAAGCGGGGTTTCCGAATTGAAAACAATGGTTCTTGTACGTGCACGAGCCTCTGTTTAACGTTATACCTTTAAAGACTGGACGCCCCTTCCGTGGAAAACCCTAGCCCAACACGACCACATAAGACGATTTTTCTTGAAAGACCGATGCTCTACACAACGACATCAGACTGGGAATCCCTCAGAGTGGACGGCCTTCGTGTACACTTTGGTGAAATAGAATCCTACATGGTTGAATGGGATATAAGAATAGGTCGTATTGTTGCTGAGCGGGTAACAGTTTCCCTCACATCACTGTAAAGCATGTGGATCCCGTCTTCATTATTAACCCAAGCTGTACAAAACAATAGAACCTTAAACCTCCCGTTATTTATTAACTGTCTGTTAAATTCTGCTTGATAAGCATATTATAATGGTTTTTAAAAATTGCAGTAATAATTATACCAAATTTCATCACATTACATTTCTATTTACAACGAATATCACCTTTTACTGGACCCCTTGCCATGGATTCCTATATATAGAGCAGTAGTTTGCGTATTAGTAGGAATAGTCGTCTTCCTATAACTCTGTGGGTAAGAGAGAAATCCAATTCCTTTTGTTGATCCATAGTAGAGGTTCCCAGTTTCTTGGTCGACGCTAATGGATACAATATCGGGATTAACTAATATAAAAGACAAAAACAAAAGTAATTTTAATGTTCGAAATAACTCAACTTAAGTGTACTACAAATGTGATATAAACCAATCATCTGAGACTTGGATAAGTAACCCACAAAGATTTACGTGCCCTTTGAGTGTAGCTGGTATTAATAATACACCCGTTTTTTAAACAAATAATTCTGTAAACAGAAACAGAAGTCCATCCCTGATCACTGTAGTGTGATCTTAACCCAATCGGTTTAGATCAATGATTATTGTAGTGTGATATTAACCCACCGGGTGCGATCGCAGATCATTGCAGTGTGGTCTTAACCCAACCAGGTTCGATATCCATTGATTGTAGTGTCGGCTTGGTCCACACCTTTTAGACTAATAATACTTTGGCATTCTAGTCAAAGGTGTCAAGCAAAAAGCAAAAGGCCATGTTCCCGTGTTACAGTTGGGTGCAGTGTAATATAATGTAATACAAATCCAATAATACCTTTACTTTTATCCGATATGATTTTTATATCATCACTGTCCTGATCCATGCGGAAAATCTTTCTTTTTGGTTGTGTATAGTATAAAAAGTTTCTTTCATAATCACATGCCATGCATTTAGCTGTAAATATAAGCCAGGCATTGTCTAGTCTGGGATATAATTTGAGACTTTAGCCAATGACGTCTATCTTTAGCCAAAACGTTCCATTGCCCATACGTAACCGGGAGTTTCGTTTTTATGTGGTAGATTATCCACTAATTTTCGTAAAAAATTGACAACGAACCCAGACCCTGCGTACGTTGAAGACTAGGGGATTCTGGGTGACCGAGACTAGGTATTGTCAATTAGGGGGATTTATCTTATTACGACATTGTTTTAACTCATGGACCACATACACATTGGCATTATTTTGTGAATCCATATGGACAAAATTTGTTTCAATGACAGGGTGTTGGGCGAATGGTTACCCGTATACTTTGTATCATAGCTCTGTCATATAGTCAACTGGCGTGGTTTCGAATCCCCGGTTGTACGTGGCAAGGAGTAGTATCGCCTATTTTATCATTGCTCGAAACGTCGCTCATTAGAGATACATTATGTAAGAGCTACATCTGCCTATTGTGGGTCTTTATTGTCAATTCAAATGTTATATAAATTATTATTTAGACATGAACAAGCAAATCTCTAGGCCATCCGATGAACCAGAACGTCCTCTAGATGTAGAATTTTTACGATTTTTTTATCAATTTCCAGACATTGGCAAACCTTATATGTATTTATTTATTATGACAAAGCTTATATTTATTTATTTATTAATGTTCTCCTATGTTGTAATAAAACTATTTATTATACTGCGTGACCAATAGAATATAACTAAAATACATGTAAGCCGACATGATAATACATTGGGATAAAGTTCAAATCAATTTTCTGAGTAGTCATTAATTGGCCCGTAAAATGATCAGCGTCTATTTTTCCAAAATTAGACGAAAGAGAATAACAAAACAATAAGAATCACAGACGTATACCTTTCTTCGCAATTTTCTTTGTCTCTTTTGTTTTCGTATCATATCGATAGATATTATCTTTGTCAGTTAATATAAATAGTTCTTCTCCTGAAATATAATTTTACATAGTATGTCAAGGGAAGTAAGATGTTAATTAGGACACGATGATATGGTTGGGGTAGAGCCAGTGGATGATATGCCCTTTAATTTAAGTAAGATTTGATATATTTCTAAATAAAGTCCAGTAGTGAATGTATGATCCACATGCAACACCCCAACCACATGTCTGATAAGTTTCCCAGGAGACTAATGCATTTTAAAACAAGGTGCTTGAAATGCAATGGTGTGTTGCCAGTGAAGGTTATTATCTCCTATATGACACACGCGAATGCCGAATAAAAAAAACCCAAATACTCGATAAATGGACGAAAAAGGGCATGATGTGGCAGTTAGCTGAATTTGATATAATGGTGGGGCTGCCTTGAAATACAGATAACACTTTCTGGAAAGTGGTATCGTGTATGTTTCAAAAAATTCTTGTTTTTTACAAATGTTTCAGTTTTCATTTTATTCACCCTAAACATTTGAAAAAAGCCTGAGATACACATTCATCCGGTGTGTCTTTGACAAAATGAAGACGGGCATACGCCATACAGTGTGCTATGGTGGAAATTTTGCCCGGTCAGCGGCGCTACGGCCTACTCTAATGTCGGATTCAAATTGCCAAGAGCTCTTTTATGTACTCGCTAATGTGTACACAGAACATCAATATCTGTGTTGGATCAGTACATTTGCTAAAACCTGGTCATTCATTCTTCAAGATGCTGCAACCCAACACTGGTCGTATTAGTAAATTGGTTGGGAAAACAATGCATTCCGCGGCTTCAAATTTGTTTTCAGTATGTAAAGAACTATAACAAAACATTTGCATACCTGCTGCTAACATTGCATTAAAAATGCAAAATATCAGGAGACGTCTAAACCACTTCATCTCTAGACATCAAATGGCAGTATATGATATGTTTAATTTCAAACAAATATTAATGAACGTCTGGTGGGTATCAGTATATATATATATATATATACAGTATATAACGTATTTACATCGGTATGGAGGACATAAATACAATCAAACAGCACAAGGGACACAAAGATAACCTCAACACGGTCATCACTACATTAAATCAACCTTCCCACTTTTCTTCCAAGCCTTGGTACGCCCATACGCCCCAAGTCTCCCCGATCATCTCCGTCTATATTAATATTAGTAAACTCATGGTCATATAGAAAGAGAAAGTTGATACGAACATCTTGAAAGGAACTACACATGTTATGAATAATACTTATTAAACCGAATTGTCAAAAGAAAGGGAGAATTTATCAGATCAGATTTAAAAAATACGCACGAAATGCGGGCAGTGTGAATAAAAATAAAATGAAACCAAGTACGAACAATCCAAACCATTAGACAGAATTCGAATTCCTAAAAAACGTTATAGGCAAAATAGTGTAATCAGCAAATGGACTTGCACCCCGTGTACAAAATACACGACAAACAGTGGTAACAGGTGTCCGGAAGAGAACGCTTACCCTGCCTGGCGCGCCATAGCTCCATCCAAACTATTAGGCAAAATGTCGGTAAAATAACGTGATTGGCCAATGAACTATCGGTATGCAAAATGCACGTGATGAACTGTGTTAACGATGTAGTAGACATATTCAGGGAGATAGTAATAGTATATGTGTCAATTAAATATATCTAGAATAATAGTCGAGAGAGACACGTTATATTTACCAATCAAGTCAATATGGTGGCCATAAAAAGGTTTTTATAAATTTAGTGCGCACGTATCCTTGTAGTTGAAGCTTAGATGACAAATGCCTCGATCTACTTAAAAAATCAGAATAAAGGAACAAGCTCTCGCGTAACAAATTAGCTGAGACACAAACACTCCATAAGCTGGTGATATTGGAATGTAACTACTAATAAATGGAAAGTTAACAATCGGAAAGTCAAAGTCATCACGTTTATCGTACAATTTAACACTCAGTTTATGGCAGTCATCAAAATCGAGACGCAGATCCAAGTAGGAAGCGTAATTGTCACTGTCAGTGGTGTTTTTAATTTCGAGCTCATCAGGATATATGAATTCGACATAATCACTAAACCCTAAGTTACTTGTTTTAGGAGACAATATGTAAATAAACATCTATTATATGTGCTTTGTCGAGATTCAAGTTCGAATATCCGAAAACGACAAAAAAAAAACAAGAAGCTAGTTTTTCGACATTGAACAAGGAGAAAGAGCATTTCTATGTGTATCCACTATTCAGACATACTCATTTATGATATGAATTGTGATATGAAATCAATTGTCTTTCGAAGACATGGTGTAGCCATCCATTCCTCCATCACATCTGGGGTTTTTTCCTCTTTTTTTTGACGTACGTCAATATCAACAAAAAAGGGAGAAAGTTCAGGCATCTTCAAACAATCCTGGAGGTAAGACGGACCAGTTCCTTCCCGACAGAAGAGAAAATTGTCGTCGATACAACTCACAAGCCTGCTGTTTACGGAATGAAATCAAATGTCGTCTTGCGCACTATTGTACTATTTGTTTTAGTGTAGACCACGGTGAGTCTGGTCATTATTCAGCATCGCGAGGGGTTAGTGCGTCGCAACCAATAAACATGAATGTACAGACAGACCCAGGCGCGGATCCAGAGGGGGGCGTACCCGGCGCACGCCCCCTCTATTTTTTGAGGTGGCGAACAATTTTTAGTTCCATATATTCTCGCGAGAAAGGAGAACAAAAATAGTTTAGGTTGGAAATCGTAATTTACAGTACTATTATGAAATTACTCCTTGTGTCCTTTTTTTCACTAAAACAATCACGGTTTCGCACTCCCAAGTGGGTGCAGCGCGCCCCCTCTTTCTGAAAATCCTGGATCCGCCCCTGAGACTCAAGCGATTGCCGGTGGAGACTGTACAATGACACCACAATTGATTTTTTAGCCTGAGAATCGTTACTGTCTCCAAATAACCCATATAGGGACTACATCATGAATGGCGTCCAGCATGGTTTTATAATCAAAGACACACCAAATACCTTACCAGCTCTAGTCCATAACCACACATCTACTGTGATAAATCATACTGATGTTGAGAGACATATTGGACGAGATACGCCATGGGAACTATGGTATAATGTAGTCTCTGCTTTGGGAGCTGTCAGAAAATCAAACGGGAAGATATGCCTCATTCATCACGTAAGCCTACCAGTTGACATTTCCTTAAATAGTCTATATCGTCTTGAAATTATACATACGGATTCCTTATAAGGATGATCCATATTGTTTTTGATGCATGGCCGGAGTCACGCCCATTTCTTGTATTTGTTTGTCGTCTACATGCCGTATTTTGTAACGTGCCATCTTGAAAGTATAGAGCGAAGCATTTGTCATCTAGGCTTCATCTACAAGGATACTTGGGCACTAACCTCATTAAACCCCTTTAAAAAAGTTTTATGGCCGTCATGTTGACTTGATGGGTAAATATTACGTGTCTCTCTCGGATATATTTTATTACCTCGTATATTATATCCCTAATTATGTCTGTCTACTACACCTTTAACGCTATTCATCATGTGCATTTTGCATACCGATAGACCATTGGCCATTCATGTTATTTTACTAAGATTTCGTTTAATAGTTTGGATGCAGCTATAGCGGATGTGGCGCCTGGCAGGGTATTTTTCCTGGACCGTTTTTTTACAACTTCGAATTTTGACTAATGGTTTGGATTGATCGTTGTTGGTTTTATTTTATTATCCTTACACCTTAAGGGAAACATCCCTATCGTTCGCAGTGCATGCCCAACCCTCAGAGACAGGGCCACGCCCATGTTCGTTTTGTGTGTTTATCCGTCGCATATAGGCCGCAATACTTATTCCTTATGCCTTAAGGATAACCTCTATTATTTTACTGCATTCCCGAACCCATGGAACAGAGCCACGCATATGTTTTATGTGACTGTTTCGCCTACAGGCCGCAATTCTTAACAGATCTTTTTAAAACTTTGCATACCTATTCCATATACCCTAAGGGACAGTGGGCACGATTATTACACCTCTCGTTTAATGGGTAACCTTGCCTCGCCTATTTTATATCAAGCAAATTAATAACATTATATGACACCAGAATACTGTCTGATTCTAAACAATGATTAATAAAGATACCAGACAAATATGATATTCTCTCTTTAATATGTTGCAGCTATATTGACCGTGTGATATGATGTATCCATATTGTTTATCTGTTTCTAGTTACACATTTAGTGTGGAGGTAGTGCTTTAGCATTCGAAATTAGCTGTAAATAGTATAGAAACCTTAGTTTGGCCCGACATGACCTAGCCCATGTTGAGTGGGCGTTAAACCCAGTTTTTCTATCTCTGTTGAATTGTTTAACAAATGTGAAATTGCATTACAAAAATGAAAACTGAATATGGTAAGAGAAGTTTTATACAACAACTTTCAGTTAAAACAACTGGTGTACGATTAAATTTTAAAAATATACAATATATTTGGGTACGAGACCTTAAATCCGTGACCAATTTGCGGGGAAGTTGTTTTGAAGTTGGTTTCTATATGAAAAAATATTGCGGCTTAATTAGATACGTGAACCCAGCATTACCAGGACGTTTAAGTGACTTACTTGTTCATTGCAGTGATAGTACAAGTGAAGATTCGGATGAATCTGAACAATCAAAACTGGGTCTATCTTTTGAATCGGATGACTGTGATTCTGATAAGTAAAACTTTGATTTTGACTGGATAAGTTGGTGATGTTGATTATCATGCGTGATTAAATATTACATGGGTCCATTATTAAGCATTGATTCCCCCCTGGGGTGTAGGGGGTGATAAGAATATACCCTTCGTATGTCCTGCGTGTCGTAGAAGGCGACTAAAAGGATCCCTATAATGGGGCAGCGTGTTTGCCGTGCGTTGCGACCCGTGTCGGTGGAGAGTGGAATCCTGGTAATTGAGTGGGGATTTGGCTTGCGAGCCTCTTTTCTGCAACACATTACTTTGGCCCATGGTTCACCTAGACGGGAGGTCAGAGTGGCCCACTCTGATCAATCGGCTTTGGTCGTTTTAGCTCTGTAGAATGTACCGTTTCCAGTTAAATGCTCTGTTGGTTATTCACTCAGCATACTACTTACCTTTGTGTCCTTAGTACATTCTGCAGGGCGGCGGCTTGGGTCAATCAGGTTGGATAGTTTTTTACTTCTGGCTTGAGTATACCCCTCGTCGAGCCCTGAGGCCACGCGCAGGTTATCCGTGCTAGTCCTCCCCTTGGTAGGCAGGGAAGTAACCTGGGGGACGACGAGGGGTGAATCAAAAAAATATACGTTCATGGATTCCCTAATCCCCCCCACACCAACAAATGAACGATTAAAACAGAAACGTCTTAATACAGAAGACGTTTCTAATATATTTAAAAATAAAATGGCAAAGTCATGGCCGAGGTTTCTCTTGATTGAGAGCCCCTCTACTGACTTATCGAAAGTCTCACCCTTTTTGATTGCTAAGGGCATTGCCGGCTTGGCTGGTGAACCCAAAGCCATTAAAAAATTGAAAAATGGAACACTCTTGATAGAATGTGTCAAGGAGCAGCATGCTACTATGCTTCTCAAATCAACAACTTTGGCAGACATTCCTATCAAGGTGTCTCCACACAGATCATTAAATTCTAGTAGAGGTGTCATTCGCTGTCGGGATCTTGAAGGCAGCAGTGAGGATGAAATGGTTGAATACCTTTCTTCTCAAGGCGTCCAACAAGTTAAACGAATTAGTGTACGCCGAGGAGATAAGGTGATTCCCACAAGCACCTATATCCTCACTTTTAATCGTCCCGACATACCGAAATCAATCAAGGCAGGTTATTTAAATATACCTGTTGATTCCTATATTTCCAATCCTCTTCGCTGCTATAAATGTCAGAAATTTGGACACAGCAAGACCGTCTGCAGAGGCAAAGATACCTGTGCTCGATGTGGCCATGATGGCCACGAGAGCGTTGCCTGCCAGGCTGAGTTTTGCTGCGTGAATTGCAAGGGTAAGCATTTTGCTTACTCTCGCGAATGTCCAATATGGCAGAAAGAGAAAAGAATTCAACAGGTCATGTCTGAACGGAAGATTTCATATTTTGATGCTAAAAAGCAAGTAGAACTAACTTCACTCATTCCCATTGCACCACAAGGGAAATCATTTTCGAGTGTAGTTAAAGTTTCTACTAAATCAATATCTGTTCAGACAGACATAACCTGGCCAGAGAAACAAAAAATGAGGACTTTGCCTACAACATCAGATCATGTAAAAGGGGTTTCGAGTTCTTCTCAGTCACGAGAGAGCTCGATTCAAACAACTTTGCCCTTGCCTGATGAGGGTTCATCTTCTTTGCCTATAACTGGAGATATTGGGACCATTCCTAATACTTCATCTCAGAATGGCAAGGAATCACATCAATTACATAAACCGAAAGCTGCAGCTCCTGATCCCATGTTCACTGGGCCAGGATCGCAGTCAACGGCTATCCCACCCTCACAGGAAAGAGTTTATTTATCTTCAAGACAAAAGAAATTAGCAAAGTTGCGTGAAAGGGGCAAGAAGGGTTCACAAGACCCTATCGTCCATTTCACGAAATATGGGGTTGATCTGATGGACGGTATTACCGTAGAGGGGGCCAATAATGACCCCGTCGGCGGTAAGCCGTCAAAAATAAATTATCCCTGACAATGGTAAATTCCATTATTCAATGGAATTGTCGTGGTTTAAAACCAAATTTTAATGAAGTCCAACTTTTAATTCAAAAATATAATCCTTTAGCTATTTGTTTACAGGAAACTTTTTTGAGGAATTCTGACGCTTTGTCTTTTAGACATTTTGTTGGTTACCATCATCATGCAGTTGGTGATGGTAGAGCTCATGGGGGTGTTTCTGTTATTCTTAATGGAGATATCCCTCAGAGTCAAGTTACTCTGAACTCGCCTTTGCAGGCAGTTGCAGTTAGAGTGACTTTACATATTCCTATAACACTCTGCTCTGTATATCTTCCACCAAGTTTACATCTTAATCCCAGAGATCTTGATGACCTTGTTGCACAACTTCCCCACCCGTTTATAATTACGGGAGATTTCAATGGTCATCATTCCCTCTGGGGTAGTCCAGATGATAACAACAGAGGTAAACAAATAGCGGACTTCATTAACATTAATAATTTGTGTTTATTAAATGATGACTCGCCTACTTATCTACATCCTGCCACAGCTTCTTTTTCTTCCTTAGATCTCACCATATGCTCTCCGGTCCTGTTTCAGGATTTCACATGGAGGGTAAATGAAGATCTTTGTGGTAGTGACCACTTTCCTATCTTGATTGATAATAATGGTCCCTCTCCGGTCGAAAGACCCCAGAGGTGGAAGTTGCATAAGGCTGATTGGGCTCTATTTGAATCTTTGTGTCTCTTCTCTTTTGATGCAAAGGAGTTAGAAGATGCAGATGAGCCTATGGCCTTATTCACTTCAATTCTCCAAGATGTAGCTGAGCAGGCGATTCCAAAAACCACGACAGAACCAAAACGTTTCAATAAACCATGGTTTAACGACGATTGCAAATCCGCCCTAAAAGAGCGTGATCGTATCCTGAGACGATTGAAGAACCATCCTTCCATGGAGAATATTGCGGCATTCCAAATGGTCCGGGCGAAGGCCCGTAGAACCATACGTCAAGCAAAGAAATCTTCATGGCAGGGTTATGTCTCCAGGATCAATTCCCGTACCACATCTAAGTCGGTATGGGATAGGATTCGTAGGATTAAAGGTAAAAGTAGTGCATTATCAGTTAACCATCTTAATGTTGATAATACCACCTTAACAACATTTCCTGATATGGCTAATTCTCTGGCCAGTACTTTTTCATTCAATTCATCATCCAATTTCTCCTCTGATGCCTTTCGAGGCATTAGACAACAACAGGAGAAAAGGCGACTTAATTTCAAGTCACGCAATGATGAATGTTATAATGATCGTTTTTCCATTGCTCAGCTCCGTGACTCGTTAAAGCGAGCTCGGGACACTGCAACTGGTCCAGATGAGATACACTATCAAATTTTAAAACATTTACCTTATCCAACACTTCTAATTTTACTGGATCTTTTCAACCGGATTTGGGTTGATGGGAATTTCCCTCCATCGTGGCATGAAGCCACAATAGTTCCCATCCCTAAACCGGGTAAAGATCATACGAATCCTACCAACTATCGTCCGATCGCTTTAACTAGCTGTATTTGCAAAACCATGGAGAGATTGATCAATCGAAGGCTTGTTTGGTACCTCGAGTCCAACAACCTCATTACAGACCTCCAATGTGGATTTCGGTCCCAAAGGAGCACTCTTGATCATCTCGTCAGATTTGAAACGTTCGTCAGGGACGCTTTCATCCAGAAGCAACATTTAGTTGCTATATTTTTCGATCTGGAGAAAGCATATGATACTACGTGGAAACACGGTATCATGCGCGACCTCCATAACCTCGGCCTAAGAGGTCGCTTACCTATCTTTATTAAAAACTTCCTGGAAGATAGGTCATTTAAGGTACGACTGGGATCAATATTCTCTGACCCATTTCCTCAAGAAATGGGGGTTCCACAGGGAAGTATTTTGTCGCCAACACTATTTGCAATAAAAATTAATACCATCCCAGCGTGCCTTAAACCAGGCACTAATGGCGCTCTTTATGTTGATGACTTTCAGATGTGCTATGGTTCTACAGACATGCGGATAATCGAACGTAAGTTGCAGCTTTGTTTGAATTCACTTCAACAATGGGCAACCGAAAATGGATTTCGTTTTTCGAAATCCAAGACTGTCTGCATGCATTTCTGTCAGAAACGAGGTTTGCATCCAGATCCAGAACTTTATTTGGATGGCAATCGCCTTCCAGTTGTGGATGAAACCAAATTTCTGGGGCTGATATTTGATAAGAAATTATCATTTATCCCCCACATTAAAAACCTAAAGAAGAAATGTCTGAAAGCCCTCAACATATTGAGAGTCTTATCAAATACTGACTGGGGAGCAGACCGTAAGGTCTTGCTCCGATTATATCGAGCATTAATTCGATCAAAACTCGATTATGGGTGTATTGTGTATGGGTCTGCCCGCGAGTCTTATCTCAAAGAGCTCGACACCATACACAACCAAGGACTTAGAATCAGTTTAGGAGCATTTCGTACATCTCCAGTGGACAGTTTATACGTCGAGGCGCACGAGCCCTCATTGCACAACAGACGTGATAAACTGGCCCTGCAGTATGCTACGAAAATTGCATCACTTCCCAATCATATTTCATTTAACACCATATTTAGACCTCTTTATGAGCATTTATATCTGGTGAAGACTAAAGTCATTCCACCATTCGGTATTCGCATACAACCCCTATTGTCTGAGGCTGGTATCAGTCACGACAGTATTGCGAATACCCCTTTCTTTGAAACACCACCATGGGTTATATCTCCTCCCAAGATCAATTTAGATCTTACACAACACAAAAAGAGAGAGACTAGTTCCACGGTATTTCAATCTCGGTTTCAAGAGTTAAGGTCTAAATATGGTGATTATGCTCCAATTTATACAGATGGTTCCAAAGATGGTGATCGGGTAGCTTCGGCTACTGTCACGCCATCTGGGACCATTTCTGTTCGTCTTCCTCCTGCTGCTTCCATATTTACTGCTGAACTCCAGGCCATCATTCAGGCTTTGGAATTCATTAAACCCTCTTCATCTATAAAACACATTATATTTACTGATTCTCTGTCCTCTTTGCAAGCCATAGGCAATAAACATCTTGTACACCCATTAGTAGCAGATATTTATAATCTGCTACTATCACACGAGTTTATCGGCAAGGACATAGTCCTTTGTTGGCTCCCCAGTCATGTTGATATTAAAGGGAACGATCAAGCAGACTTAGCTGCCAAGTTTGCTTTAGATCTTCCCATATCACCATTTCTTTTACCTTACACCTTATACCTTAAGTCGTCTATTAACTTTTATATATATGACCGCTGGCAACGGTCTTGGGATCTTGCAGACACAAACAAACTTCATCACATCAAGCCTCTCTTAGGAGACTGGCCAAGCTCCTATCGTATGAGCAGGAGAGATGAAGTTGTCTTGTGTCGCTCTCGCATAGGTCATACTTTTTTAACTCATATTTTCATTTTGAAGCGAGAGCCTCAACCAGAATGTGTTCACTGTCATGTTCCTTTGACAGTAAAACACATCCTGATTGAGTGCAATCATCTCAAGAATATTAGATCTAAATATTACCGTTGCCAGTCAGCACGTCAGCTATTTGCTCAACCGGAGCTTTATACTAAATTGTTAGCTTTTTTAAAAGAGACAAACTTTTATTTTAAATTTTAATTGTATATATTTATCATATATTGCGTTTTAAATATTTATATATGTAAAGGAATTGATATTTATTTTTAATTATATTTTCTGTGATATTTGTTTTTATTTACATATATGAATACACCCATGTGATATTGTTTTAATTTGTCTCGTTAATTTCATAATGCTTGGCGCAATATGGCCCGGTTGGAGCTGACGTGCCATTAAACAACATTTCATTCATTCATTCATTAAGCATTGATTACATCGACCCCGAAACTGTTTTCCTGGCCAAAAATGGTGGCCATCTTGGATTTTTGGCCATATTGGCAAGACTAGTGACTGGATGGATTTTTGATTACAATATTTCGATTCAGAGACCCTCAAAACATACTAATAGACACATGAGAAGCCTATATTACATAATTTTTATAATTTCCCGCCAGATCTGACAACCATTTAGAATTTGGCCCTCTAGCGGCTTCCGCCAACATTTTAGAGAGAGGCACCCAAGCTTAATCGCTTCAGCAGGTTTTTTTCATAAACAAACCACCTTCAAAACAATTTCCCCGCACGTGTCACGTGTACTGGATGGCGGTACCTCTTCTTGTTCTTCACCAGGACGATTGTCAGATCTCCTTGGCATACTGTCGCGTTTCTTCGTACATTTTAGAATGGCGATTGCTAGGATTACAATCAGGACTCCCCCAGGGAAGTATTTTATCACCAACATTATTTGCTATAAAAATTAACACTATCCCAGCGTGCCTTAAACCAGGTACAAACGGCGCTCTTTATGTTGATGACTTTCAGATGTGCTATGGTTCTACAGACATGCGGATAATCGAACGTAAGTTGCAGCTTTGTTTGAATTCCCTTCAACAATGGGCAACCGAAAATGGATTTCGTTTTTCGAAATCCAAGACTGTCTGCATGCATTTCTGTCAGAAACGAGGTTTGCATCCAGATCCAGAACTTTATTTGGATGGCAATCGCCTTCCAGTTGTGGGTGAAACCAAATTTCTGGGGCTGATATTTGATAAGAAATTATCATTTATCCCCCACATTAAAAACCTAAAGAAGAAATGTCTGAAAGCCCTCAACATATTGAGAGTCCTATCAAATACTGACTGGGGAGCAGACCGTAAGGTCTTGCTCCGATTATATCGAGCATTAATTCGATCAAAACTCGATTATGGGTGTATATTGTATGGGTCTGCCCGCGAGTCTTATCTCAAAGAGCTTGACACCATACACAACCAAGGACTTAGAATCAGTTTAGGAGCATTTCGTACATCTCCAGTGGACAGTTTATACGTCGAGGCGCACGAGCCCTCATTGCACAACAGACGTGATAAACTGGCCCTGCAGTATGCTACGAAAATTGCATCACTTCCCAATCATATTTCATTTAACACCATATTTAGACCTCTTCATGAGCATTTGTATCTGGTAAAGACGAATGTTGTTCCATCATTCGGTATTCGCATACAACCCCTTTTGTCTGAGGCTGGCATCAGCCTCGACAGTATTGCGAATACCCCTGTCTTTAGGACTCCACCGTGGGCTATGTCTCCCCCAAAGATCGATTTCGATCTTACTCAACATAAAAAGAGAGATACTAGCTCTACGGTGTTCCAATCTCTCTTTAGAGAGTTACGGTCTAAGTATGGTGATTATGCTCCTATATACACAGATGGTTCTAAGGATGGTGATCGGGTAGCTTCGGCTACTGTGACGCCATCTGAGACCATTTCCGTGAGTCTCCCACCTGCTGCTTCTATATTTACAGCTGAACTCCAGGCCATTCTTCAGGCCTTGGAGTTCATTCAGTCCTCTTCAGCTTTAAAGCATATCATCTTTACTGATTCTCTGTCCTCTTTACAAGCAATTAACAATAAACAGCTTGAACACCCATTAGTAGCAGATGTCTATCGTCTGCTGCTATCGTACGAGCTCAGCAGCAAAGACGTCGTCTTCTGCTGGCTCCCCAGTCACGTCGATATAAGGGGGAATGATCTAGCAGATTTTGCTGCCAAAGCTGCTTTAGATCTTCCCCAATCACACTTTTTAATACCATTTAAAGATTTTAAATCTTCAATAAATCATTTTATTTATGACCGCTGGCAATGGTCTTGGGATCTTGCAGGCACAAACAAACTTCATCACATCAAGCCTCTCTTAGGAGATTGGCCAAGCTCCTATCGTACAAGCAGGAGGGATGAAGTTGTCTTGTGTCGCTATCGCATAGGTCATACCTTTTTAACTCATATTTTCATCTTAAAGCGAGAGCCTCAACCAGAATGTCAACACTGTCACGTCCCTTTGACAGTGAAGCACATCTTGATTGAGTGCAAGCATCTCAAGAATATTAGATCTAAGTACTACCGTTGCCAGTCAGCACGTCAGCTATTTGCACAACCGGAGCTTTATGATAAATTGCTAGCATTTTTAAGAGAGACAAATTTTTATTCAAAATTTTAATTGTATATATTTATCGTATACTGCATTTTAAATATTTATATATGTAATGTAATTGATATATTTATTTTTAGCTATATTTTCTGTGATATTTGTTTTTATTTACATATATAAATACATCCCTGTGATATTGTTTTAATTTGTCTCGATAATTTCATCATGTTTGGCGCAATATGGCCCGGTTGGAGCTGACGTGCCATTAAACAACATTTCATTCATTCATTCATTACAATCAGGACAATACCACTAACAACAGCTATAACTACCATCACTATTGTGGAAACAGGAAGCGTTGTTACTAAAATAAAGAATATATTAAACAGCGTTGCCTACTGATATATAGAATTCAGACTGCCAAGGGTTCTTCCATGGGGCATTATATTTTGGTCGCATCAAAACGAATATAGATTCACCTTATACAATGACATTATTTATGAATAGTCCCAAGACGGACGAAAAGTACTTTAAAATGTTAAAATGTTATTAAACCAGTGTTGAAATCAGTTTGTGTCGGCATACCTTTTACCTTTTTATCATTTACCGTGAAACAAAGTCGTGCAACTTTGCGGTTGTCCTAATAATTTCGGATATATACATATATATATATATACATGTATATATATTATTTTTTCGGATACAAAACACAGGAGCGTGAAATTTCAATCAGTAGAAAGGGGTCTTCGCCAGTTTCTAATATAATCTGTATTGTATATCGCAAGCCGAACACGTAAATCACGAAGAACGTGTGAATATGGGTAACGGTTTAATGTATACTAATGGACTCTATTTTCAGTAACAATACTTCCGATGTCTACAATTGTGATGATAGTTATAGCTGTAGCTAGTGGTATTGTCCTCATGGTAATCCTAGCAGCCACCATTCTAAAATATAAGAAATGCGATATTATCCCAAGAAGATCTGACAATCGTCTCAGTGAAGAGCAAGTTGAAGCAGGGCCACCCGGTACCCGTGACGACAGACTAAATGAATGTAATATCTATACCACTATGCCTACAAGATCTAACTACCAGCAGAGTAAAGAACCGGGATATTCCTGTAGCTATGACAACAGACTAAATGAATGATTGGAATTACATTGGCATTTTTATTTTGACAACTTTTGATCGCCTGTTTTCGTTGGTTTGGTTGGCTTTGTCGTTTTACTTTATTAAAATATGGTGACTATGCTCCAATTTATACAGATGGCGATCGGGTAGCTTCGGCTACTGTCACGCCATGTGAGACCATTTCTGTTCGTCTTCCTCCTGCTGCCTCAATATTTACTGCGGAGCTTCAGGCAATCTGTCAGGCTTTGGAGTTCATTCAATCCTCTTCATCTTTAAAATACATTATATTTACTGATTCTTTGTCCTCTTTACAGGCAATTAAAAATAAGCAGCTTGCACACCCTTTAGTAGTATTGTATATATTGTTAAGCATTGTATATTGTTTAATTTAATCGTATACCGGTTGTTTTAACTTATTGTTGTTGTTGCATAAAGTTTTTCTTTTCATATTCAGTTTTCATTTTTGTTATACATTATAACGTTTGTTAAACTATTTAACAGAGATAGAAAGATGGGGTTTAATACCCATTCGACATGGGCTAGGGGTTCTATAATATTTACAGCGTAAATTTCGAATGCTAAAGCACCACTCTCAAAATGTGTAACTATAGAAACAGACATGTTAATTTAGATGGACAATATATCACACGGTCAATATAGCTACAACATATTAGATAGAGAATATGAATACATCATATCATATTTGTCTGGTATCTTTATTAATCATTGTTTAGAATCAGGCAATATTCAGGTGACATATAATGTTATTAATATGCTTGATATAAAATAAGCGAGGCAAGGTTGCACATTAAAAGAGACATGTAATAATCGTTCCCTCTGTTCCTGGGGCTCGGACATTTACCAAAAAACAATAAGGATTATCATCAGGGTTTTAAAAGGATCGGGGGGTTGGGATGGCCTAGTGGTTTAGAGTGCCGCGCTTCGACCTCTGGCTTGCGGCTGTGGTTTCGAGCCCTGGTGTGAGCGTATGTGGCATGGAGATAGGGGCGCCTTCTCAACCTCGTAGGTTTCCTCCGGGCACTCCGGTTTCCTCCCACTGCTAAAGACCCCTACGCGCAAGCGAATTATTGAAATGAAATTAAAACCATATGTTAGTCCCGAAATGACCTAGTTTGTGTTGAGTGGACGTTAAACCCCATTTCCCTCTCTCTCTCTTTAAAAGGATCTGTTAAGAATCGCGGCCTTTAGGCTCTGCTCCAGGTGGTTGGGCATGCACTAAAAATAAAAATGGAGGTCATCCATAGGACGTCAGAAATAACCACTGCGGCCTGCATACGACACATAGACACAAAACGAACATGGGCGTGGCTCTGTTTCTGAGGGTTTGGCATGCACTACAAACTTTAGGATGTAAGGAAAAAGTATGCAAATTTTCAAGATGGCATGTAGACGACAAACAAATACAAGAAATGGTCGTGGCTCGGGTCTTGGGGTCACCCATGCATCAACAACAATAGGGTTCATATAATGTATATTTTCAAGACAATATAGGAGCAGATTTTGTCATCAACAATGCTATTTAAGGAAATGTCAACTGGTAGGCTTGCGTCGTGAATGAGGCATATCCTCCCGTTTGATTTTCTAACAGCCCGCAACAGATCCCATGGCAAATCTCATCCAATATGTCTCTCAACAT
The DNA here is from genome assembly GCA_948474765.1 of Patella depressa. Lineage (NCBI taxonomy): Eukaryota > Metazoa > Mollusca > Gastropoda > Patellidae > Patella > Patella depressa. The sequence continues at coordinate 6,672,878 of OX419715.1, read as the reverse complement.
CAGTATGATTTATCACAGTAGATGTGTGGTTATTGACTAGAGCTGGGAAGGTATTTGGTGTGTTTTGATTTTAAAGGACAATATTGGTGCCAGTCATTATCACATATGTGATAGAACTGATTAAACACTTTCCAAATATAATATTAACACAGAATTATTGCTACAATAGAGGAGTAATAAAAGATTCATGAATCGGAAGTGACGAACGCCAAAGGAAAACACGAGTTATCTCTCTATGTGAATGACTGAAGTGACGAGTGATGACAGATAAACGGTCGAATTTCTGCTCACTAATCCCTTCGACGACAAAAAGTTGTTATATGGGACCGCAAGAGGTTATCCGACGATACAATAAAGTAATTAAGTGTCATAAGATAAGAGAACACGGGAAAAATAGAAATACTCCGTACAGCCCCTTGTTTTTATTCATTCTATAGGGGAGACAGGGGCACATTGAACCACTTTGTTCACATACATGTTTGTCCTCATTTCATATCAAATGTTTTTATTAGAAGATCTCTTTATTTCATGATCAAAATTTTTTTAAAAAATCAGTATGCCCTCTTATATGGATCAAACCCCGGTTTATCTGGATTGTATAGATTAGACATAATATATGAACTTAAGTACAATAATTTCCTAGGCTAAGAAGTTAACATGTATATATTCGCCCATGTATCTGTTATCACTAGTCACTTCAGTTAGTTATATAAAGGTATAACTCGTGTTTTCCTTTGGCGTTCGTCACGTCCGATTCATGAATCCTTTATTACTCCTCTATGGTAGCGATGATCTCTGTGTTAATATTATATTTGGAAAGTGTTTAATCAGCTCTATCACATATGTGATAATGACTGGCACCAATATTGTCCTTTAAAACCATGCTGGACGCCATTCAAGATGTAGTCCCTATCTGAGTTATTGGAAGAGAGTAATGATTCCCAGGCTAAAAAAAACAAATGTGATGTCAATGTACCAGCGTTAATCGTTTGAGTCTGTACATTTCCGTTTATTGGTTGCGACGTACTAACCCCTCGAGAAGCTGAATAATGACGGAACGCACCGTGGTTTACACTAACACAAATAGTACAATTAAAAACAAACACATTTACATGGATACACTACTTCTGAATTTTATTTTAAAACATGCTACATTTCGAGACACATACAGGTACCGTTATCATCTTATCTTTATGATTGTTTGACCAACTGCATTGTTGGGTTCAAAGCCTCCATATTCTTTATCATAGTTGAGCACGCCCTGTATTCAGTAGGTTCTAGCAGTTCCAGTACAAACAGGATCTGTACCACGGTTCTATCATCACGTTTCCTAGGGACTGTCGCTTGTTGGGAGTTTTGTCCACGAACTAAAGTCAATTGTTTTGCTATCTTCTATACCATTATGTCTGGATCAACGTGGTGCTGGTAAAACATCAACAGTGTCATACTGTCATTATTGTTCAATAGATATTCAATACCATCTCTGGTGTATACAGGTCATATCTGCTCACTTTGATCCTGTCTTAATCTTGGGAGTTGGAGTAGACGTTCTCCTGTCAGAACCCGATTTCAGTTGTGATATGTCCCTCCGTAGACTATGTGATCTTTGCTGAAGGTAGAGGGTTTCAAGCTCTACCTGCAGTCTCTTAATTTCAGAATGTAGAGATTCATGCTTAGCGAGGTCATCTTGGCCATTCGATGCTATTTTGGCTTCGGCGTGCTCATGTTTGGTCGCAATGTTTGCTCGGTTTAATAAACCCCCAATGCCATCCATAAGAATCGCGTCTTCTATCTGAGGAGAGACTGAAATACTGTGGAACTAGTATCTTTCTTTCTGACCTTGGGGGGAGATGGTTGGTGGATGCCGCCACTCTCCACCGCAACAGGTCGGAACACACGACAACCAATTACACAGATTCTTTTAGTCGCCGTTTACGAAACGCAGGACATAAGACGGGTATATTCTTATCAACCTCTACACCATGGGAGGGGGGTATCAAGTAGGACATAAGACGGGTATATTCTTATCAACCTCTACACCATGGGAGGGGGGTATCAAGTAGATGTGATGGATGAATGGATGGCTGCATCATCTTCGGAACATAATTGATTAAATAACACAGTTGATATTATAAATGAGGATGTCTGAGCAGTGGATTCACATAAAAATACACTTTTGCCCCCACCCTTTATTGGGGGGGGGGGTGTTTTTGGTTTTTTTATATTGGCGAAAAAACAAGAAGCTGGTTTGTCATGAATCTGAATTGAATCTAAAAAAAACAGACGAATGTCTCTAAAACACTTCTGATTAAATCAGTTTTCTGACTAAATATATTTTAGAAATGCTCTTACTCCTTGTTTTTCTTATGTTGAAGATTGGTGTCCCCAAAACACATTTGATTTCTAAAACGAACTGAAGATATCATTAATGCAGATGCATGAGCAGTGGATTCACATTTTCGATATTCAAACGCGGAATCTCTAAAAACAGAATGATGGATGTTTATCTACAGAAGATCTCAAAAACACGTTTGACTAAATAACACTTCTCAAACGAACTAATGACAGAAATAACAAGCACTTGATTCGGATAAAAAAATGCCCCTTCTCCTTGAGATTGTTAAAAGAATGTCCCCAAAAAGATCTGATTGAAATGAAATGTTGTTTTATGGGACATCTGCTCCAACCGGGTTATATTGTGCCAAACATACAATTAAATATGCGAGACAAACTAAATTATATCACAAAATTTTACATATGCATAAATAAAAAAAATACACATGCATAAATAAAAACAATATCACATTATATCAAATTTAAAAATAAAAAACAATTTTTTATGCATATAAAAATTTAAAATACTAAAACACTAGATATAATAAAATCCTGCCTCTTTTAAATAATTTAGCATTTCACAATATAACCCAAGTTGGGCAAACAAATGATGTAGTGACACACAACGGTAATATCTTGATCTTGTATGTTTGAGATGCTTGCACTCAATCAAAATGTGCTTAACTGTCAAAGGAACATGGCACTGTTCACATTATGGTTGATCGCCAATGATCGCTGAGTCACGGCGTTTGTTTTGAGTATGTTCAAAGCAACGCCAAGGTCCTGTCATATGACATTGAAAACCGAGAGAACGTGGTGGGTCGCGAGGGTCGCGCGATAACACCTCTATGAACGTAGCACACGCGCAGTACACACGTGGAAAAGACGCTGCGAAAATTGTAACATTTGCAACGGTGCCTTCATGGCGTCTTCACCACAACCCTCACGCGTTGACCGCGACCCCACCCAGCGCTCTGAGTCCTTATGGCGTTGTCATGTTACGATGATTCCACCACTGTTGCGCTACTGTATCACGACCTCATGGGGCTACCTCTAAAGCATATGGCAAAAATTGCCTTTTCAGAGATAAAATCGTCAGAAAAATCACAATATGTTGACTTATTATCAACTTAATATTGCGGTATCTATCGCGCCATTGACCCCTATACGCTTCCATACCAGGCCGCCGTTCGGTCGCAGAGCGCAGTAGGGTCATCACTCCGGTCTGACGGGGGCTTGAGTTAAGACTGGACTGCAATGATCAGAGATCGAAGCCGGGTAAGTTAGACCACCTTACAATGGTCAGAGATCGATGTCGGGTGAGTTAAGACTGCACTACAATATTCAGAGATCGAAGTTGGGTGAGTTAAGACTGCACTACAATGATCACAGGTCGACGTCTGTAATGTTTTACAAGGACGGATTTACAAAGGCGCACGTTAATCGTTGTGGGTTGCGTGTCCAAGTCTCAGACGATTGGTTTATATCACATTTGTAGTATACTTCAGGGAAGTTATTTCGAAAATTTAAATTACTTTTGTTTTTGTCTTTCATATTAGTTAATCCCGATATTGTATCTATTAGCGTCGACCAAGAAACTGGGAATGTCTACTATGGATCATCAAAATGAATTGGATTTCTTTCTTACACACAGAATTATAGGAAGACGATTATTTCTACTAAAAGGCAAACTACTGCTCTCTATATAGGAATCCATGGCAAGGGGTCCAGTAAAAGGTGATATATTTTGTTATAAATGAAATGAATTGAAATGGAATTTAACGCCATAATGTATACTTGTAAACCGAAATGCAACGACGTGAAATAAGCATTAACGTCCTGCTGTTCTGCACCGCTTGGGATAATGAAAACAAGATTCATACGCTCTACAGTGTGATGTGAGGGAAATTGTGACCTGGACAGCAAGACTACGGACTACTCTAATACGCCTAAGTGCACCACGGACCTTGGTTTGTGTCCAATCCGAAAGACTATATACGTTGGCCTTTGTCAGATCCTCAATCTTGCGCCCACATACAAGAGGTAACACCGCCGGGCTACCTATGAAGTTGCTCCGTCAACACATGAATCGAACACTGGCCTCGGGATTAGCGAGTAATGTGTTATTCACTGAGTCACCAAGGCTTCAACAGCTAAACTAATTTGGTACTCTACGCTACATGCTTCACATTAAAGTATATGTACATGCAGATTTTTGTCTTACAAACAGAATCATGGAGAATTCTAGTATTGTTCTAACCGTCTTCAGTTCATCTCCGGGATACGGAATAAAACCTAAACGCCCCCCCCCCACCGCCCCGTGGCTACGGGCCCGAAGGCCAATAACAAAAAAATGTAGTTGAGTAATCGTGTGAATGAATTACGTCTGTAGAGTAAGATTTGACGGATGTAAGATAAGGATTTATGTATACAAACTATGCAATACATTGTCATAAATAACTATACAATACATTTTTACTTTATAATTCCAGAGTGTATTGGTCTACAGTGATGAATTTGTATAGGTTAGAAATTAACACCACCGATCTTATAGAAAAACTTGGAGTCATGTGTGTATATTTTACTATTTTAGGTAAGTTGTGAGTATTTTAGGTACGTTTTGGATATTTTAGATAAGCTTCGAGTATTTGTATAAAATTATTGGGCCTCACGGTGGCTCAGTAAGTAAGACGTTGACTCGCTAACATATAGTTCCCTTAAAACTTGCATTTCTGCTCGACTGAGAAAATGGAGGCGGTCATTCGCCATACAGTGTGCAGTGAGGGAAATTTTACCCGGACATCTTAACTAGCAGTAAATAAAATGAAATGGAGGTTGAGCGTCCCACTGTTCTACTCCGATTGGGGCTAATAATAAAGGGTATACGCCATATGTGTAAACGGGAACTCGGCTGTTCGTCCCACCCGAACGTTGTGCCTTGCGACTCCATCTGTTCTGGACGATTGACTTACTATGCCACTGTGTCTCCTATATAGTAAGTTATCTATGGCCTAGGTACAGGATGGCCTACTTGGCCAGGAACAACGTATGGATTATTCGAATGGTACAAAACACAGAGGTCGCGTGTACACGTTAGGGCACACTTAAAAGAACCATTGACAGTTGGAATTCGATATAAGAGTAGGCCGTAATGCTCCCTTTCAGGCCAAATATTCCCCCTATGGTACACTGCATCGCACATGGCCGTCTTTAATAGGCCAATCGGAGCAGAACTGTTGGATTTTCAACCAGATTTCATTTCATTTCATCTCGAGATATACACATTTAGAAATATTTATATCATGAAATTGTGGAGAACATTCTTGCGTGTTATACATGTAAATGAGTTAAAAGAGTTTGTTGTTTTCAGATAAACTAATCATATAGTTACTATTAATCACTTAACTCTCAATTTCACAAGACGAGGTAAGGTGGTTTACGGTTATAGGCCGTTTTGTCACTTGATATATGTCTTATTTATTGATTGTTTAACTGGTTTTAATAACAGATAATGGTATGGTGTGTCTGGCAATTAATGGGTTCCATCTAGCATATCTGGATGGGAAGGACACTAAGAGATATTGATTCCAAGTGTTATATACACGATTTGGTAACAGTTTATGGAGATATGTATATCCCCTGTAAAGAACCCAAGCAGTTAGTCGTTAATACATTTGCGAGAGTGAGAGTAAGTGTGTGTGGGGGGGGGGGCATGTGGCTGGACACACGACTCTACTGTGTGTCACGTGCAAGCTGCAATCGAAACCACGGCACTTTATTCCATGACATACCTTACAATGTAAAGCGCACACTCGGATGTGAAAACGAATAGGGTTGTAAAATGTGTTAATTGGTGAGAACCCTTCATTGCGTAGATTTTATATTGATGAAGTCATATATACAAAAAAATATTTTACATTACAGGGTTTTAAAATTGGATTTGAAAACCGGTATCCTTATTGTTTTGATTCCTAAGACGCTCACAATTCTACCAGGGGAACTGTGGAGATTTGTATGTCCTTTGATCCCCCAAAACGTTGTATTACCTGACCAGAAAGTTGTATTCCCTGACCAGAAAGTTGTATTACCTGACCAGAAAGGTGTTTTGCCTGACCAGAAAGATGTTTTGACTGCACCGACAGGTAAGCAGTTGTCTTTCTGGTCTGATTACAAGACTGTTATGTCACGATGAAGCCACGGTGGTCCAATGAATAAGATGGCAGGTGTGACAGTATTACATTAGTTCTTTAATCGGGTTCTTGGATGACAACACTGGTATATACTTCTAATAATACTTTTATTCTGCTTCTTACAATAGGTACAAACATCGTGATGTAAACGACCGTAGAACTAACTATATGGAAGGAGTCATGACTTAATTAGCTTGGCTTAGCACGAGTGTGCTAACTCCAGAAGCTCTCGTCTCGTCTCGTCTCATCTCGTCTCGTGCCAAGGCACCCATGGCCAAGGCACCCATGGCCCGCCTAGCATGGCCTCCTGGACCTGACTAAAGATTCGTTTCTGTTCTGAGTTTATAAACGTATTCCAGACAAAGGAGCTCATTAGACATCTGTCTAATGTATCAAGCATCATATGAAGGTTTAACATTCAATATAGTTTATCAGATAAAGAAAGCTAGATAAGACATGCCAACAACAAATTATAGTTACGCAATGACATAAGGAATACTACCAAGATCTCCAGCCGGGTATTGATAGCGACAGGTTTATGTTACAATCACTAACACGTATTTTAATATGGCAGGACGCCTCTATGACATATGTCATTATGTTATATACCTATCCCTCTTTTTAGAAAAAAATATGAAATGTTTTTTTAAAGCCTTTACAAATTTGAATATAACTGGGATCGATAATATCTACCCTAATCTTAAAAGATAAAAACAACAATAAGAATGAAAAGACATATAAATACAAACAACACTTGTAAAATGTCGTATACAAAAATGTCTATAAACAAAAAGAAAAGGTAAATGAAACACACACGAATTTAAAAGTTATATATACTTGTAAAATGTCATAATATCCAAAAATGTCTTTAAACAAAATGAAAAGGTCAATGAAAAACACACGAACTTAAAAGTTATATACACACAATCGGTCACACACGCGAGTCAATAATAAAAACAAACGAGATCCTGGAATCACGAACACAAACTACTTTAATTATCTTCTGAGACCGCTACTGCACTGTCGTAGCCAACTGTAGGGGTGGGGTACATATGATGCCCTTCCTCGTTCCAGTAATGTTGAGGGGTCAGAATTTTCCCTGCTCCGTTTAGTTCAACTATTGTTGTTGACCGGTAGTCTTTTCATTTTCCATACCGTCTGGCAAAACGGCGTGTTATGACGTGCTATGAAAAGTATTATAACTGCTCCCCGTGCCGAAGTTTGATCATCTGCGTATCATATCATGGAGTGAACTTAATTAATAGTTAATCAAATTAGCACGTGGAACAGACTTGACTTTAGATAACGATCTAACGATATTTACAATTGAAATTAGGGAGTCATATTGTTTTATCTCAAGAATAATGAATGATCCGAACACATTTAACCAATCTTAAATAAGATATTTTTGAAAGAACTAACGGTTTATCTCTATAATTTTTAAACAAAACACAAAACAAGACAATACGTTCGCTCTAAATCCGAGCACAACCCTCCTGGGGTTAAACCACTTAACATAAACTTCTCCCGTTACATATCGGGGCATTTCCCATTAAAACTTTGGGGTATTACAAATAAAAATCTTAATCCCGTAAATATCGGGTCTTTCCCATTAAATATTTGGGGTATTACAAATAAAAATCTCACCCGTAAATATCGGGTCTTTCCCATTAAATATTTGGGGTATTATATCTCACCCGTAAATATCGGGGCCTTTGCCATTAACTATTTGGATAATATACACGTATAGACAAAACAAACGGAAAAAACTTAGAGATAAACCCGTTAATACTTTGTGAATGTAAAATTCCTAATTACGATATTGTTAACTCAATTCTAGTTAAACAATCACAAAACATTTTACTGCGCAATATAAACCTGTTAATACTAATTTTAAATGCCAAAATATGTGTTCAAAAACAAACAATTATAATTCATAATCTTTTAAAAACAACATGACGCATTTTAAAACAAATAATATATATACAATTTTGTTTCAGTAATTTTCCTACATATAGTTAAAGACTGTTCCACTACTAGCTTGAAAGACGATATAATATATTAAATTTAGTAACTACACCATGATATTTAATGACGCGTGATGATAAACTGCAGATTTCCAGTTAAATTATAATACATAGCACTAATGTCATTTTACCACCCTCGCCATGGTAGGATTAGAAAAGACTTACCCTGTTGGTGACCTGTGAACTTCTAGTGGTTAGGACTTCAATCGTTTCTCTGGTCTACGGCATCAATTAATATGTGACAGTATTACATTAGTTCTTTAATCGGGTTCTTGGATGACAACACTGGTATATACTTCTAATAATACTTTTATTCTGCTTCTTACAATAGGTACAAACATCGTGATGTAAACGACCGTAGAACTAACTATATGGAAGGAGTCATGACTTAATTAGCTTGGCTTAGCACGAGTGTGCTAACTCCAGAAGCTCTCGTCTCGTCTCGTCTCATCTCGTCTCGTGCCAAGGCACCCATGGCCAAGGCACCCATGGCCCGCCTAGCATGGCCTCCTGGACCTGACTAAAGATTCGTTTCTGTTCTGAGTTTATAAACGTATTCCAGACAAAGGAGCTCATTAGACATCTGTCTAATGTATCAAGCATCATATGAAGGTTTAACATTCAATATAGTTTATCAGATAAAGAAAGCTAGATAAGACATGCCAACAACAAATTATAGTTACGCAATGACATAAGGAATACTACCAAGATCTCCAGCCGGGTATTGATAGCGACAGGTTTATGTTACAATCACTAACACGTATTTTAATATGGCAGGACGCCTCTATGACATATGTCATTATGTTATACAGGGTCTGACAATGAACCACCTATAGCTGTTCAGAAGGGACGGGAAACCAATTCCCGCGTAAAAATGCATGTAAAACACCCCTTTGCAGTTGGATCATAAAGGAGCAGACTATAGCACACTATATCTATGGCTGACATCGTCTGCGACAGGTGACTTGTTTCCAGGCCGGAGTGTTGGGTCTCGGTTATTTATGTTTTATAGGTAATTCGAGTAATGGAGCTCTAATACATTATATTATATACGAAAGATGAGGCTGGAGGCAGCTTCACAACCAATTTTAACTTAATCTTTAACATATGCAATAAAATATAATTCAATAAACATCAAATAATATTAGTATTACCATTACCTTTGTCCGATACGGTTTTTATATCACCACTGCGCTGATTCATGCGCATAATTCGGATGAGGTTTTCATTTCGTTTTGGTATTTTTGCATAGTATAGAAAATTTCTTTCATAATCACATGCCATGTATTCAGCTGTAAATATAAGCCAGTCATTGTCAATTGAGACAATTTATCTGATTGCGACACATTTTGATACAGTTTAGCTCATTTTAGTAATAGACCACAGTTAAAATTAGATGATGTTTAACTTCCACTCGACACAAACTGAGTCATTTCGGGACTAACATATGATTCAACTTTACTTTACTTCTTTAGCAGTGGGAGGAAACCGGAGGGCCCGGAGAAAACCCACCAGATGTTCGAGAGGCGACCCTACTCCTTGTCACGTACAACTGGGGATTCGAAACCACGCCAGTTGACTCAATGACAGGCTTTATGATGCAGCGCGCACGTGCTAACCATTCGACCATCCAACCCTCCAAAATGGATTAGGACACCCGCTAGATTTAGAAAAGGGTAGGAATATGTCCCGTTTATCAACAAGGTGATTAAAACACAGATCCTCTTTCGTTTCGTTTTTTATAGTTCAAAGTTGTACTTGTTTTACTACACTAGCAACTGGAAGAGTTGTTATGTGTTGTACTACAATAGGAACTGGAAGAGTTGATATATAACTCGCGTTCTGGTGTAATCAAAGGAATGTTCAGGGAGTATACTGTGATGTGCCCAAAAGAATATATACATTTTGTGTTCAAGAAGTATACTGGATTTAACTGACTGAAATGGCCATGGCCATGCCTAATCATTCGGATAAAGATGGGATCAATTTTCTGACACTTAATGGGTTTTCTTTGATCCTTTTAATTGATACCTATATTTTTAGCATATTGAACGAACGAGTAACAGAACAATAAAAATTATTGATGGGTACCATTCTCTGCAATTTTCTTTGTCTCTTTAGTCTTCGTGTTATACCGATAGATATTATCTTGGTCAGTTGACAGGAACAGTACTTCTCCTGAAATTCAATTGTACATAGTGTAACGTTAGTGTGTATGTGGGATGGGCGGAGCAGATGGGAGAAGAGAAATGGGGTTTAACGTCCACTCGACACAAACTAGGTCATTTCGGGACTAACATATGGTTTAATTTTATTTCAATAATTCGCTTGCGTGTAGGGGTCTTTAGCAGTGGGAGGAAACCGGAGTGCCCGGAGGAAACCCACGAGGTTGAGAAGGCGCCCCTATCTCCATGCCACATACGCTCTAGTCCACTAAGCCATCCCAACCCCCCCCCCCCTGCGGAGCAGGTGAAGCGAGATTCTAAGGTGTATATGGGATGGGATGGGGCGGGCCCTGTGAAGCGAGATGGTAAGGTATATATGGGATGGAGCGGGGGGCAGGTGAAGCGAAATGCTAAGGTGTATGTTGGTCGAGGCAGGTGAAGCGAGAGACTAAGGTTTATATGGGATAGGGTGGGTGTAACACTATTGTAGTGATAACAGAATCAGTTTCGTAAATATGTGGTGTATTTACAACGGGAACAGAATATCAAATAGATACATAAATACAACAATACTACACTACACTACATCGGGAACTATAGATACCATAGGGACACATCTAACAGTATTTATTCCACCATTCTGCCCCACTCGGCAAACCTCGGAAGATTTCGGACAATCTAACCTCGGCTGTATGATGAATTCCGCCATATTGGAACTACTTTAAAGGTCCCGGATGAAACATGGCTGCGCCCATTCCGAACACAAGTTGGCGACCTATTTGGCTAGCGACCTATTCGACCGATCCAGCTGTAAGATAATGACGAAATTACACTTCTATTCTGAGCTAAAGGAATGGATAAAAAATAATATATTCTACTTTCATTTGATAGCAATAACGTTGGATTTTATTGGTTGATAAATAGATGAGTTAAGGCGACTGTTGTCTTTATTCTAAATAGGTTTCCAACGAACAGGTTGCAGCTCGATCGGTCGAATAGGTCGCTAGCCGAATAGGTTCCCAATTTGTGTAATAGCGTCAAGTTTTCCTGTTAAAGTAAACCGGTAGCCGCATCGCAAATGTATGGGCGTAGGTACATATCACTTACTGTCATACAGCCGAGGCTAGATGTAGTTTACGGAATCTGCCGAGATTTGCCGAGTGCATTCTGCCCCGCCGTCAATGCAGCGGCTAGAAAATGACGGATCCATACGCCGGTCTCTCTCTGCTCTGTATTTAGTTGTCTCGGGTTGTCTGCTAACTGTCAGTAAACTCCTGCCTATAAAGCCTCCAACATTTAGGGAAGATGGACAGGAGTGATTATCATATATGATATTGTTGATTTATAAGATTATGGTATCTGTAACTCCATTGCATATTTCCTTTGAAGTCACGAAGTTCCGCCGTGTGTTACACACAGATCATGTAGCTTGTAAAGAACATATTGGATAATTAAGATGCCTAAAAGAAGGTTACATAGAGTGGGAACGTCAAATATAATATATTATCAAACTTAGAAGAGGTCATAAAGTTATTTGTACCTAAATGGTTGTGACGAAAGATGCTAAGGTTTATGTTAGATGGGACAAGGCAGGTGAAACGAGATGCTAAGGTGTATTTGCGATGGGGCAAGGCAGGTGAAGCAAAATGCTAAGGTGTACGTGGGATAGGGCAGACCAGGTGAAGCCAAATGCTAAGGTTTATGTTGGATGAGGAGGGGTGGATATTAAGGTTTATATTGGATGGTGTAAGGCCGAGTCAATAGGTAGCAGGTCGTTTAATTCAAATATGATTGGATATATCTATAAACACAGAATGCTCCAATATTATGACACAGTTCGTTATACAGGTTGATACACAGGTTGTTGGAATAGAATTCGCAGGACTTTGAAATGGTATAAACTCATTGGGCTCACAAAAAGCCAATCCCCTGCGTATTCCATATAAAAGAGGGGCTTTATTATATCAATAATTCCATCTGGTGAGTAATGAACAGTTTAATTCGTAGTTCGCAATTCGCTAATATGAAACATATTGTTATTCAAGCAGAAAGACATCTTGTTAGAATCTAGTTCCCCAATACATTGACGTGTCATACCTAATTGGACTCAAAACCGCTTAAATAATAAATAATAATAATAATAATCGTTTTCTATAGCGATGAACATTCAGTATATCTGGTGAATATCGAACGACAATCTAGTTCGTTATTCGCAAATATGAATCCGCTTGTTTTCAAACAGAACGATACATTGTTAGAACCGATTTCCCCAAAACTTTTGAAGTGTTATACCCAAATTCGGGCCATAAAAAGCCCACTTCGGCGTATTCCCTATAAAATAATACTTATTCCATATCTGGCGAATTATCAGCTAATACGAAACCATTGTTACTCGGGTAACATGTTAGAATATGTTTCCTCAGGACTTGGGAGTAGTATAAACCTAGTATAATCCAAAAAGACTATTTCTCGTCGCTGGAATGTCCACGGTAATCCTGATCCATATCGCGTCCATCACAAATTTCTTGTTTCTAATTGTGTCACGGCTAAATATGTACTCCGGTTGATTTTCGGCGTCGACTGGGCTAAATGAAGACGGGTGGACAGAGCGGGAGACAGGCCAATCACTTTCTTGCACTATTTGACTTGCAACATCAAACGGATTTCCAATCGAATATAACAATATATAAACGTATTTGAATTTAAAAAATCGTTTAAATCAAACTCTTGAAATCAACGCCCCCAAATGAAACATTAATGCCGTGTATCTTTCAAAATCGAAATGAAATGGGGCTAATTTGATATTATTTACTGCTCTGCTCCGACTCGGTCTAACGGAAACAAGCATGCACCAGGCACTATGCGAAAGTAGCAGAATTACTGACTTTTGTTACATCGAATTCATACTGCCAGCCGATAGTTTACATGCCTGTCTATGTGACCAAAAATGAAATGGAGTTTAAAGTCCTACCCCGACTGGGCTAATTAAAACGGACATACGCTATACAGTATACATTGAGGGAAATATTGTCCCGGTAGCGGTACTATGGCCTACTACAGAATCGAATTTCAATTTCTGTTACGTGCAAGCCAATGTATATAGACAACCTTGATATCTGTGTTGATTAATATATATTTGGTCACTTCGTTAGGATTTCAAGATGTGGCAACCAAACACTGATCGATTGTACTATCTGTTCCCCATTGGCGGGACTACTTAGCCCACGGCTAATTTTTAATGTTATTAGTGAATTGCTTGGCAAAAACATAAATGCAAACGAACACTTGAAGAAACGTCAAGTGACAAACATGGGTTATACTGACTGTTTGGCAACCAAACATATGTCAATAAACATAAGGCTTAATTCTTGAAGATGTGGCAACCAAACACTTATGTTTATTATCTGTTTTGAGGATCCATATTCCCCCGTGGCTCGCGGATAATTTTAATGTTATTTTAAATTGCTTGGCAAAAACATAAATGCAATCAATGTAAGTGATTGATACATTATTCGCAGTACATAAATATAATATAACGTTTGCTTACCTGTTACTAACATTGCTTTAAAAATGCAAAAAATCAGAAAACGTCTAAACCACTTCATCTCTGGACATCAAATGACAACCAGTGATATGTTTATTATTAATTTCAAACAAATATTAATAAACGTATGATATGGATAATATTAAATGAAAAACGATTTTAATAACCATTTCTCTCATTACTATTTAATACTGAATTCACATAGGTTTCTGTTTTAAGATATTTGATCCAATATGATTAAAATACAGATCTATATTTCGTTTCGTTTTTTTTAAACTTTCGATGGCCTACAAAACATGAAGATCTGACAAGGTGTAGCGATTTGTCGCGTCGGAGGTCATACGAGCGACTTTTGACCCTATGAAGTTAAACATTTGATTAATCAATCAGCGTTGATGTTTCTAGTGGATTATCCACAGCTCCACGAAAGACAAGTCTAAACCTTGCCGTAACAGACCGTTTCATTGGTTAATCGCTCACACCAACCAAAACACGTCAATGATAACAACTCTTCCAGATCCCAGTGTAGTAAAGACAAGAAAAACGCAATGTTGAACTATAATAAACGAAACGAAAGACAAAGTGTCAAAATTCTTCAAGGCATTTTCCTGTATAAAAAATAGCTAAAGGATTGTACTTTAGAATTAATAATTGAACTTCTATAAAATTTGGTTTCAAAATACGTCAATTACATTGAATAATGAAATTGATCATTGTCAGTGAAATTTAATTTTTGGCGGCTCACTGAGTGAGGCCACATGAACATCCACGAAGGTTATACCGTCCATCAGATCAACCCCAAATTCATTAAAGAGAGTGATGTTAGTTTTTTTTAACCTTTTGCGTCTTTCTCTCGAAATTCTGAAAAATTTTGTTATTTTTTTAATGCGCCATCTACTCTTTTGCGGATGGAGTACTCTGACTTTTGTAACATATTTTAGTTATTAGAGAGTCAGCTTCGTAATTATATGGTTTATTTACATCGGGAACAGAATATTAACAAATACACAAATAGGCCTACATCTACACTACAGGAACTAGTCTATATATACTGTAACATATCTAACTACATTGTAACATCCATTCTACACCGCTGCCAACGCAGCGGCTGGACTCAGGCCAGTCCACACGCCGGTCTCTGCCGCCTGCTCTCTCTCCCTCTCTCTCTGGTTGTCTGTCTTTCACTAATCTACTGTGAGTATACACTACTGTATATAAAGCCTCCAACACTTCGGGAAGGTGGACAGGAGGGATCATCAAATAAGGAAGTTCTATGGCGTTTGTACATATCGTATGTAGCTAGTAAATAACATATGGAATAAATTATGTAGTTAACAAGATCGTGCCTTAAATAAGTTTAGACAGTAAAAGAAACGTCCACTATAATAAATATCAAAACTAACAGAGGTCATACAGTTCTTTGCACCTAAATGAATGTTCAGATAACTTTGTTACATTTCCTTTCTCACCCACAGTTTATTTACGAAAGTAAATAAATAACACCATTCACACAGTTGGGACACTGGGTTCATCTCCATAAATTGATCACACGCGAAATAAGAACGACACACACGACATAATAATAATGTACACAATATAAACGTCGATCGTAAACATAATAAAAAGGGAATTCATATACTTGAAATATAATGTTAATAAAAAATAGCAAACGTTTTATAAAATAGAAAATGTACATATATAGAAAAAAATTAATATAGGATTTTGTCATTTTGTTTTTTACTTGAGATAAATGGTGAATGAATGATTTGAACACATTTTACCAATCTTAAATAAGATATTTTTCAAAGAACTTATCGAAATTAACAACGGTTTATCTCTCTATTCCTTAAACAAAACAAAACACCACATACGCTTCTAACCCAAGCGCGACCCTTCTTCCTTGAGGGTATACAAAACCGATTCCTTCTAATAGGAATACACAAATCTCTCGAATTTACGAGGTAAAAACTCTTGAAAAAACTCTCCCGTTACGTCGGGGTATATAAAAACACACAAAAAAATTAACAGGAGATAAAACCGTGAATATTATGTGAATGTTTGTGAGTTAATATCTTCACCGCAAATATGGCGATGGACGATGAAAAATCTATTCAACCGTCTATTCAAGAATTTCCTAATTAGGAACTTAACTCAATTCCAGTCAAACAATCACAAAATATTTTACTTCTTACTACAAACTTCTTAATACTTTATTACTATTCACTTTAACAGCCAAAATATGTGTTCAAAAACAAACAAGGACAATTTACATTCTTTTAAAAACAAAATGACTCACCGTAAAACAACAATCACACACATTTTTCTCGCTGTTCCGTCGCCATTAATCGGAACGTCTTTCGTGGCTTTTTGTTCGTCATTTCCCCGTGTTTGGTGATTTGCTCCATTTCCATCCGTGAATTAAGAATTTTTTATATCAACGAAACCGCGCCTGCCACTCACGGTTTCACAGATAAACGTATCAGTCCTGGATTTTTATTTAAACTTTTTTTTTCACAAACGCAACGGGCGGCTAGCGGTGAAACTTCATTTGTCTGCCACGCGGGATTTTCTTCGGGTTGACGGGAACACACCCAAGGGTCTCGTTGGTCGATGACACCAAATCTAATCACTGTAACAGTATTTTAGTTATTAGAGAGTCAGCTTCGTAATTATATGGTTTATTTACATCGGGAACAGAATATTAACAAATACACAAATAGGCCTACATCTACACTACAGGAACTAGTCTATATATACTGTAACATATCTAACTACATTGTAACATCCATTCTACACCGCTGCCAACGCAGCGGCTGGACTCAGGCCAGTCCACACGCCGGTCTCTGCCGCCTGCTCTCTCTCCCTCTCTCTCTGGTTGTCTGTCTTTCACTAATCTACTGTGAGTATACACTACTGTATATAAAGCCTCCAACACTTCGGGAAGGTGGACAGGAGGGATCATCAAATAAGGAAGTTCTATGGCGTTTGTACATATCGTATGTAGCTAGTAAATAACATATGGAATAAATTATGTAGTTAACAAGATCGTGCCTTAAATAAGTTTAGACAGTAAAAGAAACGTCCACTATAATAAATATCAAAACTAACAGAGGTCATACAGTTCTTTGCACCTAAATGAATGTTCAGATAACTTTGTTACACTTTGCTCCCTTTACCACTCTAAACGGTTATATACAGGTAGGGTTGATATATAAAAACAAACGGAAATCCATGAATCATTTTGGAATTTTGCTATTTCTGAGAAATAGGCAATTTTGTGGGAGTCACTTTTCAAAAGATTAAACTATTGTTCTACTTTCCGGAATTCAGCTCAATTTGATGTCTACTGCGACTGTTCATTATTGTCACCTCTTTGACACTAGAAATGACGTCATTGTGGCAAAACTTATACTTTTAACCGTTATTAAGGAAACCCTGATTTCAAATGTACCTTTTTCTTTACTTATTCAAATTCTAAATCTTTAATTTAAACACAAATAAATGAGAAGATAAAGTACATTTTACATTAGTTTGCCCAACACATTTATCTATGTTGATAGTGAAAAAAAGCTCTATATTTTCAACCCTTTCATAGATGGCTATTTCGCATCCATACACGTGATTCATGCTCAAATAGGAATATGTTAAGTTACGTCAGTTAAAGGACAATAGAGACTTTTGGCAAGCGTAAATTTCTGGTCCGTATCGCGTATCCGTATAGATTTTGTATGTGACGTCAACAATGTTTGTGTACTTCTCATACGTGATACTGCACACGAATACGGCAGCACGTATAGAACAGCTTTCATACGGAAAAGGTCCGTATAAAATCGTCGTCTTTTAACCGTACTTTTTGCTGCTTTTAGACGTTAAAATGTTGTGTCATAGTGTTTTTATGAATCTATGTGTACCCTTGAACACGAAGATGTATATTTGATGCGATTTTAACCATGATAAAGACAGGAATTTAATGATTGCTTTTGATTAGATTTTCGCAGAATTTTCACATTTTCCCGTCTGACTGTCTGTCAATCTGCCTGCTGGTTGATCTACGTGCTAAATTTAGGGAGGTGATTCGACACTAAATTTCTTTTTAAATTTTAAATAGCTCAGCCACTGTCGAGCGACTCTATTCCACTCAGGAATTTGTAGGCTAGGCACTTGACTAGTACTGGTGTTGGTATTGGTAGGTAACTGCCACCATGCTGTATTACATGTAGAACTGAGCTCAGCTCAGCTACCCATACGTACACGGCGCGAAAGTCTGTCAAAACTTTAAAACTACATTGACGCAACGTATCACGTGGCGATACGGATACGAGATACGGATGCGGAAAATTCCACTTGCCAAAAGTCTCTAATATTGGTGTCAGTCGCTATTAAGTTACGTCAGTTAAAGGGTAAGATGCTGTAATTTACAATGGATGTTTAAAACTTTTTGAATCTGGTATGAATCATCCGGGTTATGGGAGGAAAAACTTTATCGATATTCAGTGTTGCGCGACCTTTGATTTCAGAGTTTAGGGGATTAATTCTGAATATATATTTAAGATTTATGGAAACCTTGTTGAAAATCGTTAGTCTTCCCCTTTAAGCCAGGTATCAGTCTAGTGCATAGCATTTTTTTTTCTTCTGGCAGTCTACTTCCTACTTCTAGAGGTCGCACTTCTATGTTGTAATCAGACCTCGTCCAGGTACGTCACTGTGTCTAACTGAATAGTTACTTGTGTTAAATAGCCCGGGTGGGTGTGGTGGCGCGCTTGTAAGTAGCATGGAGTGGATTTTCTATGACTCCTTCAGTTGCCCCTACTGCTAAAAATCACCTTGCACAAGCGAATTATTGAAATGAAATTAAACGATATGTAAGTCTCGAAATAACATAGTTTGCATCGAGTGTACGTTAAACCTCAGCTCCCTCTCTGGACAGGGCCCTTAACCGAATCGATTTGCTTCATACACTTATTGATTTTTTGGAATTACATGGAGTTTATTAATTGAACACAACATGTTTCCAACCCATGTAGTTGGATTCTGTTTACGTTCACAGTGAATCATGCTAGTGAATATTTCTATACACAATTTTAATTATTATTTCAGAATTTCATTTTTTAAATGTCGCTCTCTATCTATATCTCTTTTAAATATTTCAGAATTTGATGTTTAAAGGAGCTAAATCGCCAATGCACAAGTGCGTTGCAACGCATATAATACTGTAATATGAATGTATATAAACTGATTTACATTCAGTGATTTCCGTTTTTACTCTAATTTCAAATCGGTTATGTTCCGCGAAATACGTCATCGGTCTCGATCGAATGCAAATTTCTAGGGTCTGGTTATTCCAGTCTACATACGCCGTTTGATTTGCTCCAATGTTTCTAGCATCGTTCCTCGAATCTCTTGTTAGAACTGGGGCTGAAACGCATTATGGTACACGATTCGTGTACCAATGGTAAAATGTTTATTTTATCTTAAATATTGGATATCAGAAGCCCATCTTTTCCCGGTAAGATCACAGCATCAATGTTGATTTAAATTGACAAATAATTCGTGTTTTCAACGTTGAAGATTTTGGATGATATTGAGTTAGAGACTTAGCTACTTTAAATCTCTCTCTCACTCGGTCTCTTAAATATTTCAAAATCTCTCTCTGGAAATGATTATCTATCTTTTTGTTCAACTCATTCCATTAGTCAGCCATATATTTACGCAAAACTTGCGCCTCGTATATTGTTTTCAAGTACATTATTTTGTAAACATCAAATGTTTGTTTTAACAGCTGCAATGAAATATATTATACTTCCGTGTTTTGAAATCGATTATAATTGTATAAGGAAGTCCCAACAAGGAAGTAAATATTTATATATTATCAGAAAATATATACGTATGTATATAAAATGGAAACAAAATTTATGAGAACAGGAATAAAGTATTAAGATATTTCTACGCGTCTTAAATTTGGAAATTTATTACTGCTCATGGTGGACATCTGAACAAATGAACCCTCTTCCTTTGAATATTATGATAACCTCCTGTCCTGATCTATGACTGTTCCTGTTATACATTTAAATGGGGTATACTATATACCGGAAACATCGGAAAACTATCGGAAAACACCGTGTTATACTGAATACCGGAAAACACAGGAAAAACACTAAATACAGAAAAACACACTAAATACCGGAAAATACCCTAATTAGGCAATTCGGAGCATGGTCCTCCGGAAAACATAAAACAAAACTAAACCTTATCCTAACCCACAACGGAAAAACGTAACCCTATCCCTACCCCCCCCCCCCCCCACACACACACACACACACACAGAGGATCAGACTCCGGGTTAACTATTAATTGTGTTTTCCGGTATTAATTGTGTTTTCCGGTATTCAGTATAACATGGTGTTTTCTGGTAGTTTTCCGGTTGGTTTTAATCGGTATATAGTATTGCCGATTTAAATTGACGGATTTTTCTAAGAATTTCCGAGATATGTGCTAGGATTCGGGCGAGGTATTCTCACTGTCAAAGTCATTCTGTCAACGACCTTTTGACACAGAAAATCAACAACGGCAAGCACACGATGTAGTCTATTGTTGACGTCCGTAAGTGGAAGATTGTCAAACCATATGTTAGTCCCGAAATGACCTAGTTGTGTCGAGTGGACGTTAAACCCCATTTCTCTCTCTCTCTCCCCTTCAAATTTTTATAATGTTCATATCAAATTCATATTGAAATTGCCTTTCACTTTCAAGTTGGTACCGTTCGCCGTGGATGGCCAAGTGTAGGTTCGTTCATCGGCACCGCCAGAAGCCTTTGCCCCCCTAACAATGTTGGGCTAGCTACGGGCCTGAAGAGATGTCGCCTAATAGGTCTCTTATAGAAATTCAACATTCCCCATTTCAATAACTTACTATCGTTTAGTTGTAGTCAGTTGTCAAAGTCCAGTTCAGAAATACAGACAGTGAACATAGCGATTATAAAACTGTCTTGGTTGGAGGACAACATACTGTTCACTATATTCATTTATGTAACAAAGTTATCTCTAGTGCATAAACACCCGGGTGTTGCTACACCTTTTCTCTGTGTATATTCACACAAAATATTCCTTATTTTTATTTAAACTATTCACATTACGTCATTATTGACGGAGGTATTTTCAAATGGCTGGGAACACATAAACAACGGCTGTTGCCATTTCACTGCCTTTAAAAGTCGACACACTCATAATGTGCATCATCGTCGGTTAACTCCACCAGAACTTGTTTTCTAAAGCGATTATCTTCAGATTAAGTAATCAATATGCGTTGTTTGTTAGTTGTTGTCCTTGTTGCTGCCTTTGTTGCAACCGTTTCTACTGGACACCCATACAAAAGAAGTTCTTGGAAGAGAAGACCAGCTTTAAACCTTGCAAGGATCAACTGTGACAGGATTAAAATAGCGGAACTATGCCACTGTTGTAAAAGTAAATCTTCTAATACAACATGCCCAGGGAAATAACACCTCTGTTTTTATTACGCCTAATAATAATGTTATTAATGAAGAGCTTATTTAAAGGAGCTAAATCGCTAACATTTGGGTCCTAGAAATTGACACAACTGGGTAGCAACGCAAATAATACTGTAATATGAATGTATATAACCTGATTTACATTCAATGGCTTCAGTTTTTACTCTAATTTCAAATCAGTTACGCTCGGCGAAATAAGCCAGCAATCTCAATCGAAGGTAAATTTATAATGCGTCTGGTTATTCCAGCCTACATACGCCGTTTGATTTGGTGCAGTGTTTCTAGTCTCGTTCCTCGAGTCTCTTCTACAACTGGGCCTGAAATGCATCAATATTGGATATCAGAAGCCCATCTTTTTCCGGTAAGATCACAGCATCAATGTTGATTTAAATTGACAAATAATTCGTGTTTACAATGTTGAAGATTTTCGATGATATTGAGTTAGAGACTTAGCTCCTTTAAGATCCAATTGATACAATGTATGTCTCCTAATATTAAAGATATTAAGGCAGTGGGTTATGGATGTATTGGGCGGTTGTTTAAAAACAGGTTTCGATTTGACGATATTATTTAACTGAGGAGGTTTATCGGATTTCACCCATTGTCGATATGTTTTCTGTTCATTTTTTTTACAAGTAGGATTTTTGTCAATTATGGGTGGAAAGGGTTATTTATTAATGAAATTATGCAAAATAATTATGTTAAATCCCGATTATCCGGTCACCCAACGAAAAAATTGACCCGAAATCTTAAAAGGGTGATGTGTCCAGATAAGCAGTTTTGACTTTCACGTCCAAACGACTCATTATTTGAAATGAAATTTTGAGACAATGTATATGCACCGGTCTTCGATATTTTGGCGTTTAAATTTGATACGTACTCAGATTTTTATTTTTGAGCTGTAATTTTGAGGAAATATAAATACATCATTCCTCTATATTTTGGCGTTTAAATTTGATACGTACACAGACTTTTATTTTTGAGACCCTGGTCAAATCGAGATAGTACCTTTAATGTTCTGTCATTGGACATATTTATCTAGGATTCCCCTCTACACAAGGCATGTTATAGATAGAAATGTTTTGGATAGTTATAATGGAATACTGTCATTCTCATTGCGAAGTGTGTGTGTGTATGGGGGGGGGGGGGGGTGTCTCCGAATGGTTTTAACGTGCGCGCGCTGTATCATGTAATTAAGTCAACTGGCGTGGTTTCGAATCCCCGGTTGTACGTGTTTTTTTTTCGGGGTACTCTGGTTTCCTCCCACTGCTAAAGACCCCTACGCGCAAGCCAATTATTGAAATAAAATCAAAAACCTTATGTTAGTCCCGAAATGACCTAGTTTGTGTCGAGTGGACGTTAAACCCCATAGCGAGGTGTTCTTTTACTTATTTTTATCAGTGTCGTATACTCCGGGTTAAACCGCAATAAATTGTCGTGCCCAAATATTATTCAAACCTGTTTTAACTATTTTTTTATGATAATTTTGTTTAGATCCTTGTGATGATGTTGAATGTCTCAACAATGGAGTATGCGTTAATGGTATTTGTAATTGTCCCAGTGGCTTCTCAGGAGCAGATTGTGGTGGTAAGAATTAATAGAAACATTGTGTCCCCCCCCCCACAAAAAGAAAGTATTCACATGGTACGTGGATGCACGTAAATGTTATTTAACAACCCTTTAAGAATTTACTGTACTAGAGATGTAGACTACTGAATACTGTATGAAGATTATCGTGATAGAATGTTTAGATTTGATGTTGATGTTCATTAAGTGAAGGCGCCTTCTCAACCTCGTGGGTTTCCTCCGGGCACTCCGGTTTCCTCCCACTGCTAAAGACCCTTACGCGCAAGCGAATTATTGAAATTAAATCAAAACCATATGTTAGTCCCAAAATGACCTAGTTTGTGTCGAGTGGACGTTAACCCCCCCCCCTCTCTCTCTCTCGCTCTCTCTATCTCTCTGTCTCTCTCTCTCGTTATGTGAATATTTTGATTGAAGTCAATGATTAACATTTCCTGTTCAAGTAAGTAGAGTCAAGCAATTTCTTTATCTTTGATTCTTTCTGATAGAGAGTGGGGAAACCTATTGTATAGTTGATAATCACTTTTATTTCTCGATATTTTTGAAAAAGATAAACGTACAATTAACTAATATGTGTCAACTATTTAATTTCGGCTGGGGAGATCAATCTCACTGTTGACTTGTTTTAAACATACATTATGGGAGAGCAAAAACAGACTTTTGTCGGTCTTCCTTTGGGCCTCAGAAGTCATAGAAATTATAAATTAGATCTTTATTTAAACAACAAGCCTAAAATGAACTCTGTAGACCCACGGATGGCTTGGATTGGGCTCGGATTAAAACAGGATTTCGTTGACTGATTTAATCACTATGGCGTCGTGGGCGGGGCTTCTCCGTGACGTTGACGTCACCATACTTCCGGACTGTTTTCTATTCGTCTGCTTAGGGAGTCCATTAGGCGTGCTTAGGCCTACCTGAAGTACAAAAGAGTAGCTACACGCAGGCAACGCAAGAAGTCGGCTATTTATTATAATTTATTTACAATACTGCCTCGTTGATTTGGACCATTCCTTTCAAACTTTAATATCCTATCGCAGACTTTCTCTTCTTATCTATATATTAAAAGTCTTAATTCTAATTTATAGTAAAAAATAAATGTATACGAATTGAATTGCAGTCCTGTCTCAAACCGAATACGCTATCGGTACTAGTCATTGTAAACATTACTTGATAATCGAGACTATAGAGGTGGAGTTAACGCCTGTCAAGCAACAATCGGCCATAATGGGAAAAGGGTGTCGATGAATTTAACTACCATTTCTAGTAAAAAATTATAGTGGTAACAACTTTGTTCAGGATAAAGTAATTTGACTGAAATTTTCAATATATTCTTGTTTCAGCATCTATTTTTGAACTGTTATAGCAAGAATGGCTAACTCCTTGTAAAAATCTCCCATAATGTATCTTTAATATAATTTTTGTCGATCTGTGTGCTGCTGATCCTTGCCCGGATCCAGGATTTTGTGGAGGGAGGGGCCATACATTAGAGCAAAGGGTAATAATCAGGTTTGGTGTAGTCCCCAGCGGAGATAATGCAAAAATCATGTTTAGATCGTCTATTAAAGAGCAGATATGTGAACTACAACAGTAACAAAGCAAGCGACGGGCACGGCCCCCTGGACCTCCCCCTGGATCCGCGCCTGATATTTAAAATACTTTTTTAATATACAAAACAATGAATTCCAAATACGTCTACAATATAGCCCTTGAATGCTTGTAAGTGGCTTTATCTGGAATGCTATGCAAAAAACTAATTCTGCTAATCTATTAAAATAGATTTGCGTCAACTATTTATATTAGACTGAGCATGTGACATCCCCTCAATATGGCTCGTCTAATATAAAAATAGAAATAAAACGTACCGAAATGAAATGTGGTTGAATGTCCTACTGTTCTGCTCCGAATTGGGCTAATAAAGACAGGCATACGTCATACAGTGTGCTATGAAGGATCTTTTACGTGCACGCCAGTGTGACCTTGGTATTTCGTCCTAACCGAGCAAGGGGAAACCAAGCAGGAAAAACTTGGATGAGTTTTATCCGCCCACACCAGGGGCCTATTTCACGAAATTTTAACTAAGATAAGATCCCAATTTTAGTAATTTGATTGGATAATATTAGATTGATTTTAGTGCTTAGCCAATCAAAATTGAAGTATCTACTAAAATTGGATTTTATCTTAAGTTAAAATTTCGTGAAACAGGTCCCAGGAGTTTAGTAGTAGATTAGTTCTATGTGCATTTGATTTAATTCTAGTTGATCTGTGTGCTGCTAAACCTTGTCAAAATAATGGAACTTGTGTACCGGAGACTGGGGGAGTGTCCTGTAAATGTGCCGACGGATTTTCCGGTGACAACTGTGAGAGTAAGATAATTTTCATACACTACTACATTATCGAATCTATTTTACTACGATTATGCCAGAAATATAGGTTTGATTAGATAATCCGCGTTGCCTTGTAGTATACCACTAGTCAGACGTTTTTGATTTGGTGGGACGTGAACCTAAATCCACTAAATATCTTTCTGAGATTGTGAATATAGTCTACATATAAAACTAAACACACGGTGTATTTATGGTATTGGTAATGGTCTCTGTGGCCTCTCGGGAGAAGATTGTGGTAATTAAGTCAGAGTGATGAAACTTGCTGTATAGTTTCAATGCATCAATACCTTGACTGAGTTTGATAATGAACATTTTTGGTTTATGGTAAGCGTAACGATAAGCAGTTTCATTGATTGAGGTTGGGATTAACGTCCTACTGTTGTGGTCCAGCTGGGCTAATGAAGACGAGCATACGCCATACAGTGTACCATGAGAGAGAAATTTTGTCCCTACAGCGGCGCAACGACCTACTCGAATTCCAATTGTCAATTGGTCTTTTACGTATACGCCAATGTGACCTCGGTGCTTCGTCCTAAAGGAACGAATAGACGACTGTCTGGGTCAGGCCTTTCGCCCCACACCACTGCCAAGGGAAAGAGAGAGAGAAATGGGGTTTAACGTCCATTCGACACAAACTAGGTCACTTAGGGACTAACATATGGTTTTTAATTTTATTTCAATAATTCGCTTTCGTGTAGGGGTCTTTAGCAGTGGGAGGAAACCCACGAGGTTGAGAAGGCGC
The DNA here is from genome assembly GCA_948474765.1 of Patella depressa. NCBI lineage: Eukaryota > Metazoa > Mollusca > Gastropoda > Patellidae > Patella > Patella depressa. The sequence continues at coordinate 6,646,404 of OX419715.1, read as the reverse complement.
CCTTATCTCCATGCCACATACGCTCAGAGCCGCAAGCCAGAGGTGACCGGCCAGCTAGAGGGCTAAGCGCGGCACTCTAGACCACTAGGCCATCCCAACCCACCACCCCACTGCCAAGGTGAAACCAAGGTATTGATTAAGTTTGAAAATGGACATTTTCTGCTCAGGGTATGTATAGGGATAAGCAGTCAGGGGCACCATAACTCTCCATCTAATTGAGCTAGAATGTTCAGACTGAATGTTGGTGATAATAAGGTCGATGCCATGATAAGCAATTTGATTGTTTGATGTTTTGAAACATGATACCTTTAGTTCTAATTACGTGTGAGTGGTGTAATTTCATCACATCAATACCGCGACTAAGCTCGATAATGAATTTTTCTGCTGTGGGTAAGCATAACGGTAAGCTATTTAGTTGGTCGATAATTTGAAACACAATAACTCTCCTTCTAATTGAGGTACAATGTTCAAACTTGGTGTAGGCGTTCATAAGGTGAAAGACCACGATGATGAATATTGTCTGCTTATGGTAAGCAGAGATAAGGAATATGATTGATTAATGGTTTTAGGTTCGATACCTTTTGTTTTTATTAGATGAAAGCTATGAAACTCCGAGTATAGGTTACCTTGACTGAGTTCAATGTTATTTATCTGCATAATCTAACGTCCTACTGTTTTGGTCAGTCTGGGCTAATGAAGACGAACATACGCCATACAGTGTGCTATGAGGGAACTTTAGTCTGGACAGCTGCGCCTACTCTTACATCAAATTCCAGCTACCAAGGGATCTTTGACGTGCACGCCAATTGAACCTTGGTGTTTCGTCCTAAACGAACAAATACACAGCTGTTCTGGTCAGCCCCCCCCCCCCGTCCTACACCACTGACAAGGTGAAGCCACGCCAGAAAATCTGGATGAATTTTCTTGCCCAACACCAATAGCGAACCCGCGACCTGCAGACTAGCAAGCCAGGGTCATACTATTTAGCCAGCGTAGCTCCCTAAAGCATACCATTATTTTCTTGTAGATTAGTTCTATGTGCATTTGATTTAATTCTAGTTGATCTGTGTGCTGCTAAACCTTGTCAAAATGGTGGAACTTGTGTACCAGAGACTGGTGCAGTGTCCTGTAAATGTGCCGACGGATTTTCCGGTGACAACTGTGAGAGTAAGATAATTTTCATACACTACTACATTATCGAATCTATTTTACTATGATTATTTATGCCAGAAATTTATTTATGTGAGTGTCCTACATGCACCTGAAGTCGCTAGATACCTTTGCAGGATTGGGAATATTAATAAAATTCACATCTAAACACACGACAATCCTTCAAAACAAGAATTTATTTTTTAGTAATTTTATTTTTTGTATACCGTAAATTGTAAATTACACAAGGCAATCCTTTGACATTTTGTCTACTTTAATCGTTATTTTTTATTTATAGAAGATGTTTGTGAGCCGAACCCCTGTCAGAATTGTGGAACTTGTTCACGTATCGAAGGAGGATTCAATTGTACCTGCTTGGATAGAACAAATGGAACAACGTGTGAAGGTGAGCATATCAGTTTATACAACACTATATGAAACTAGTTACACGCATGAGTTAAAGCGAGAATTTCATATTTTCAAAGGAAGTCAAAATTTTGTCTATGTCTTTTGCTCAATAGGTTGTCAACGCACTATTATACGATCATGGGCATTATTTTCCACACTTAAAAATCATTCACACAGGAAATGATAACACACTTACCTCCCTTGTTTTGCTATTGCCTTCATGCAATAGCTGTCTTCAAATGTTTGAATTTGAAGTTGAAAATGACATTTTTGCCAATTTCTCAACTGGCAATGGTGAATTAATAGGACTGTTTATAGATACCATCTATTTTAAGGCTTTATTTTAAAGTTCCAATTTCACTTTTTCTAAGAAAGTCAAAATATAATTATTTCTATGTTTTTTGCTCAAAAGGTTGTCAACACGATCATGGACAAAATTTTTGGGGGGTTAGAAAGGGTGACACTGGTTGATTGAGGAAATAGTTACTCAATTACCTCCCTTGTTTTCCTATTCTTCTCCATGGACGGCCGTCTTCAAACGCTTGAATTTGAAGTTGAAAATGATATTTTTGCCAATTTCTCAACTGGCAATAGTGAATTATAGGATTAATAGGATTATTCTTTAACAAGGTAGGACTTTTTATAGGTTCAATCTATTTTGGGGCTTTATTTCAATAAATTTTAAAAATATAACTTAAAAAAATGCTATTGGAACTTTAAATACATTTTAAAAATATAACTTACAAATATGACATTGCAGCTTTAATGGTTTTGAAATATTATGAGTTACATGATTCTCTATGTTCAAAATATAGCCTAAACCCATTTGAAATAATTCATTCTTTACATTTATAATCCATTTACTTTTATTCGCTTCCTGGTCCTGTAAACAACATTTTAAAATCTTATTATCAGTATTTCGTAGTTTTGTCCAATATTTAAAAATTCTAAAAATAAAACTTAAAAAATGAATTGTAGCTTTAATATTTATTAAAATCACTCCTTCTGTATAAGTACTTTATCATGGTATAACGCATGTTGATTCGAGCCATTCCTTGGGTACTGCCTTCATTCACCCAGTCAGTACAGAAAAATAGGGCATTGGTCCCCATTTCACCCAATTTACACTTCAGTACAAATAATTCCTTAATTTAATATTTCACTGATTATTATGTCATGAATGGATCGTGTGAAACGTAACACCGTAATCTTTTTGTTCTGTTATTCTAGATATAGACAATGTTATAACATCACCTAACTACCCGAATAATTACCCAAAGACAACTCGTGGTTTGATTGCTATTCCGCCATGTCCTACTAAAAAGATCCTTGTTGTATTTGATGATGATTTTGTGATACAGAAACAAAATGAACAACGATGTGATCCAGACACAAGTGTCGATGATGATGATGAGTCATGTGCCGATTTCGCGTTTCTTGAGAATACCGGTAACAACTTCGAGTGAGTTGTCTATTGTTTTGATTCGCGTGTGAGTTGTCTATTGTTTTGATTCTCCTGCTTCGCGTGTGAGTTGTCTATTGTTATGATTCCTCTGCTTTGCGTGTGAGTTGTCTATTGTTATGATTCTCCTACTTCGCGTGTGAGTTGTATATTGTTATGATTCTCCTGCTTCGCGTGTGAGTTGTCTATTGTTATGATTCCTCTGCTCTGCGTGTGAGTTGTCTATTGTTATGATTCTCCTACTTCGCGTGTGAGTTGTCTATTGTTATGATTCCTCTGCTTTTCGTGTGAGTTGCCTATTGTTATGATTCCTCTGCTTCGCGAGTGGGTTTTCTCCAGATCCTCCAGTTTCCCCCATTGCTAAAGACCCCCCTCTCTCTCTCTCTCCCTCGCTCTCTCTCTGTCTCTCTCTCTTGATTCTGCTTTTCGTAAAATTCGAATTAGCTTCCCTTTTGATGTTTAATGCAATTGAGTCCTTATTACGTAGAGTATTTATGTGTATATGTAAATACTATAATGCTTGTATACATTATGTGGAATATTTGTGTGTATTATGTCTCATTGCAGATTCTTTTATTGTGGCGGGACTGCTCCACAACCGTACAAAGGGATCACAGGAGCGGCTATTGTCGTAGGGCTCATGTCAAACGGTGATGGTGTCGTATGTACGGGTTTCAGGTTAACTTACAGTTACGTGGGTAGGTAAACATATCATGCATTATACATACATTGAAATGTTTACTACCTCCCTGTCCATTCGCTTTAATGGTAAGTGCAGGAGGACCGCACTACACCCAAAACAAAAATCTACAAGATTAAACCGCGGACAAGACAGAAAACCTGACATTGCAAAAAAAAAGAAAAAAAAAGAATAAATAAAAATAAAAAAATATCAAATATCAAGTGAATGGATCCGGGGGCCAACCGTAAGCGTCCACTGCGCTGTACAGTCCTGTTATGGTACAGGCTTCACTAAAAATGATTTACAAAAGTAAAAAGCCTCAACAGAAATAATGCGACCGATCTTGACAGTGGTCGTCTCTTCAATGGCGATAGTCTGCCAGTTGACGTCAGGTGTTAGAACGTCAAACAATTTCAACAATAAGGGCAATAATCCGGGTAGAATCTCGGACAACGCTAAAATAATAAGTGTAGTGAGCACTATCGTTCCAGTCAGAGCCATGGGGTAGCTTTGATCTTTCACTAAGTGTTACCAGGGGATCACGTGGCTAAGAGCGTAAGGCGCTGACGCTAGCCTGGAGGTCGGGTGTTCGATCCCTGCATTGGCCGAGAAAGTTCATCTCGATTTTCCGGCGTGGTTTCCCCTTGTCAGTGATGCAGAACGGAGGTCCTGACAAGGACAGCTGTCTAGTGGTTCGGATGGGACGAAAAACCGAGGTCCCGTGTACACATTGGCGTGCACGTAAAAGATTCCTTGGCAGTTGGAATTTGATATAAGAGTAGGCCGTAGTGCCGCTGCCCGGGCGAAATTTCCCCCAAAGCACACTGTATGGCGTATGCCCGTCATCATTAGCCCAGGTCAGGTTCAGAACAGACGGTTGTTAAACCCGATTTCATTTCACTACGTGTTACGAGGGATTATAAATGTGTATATCAATTCACTGTCTAAAACTGTTTATTTCCAGTGTAATATCTTATTTGTTAACATGAATATTCATGACCTTTGAATATATGAATAGTAATGAGATGTCTGTGTGTGCACAGTCGTAGATCTAGTTGTCATGGGAAGTGAGAATACAATACCAATATAGTCAATTAACATTAGTATCCCAAGCTACTTTGTCCTTCTAAACTTTGAATGTATAATATATAATTGAAGAAATAGTCAGGAAAACACTCACTGGCAGCTGGAATTGGACGGAAGTGTCTCTATCCGGGCAAAATGCCCCCCCCCCCCCCGCCATAATATAACACTTCCCTTCATTCGCCCGGTTGGTTGAGAAAAGTAGGACATTTAGTTGTATTAACTATATATATATAGTACGTGCCATATTTGTAACCATGGAATGGGCCGGTTTCCAGCCTAAAACGACTTCTTAAGGGTGCTAGAGACAATTTCTCCCTGACCGGTTTCCAGGCCTTGCAACATCGTTGGTAAAAGTGTGTACTCCTCGAAAGGGGACAATATAGAAAAATGAATGGAACCATTTACTTCGTACTGGTCTTTCACAGATAGCCTTAAAACTGTTCAGCCTGCCCTCGTATCTTCATTAATTCGATATAGCAACCATAGTACCTCCATTAATTCGCGACAGACAATCCAGCAGTTGGCAGGCACAAAAAATAGTCAAAGAAAAATCATCGTAACTAGCCAATCTTTGTTGATGCATAAGCACACACATCTCATCTTTACAAGCTAGGTTTGTATCATATATGAACTACTTTATCAGAATGTATAAATAGATAAAAGATTTGTTTTCTATTTTAGATGAATAGATCTATATAGGACAGTACCGGATATAAAGATGGCATGAGTAGATTTCAAATACAGAATAATCAAATATTCAACAATTGATTTCTTTGAACTGTGGGTGTTTTCTTTAATTTATATTTTCTTGTCGTTATTTTAATTAGTTTAATTTTAATTAGATGTGTAAATTATCTTATAAGGTTTGTTGACATATATGTAAATTATTATTTATTAAACTCCGTTTGTTGAAATTGTCCTAATTAATAAACAGTATCTTAATTTTAAAAATTAAAGTACTTTGATTTAAAAAAGTATCTTAATTTAAAAAAAAAAAAAACAAAACATGTATCTTAATTTAAAAAATTAAATATGTATATATTAATTCATAAAAAACGATCTTTATTAATAAAAATGATCTTTTTTGATAAAAAAAATAAATATGTATATATTAATTCATAAAAAATGATCTTTTTTAATAAAAATGACCTTTATTAATAAAAATGATCTTTATTGATAAAAATGATTATCCCAATTCATGAAATGGTCTTAAGTAATCTTAATTTATAAATAATAACCTTAATGATCTGATAATGCAATCTAGAAGTCAAAATACAAAGCTTAGCGTGCAATTTCGGCAAAATCGAGTAACGACATTACATGGACTTGACACACGGGTTAAGTCATATAATGCAAATCGGCACCATTGTGCCTCGCACACCACATTCACCGTATTAGATGAATGGACACGTATAATAATATGTCACCTTTATATGTACATTATATAATTTGGTTTGTCGAATATATAATTTAATTTTATATAGATGTGTAAATTATATGACTGGTTTTATTTTTTCCGTTTTTCGAGGGTTTCATTTAGTTTCGTGAATAAATTATATATATCCGCATTCTTTCTGTTGTCTTTCCACGTTATAATAGAAATGAAATGAATTATGGTTAAACGTTCTACGGTTCTGCTCCGAACTCGGCTAATGAAGACGAGTCGTTACAATGGAGTTATACAACATGGGTCTTTAGAAGTGGACGGTTGTTTTAATATCCAGGCTGATGGTTGCCTTGTGACCCTGTGTAAGTTTTTCATGTACAAATTGCATAAATACGTTGGCTTCTAGTAACACTCACCCCTGGGTTAGACTTATCGTGAGTACCCCAAATGACTCTCAGACATTCAATAGAACAGAAAGTATCAATTGTGGGAAATCCAGGTGTGTCCCACACCTTCTAGCTCGCCATGCACTACCACCGATTTGACCTCATTCCACTCTAATCCTTTCTAAGAATGCACTCCCAGAGCATCCGATTGTATAGTCTCGGTCACCCAGAACCCGCTAGTCTCGGTCTGGGTCCGTTGTCAATTTTTGACGAAACTTACTGGATAATGTACCACATAAAACAAAACAAACTCCCGGTTGCGCTTGGGCAATGGAACTTTTAGGTTAAACTCTCGAAATTTATCCCACAATTCACTTGGCACATCCATTATTTCAAACAAAATAGAGACGAGGTATAAACGTATGAATCGCGATGATGAATTGAGAAGATTGTGAGAGAAGCCATACATCTGTTTCTTGACGAGAGAAAATTACCATTTCAATTAAAACCTTTGCAAACAAAATTTTAGAGACGCTAAATGTTTTGGTAGATTCAGTACGTGGTAACATAAAATACTGGATGATGACCTACTTTCCGTCAATTTTTGAGGACCCATCCAGACTAATATTCGTAGAATATTTGTTTGCATGATAGAGACTACCGATTGTATGAAATTGTCGTGTAATTCCCACGACCTCGCACTGTCCCCACTCCAGTACTCTCGTCTGTTAAATGTTAAATGGATGAACAACAAAATCACGGACCCACGACAAAATCACGTTTGGTTGAGAACAATTGTCAGAATAATTTAGATTTTGATACCTATTTATCAGATTTGTGTCTCGGTTTTCATCCTACCAGACTAATTAGGCAGCACCTTCGCTGTCAACGAGTCCCAGCCATAGAAGTTACTCCTGACAAGAAAAAATTAGGCTTCTCAGACAGAGCCCGTGTCCCGACCGGGATTTACCGTGGCTCAGTGGGTAAAACCTTAGCTGACTAACCTGGTGGCCCATGTTTACTCCTCATGTTTGTCGAGAAATTTCACTGGGAATATCCCGGCGTTGTTCCCCCTTGTCAATGATACCGGGCACTGGGTCTGGCAAAGAAAAACGGATTGTCGTTTGGATGAGAAAAAATCCAAGGTCCAGCGTACACGTTGGCGTGCACGTAAACGAACATTGACAGTTGGAATTAAATATAAAAGTACACTGTAGCGCTGCCTTCCATGATTGTATGTTCGATGCCCGTCTTCATTAGTCCAATCCGAGCACAACGCAAATTTTATTTCTAAAAAGGCCAATATACTCCAGACGTTCGTGTCATGATGCTTTACTAAGATAATATTGCTTGTCCTTATTTTGCTACTCCAGAGAGGGGAAATGGATATTAACGTCCATTCGACACAAACCAGTTAATTTCGGGACATATATATGGTTTTTTGATTTTATTTCAATATATCACTTGCGCGTTGGGGTCTTTAGCAGTGGGAGGAAACCGGAGGACCGGGAGAAAACCATGTGGTTGAGTTTTGTAGATATTGACAAATCAGATTGTAGTAGGCTAATAGCAGTGGGTATTTTGAAATAAGAAAAATATCTTGCATTTATACCCAGTCAAAATATCCCTCTTTCAACAAGATAATTAGGTTTTTGATTTTGTTTAGTTATTTCGATGAAGTACACCACACTGAATACAGCATAATAGGTGTATTGATTATCACATGATTGTATGTTTTAATGGAATACAGCTGTGTTGACTCCCATTGCTTGGTGCACAAACATCAGCTGTGTTTCTACATTGTGGTTGTGGGCTATATTTATTCTTTATTCAGCAGCCAAGTTGGCTCTACCTAAAGCTGACTACATAAAGGGAGGTAACTCATTAGGGTTAAGGTCACTATTAATGATATTGGGTGAATATCGTTACAAGATGTATATGAAGTATGCCATATGTTATACTGATATAATCGGTCAATGACTAGTGGTTTAATTACATCGATTACCTATGATATAAAGGTGACTTTTGTATAGATAGCTAGACAACTGGTTGAACAGACATCAAAAGGGCGGCAAGGCAGCGAGTGTGAATAAGGATGCCGGACAATCTGATAAATTGTTACAGTGATATGTACGGTCAACAGTTACATGTTTCGAGTATGCTTCTTCACGTTTGTGTATCTCAACATTTTGGTGGTCAACCTGATATAAATTTTAGTGCAATCACAAGGCCATTCGGACCTCTGTCTGTAGTGACATGCATTCAGTCCAACGAAAATTTGGGTCTGCATCGGTTTTCATTTTAGCTTTCTTTTTCCAAGAAGGAATTGTTGCATAAAGGGTTGCACAGGCGAGAGAGAGAGAGAAATGGGGTTTAACGTCCACTCAACACAAACTAGGTCATTTCGGGACTAACATATGGTTTAATTTTATTTCAATAATTCGCTTGCGCGTAGGGGTCTTTAGCAGTGGGAGGAAACCGGAGTGCCCGGAGGAAACCCACGAGGTTGAGAAGGCGCCCCTATCTCCATGCCACATACGCTCACACCAGGGCTCGAAACCACAGCCGCAAGCCAGAGGTGACCGGTCCGCTAGAGGTCGAAGCGCGTTGAACAGGCGAACTTACTCCTTATGATACAGCACGGACGTGCTAACCATTCGGCTGCCCATCCCCCTGCAAAGACCAAAGAATAATATTAATAGAGAGAGAGAGAGAGAAATGGGGTTTAACGTCCACTCCTGGTAATGCTGGGTTCACGTATCTAATTAAGCCGCAATATTTTTTCATATAGAAACCAACTTCAAAACAACTTCCCCGCAAATTGGTCACGGATTTAAGGTCTCGTACCCAAATATTTTGTATATTTTTTAAATTTAATCGTACACCAGTTGTTTTAACTGAAAGTTGTTGCATAAAGTTTTTCTTACCATTTTCAGTTTTCATTCTTGTAATGCAATTTCACATTTGTTAAACTATTCAACAGAGATAGAAAAACGGGGTTTAACGCCCACTCAACATGGGCTAGGTCATGTCGGGCCAAACTAAGGTTTCTATACTATTTACAGCTAATTTCGAATGCTAAAGCACTACCTCCACACTAAATGTGTAACTAGAAACAGATAAACAATATGGATACATCATATCACACGGTCAATATAGCTACAACATATTAGATAGAGAATATGCATACATCATATCATATTTGTCTGGTATCTTTATTAATCATTGTTTAGAATCAGACAGTATTCAGGTGACATATAATGTTATTAATTTGATTTATATAAAATAGGCGGGGCAAGGTTACACATTAAACGAGAGGTGTAATAATCGTGCCCCCTGTCCCTTAGGGTATATGGAATAGGTATGCAAAGTTTTAAAAAGATTTGTTAAGAATTGCGGCCTGTAGGCGAAACAGTCACATAAAACATAGGCGTGGCTCTGTTCCATGGGTTCGGGAATGCAGTAAAAATAATAGAGGTTATCCTTAAGGCATAAGGAATAAGTATTGCGGCCTATATGCGACGGATAAACACACAAAACGAACATGGGCGTGGCTCTGTCTCTGAGGGTTGGGCATGCACTGCGAACGATAGGGATGTTTTCCCTTAAGGTGTAAGGATAATAAAATAAAACCAACAACGATCAATCCAAACCATTAGTCAAAATTCGAAGTTGTAAAAAAACGGTCCAGGAAAAATACCCTGCCAGGCGCCACATCCGCTATAGCTGCATCCAAACTATTAAACGAAATCTTAGTAAAATAACATGATTGGCCAATGGTCTATCGGTATGCAAAATGCACATGATGAACAGCGTTAAAGGTGTAGTAGACAGACATAATTAGGGATATAATATACGAGGTAATAAAATATATCCGAGAGAGACACGTAATATTTACCCATCAAGTCAACATGACGGCCATAAAACTTTTTTAAAGGGGTTTAATGAGGTTAATAGGGCTCCTTCTCAACCTCGTGGGTTTCCCCCGGGCACTCCGGTTTCCTCCCACAGCAAAAACCCCTGCGCGTGCGCTAAGATAATGAAAATGGAAAAAATAAGACTTGTCTGCGATATCACCTTCGGTGGAAGCGGACGTTAAACACCAAGAACAACATAATCGGTGATTTTTTGATGTTTCGTTTCGTCATAAAACGACAAATGGTAATACATGTAACCAAAATGGCCGACAGTTCTATCGAAAAGAAGTAAATATTGTGATAGTTCAATTCCGTTTACTGTGACATCATATACGGCATGTAAAACATACAAGTATGCCTATTGGATATCATTATTTAAAATTATCTTATCTTATCGAAAACGAACTACTTGAATATCGGAGATTCTTGAACGAGAAAACGGTTCGCCATTTATATCATATTTATCGTCGCTATAATGTTCTAAAGGTGAACGACGGGTATAATTGTAAGCATATCTTACAAATATAATTGAAGTACATATCATTCTATCAGAGAATCAGATACCGTTACGGTACCTGAAAATAACAATAGGTCTATTGTACACGCAATCCTTGGACAAGATTTGACGTGTAAATACTGAATATGTAGTGCAATACGACGATGTTCAAATAGCCTAAAGTTACCAAAAATAAAATCCGATCTTAGTAAACCAAAACTGTGCTAAATGTATTATGCAAAGACAGATTTTTTAAAAGTTGTTGTATATTGTATTGAATATATCGGTAATCATTTTATAATAATCATCGTTGAGACATAAAATTGTTAGATATTGCATAATTTGTTATCACATATTTTTGGCGGATAAAATATTCAAGTTGGCGGAAAAGATATATGAACATTTCTTTACATAAAAATTATCATCCATTTTGGCGGGAAAAAAATTGAAAGCCAGTGTATAATACGTTCATACATGGGTAGGGTGACTACATATGGGTATTCCTACTTACCGTGGTAGGATTAATATTTTGGTGGATATTTATTAGAGAATATCGTCGACAACAGAATACATCGACTGATATAAAACAATTATAGAATTAAACAACATTTTAAATAAATCATTTTCGCTTGGATTCAAGTAGTACAGTAGTACCAGTAACAGCAGCTATCGCTCCGATTTTAGATAACAAACCATAACCCTGAAACACAGAAGTTATAACAGATATAGGGGGTTGGATGGTCGAATGGTTAGCGTTCGCGCGCTGTATCATACGGCCTGCCATTCAGTCAACTGGCGTAGTTTCGAATCCCCGGTTGTACGTGGCAAGGAATAGGGTCGCCTGTCCAACCTCGTGGGTTTCCTCCGGTTTCCTCCCACTGCTAAAGACACCTAAGCGCAAGCGAATTATTGAAATAAAATTAAAACATTTGTTAGTCCCAAAATGACCTAGTTTATGTCGAGTGGACGTTTGACCCCATTTCTCTCTCTCTATCAGCTGGATATCGAGATTTCACAAATAAACCAAATAAATACCTCGGATTCCATTTGCGTTGGTACATTTTCTAACCAATTCATTGTGGCCTGAACGCAGCTTCCTGTACTGCCGTTGTCAAGTGAAGATGTTACATTTTCTAACCAATTTAATGTGGCCTGTGCACAGCTTTCTGTACTGCTGTTTTCAACTGAAGATGGTGCATTTTCTAACCAATTCAAGGTAGCTTCAGCACATTTCTCTATATTGTAGACGTCAAGGGAAGATGTGTCGGAGAAAGGATTAACAGGATCTAGAACATATGTCGTTTTAGGGAAGTAACTTGACCTAAACAGATGCAAAGTAACACGTATAATTCTTTCTGTAGTGTTTTAGGGAAGAAATTTGACCTCATAAACAGAAACATATAATTCATTTTGGCGGTTAAAAAAAGCTTAATTAAATGATATCCATTCTTTAGTGTTTTACGCAAGTAACTTGACCTGAACATAAGTAAAAAAATACATATATTTCATTCTAGCTGTAAAACCCCCTAATTAAACGATACCCGTTCTGCAGTGTTTTAGTGAGGAAACTTGACCTGAACAGATGTAAAGAAACACATTATTCTTCAGTATGCAAAGGTAGAAAAACGGTTACCTATAAATTGGGGTAGCTGTCAATAATGTTATTATTAAGCGGGGTTGGGTAGCTTTTAATGTTATTATTAAGAGGTGTGGGGTAGTTTTTATTCGTGATATGATTAGCTGTTAGTGATGATATGAGGGAGGGGGAACTGTTATTGGTGGTATTATTAAAAGGGGAATGTGCTAGGAAGGACATTTTACCCGGACAGTGGCGCTATGGCCTACTCTTACATTAAATTCCAGCTGCAGAGGGGTCTTTAAAGTGTAAGCTAATGTGTACACGGGACCTCGGTTTATCGTCCCATTAGAACGAGAAGATAGTAATCCTTGTCAGGCAGATGCGACCAACACGATTGCTACGACGGACTACAATATAAGAGAAGACCCGATAGGATCAACTCGATTACTCCACGATCAGAACCATAATTTCACTGGCAGTACGAATCGTGATAGTGGGTGACTAGCATACGAAATAATACGTTGATTATAATTTAGCTTACCAATCTTCTGCGTTATAGATTCCGGGTATTGTAATCTGGAGTTTTCCATAGGAACTAAATAACTCCATAGCTTTATAAAAACCAGTTTTCATTTTAAAGTTTTTTTTACTGTTCAGATGTTCATCAAAAATATACAGTGCCATTACTTCACAACAATACGACGCCATCTTTAGCCCATTGGTCTGAAATAATTGTCAAAAATGTCATGCAACTATTGGTTAGGTATGCGAACTCCTGAGCTGATAGAAGGAGATTTAGCTGTGGGAGTCAATGTTACTTATATAACCTTTAGCCAGTTTTACACTATAAATTTTACCCCTCTTAAAAGGGTTAGGGTTAGGGTTCGGGTTAGTATTCCCCGAAAAAGTCATTTATATAAAACGGCCATTTTGGACTCCGGGAATACCCGAACCTCCCCAACCGGGCTACAATAAGCATCTCCCAAAGTATCTAATATACATAGTATGTATATTATACAAATTATATATGCATGTGTATCATATAACAGGCGCCTTGGATCTACGAATTTTGAAAGGGGGGCTGCAAAATGAGGGCACTGACCGCGGAGACGGGGCACGCCACTGAGGGGGGGGGGGGGGCGGGAGAATCCCCCAAGAAAATTAATTATCCGTCATTTCCTTGCATCTGTAGCCATTCAGCAGTAGAAAAGGGCACTTCTAAAGTTAGGGGGCGCCCCTCGCCCCCCCCCCCCCCACTTGGATCCGCCTCTGCATAAAGTATTGTTATGCACACTTTGTGTAATGTATAAAATATTATATTTAGTATTCACAGTATTTGTATCATATAAAGTAATTAGTATTCACAGTATTTGTATCATATAAAGTAATTGTTATGCACAGTATGTGTAATAAATAAAATATTATATAAAGTATTTATTAAGCACGGTATTATGTAATATATAAAGTGAGATATCAAGTATTATATAAAATAATATAAAAAGTAATATATAAAGTAGTATATAAAGTAAAATATTAAGTAATATATAAAGTAGATATATAAAGTAATATATCAAGTAGTATATAAAGTAATATATCAAGTAATATATCAAGTAATATATAAATAAAGTATTTGTATTACCTTATACCAGTATTTAAGTAAACGAATCAAGTCTTTAAATTTAGGTGCATTTTGTCCAATCATTTCCACTTGTATTTTACAGAAACAAACAGAGTAGTGGCCCCGGACTTCACTTGATTTATTTTTCATTTCTAAATAAACTGACTGCATATCCCCACCTGTTGTAATATAAATCAATAATATATACATGATTAGGGCCTATGTCCTCTATACCCATGTGTTGGAATTTAAAATATTGTATAGAATAAAGGTGAGCCATACTCAGTTAATATACTAGATATTCATTCAAATTGCTTTAGTCTGAGAGAAGCTAGGTCATTTCGGGACGAACATACGGTTAAATTTTATTTCAATAATTCGCTTGCGCGTCGGGGTCTTTAGCAGTGGGAAGAAACCGGAGTACCCGGAGAAACCCACGAGGCTGGACAGGCGACCCTACTCCTTGCCACGTACAACTGGGGATTCGAAACCACGCTAGCGGACTCAATGGCAGGCCGTATGATACAGCCGTATGATGAAGCCAGCAATATGTGAATGAAGCGCTTGCACATATGGGAATTTTGTCGTATATTGGTGTTACCTTCGTCCGTCCGTCGTCCACAATTTCTTGTGAAGATTCCACATAAGCTGTGACACTACAGATCAATTATAAACAAACTTTGTATATAAAACTATTTCCAAGGATAAACTGATCCTGGAGCACTGTGTTGTTATAACTAAGTGTATATATCTTTATATAACATCCATAATACAACGGTTATATACAGGAAACTACATACACAGCTCTATTACATTAAATATAAGCTAAATATAAGTTCTCTGTCCCATAGCTTGGGTTTTCTAAGTCTACAAGATGATCCCCCTCGGTCCCTAAGCCGGGGCGACCAAAGGTATGTCCCTCTAGGAAGACTGTATTTCTAAATGGAGTCTTCATCCTAGCTGAAGAGACTGTGCGTATGATGTTCCCCTAGGAACTCCGAATTTTATCTGAAGGCAAATTAATTACACTCTTGGCAGTTGGAATTCGATATAACAGTAGGTCGTAGCGCCGCTACCCCGGCAAAATCTCCATCAAAACAAACTGTATGGCGTATGCCAGTCTTGGGCGTCCTCGCTGAAGGAATTCCCCACCAGGCGTCGCCAGTAAAAATGCGGTCCCACGTGACCTTGTCGATGGTATAGGGACCGTATTTCGATGTATAGGGGTTAAATTCCATATTAACGTTTATCAACACATCAGTTCGTATTGAATGAATTTATCTCCCTTTATCTCTAGCGAGGACGCTCATTAGCCCAGTTCAGGAGCAAAACAGTATATTTCGTTGGCTAGCTACCTAATGTTATCGAAGAAAAAGAATTGTGGCATCACAAAAAAAATCTAGCCACTGGTATATTATAAGACCTACCCCAATTTCTGGCATTAGGAATTACGAGTAATTCAGGTCTTTGTCTTACCATATATGTCGACTACATCTATTGCAGGTAGAACGTCGATTTCAACAGGTTCACTTCTACCCTGGTGCTGAACGTATACCATAAATTTGATGAAATATGTGTTACATTTTAACACAGTTATGGAGTCCATCCCTTCGGGGGGTGACGGAAAAAACCAACTACACCATCCTGGGTCGGGATTACACATATGTTTCCGTACATCCCTAATAATTCTTGGTTTATCTTCAATGAAACTCTCTATATCCTTATAACCATTGAAGAAAACGACCATATCAGCATCAGCATCACTCAGAACAGATGTTCCCTTTCCCATCGAACCACTCTTAAAGCAAATATAAAATATTAGAGTCAATTGCTCAAAATGACCAGAGATGAAATTATTTGAATATATATTAAATCAGAAGAGGCATTCATATTAAAATAGACAGTGAGCGTGAGAGACAGAGAGAGAGAAAGAGGGGTAGAGAGAGGGGGAGCGAGAGAGACAGCGAGACAGAGACAGGCAGACAGAGGGGGAAAGAAAAATGGGTTGAACGTCCACTCGACACAAACCTGGTCATTTCAGGACTAACATGGTTTAATTTTATTTCAATGATTCGCTTGCGCGTAGGGGTCTTTAGCAGTGGGATTCGAAACCACGCCAGTTGACTCAATGACAGGCTTTATGATACAGTGTGCACGTAAAAACCATTCGGCCATCGGCATATCATTGGTAGTAAACTAATCGGGTTGGTTAATAAGTAGAACAGGACGAGGCAAATAGCCAGCTGTGGAAGCGGACGTTAAAACACCAGGTAGTAGTAGTAGTAGGGCGAATAGCTGGCCATTTGGGGTACTCCATATTATGACAAGGAAACCGGTTTAGGTGCTGATTCGCCAAAATCAACGTCATTAACTAGCTAGACTGTGATCGGATGGATGAACAGCTAAGAATACTAACAATACTTGTCTTATTTGAATTATATTTACCATGACGATTTTCTGGATTTTGTAACCAGGCATCTTGTGTAAATGTCGAAATACTAGATCAACCGTTTTATTTACACGATCCTTAAAACCCCTTGGTGACCGGATCGTTCTATCTATAAACTTCTCCAAACTTTCTCCTCGTTCATAACCTCGCAGGTAACTACTCATCTAAATATAGAAATTTATACCAAATTAATAAGTGTTTCGATTTTTACTACCGATGGCCTCCACGACATTACGATCTGACTGGTTGTAGTGTGACGTCAGGGATCATAAGATCTGACTGGTCATAGAAATATACAATCTCCCAAACAGAGTTGTCTTCCTTTGCAGTCCACACTAGGTAAGCGTTTTTTCCATCCACTGGAGCCTGGTCTTACGACGTCATATGTGGATTGTGGGTTAGGATAAGGGTTAGGATAAGGGCTGTGGCCTGCAGATTTCGTCACAATCTCGAGATGTAGACAGGGCTAGCCCTAACCATAACCCTGGGCCAAGTCTAACCCTTATCCTAACCCACAATCCACATATGACGTCGTAAGACCAGGCTCCAGTGGATGGAAAAAACGCTTACCCTAATGCTTGATAGAGCGAGACTTGCGTGGAGAATGAGAAATATATAAATAGATGTCTATTTATATATTTCTATGTGAATGGTTGCATCGTGACGTCAGGGATCATAAGATCTGACTCGTACGTAACTAACTGGTTGCATTGTGACGTCAGAGATCATAAGATCTGACCCGTACGTAACTAACGTACGAAAATTAAAGGGTAGCTAGATGTTCAGATTGGATCTGACTGGTTGCAGGTGTGACGTCAGGCAGGACCGACGGAAGCACTTCTTGATTTGGGGGGGGGGGGGATAGTCTCGGTCACACAAAACCCCCCAGTCTTCAACGTACGGAGGGTCTGGGTCGGTTCTCAATTGTTGACGAAAATTACTGGATAATCCACCACATAAAAAAACAAACTCCCGATTACGCATGGGCAGTGGAACCTTTTGGCTAATGTCTAAGTAAGTGCTAGATCTTATGAAGCCGGGCCGATTTTGCAAGATTCTATAAAGCGAGCCTGAAATATATCCCACAATTCACTTGGCACATCTATTATTAGAAACAAAATAGATACGAGTAACAAAGCATGAATCGCGATGAAGATATTTAGAAGATTGTGAGAAGCCATACGTCTGATTCATGACGAGAGAAAATTACAATTTCAATTAAAACCTTTACAAACAAAATTTTAGAGAGTGTCATTGTTGACAAGAGAGATGTTTTGAAAGATTCAGTACGTGGTAACTTAAAAGACTTGATAATCCAGACAATGACCTGCTTTCCGTCAAATTTTGAGGACCCATCCAGACTAATATTCGTAGAATATTTGTTTGGATGATAGAGATTAGGGGCGGTGGGGGGGGGGGGGGGGGGGCTTCCATCCTAGGGTCTTATAGGCAAGGGTCCAGGGGCCGCAATAACCTAGAGAAAGAGTACTTGCGGCCAAATTATTGAGGGAGGGGGGACTTTAGCCCCCACTCCGCCGGGCCTGCGTCAGGAGGTCATAAGATATACATTGGGAAATGGTCTGTATACACACACACACTCTCAGTTCGCTCAACGTTACGATATCTATATCGATGAACTAAATCTCTAAAATTTCGTAGTAGTTTCGGTAACAAAACTACTGAGAATTATTACACACAATCATATGTTGGGGGGGGGGGGGAGAATTTATAAAACATGAGATTCATTTTTTTTAAAAATGCATAAACGGAGCGTACAACCCGGACTGATGTGAAAAACGGTTCAATCGAGTTCGCCCATTATCATTGAACACGTGATAGTAAAGACAAGAGTGATATCAACTGAAGACGTCGAATTAACGACAGACTTGACCAATTCAAAATGCCTACGCATGTTAAATGAAATACAAATTAATGTAATAGAATTTTGAATATACAGAAAGGTTTATCATTTTTAATGAGAATAATATTCTGGTGATTCGAAGCTACATTATAATATTACTTCCGGTTTTCGAAGTTACAATATTTCCGGTTTTGGACAAAACCCGATATTCCGACACGCTGTGTGATCCGATATATTGTAACGATGTCCGATATGACAGAGTCCACTGTACCTGGTTATAATTGGGAGGAGGGCGGCGTCAGGGGTCATAAGAATTGGCTGGCTGTAGTGGATGGAAGTGGGGGGCGACTTTTCACTACATTTATAATAGTAAGTGCAGGGGGACTGCACCACACACAATTATTTTACAATGTGGTGACACAGAGAGAGAGAGAGAAATGGGGTTTTAACGTCCACTCAACACAAACTAGGTCATGTCGGGACTAACATATAGTTCAATTTTATTTCAATAATTCGCTTGCGCGTAGGGGTCTTTAGCGGTGGGAGGAAACCGGAGTGCCCGGAGGAAACCCACGAGGTTGAGAAGGCGCCCCTATCTCCATGCCACATACGCTCATACCAGGGCTCGAAACCGCAGCCGCAAGCCAGAGGTGACCGGCCAGCTAGTGGTCGAAGCGCGGCACTCTAGACCACTAGGCCATCCCAACCCACGTGGTGACACAGACTTCACTCATATTTGACAATCATTTGATAATACAACCCAAAGAAATAATTATGTCATGATCTGTCATATGCATGCATATTATATTAATTCCGCTAAACAAGTACCCACACCGGTAAATGCATTGGCGTACAGGATCGATGACAGTTAGGAGGGCAGAACCCGAATCTTCGGGTTAACAGACCCCCCCCCCCCCCAGAAAATTTTGGAATATTTGACGGCTGCAAACACGTTTTCCTGCTTTTTCAGCAATTTCAAAGTGGTTTAATATAGCTTAATTAAGGTGGCTGACTCGAATTTCAATCAATCGTTTACAGTCCACGAAGACCGGAAAATAACTTCCACAAATGCATCCTCCTGCTATTCAAGCTTGTGAATACAGCAACTTTAATTTGATCCAATACAGCCTACCTGCTGACCGGAATTCCAAACAACCAATCAATAGTCGCAGTGTACGGGGGCCTCACCCTCCCGGAGAATATTTTGAAATTATTTTAACCACCGCAAATTAATGCGTTTCTGCTATTCTAGTCCGTGTAAGTAACTCCAAAAGTATCCAATGGTTTTGTAACAGAAATCCCACCCCAAATTCCAAGCATCCAATCAGACTATTGCAGCTACATTCACAAATACTAATCGATGCCCGAAAAATGTGGCACAAAGTAGAGTGATCCAGACAAAATATTTTAATCGGGAACTTTATTTTGCCAAGTAGATGAAATAATTTGTTTTCTCTCACCTTACCCGTCTGCCCGAAAAGTCAGCTTGCCTGAAAGTTAGGGAGACAGCTGCCCCCCCCCCCCCGGCTCGTACGCCTATGGGTAAATGTATCAGAGAAGTAGTTCCAAAAACTAAATGCACTAAGTCGATAAAGAAGAGGATCGAAGTATATTGAATGCATTTATGGCACACATTCCCAACCGTCACAGAAACCAACAAAACTGAATACAAGGAAGCAAAGAGCGAGAGAAAAATGAGATTTAGCGTCCACACGATACAAACTAGGTCATTTCGGGACTAATATTTTTTTTATTTTTTTTTACTTTTATTTTAATAATTTGCTTGCGCGTAGGGGTCTTTAACAGTGAAAGGAAACCGGAGGACCCAGATAAAACCCGCGAGGTTTGACAGGCGACCCTCCTTTTTGTCACGCACAACCGGGGATTCGAAACCATGCCAGTTGACTCAATGACAGGCTTTATTATACAGCGCACACGTGTTAACCATAGGATAAATAGGAATATTTCTTTAACAAGGTATGACTGTTTATGGATACCATCTATTTTAAGGCTTTATTTTTATATATTTTAAAAATATAACTTAAAAATATAAAACTGTCTCTTTAATGGCACGCGAACACCAACCACCAATCATTTAGATAACATTTAGGCCTAAAGAAAGACTTGCAATAGCCCGATTCATTAGTAACGTTGCCACGATAATAAAGAAAGTCTTGATTATCCATTTTTACATTAAATTATCCATCACAAAATGTTTTCAAATCCACTAAATAGCACACGCCGATGGCATCGAGAGTGGATTATGATGTGGATAAGTTAATTAATGTTTTAATTAATGATTAAAATAACATTTCAGGCCTAAAAAAGACCTGCAATAGGCAGATTTAGCTCTTGCATAATGTATGTTTAAGAAATATTATTAAAACACGCTTCCAAATATCTTTCTATTTCTGTAAAATAACAGACCGGTACTACCAAACAATAGGATAGGAGTAATTATTTGAATAACAATACAGGGGGTTGGATGGCCGAATGGTTATTATTAGTACTATTATTACAGCATATTTATTGTGCACCCTTTCATATAACATGTTCAGGGGCATTTTACAAAGTGTAATCATAATAAACAATTGTATACAGAGTCAGTTATGTTTAGCACGTGCGTGCTGTATCATGGGGTATGTCATTGAGTCAACTGGCTTGGTTTCGAATCCCCGGTTGTAGGTGACAAAGAGTAGGGTCGCCTGTCCAACCTCGTGGGTTTTCTCTGGACCCCCTACTGCTAAAGATCCCTACGCGCAAGCGAATTATTGAAATAAAATTGAAACATATGTTAGTCCCGAAATGACATAGTTTGTGTCGAATGATGTGAACGTTTATCTCTCTCTCTCTCTCTCTCTCTCTCTCTCTCTCAGATAGTCTGTGTCGAGTAAAAGTTTAACTCTCTCTCTCGCTCTCTCTCCCTACCTTCCTCTCTTTCAAAATAAAAACTCTGGCTAACCAACTTGACTTTACCCTTAATATCAATTCCATCCATGTCAAACCACCTACATCAAATGAGGACTGTGGAAGGGTTCGTGCTTACTTACAGGACTTGTTTGAGAGATCGTGTGACGAAATATCATGTAATAATAGTTCTCTTTTAGCAAATTTGCTTGGTCAGTATGAAGATGTTTTTGCCAAGCACGATCTCGATTTGGGATGATCTTCCACTTTGGCTCGTACGATAATGTCACAGGATTGCTAGAAAGTACCAATTGGGGACAATCCTCCGGAGGAACCGGATTATCCACATCAAGCCTTTGAGAATGCTTTCTAATTTTAGTTTTGATAAAGTTTCCAGTTACCCCGCCACCGGATATGTTTGTTTTTCAGGTTTGGGTTTTGGGTCGCTGCACACAATTTTTTTTATTTATTTATTTTTTTAACAGACATTTAATGTCCAATAGTCTGTTTATACGATATCCTAGATCACCCCATTTTGCTGATTGTGTTCGTATACACGATTATCAAGACGGCTTTCCGCATACTAAGCTTATCCGTTAACACCATCGTTAATAATAATGTTTGTCGGGGTCGGTATTTATACTGCCCATCTGCTATTCAATTCATGAATGAAAGCCGGGAAACATTTTGGACTTGGATCAAACGTAATCTTACGAGACATCGGAATAACGAACTGTCACACCAACGGTACTAGGAAGAATGGGAGACATTTGATTATAGATCTGTCGTATAACAATATAGAGAATGATCGAAATGACCGGTTGTGAGATTTACAGGCCGCCCAATCTATCTAACCCAACGATCATCGAATAAATAGAATATCAGGTCACGAATAGAATAAATGACGGGAATAGTAAAGCACTGATCGGAAAACCCTAGACAGAGTAATATCGAGATAGCCCAGTATGACGAGTGTAACGTTTCCTTGACGGGATAACCACGTTTGGGGTAGGGGGAGCTTGATATCTCTGCCACCAGTGATCAATTCCTGGCTGATCACGAGCCACCGGTAAAACGGAACTTCGGAAGGGTGTGTAAGGACCAGCTAAAAAGTGGTCATTAACGGTGTTTTGCTTAAATTAATGTTATAAGTTTCACCGTAGGAATAAGTCAGAGTCGTTCAGTTTTCAAACCTTTATATAACAAAACCTTTCAAATATATAATACATGTAAGTATTTACAGCTCCAATATGATTAATTCTGTTAACTGTCCTTTTTCGGGTGAACAGCGTTCACCGTACTATAATAGAGTCTTTCCTTTTTCGGGCAAATAGCATTTGCCGTACTGTCTTGAAATCTTTCCTTTTTCGGGCGAATAGCATTCGCCGTACTTTTCTTGAAGCTTTCCTTTTTCGGGTGAGTAGCATTCACCGTACTTGTTCTTGAATCTGCAACTTGTCTTTTTCGGGCAATTCTAGATTACCGTACTCTCTGAAAATGAAAGGGGAGGGACCTCTTTCACGAGAGGAGGTTCTAAGCCTTCGGAACGTAGCTTGCCGTCATCAGCGAGAGTTTCGCTGACAGTCGGCCGCAGTCCCGTAGACTAGCCTACAGTACAAATTCCAGCCGTCTAAATGTATCTATAAGGGACATTTATTTCTACTGGCTGTTTACAAATTTTGCATTAGAAAGATCAAATCATGAGAATAGAAACACGATTAATACACAGTATTATATCGATCATAACAGTACAATCTATATATTGGTTACACAAAATATATGACAAAACATCAATCATTAGACAATAATAATTATTTACTAATTATGTAAATCATTTTAAGAGGTAGAAGTTATCTATTACCCTAATCCAAATATAATTACCCTGGTTAGAAAGGTATGGAATGTTAAGGTATTTAAAGAAATTATTAAAAGAGAATATACTACTATAGACTTCTATAATAAGATATAAAATACATGTTTAATATATATATAAATGACGATGTCCTACTCTAACAAAATAATGAAATATGATAGTATTAGTAAAAACAAACAAAGTAGTCGCGAATATCCTGGCACTTGACTGCTTCACTACCCACGCCTTCGTATTTCTTACTCGTCCTCGATGTATAAATCAAGCCTCAACTCCTTCTTCTTGGTAACTTGAACACCTACTGTTCTTGAAGTTCTGTCTGTAGCCCGGGTGGTGGTTACTAACTCCGTGGGTGGATTTGGGACCCTAACAAACCCTCCTGTTGTTTCGTCTAAATAGATTTCGTCTTGACTGTCATTAAGTTGACTGACGGTGAAATTTCAGACATTAATTCAATTTCGGGGTCCTCTCCAATATCATTTCTTGTTAACGCACTTTCTGGAAGACGCTGTGTGGTAGTAGATACGACCTGCGCTGTGCTTCTAATGAGACGGTGTTCTGGCGTGCATGGAACTGAAAGTTGCGGTCTTGTCGGTATTCTGGTTGCTACCATTTCCACCTGATGTTTAGCAAACATGTGGTTTTCCAAATTTAACTTAGAGGTATATGATCTACCGCAAACTCGACATCTCGTTATTCTCTGCTGACAAGATTTTTCGTGACACTTTCTGTCTTCCACTTGTTTACCACAATGTCTGCAAAATTCAGCCATTTCAATACAGGACGTATTCTTTAAACCTCGAAGGTAATTTAGATTGTCGATTATATTTTGACCGAAAATAGCTAGGATTGTCTTCTTTACTTTGATGTGAAGAGTCTGGTTCAAATTCTTCCTGACTACGGTCAAAATCCTGCCAACTACTGGTACCGGAAGTAGGCTCATTACAAGTCTCTCTGACAGGACAAAGTTTTAATCTGTCCGTATGAACTACTTTCTGTTTTGTACCAAAATCTATTTCCATCGTTGTATCAGTGATTTTCTTTGCAATCTTGAAAGGTCCTGTCCAAGGTTTATGGAACTTTGGTGGTATACCCTTCTTATGTACATGAGAATGGACATAGACCGAATCTCCGGTTTGGAATTTTCGAGAAAACAATTTTAAATCGTAATATTTCTTCTGTCTAGCAGCCGAGTGTTTCAGGTGGTCTCTGGTAAACGCAAAGGTATCCTGAAATTTTTCTCGGATATTAGCTGCATAGCCATCAATATTTTCCTCTACTTCTGGTGGAAGTCCATAGTGGAGTTCGAGAGGGGTGTAAACATCCCGACCAAACATTAAAAAGTTCGGTGAGCAACCAGAACTTTCTTGCTAAGTACACCGATATGCAAACATTACATACGGTAGATAGTCATCCCAATCATCTTCCTTCGTGCGGACGTAAGCAGCTAACATGTTCTGTAAGGTGCGGTTAAATCGTTCTACGAGTCCATCCGATTGGGGCCGGTAAGCAGTTGTTCGAGTCTTAGTTATACCAAGTAATTTACAAACTTCTGCAAAAAGTTTGCTCTCGAACTGGCTTCCCTGGTCACTATGGATCTGAAATGGTAGCTCGATCCGTAGGAACACCTCTTCAACTTAAATCTTTGCGATTGTTAAGGTCTCCATATTAGCCATTGAAAAAGCTTCCGTCCATTTTGTAAAATAATCTGAGATTACTAGTATATAGCAATTGCCTGACGATGTTGGTGGTTCTATCTTGCCCATAATATCAATGGCAATTCTTTCCAATGGTGCGCCTGCTAAAAATGAGCTAAGTTTACCCCTTTTCTTGTTTCCCTTTCTTCTGTTACAGACATCGCAAACCTTTACATAATCTCTTACAGATTTGTTGATTCCTGGCCAGTAGTAGGTTGTTTTAAGTCTGGCCAGAGTCTTGGTTACTCCTAAGTGTCCCCCCTGTGGGTAAATCGTGAGCCAGACTAATGACAGTCTGTCTGTGTTCCTTCGGTACTAGTTTCTGGTATCTTTCTTGTTTGGCAGGAGAGGTAACTTTCCTGCTAAGAATCCCATTTACCAACTCGATATATTGCCACTGGTTGTACAGCTTTTTAATACATTCTGATTCTGGGGAAACATCTTCTAGACTGGGCTGTACACCTGTCTTTTTCCATTTCCTAAAGAGTTTAAGGTCAGCATCCATTTCCTGCAATTCTTCAAACTGAGTTGGATCTGCACCAATTACATTTATTACCTTCTTTCTGGATTTCCATTCGTTCCGACCACACTGCTTACAGGGAAGTCTTGACAGGCCATCGGCATTTTTGTGAACCAAACCAGGTCGATAAGTTATCTTAAAATCATAAGAGGATACAACTTCTAGCCATCTGGCTAGTTGACCTTCTGGATTTTTGAAATTCAAGAGCCACGTCAAGGCTCCATGGTCGGTTCTGACTACGAACTTTTTTCCATATAAGTACGGTTTAAAGTATTTCATAAAATGTACAATTGCTCAAAGCTCTTTCCTGGTAACACAATAACACTTTTCCGCTTTTGTCAGCGTTCGGCTACCATAGGCAATTACTCTTTCTCTACCATTTATCTTCTGCAAGAGCACTGCGCCGATTCCGTATCCACTGGAATCTGTATCCAAAATGAAGTCTTCACTCGGATCTGGGAATGCTAGGATAGGTGATGTAGTTAGCCTCTCTTTCAGCGTACTAAAAGCATCTTCCTGTTCTTGATTCCAGATAAACGGTACTTCCTTTTGAGTAAGTTTATGCAAGGGGGCAGCAATATGTGAAAACCTTTCAATAAAGCGGCGATAGTACGAACACAGTCCCAGGAAACTTCTCAGTTCTTTTAAAGTTTTTGGCTGTGGACAGTTTTTCACGGCTTGGATTTTCTCTGGGTCAGTAGAAATACCATTTTCTGACACAATATGTCCTAAGTAATTTACTTTTTTCTGAAGGAGGAAAGATTTATTGGGTTTCAACTTCAGACCAGCATTTTGTAACCGATGAAATACTTCAGTTAATCTGTCTAGATGGTCCTTAAATGATCTTGAAAATACAATTATATCATCAAGATAAACCAGACAAGTTTCCCATTGAAGACCTGCTAAGACGGATTCCATTAACCGTTTAAAAGTTGACGGTGCATTACAAAGGCCAAAGGGCATTACCCGGAATTGAAACATGCCTTTAAATGTGGTGAATGCTGTTTTGTCTTTATCATCTTCCGACATTTCTACCTGCCAATATCCAGAGGCAAGATCCAACGTTGAAAACCATTTGACGCCGGTTAGTGAATCGAGTGTCTGGTCTATCCTAGGTAGTGGATAAGCATCCTTCTCTGTGATATTGTTTAGCTTCCTATAGTCTACACAGAAGCGAGTACTTCCATCTTTCTTTTTTACCAAAACTATAGGTGACGACCAAGGACTATTGGACGTTTCTACCACCCTTTGTTTCAACATTTTTTCCAGGGTTTCTTCAACCTCCTGCTTCTGAAGTAACGGTATTCGTCTGAGCTTCTGCCTGATAGGAAGACTACTATTCAATTTAATATTGTGCTTTACGGCCGACGTTCTTCCAAGATCGTATTCATCCTTTGCAAAAAGTGTTTGATACTTCCGTAATAATTCAACAAGCTCACTTTTCTGCTGACAATCTAAATGAGTACTCGATCTTTCCCGTAAATCTTCTAAATGCTGTGGCAACCTTGTCGGTGGCGATTCATTTAGATCCACTTCACATATGGACGAACAGCTTATGGGGCTAAATCTACCAATGGTGCTACATTTGTAGACATTAACTGTATTTGGAGAAGCATTCATTAATCTCACTGGAACGAGGGGAGTGTCATCAGAAACATTTGCTAGAACTCTGGCAGCTATGACACCATTCTTCTCGCACATATTTTCGACGGATTCCACAAGACCTGTCGTCTTAGTCAGTTCTTGTTCAGTACCTGGCTTTACATTTCCCATTACTATTTGTTCATGAAAAGCAGGAATCTGCACGTGTTTTGTTGCTGTAATTCTACATACACCCAATCCTCCTTCCATCTTTAGAGGTAGTTCTTTTTCATGAATGTCCAGTGTGTTGTCTTTGACATTAATTTTAAAGTTATGTTCTTTGAGGAAATCGAGTCCAAGTATACAGTGTGAACCAATGTCAGCTATGACTACTTCCTGGGAACAAGCTATACCACCAATTGTAAGATTTAAGCGACAGGAACCCTTGGCATTCATTCTTCTACCATCTGCTAATGTTAGAGAATGGGACAATGGTCGCAGTGATGGTCTATCTTTCATCGCATTAAAACTTCTAGTGGAAACTATGCTCATACATGCACCAGTATCGATTAGTCCGTGAGTTTGAACATCTTCAATCTTCATAAGCACATGTGTAGCACCATGGGTCTTTTTGTCTGCCGTGGAGAGCGCGTGTTGTAGGTCCGGTCGCCACATCCTACGTATGACCCATGCATCTTGTTTTTGCTACATATTACCGTTAGCCTTGTGATCGTCTAGGATTTATCTCTGATCGTCTTTTCTTCTCCTTCACGTTGTGTTTACTTCTTACTGGTTTCTTAAGACGTTTGTCTTCTTCAGTTATAACAATGCAATAGTTCGTTTTTACCTTTTATGTAGCATAAGTATACATACAAGCATATTACAATGCTACCTAAACTCTTCTCAACCTAGACACCTCGCGGTGTCTAGGACTCTTAGATGGTAACCCTCTGGAATCTAATCGAAGTCTGATTTAAAGACAAAATATAGCTTCCTTTATAGCCGCAAGGGTATCACGCACCGTCGTGCATGTTCATGACCATGAACCTGTGCAATCGACGTAATGATTGGTTAAATTAAGCCAAATGATGCAATAGGAATATTCCGACCCACATGGATTTTGTTGAAAGATATCACCAGTATGTTATGGTTCCTATAACCCTTTTCATATACCAATATGTCAATCAAATGTTAGTTGATATCAGTACACACCTGCATATATGTGAATATGTTTAGAAACATCAAACTATATCTTATCTCCTCATTCCTTGTCACCACGACTCTATTGCTACACATGCAACCCTGCTTCGGTTGGTTCATTCGAAAACGTTCGCCTTCTATGATTACGACGATTGTTTACGGGTCTAATGTTGGACTTATCAGTCTCTTTCTTGACATATTTGTTGCTTCTATCCGGGCAATGGATAGAGAGATGTCCCGGCTTCCTACAATTATTACAAACGATTGTGTTTGGTGTTCGTTTGTCTCTTTCGTCAAATTTACTCTTTAGTTGCTCAACCATTTTAGTCAGAGAGTGAATCTGTTCTTTCATTTCTTTCACATCGTCCGTTTTAGGGTTACTCTGTAAACCTCTGGTATACTTCTCCTTCGGAAGTTTAGCTTCATGTGAAGATCTGAAAGATTCGAGCTCGATGGCCACTTGAATATTTTGCTCAATGTTGCATGGTCTAGTTTGTTGCACTTTCCATACCATATCACTGTCTTCTTGCAGTGCGTCCAGAAAAGCATCTCTTGCAAGAATGTCTTGTAAACCTTGCTCCGCCGTTGGATATGCCATATGCACAAGGCGCTTGATCGACTGGCCTAACTCTGTCAGTTTTTCTCGTGGATGTCTTCGACGGAACTTCAACTCTGTACGGTACAATTCTGTCTGATTTTTTGGCTGGAATCGCCTCTCCAGTGCGTTCACCAAAAATGTGTACTTGTACCTCTCTGTAGACTGGAGTGAACTCAACACTTGCTGAGCTGGTCCTGTTAAACTTCCAGCTAGATATAGACCCTGTTCTTCTGGTGTCCATCCGTTTAACTTGATACACGTCTCAAAGTGAACCATGTAGTCCATTAAGGGCGAGCTACCATCAAATTTTGATGCAACCAAAATTGGCTTTTTATATACTGGTTGTACCAATGGTCGATTACGTACCATACTCGCAGCTTCAGCATTGGCTTGATATCTAGGAACCATTGGGTTTAGCACAGGCGGGGACAATGAAGTCCTCAACTCCGGGTTTTCAAATAATGGAGGAGTTTACAACCGTCGTCTACTCGACTCTTTCTTTAAAGGTGCTGTACGTGTCAGAAATTGTGTCTCTTGTGGCACTTCGAAGTCATCAAGCAACCGCCTGGTCTGCTGGGTGATAAAGGATGAAGGTCTTCTAGCTGCGTTCTCGTCAACTGGATTAAAGCTGCGAAAGCCAGCCTGTTCTCTTCTCTCTTTACGTTCATCAGCATCATCCTCCAAACCCAAGCTTTTACTCAGGGTTTTTAGTTCACTTGTGATTTCTTATAGTTTCTTTTTTTCTGCCTTGTCCGCCAAACTTGTTGGTGTTTCTGGGAGTTCTGCAATTTTGAAAGATTGTCAAAAGGTTTTACTACTGAACGTCTATACTTATTCCTAATAATTATCCCACCTCTGCCACCAAAAACGTGTAACGTTTCCTTGGCGGGATAACCACGTTTGGGGTAGGGGGAGCTTGATATCTCTGCCACCAGTGATCAATTCCTGGCTGATCACGAGCCACCGGTAAAACGGAACTTCAGAAGGGTGTGTAAGGACCAGCTAAAAAGTGATCATTAACGGTGTTTTGCTTAAATTAATGTTATAAGTTTCACCGTAGGAATAAGTCAGAGTCGTTCAGTTTTCAAACCTTTATGTAACAAAACCTTTCAAATATATAATACATGTAAGTATTTACAGCTCCAATATGATTAATTCTGTTAACTGTCCTTTTTCGGGTGAACAGCGTTCACCGTACTATAAATAGAGTCTTTCCTTTTTCGGGCAAATAGCATTTGCCGTACTGTCTTGAAATCTTTCCTTTTTTGGGCGAATAGCATTCGCCGTATTTTTCTTGAAGCTTTCCTTTTTCGGGTGAATAGCATTCACCGTACTTGTTCTTGAATCTGCAACTTGTCTTTTTCGGGCAATTCTAGATTGCCGTACTCTCTGAAAATGAAACGGGAGGGACCTCTTTCACGAGAGGAGGTTCTATGCCTTCGGAACGTAGCTTGCCGTCATCAGCGAGAGGTTCGCTGACAGTCGGCCGCAGTCCCGTAGACAAGCCTACAGTACAAATTCCAGCCGTCTGAATGTATCTATAAGGGACATTTATTTCTACTGGCTGTTTACAAATTTTCCATTAGAAAGATCAAATCATGAGAATAGAAACACGATTAATACACAGTATTATATCGATTATAACAGTACAATGTATATATTGGTTACACAAAATATATGACAAAACATCAATCATTAGACAATAATAATTATTTACTAATTATGTAAATCATTTTAAGAGGTAGGAGTTATCTATTACCCTAATCTAAATATAATTACCCTGGTTAGAAAGGTATGGAATGTTAAGGTATTTAAAGAAATTATTAAAAGAGAATATACTACTATAAACTTCTATAATAAGATATAAAATACATGTTTAATATATATATAAATGACGATGTCCTACTCTAACAAAATAATGAAATATGATAGTACATGTATTAGTAAAAACAAACAAAGTAGTCGCGAATATCCTGGCACTTGACTGCTTCACGAGTGTCTAGATAATCGAGGCTAAAGAGTAAATAAGATGGCCTGATCGGGGGAATCTTTATAATAATACTGCCAGTCGAAAGTAAAAGATGTGTAAAATGAGAGATTATTGCTCCAAGCAACTGAAATCTGGTGTGCAGCTATCATTCGTCAGTCATGACATCCCCAAACGCAAATCCCCATATACAACGACGAGCAACTGAAATCTGGTGTGCAGCTATCATTCGTCAGTCATGACATCCCCAAACGCAAATCCCCATATACAACGACGACGTAGAGCGTGACAGAGAAGGTAAATGGACAACCAAGAACTGACATATTCACTCTCTTCTTGTTGTCGACTATGTCGTATGATAGCCTACACACTAACTACATGATGATTGATACATGACATCACCCAAAGTTGATTTTAAAATGTAGCGTTATTACACAATGACATATGTCAAAGAAGCGTCCTGCCATATCAAAATACGTATAAGTGATTGTAACATAAACCTGTTGCTATCAAGACCCGGCTGGAGATCTTGGTAGTATTCCTTATGTCATTGCGTAACTAGAACTTGTTGTTGGCATGTCTTATCTAACTTTCTTTGTCTGATAAACTATATTGAATGTTAAACCTTCATATGATGCTTGATACATTAGACAGGTGTCTAATGAGCTCCTTTGTCTCGAATACGTTTATAAACTCAGAACAGAAACGAATCTTCAGGCAGGTCCAGGAGGCCATGCTAGGCGGGCGCCTAGTTAAGGTACCTCAGGAGTACTATAGTCAGGTCTAGGAGACGGAGACGAGACGAGAGCTTCTGGAGTTAGCACACTCGTGCTAAGCCAGGCTAATTAAGTCATGACTCCCTCCATATAGATAGTTCTACGGTCGTTTACATCACGATGTTTGTACCTATTTGTAAGAAGCAGAATAAAACCATTATTAGAAGTATACACCAGTGTTGCCTCCAGAACTTGATTAAAGAACTAATGTAATACTGTCACATATTAATTGATGCCGTAGACCAGACCAACGCTTGAAGTCCTATTCCACTAGAAGATCACAGGTCCCAGCTACCAACGGGGTAAGTCTTTTCTAATCCTACCATGGCGAGGGTGAAAAAATGACATTAGTGCTATGTATTATAATTTAACTGGAAATCTGCAGTTTATCATCACGCGTCATTAAATATCATGGTGTGGTTACTAAATTTAATATTGGCTAGTAGTGGAACAGGAAAATGGCTAAAACAAAATTGTATATATATTATTTGTTTTAAAATGCGTCATGTTGTTTTTAAAAAGATGAATTATAATTGTTTGTTTTGAACACATATTTTGGCTTTTAAAGTTAGTAGTAGCTAAGTATTATCAGGCTAATAACTGCGAAGTGAAATGTTTTATGATTGTTTAGTTATCTGGAATAGAGTTTTATAAGCGTATCCTAATTGAGAGATATAACTCTTTAAACATTCACACGGTATTAACGGGTTTGTCTCTTATAAGTTTTTGTGTTGTGTTGTTTTGTGCATATATATATATATTTATGCCCCGAGGTTTACGGGATTATTATTTGTGATGTAGTGCCCCAAATATTAATGGGAAGACCCGATATTTACGGGATTAAGATTTTTATTTGTAATACCCCAAAGTTTTAATGGGAAATGCCCCGATAAGTAACGGGAGAAGTTTATGTTAAGTGGTTTAACCCCAGGAGGGTTGTGCTCGGATTTAAGAGCAAACGTTTTGTCTTGTTTTGTGCTGTGTTTAAAAATTATAGAGATAAACCGTTAGTTCTTTCAAAAATATCTTATTTAAGATTGGTTAAATGTGTTCAGATCATTCATTATTCTTGAGATAAAACAATATGACTCCCTAATTTCAATTGTAAATATCGTTAGATCGTTATCTAAAGTCAAGTCTGTTCCACTTGCTAATTTGATTAACTATTAATTAAGTTCACTCCATGATATATATGATAAGCAGACGATAAAACTTCGGCACGGGTGGCAGTTAATACTCTTCCTAGCACATGTCATAACACGCCGTTTTGCCAGACGGTATGGAAAATGAAAAGACTACCGGTCAATAACAAGAGCTGAACTAAACGGAGCAGGGAAAATTCTGACCCCTCAACATTACTGGAACGAGGAAGGGCATCATATGTACCCCACCCCTACAGTTGGCTACGACAGTGCAGTAGCGGTCTAAGAAGATAATTACAGTAGTTTGTGTTCGCGATTCCACCAAATAATCGGTCTAAGAAGATAATTAGAGTAGTTTGTGTTCGCGATTCCACCATTTATGTGAATAATAAGAGTCTGTGTTTGTGATTCCAGGATCTCGTTTGTTTTTTTTATTGACTCACGTGTGTGACCGATTGTGTGTATATAACTTTTAAGTTCGTGTGTTTTTCATTGACCTTTTCATTTTGTTTAAAGACATTTTTGGATATTATGACATTTTACAAGTATATATAACTTTTAAATTCGTGTGTGTTTCATTTACCTTTTCTTTTTGTTTATAGACATTTTTGTATACGACATTTTACAAGTGTTGTTTGTATTTATATGTCTTTTCATTCTTATTGTTACTTTTATCTTTTAAGATTAGGGTAGATATTATCGATCCCAGTTATATTCAAATTTGTAAAGGCTTTAAAAAAATATTTCATATTTTTTTTTAAAAAGACGGATAGGTATATTACACAATGACATATGTCAAAGAAGCGTCCTGCCATATCAAAATACGTATAAGTGATTGTAACATAAACCTGTTGCTATCAAGACCCGGCTGGAGATCTTGGTAGTATTCCTTATGTCATTGCGTAACTAGAACTTGTTGTTGGCATGTCTTATCTAACTTTCTTTGTCTGATAAACTATATTGAATGTTAAACCTTCATATGATGCTTGATACATTAGACAGGTGTCTAATGAGCTCCTTTGTCTCGAATACGTTTATAAACTCAGAACAGAAACGAATCTTCAGGCAGGTCCAGGAGGCCATGCTAGGCGGGCGCCTAGTTAAGGTACCTCAGGAGTACTATAGTCAGGTCTAGGAGACGGAGACGAGACGAGAGCTTCTGGAGTTAGCACACTCGTGCTAAGCCAGGCTAATTAAGTCATGACTCCCTCCATATAGATAGTTCTACGGTCGTTTACATCACGATGTTTGTACCTATTTGTAAGAAGCAGAATAAAACCATTATTAGAAGTATACACCAGTGTTGCCTCCAGAACTTGATTAAAGAACTAATGTAATACTGTCACAGCGTTTAACGTATATAGTCTACCTACCTTGTGAATCACGCTAAATGTCGCTGCCAATTACTGGTGTCTACGTGTATTTCTAAGAAATTAAACTAAAAGAAGGGCTTATCTCAATTACTGGTGTCTACGTGTATTTCTAAGAAATTAAACTGAAAGTTGGGCTTATCTCAAGCTGGCGTACAGATTGCTAACTTTGCGCCGATTACACAGGCTGACTCATCGGTCACCGGTGGTTTTGAGAAATGTACTTTAAGTAGTCGTACGTAACTAACGTACGAAAATTAAATGGTAGCTGGGGTATTTTCGCACGTATAGTGTGAATGGCCATTTTGCTCAGTAATCCCAGCCAGAATTTGGCTTTTTTTAAAAATTGCGTTAAAGTTTTAAATTTTTTGTTTAGAACTGAAATAAATTAACTATTAGACACGACCGAAGCACAAAATAGTGCCAATATGCCGACGTCAAATCTAGGTCGTTAGTAGTAAAGATGGGGGTTAGATAGCCGAATGGTTAGCACGTGCGCGCTGTACCATAAAGCCTGCCATTGAGTCAACTGACGTGGTTTCGAATCCCCCGGTTGTACGTGACAAGGAGTAGGGTCGCCTGTCCAACCTCGTGGGTTTCTTTCCGGGTTCTCCGGTTTCTTCCCACTACTAAAGACCCCTACTCGTAAGCGAATTGTTGAAATGAAATTAAACCATATGTTAGTCCCGAAATGACCTAGTTTGTGTCGAGTGGACGCTAAACCCCATTTCTCTCTCTTTAGCAGCTGGACGCGAAAAAACCCTCAAGGTTGGACAGGCGACCCTACTCCTTGTCACGTACTAACGGGGATTGGAAACCACGACAGTTGACTCAAAGACACGTGCTAACCAATCGGCCATTCAACCCCCATGGTCAACGAAGTACTTTTGTATGTTACATGACCGTGCCCTCATTAAAAACTATTCATTAAGTTCATACTCTCATTGATGTCATTTATTAATGATATATTGATTTCATGTTTTCCTTAAAGATACCTTCCCCCGCATACAAACTGTGTGATTCGATGATCTATTTGGGCGCAAAATATATTCAAACTAATTAATCTTCAAATACGTCCCAAAACTTGGTATTCCTAGGGAGATACCGCAAGCTATAAATAAACTGTTGTTAGACGCTCTGTCAGTCAGCTCATTTCATTGAGGGAGGGTCCATTTTTCAGAATATATTTTTCTTTACTCACTGTCCATAAATCAAATTTTAAACAAGTTTTCCGAAAAATATAAAGAGCGTTCTGTGGCTTTAAGGAGCGCATAAAAATTGATGAATTATGATACAAATATGTAGTTGGTGGGGGTATGGAGTCAATGGTATTTATGGGAGCATAAAATCGGTGTATAGCGACCTTAAAACTGTAACCCATGGGCCTCTCGGTATCTTGTAATTTTTTTCCTTTTTTTTCATTTAATTGACCCTTATGGGCTTCCGTAGTTTTGACATTCACGTCCACTCGACACAATATTTTGAGTTGAAATTTTGAGACAAGTTAAATACACCCTTCCTCTAGATTCTGGCGCTTAAATTTCATACATACTCATACTTTTATTTTTGAGACTCTGTAAAAATCGGGATAATCCCTTTAACTTATCCAGACCACAGTCAACTCTCGATGTCAACGCTGGCCTGCGGTAT
Source organism: Patella depressa (assembly GCA_948474765.1). Lineage (NCBI taxonomy): Eukaryota > Metazoa > Mollusca > Gastropoda > Patellidae > Patella > Patella depressa. Next base: position 6,610,626 of record OX419715.1, on the reverse strand, counting down.
TTATTGGATTATGACCCGATTTGCTGTTCATCTTTGATTCATGATTTAATCATGAAATGGATAATCGAGACAATGTTTTTTTATCGTTCCGACTTTAGTAATGATGATCGAGGCTAGGTCTAAAATTCAGTCGCTAAATTCTCGGTTCAGAGTGGATCAATTTGACTGACCCTTTCAGCAACTTTCCTTTACATTGTCTAGTTTTTAACTATTATAGTGAGAACTGTCAGCTTTTTATCTAATCAGGGGGGTGAGTGGAAAGCGCATGCTGTACCATACGGCCTGCCATTGAGTCAAGTGGCGTGGTTTCGAATCCCCGGATTTACGTGGCAAGGAGTAGGGTCGCCTGTCCAACCTCGTGGGTTTTATCCGGGTACATGTACTCTGGTTTCCTCCCACTGCTAAAGACCCTACCCCTCTCCCCCCCTCTCTCTCTCTCTCTCTCACTATCTCTCCCTCTCTCCCACACTCTCCCTCTCTTTCAATCTGTAGTAAGCTGAGGTTGGGCATCAAACCTTTCCGGGATGCTGTGAATACTCCCCTACCGATATCAGATGTCTTGTCGTTACAGTGTGAGATGAAGGGCTTGGGGAATGCTTCGCTGATACGTTTTCTTTCAGAGTCAGTGTCTTCGTTGAATTTGATCCCACGTTGCCATGATCCTTGATTCTATTCCAAAAATTAGGTCCGGCGTGGTATACTCCAAAGCTGCGGCAAACCCCGACTGCATATCCAGATTTTGTCATTTCGCTGTTTGCCTTTCTTTGAGGAAATGTGTTGTATGTTCTGTTATGGGCTATTTGAACTTTGAACTATCCAATCAGTTCTTGTAATCGAGAAATATTTCTCTTTCCATCGCGAATCTGAGTCAGCTCAGTTATTTATTATTACGTTATATCCACCGTCAATAAGTAATCACCTGATTTAAAGACTCGGCTACAAGGGAGGTAACCTCACATTTGATTATATGGCTCAGACTAACAATTATTTGTCTCATATTCCAATCTTTATTTGTACATATGGGGCCGCATTTGAAAGTCGCCTCATCATAATTTTGCTACGATGATTTTTTGCTACGATGATTTGGTGTTTACTGGAGTCATAATTTCAATTCAGGCACAACGATTTCTTTTCAGAAAGACACTCTACCGCCCCTAACCCCCTGCTGTATTATCATCAGTATTTCCCTTGTCTCCCATTCTAGACCCGAAAATCAAACCGAAAGTGTAGGAATATGGGAGAAAAAAATGAAGGGATAAATTGTCTATTAATAATTCGCACTACATCATGAAATAAGTGTAATTTGATATTGCACGAGCACGAGGCCATTAAACAACTTGAAATACAGACACTCCTACTCCCTGTCGCGTACAAACGTTTGAACGAGCACGGGGCCATTAAACAACCTGAAATACAGACACCCCTACTCCTTGTCACGTACAACCGGGGAATCGTAACCACGCCAGTTGACTCAATGGCAGACCGTGTGATACAACCGCACGTGCTAACCATTCGGCCATCCAACAGACCGAGCGACGTGGAGAGATCATAACACCTATAGTCGATCCATACTAGATTGTGGTCCCCCTAGAGGTCACAATGTTTATCCATGAGTTTGAATTTCGTGAAAATCCGACCGAAATTGCTGGACCACATTGTCGCTCCACTAACGCAAATAGTTGAAAAGTATGGCATATAAAGGTTGTGGGCCCCGCTAGAGGTCGCAATTTTGATCCGATTTTGATGCAACTTTACATTTATGTTATATCACAAAAGTTTAGGTTCCTTGCGATATTCTCGCATATCGGACCGTATCTTTTCCGGATTATGGCCCCTGATTGTACAAATCTCGTATATCAATGACGGTGCTCGATTCACAGTCCAGAACGTCCAGAATCGACAGAATTACAATCGAGTGACGCGGAATTCAGTCCTGTCACAGTTCTGCCAGTCCCGACAGCTGAGGTGGAGTGAGTAGAATCGTGACGTATTCCTAGGTAAAAAATATGTTTCAACAGTCATGATTGGTTGGGATACTTTTTATACAGTCGACGCATGCGCTGTAATCCGAAATTCTCCTTTTCACTCGATTGACACCAGTTTTGGAATTCAATTCCGGAACTGTGAATCGAGTATCGCCCTTTATAATGATGGCTGAGATCGAATGTTGTGAAAATCGGACCGAAACTGCCGGGCAAAATGGCCGCTACTCAAACGCAAATAGTGGAACAGTTGTGGACATTTTCTTTACTTCCAAAAGATCTCGGCTCCTTTCAATGTTCGTGCATATCGGACCGTAACTTCCTGGATAAAGGCCCCAGATTGTACAAAAAATCGCATATTATTTATAGTGTTCTCTTGCAAACGTTGACGTATCTTATCTGGCAACTGATGGCATTGAATTATTCGCTTGTGCGTAGGGATCTTTAGCTGGGGGGGGGGGGGTCAGAGGACCCGTTGAAAACCCACGATGTTGGACACGCAACAATTACGCCTTGTCACGTGACATCTCATGTAATGCTCGGGCGTTATAACATTCGACCACCCTACAGATTGACATCTACATGTACACAACCACGTGGTTTTTCCCTTGTCAGTAGTGCAGAACGGAGGGCACGACAATGACCGTTGTCTAGTCGTGCGGATAGGACGAAAAGAGAGAGAGAAATGAGGTTTAACGTCCACTCAACACAAACTAGGTCATTTCGGGACTAACATATGGTTTTTTAATTCCATTTCAATAACTCGCTTGCGCGTAGGGTCTTTAGCAGTGGGGGGGGGGGACCGGAGTACCCGGAGGAAACCCACGATGTTGAGAAGGCGCCCCTATCTCCATGCCACATACGCTCACACCAGGGATCGAAACCACAGCCGCAAGCCAGAGGTGACCGGCCAGCTAGAGGTCGAAGCGCGGCACTCAAGACCACTAGGCCATCCCAACCCCCCCGGATAAGACGAAAAATTGGGGTCCCGTGTACACATTGGCGTGCCGTAAAAGATCCCTTGACAATTGTAATACGATAACAGAATATGGCATAGCGTTGCTGTCTGGGCAAAATTACCCTCATAGCACACTGTTTGGCGTATTCCCGTCTACATTAGCCCAATTTGAGCTGAACAGTAGGACGTTAAACCTCATTTTATCTCATTTTAATATCAACACAATTATACAGTGGAATTCGGGCTTCCTTTATGAGAGAGAGTTAGAGGGAGAGAGAGAGAGAGGGGGAGAGAGAGAGAGGGGGGATGGTCTCCATTGAAACTTAAAACTCCGATATCTCGGGAATATTGCGTGATTTAAATGTATAGCTAGTTGATCAGAAAGTGCTACCTGCCCACAAGACCTATACTCCGCTTCCGCAAGGTTTACAAAAGCAGTATAAAAATCAATAACAATCTTAATATGACGTGTGTGTGAGAGAGTGAGAGAGAGAGAGAGGGAGAGAGAGAGAAATAGGTTTAACGTCCACTCGACACCAACTAGGTCATTTTGGGACTAATATGGTTTTAATTTTATTTCAATAATTCGCTTGCGAGTAGGGGTCTTCAACAGTGGGGGGAAACCGGAGAACCCGGAGAAAACCCACGAGGTTGGACAGGCAACACTACTCCTTGTCACGTACAATCGGGAATTCGACATGCTTTGTGATACAGTTCGCACGTGCTAACCATTCCGCCATCCACCCCCCCCCCCCCGTATGACAGAGTCAATACCTTGTAAAGTGACAGCATATAGCCTCCAACACAAATTGCCTCGAATTTATCAATACTCGCGAGGTCAAACGTAATCGTGATGGTGTTTAGTAAGCACGGTCTGTTCACGAGGGACTGAGACAAGAAATTTATTTATTTTGACTTCTTGCCTGGTGTTTGAATAAAACAGAAGAACGAACTAAAGTTTGGCTTTCTGTTTTCTGAAATACAGTAGAATCCGTATGAGCAGCCACTCCTATTCAGCGAAATCTCCTTGTAAGCGGTCACAATAAATTCCCCCCGTAAAAATTCTATTGTTTCATCTCTTTATTCAACGGTCACTCCTCTAACGCGGCCAGCGGTCACTATTTTGTTAATAAATTTAACAAAATATCGCCTATTCAACGGCCATTGTTGAATGATACCATCTTGTCGTTCTTCGTAACACGCCCGCTAATCCCGTGAGTAGTAATCAATTAACTGGACTCCCACTGGTAAGGTAAAAAGGAATGTGAAAATAACAATTAACCCAGGATTATCTGTTAATTAATCTTTTGTTTTATTAAACAACCAACCTGATCATTGTTTTCACACGTAAAACAATGTATATCAATTAAATTGCTTCCAGGCGGCCCTGGCCCTACTGCTTGTCACGTACAAGCGTGTAATCAAACCAACGCCACTTGATTCAATGACAGATATTCTCATGCGACGCACACCCCAGAAGCGACCACTTTCAACATAATAACTTCGCGTTTTTGAAAATTAGCTGGATAGGGACATAACGCTGAAGGATTCTCCGAAACGTTGCTCAAATAAATACGTAGCTGTTTTACTATAAACATGTGTAATAGTTTATTCTTGCTGTAACACTTTAAAAATAAATAATGTAAAATGAATGATGTGAAATTTCATTCAAATTACTCTATTGCAAGCCAAGATATTACCCTTTGAAGTTTTGACAAGACGCAAACCCTTAGCCACAGGGGGGGGGGGGATACAGTTCGACGAGTAAATCAAAAGAGACTCTCTACTACCCTGGACGAGATGATATGAAGAAGGAAATTTCAGAAAATTCAGCCATAAAACTCTCCCTGAAGCACTACAATTTGAGACCCAGGAATGCACTCAGATACGAGGAGGGAGAACCAAGTTTTCTAAATTTTCTTGGAGAGGACAACAGATACACCACCCCACCCCCACGCAACCCCACCCCACCCCGATCGCGGCTTTGGCGGTTCGCATTGGCTGGCTTAGCTGGCAACATTCTAAGCCCTTTCAAAAAATTCCGTAGCCCGACCAAATATCATGAGCTGGCTACGGGCCCGACAAGACGTGTACAATATTTCAGTAATTCACTTGTGCGTAGGGGTCTTAAGCAGTGGAAGGAAACCGTCGGATGCGGAGAAACCCCACGTGGTTGGACAGGCGACCATATCCCTTGTCACGTGCAACCAGTGATTCGAAACCACGCCAGTTGACTCGATGACAGGCTTTATGATACAGCACGCACGTGCTAACCATTCGGCTATCCACCCCCTAAGTTGGAAATAGGGGCGCCACAGGAAAGATCCCTGCGCATTGACATAATTCAGCTTCTTACGCCTTTACATTGCATAAAGAAAATCTTTTATTCTCGAGTCAAAATTCTTTCGGGATTCCATACATAATCCGTAATTGTAATACGGTGCCTGGAGATTTCTAAAACGCTTTCGTGTTCTTCCCTCATCCGTGTTTTGATATCAGCTAGTGTTGACAGTCGCTAATTGGTTGGATGGAGGAAAGTTTAGGCGGACCTAATCCTTCACTCGGCAATCCTCGACAGATTTCGGAACCTACATCTAGTCTCGGCTGTATAACGAATTCCGCCATATTGGAACTACTTTGAAGGTCCCGGATGAAACATGACTGCGCCCATTGTGTCTTGGAACTACTTTAAAGGCCTCGGATGAAACATGGCTGCGCCCAATGTGTCTTGTTGGTTTGTAATAGCGTCAAGGTACATAGGTACATATCACTTACTGTCATACAGCCGAGACTAGATGTAGGTTCCGAAATTTGTCGAGATTTGCCGAGTGCCTAATCCTTGTCACGTACGAGCAAAAAATAAAATCACCATTTGACTTAATGACGGACCTTATGATGCGTTAAAGGTGAAGATCAACGATTTTCAACAAGGCTTCCATAAATATATATCTAGAACCCCCCCCCCCCCCCCCGGTAACACTTGCAAAAAATAATTTGTAAGCGAGAAATTAATTTTCATTAAAACCGGATGTAACGTAATTGGTTCAAAGCGCTAGCTGGTTTGTATAGTAAACATACAAATTTGGAGTGAATTTAACGCTGTATTTTGTGATCGTTTCGCAGGACATCTGACCAAAGGAGATGTTTAGGGTATTATAAACATGAACTTTTTAAAGATGAATTCCCACATACAAACTGATTGGAGTAACAACGTTTTGATTGCCAAAGAATACCCTGATATATCGACTAACTTGTGATAATTGTGCTTCAAATCCTCTCAAAACGTTGTAATTGCCCAGGAATACCATATCTTGATATATATATATATATAGATAGAGAGAAATGGGGTTTAACGTCCACTCAACACAAACTAGGTCATTTCGGGACTAACATATGGTTTAATTTTATTTCAATAATTTAGGCTAATTAGGTAACTAGTATTATTCTAGCGTCTGTGCGTTGTATCATAAGGTCTGACATTGAGTAAACTGGTCTGGTTTCGAATCCCAAGTTGTACGTGATAAGGAGTAGTAGGGTCGCCTGCTTAACTTCGTGGGTTTTCTCCGGGTTCTTCGGTTACCGCCCAACTGCTAAAGGCCCTACGCGCCAGCGAATTATTGAAATAAAATTAAACCATATGTTAATCCCGTAATGACCTACCAATCTCTCTCTCTCTCTCTCTCTCTCACACACACACACACACACACACCCACACACTCTCTCTACCCCCCCGGGGGGTTGGGATGGCCTAGTGGTCTAGAGTGCCGCGCTTCGACCTCTAGCTGGCCGGTCACCTCTGGCTTGCGGGCTGTGGTTTCGATCCCTGGTGTGGCATGGAGATAGAGGCGCCTTCGCAACCTCGTGGGTTTCCTCCGGGCACTCCGGTTTCCTCCCACTGCTAAAGATCCCTACGCGCAAGCGAATTATTGAAAGGGAATTAATCCATATGTTAGTCCAGAAATGACCTAGTTTGTGTCGAATGGACGTTAAACCCCATTTTTCTCTCTCTCTCTCTCTCTCTCTCTCTCTCCCTCCCTTTAAACTAACGTAGTTATCAAGACATATGAACACCATGTGCATGTTTAAATCATTTCCATGACAATTTAAACTAATCACCCGGATTTAACACTCGCTAATGTCTTGTTGTTTACGATGATGTAACTATTCTTGTTAGTGACGATGATGTAACTATTATTGTTAGTGACGATGATATAATCGCCATTTTATTCTATAGTCTCGTGGTCTATGCGGAAATTAAGATTTCCCACCTCGTAAATCTCGCACTATTAACTTTATGTTATGTTAAGAACGCGTCCACGAGAAGACTATGCAGAATGAATGAATCACAAGGAATTTCCTCCTGTGCGTGATCTTAAAGTGATCATTTTACATGTTTAAAGATACGTTATGAGAGATTAGATAACGAGTTGGCAGTTCTCACAATTCTTTTATGTGCACGCCAATGTGTACACATAATTTTGTTGTGTTTTTTTGTCCCATCAACACAACTAGACACTTTTCTCTACCAGACCCTTTGTCCTGCACCACCGTCAGGGTGAAACCAAGCTAAAAAATTCCGGTATATAATCATAGAGTATTGAGAGGTAAATAGCCGACAACGCGACATCACGACACCGCGACACCACGACACCACGACAAACGCGACACCACGACAACCTGACATCACGACATTTTAACCCGACATTTTAATGCGACATTACGACATATTTAATGTCGCGGTTTCGGGTTAAAAATGTCATGATGTCGGGTTGTCGTGGTGTCGGGTTAAAATGTCGTGATGTCGTGGTTGTCGCCTTATGAAGGGCGACACCACGAGATCACGGCACGATACCATTTAGCCACCATACTATCCAACGATCGGCTGCTAAATACAAATGGGATTCCTAAAACATTATTGACCAAAATAATCTGTTTAGTTAAGGAATGTTGGTAGAAAAGGAAATACTCAGCGGATGAACCAGCTAATCATACGCTTGTTGGGGATCACGTGACTATGTCTTAACGCCACTGGGTCATTTTTAATTCTCTCGTTCTTACAACCTGTTACAAGCGCGAACAAATATGGCGTTAAGTCCCTCAAAATTGCAAGAAAGGATTTTTGATGTATATTTGGTAGCGTTGGGTGTACTGAATAAAGTCTCTAATTTTGAGAGTAAAGTTTGTTTTTTTAAGCCATTTTCCATTCAAAGGTATATACAAACACCAAGTGGTCAATTTTTGATAGAAATACACTAGGTTATCAGGGCATGGTTTTCATTGTTGCCGGGTGCTATTGAACCATTTTCAGGTATTTCATTACCCTAGAAACATTCTGCCCTGGATCCAAATTTCTAAAGGGGCATAACTCTGCACAGCTTTGTCATAAAATAGCCGTTTGTGTCTCTGAATTAATGTTATGGGGCCGTTATTTCATTTCAAGATATGCCTAATGCTGTTTAGTGGTTTGTTATACCATTTTCAGGGACTCTCCTACCCCTGAAACACGTGACTTAAAACAGTGATAACTTGGTTCAGCACCCAGTCATTTAAATGAAATATTCAATATTTTTATTTTGCTTTATATATTTTCAGCAGCCCAATCCAACCCCATGGACCAGACCCACAGCTCATTGTTTATAAAAATAATTGGCACTTCAGGCCACGACAAGTTTTGCCGCCTCCATTAGTGCTGCTTTTCTTGTTAAATGAAAGGAATTGGGGTTTTACGTCCTACTATCCTGATCCGGCAGACATACGTCATACTGTGTGCTATGGTGGATATACCTGGACCGTACTACACGCAAAACACAAATCTACACGATGAGCCTACAGACAAGACAGAACATAAACCAACTGTGTGCTATGGTTGAAATTATGCCTGGACAGTACAACAAGCAGAACAAAAATCTACAAACATAATCCTCGAGTGGCATTTAGTGATTGAGCACATTAAAAAACACAACACAATTTATATGGAAAACAATCACTGGTTTATACACGTTATACACATATAGCGCGACGTTTCGACAAGTATTCCCTTATCGTTATCATTTGTACTTGATAACGATAAGGGAATACTTGTCGAAACGTCGTGCTATATCATTTGTACTTGATAACGATAAGGGAATACTTATCGAAACGTCGTGCTATATATTTGTACTTGATAACGATAAGGGAATACTTGTCGAAACGCCGTGCTATATGTGTATAAACAAGTGATTGTTTTCCATTTAAATTGTGTTGTGTTTTTTAAAAATCTACAAGATTAACCGGCGGACAGGACAGAAAATAAACATTGCAAAAAATAAACAAATATCAAATCAAGTGAATGGATACACAGGACTCGGTTTTTCTCGAGTTAAACGTAGAACTTGAACTAACTGTGACCAAAACTCTATTTTTGAGAGAAATAATATGGCGTGCTATTTAAACCGTTATTAAACGGCCTGAGAGTCTTGGGATTGTTACTCGTCTGTAGACTAATAGGTAAAACTTTCGTAGTAAGACTCGTGGGTCCAAGTGTCATAAAGCTGAGGTTCTTATTAATAAACCCAGATTCCTCAGTCTGTATCAACGTTTCCCTATTCATTTCTTCGTCGCTAAACTTTGTCGCTAATCAGTCCAACCTGCCAGAAATCTTTTATTTATTCATTTATTTATTTATCCCGAGTCAATAGTAACCGTGTAAGAAGGAGTTTATAGTTTTTGAAACCTACATTTTGCAAGAGCTAAATCTACCTATTGCTAGTTTTTCTTTATGCCTGAAATGTTATCTAAATTATTAATTAGACATTAATTGACTCATCCAGACCGTAATCAACTCTCAATGGCATTGGATACTCGAGAACGATTATCACTAGTTAAGGGGGGGGGGGGTATGGTGGCTAAGTGGCTAAGGGGCTGGTTCGCTAGACTGGAGGTTGAGAAGGCGCCCCTATCTCCATGCCACATACGCTCACACCAGGGCTCGAAACAACAGCCGCAAGCCAGATGTGACTGGCCTGCTAGAGGTCGAAGCGCGGCACTCTAGACCACTAGGCCATCCCAACCCCCCCTGAAGTAATCTGAATGAAATTTTCAATGTTATTATTTTACATTATCTGTGTTTGTGCTATTATAACACTGTATCTAAATCTTACATAATGTATATTTACAAAGTCGAGTTTAAAGAAAAGAACCCCGTCTTCCATTAGCCCAGATTAGTGTGTGGGGGGGAGAAATGGTGTTTAACGTCCACTCGACACAGACTAGGTCATTTTGGGACTAACATATGATTTGATTTTATTTCAATAATTTGTTTGCGCGCAGGGGTCTTTAGCAGTGGAAGGAAACCGAAGTGTACCCGGAAAAAACCCAAGAGGTTGGACGGGCGACTCTACTCCTTGCCACGTATAATATTAGATAAGTAGCTGGCAAGCCTCACTATAATGTAAAGGGAATTTACTAAAAAATTTCAGTCCAAATCATCCTTTCTGAAATGAGAATTTAGCGAATGAATTTTTGACCTAGCCTCGATCATCATTACTAAAGTTGGTACGATAACAAAAACATAGACTATAGTTTGAATAAGTTAATTAATGCATAATTAATAATTTAGATAGTATTTCAAGCCTTAAGAAAGACCTGTAATAGGCACAGATTTGGCTCTTGCATAATGTATGTTAATAAAGCAGTAATTGTTATTTCATAAATAACGTTTATGTGTTGTTGATTTAAGCTGTCGGGTCAATTATTAAGGCATAGGGCTGGTTTCGAATCATAATTGCGTTTTATTCTGGCACCTTTGTCCCTTGAAACTCGTCCGATTATCATTAAGCTGTCATGGTAACCTCCCAAGTATCAACTGTATATGGTAAAACTCATAATATTGACTGTATCACATACTTGGCAGTTAATCTGAATATAAAGTAGAAATGTAGAATTAGCTGTCCCATGTCTTCACGTTTTCATTTAAAATCGCACTAAATACTTTGATTCCCGACAAATGTTCCACAGGGAAATCGATACCCGTCAAAACTAATGGAGTAGGGTCGCATGTCGAACCTCGTGGGTTAGCTTTGGATTGTTTGGGTCTTCCCCTGTTTTACCTCCCACATCTAAAGACCCCTTTACGAGAGAGAGAAAGAGAGAGAGAGAGAGAGGGTCATTTCGGGACTAACATATGGTTCAATTTTATTTCATTAATTCGTATAGGAGTCTTTAGCGGTCGGAGGACCCGGAGAAAACCCACAAGGTTAGTCAGACGACCCTACTCCTTGTCACGGCCATCAAAGCCCTCTTTACGCGCATACGAATTATTGAAATAAAATTTAACTATATGTTAATTCCGAAAAGTCTTAAGCCAGGCTGACACTTGCCCGATTCCGTGGCACGCATTGGCACGACTCAGTCGACACGACAGCGTCCGATTTGCGCAAACTCGTCGTGCCAAAGCGGGAAGTGTGTAAACAATGCGCAGACTATGCGTGAACTCGTCGTGCCTGTTCGTGTCAATGTGGACACTGATGGGCACGACAAAATCGTGGCCAAAAGTCGTGCAAGTGTCAGCATGGCTTAACTCTCTTTTTCGCACTCTCTCTCCCCTTTTCTCCCCTAAAATAACCTAATTCGAGTGGACGTTAAACCCATAACGTGCGCTTTGTATCACAAGGTCTGTTATTGAGTCAACTGGCGTGGTTACAATTCCCCAGTTGAACGTGACAACGGGTAGGGTCGCCTTTCCATCCTCGTGGGTTTCCTCCGAGACCACCCGTTTCCTCCCACTGCTAAAGACCCCTACGCGGCAAGCGAATTGATGAAATAAATTTGAACCATATGTTAGTCCCGAAATTAAAGTTCCAATTTCACTTTTTCTAAGAAAGTCAAAAATAATTATTTCTATGTTTTTTGCTCAAAATGTTGTCAACTCACTATTATACGATCATGGATAAAAAAAAAATTTGGGGGGGGGGGGGTAGAAAGGGTGACACTGGTTGATTGAGGAAATAGTTACTCAGTTACCTCCCTTGTTTTCCCATTCTTCTCCATGGACGGCCATCTTCAAACGTTTGAATTTGAAGTTGAAAATGATATTTTTGCCAATTTCTCAACTGGCAATAGTGAATTGTAGGATTAATAGGATTATTCTTTAACAAGGTAGGACTGTTTATAGGTTCAATCTATTTTGGGGCTTTATTTTAATAAATTTTAAAAATATAACTTAAAAAAAATGCTATTGGAACTTTAATGAAAAAAATTGAACCATATGTTAGTTCATAAATTATTCTCTCTCTCTCGACAAAGTAACTAATCATTTATATAAACAACCACAGCCAAGATCAGTGCCCCTCTCTCTATCTCTTTCTCTCTCCCTCTCTCTCTCTCTCTCTCTCTCGAGACAAAGTAAGTAATTATTTATAGACAACCACAGGCAAGGTCAGCACCACTATTCCTTACAACCGACAATTTATCACATTCTTACCACTTATACCATCCATTCAACACCCGTTTCTCTATTTACTAATAGTTGCATCGACCGAGTAAAATTCTTTAACGTCATACAGACCAGTCAGTTTATAAAAAAGGGAGTCAACACCTACAAAATTGCAAGAATGGTTTCTAATAGCTTATGATGAAACAGTTAAACTTATTTGTAGATTTCGGTTTTTGGTCGCAGGTTGGGGCGGGGGGGGGGATTACCCCTAAAATTAATATAAGGGACCAGTTAACACCCTTGGACATCTTATCAGAAGCATTCATTTATATAGGCCGAGAAAGTTTATCTCAGAAGGAGGGCCGGACAAGGACAGCTGCCTAGTCGTTCGGATGGGACGAAAAACCGAGGTCCCGTGTACACATTGGAGTGCACGTAAAAAATCCCTTGGAAGCTGGAATTCGATATAAGAGTAGGCCGTAGTGTCATTTTTGAACTTTAAACGTGGTTCAATTTTATTTCAATAATTCGAATGGGGAATCGACAGATGACTCAATGACAGACACACTTGGCAAATTTCGACAGATTCCGTAAACTACATCTAGTCTCGGATGTATGACAGTAAGTGATATGTACCTACGCCCATACATTTGCGATGCGGCTACCGGTTTACTTTAACAGGAAAACTTGGCGCTTTTACACAAATTGGGAACCTATTCGGCTAGCAACCTATTCGACCGATCGAGCTGCAACCTGTTCGTAGGAAACCTATTTAGAATAAAGACAACAGTCGAATTAACTCATCTATTTATCAACCAATAAAATCCAACGTTATGTCTATCAAATGAAAGTAAAATATAGAAGTGTAATTTCGTCATTATCTTACAGCTAGATCGGTCGAGTAGGTCGCTAGCCAAATAGGTCGCCAATTTGTGTTCGGTATGGGCGCAGCCATGTTTCATCCGGGACCTTTAAAGTAGTTCAAATATGGCGGAATTCGTCATACAGCCGAGGTTAGATGTAGGTTCCGTAGGTTACGGAATCTCCCGAGGTTTGCCGAGTGTGACAGACAAACAATTATTTTATGATACAGACATGCGTCCTCCTCAAAATGTTAAAATACACTTCTATATTCGTTTATCTCGTTTCATTTCTTTATACTTTCGATGCCCTATACTACATGAAGATCTGACAAGTTGTACTGGGAGGTCGCGGAAGGGGTCATACGTGTGGAATTTGACCTCATGACGTCAGAATCAATCAGCGTTCACTTTTCTAGCGGCGTGCTCACGGTTCCGTGCATAGCCCCACAAGAACTCGAAAAGACCGATCCATGGGCTAATCCATCACTTTATTCAGTACGCGGCTTATTAGTCTCGGTCACCCAGACCCCCCTAGTCTTCAACGCACGGAGGGTCTGGGTCGGTTCTCAATTATTGACGAAAATTACTGGATAATCTACCACATAAAAAACCAAACTCCCGGTTACGCATGGGCAATGGAACCCTTTGGCTAAAGTCTCGGTAAGTGATAGATATTATGAAGCCGGGCCGATTTTGATAGATTCTATAAGGCGAGGGTAAAATATATCCCACAATTCACTTGGCACATCTATTATTAGAAACAAAATAGAGACGATACAACAGCATGAATCGTGATTGAGGAGATTGTGAGAAGCCATACGTTTGATTCATGACGAGAGAAAATTACCATTTCAATTAAAAACTTTAGAACAAAATTTTAGAGAGTGTCATTGTTGACAAGCGAGATGTTTTGATAGATTCAGCACGTGGTAACTTAAAAGACTGGATAATCCAGACAGTGACCGACTTTCTGTCAAATTTTGAGGACCCATCCAGACTAATATTCGTAGAATATTTGTTTGGATGATAAGAGACTAGCGGCTTATATAACACCTCTCCATGTTGTGAAGATAGGTAAAACGAAATTTTTATTTATAAAAAACGGAACGAAATAGGGAGTGTGTTTTAATCAGATTCGCGTTCACGTGTTGTGAAGGCAAACAAAACGAAATTTTGAACTATAAGAAACGAAACGAAATACGATCTGTGTTTTAATCAGATTAGCGTCCACCTCAAAATGTCAAAATTCTAGAATAATGAAATAAAAAGGGGCGAGGGGAATCAAATAATCTAATGATAACAGTCAGTCATTTCATTTTTGTTCAACAAATATGGATAATAATTTTTATAGAAAAAATTGTTCATATTTGTTTTCCACCGACTGGAATATTTCATCTGTCAAAATGTCTGATAAGAAAAAGACAACATATGACAATTTTATTTCTAAGGTAGATCTATTATAAAACAGTTACCCGGTGACGGTATAAATAATATACAACACCTTTATGGGGGGGTTGGGTGGAATGGTGGTTAACGCATGCGCGTGAAATCAAAAAGTCTGTCAATGAGTGAAATGGCGTGGTTTTGATACATAATACATTAGCACAGATTTGGGATGATTTAGTCTTTTCCCACATATATTTAACAAGTTATTTTCAGCATTCACACGATAATCCTCACACAAGGATGCCAATTTCCAGTTTTCTTTACACTTACGTTTTGTGTGTACAATAGGCCGGCAAATATAGTAAATGACCTTGAACAAATTGCAACCGAATTTTTGTCGATGCAATCTGGTAGACCGGTCCCTGAACGTCTCCCACACAAAAATCGCTCAAAATAAAAAGAAAGGTTTTCTAGCAATTAATGTAAATCCAATATGGCCGCCGTTGGCATCTTAAGCCTCCAATATACCGGAGGGTGAAAATGTATTGCGGGTTGATGACCCAGAAAAACATAGCTAAATGACGTCTTTGTGACGTCATACCGTCAACAATTAGCATAAATTCAATATGGCCGCCATTGAAACATAATTTTATTTCAATAATTCGCTTGCTCGTAGGGGTCTGTAGCAGTGGCAGGAAACCGGAGTGCCCGGAGGAAACCCACGAGGTTGGATAGGCGACACTACTCGTTGCCACGTAGGCTACAACCGAAATGACGTCAGTTGACTCAATGGCAGGCCGTATGATACAGCGCGCGCGCACGCTAACCATCTTATCTCCCATAATAATATCTTTAATAATGTCATACAGTGATAACAAGTTATATTACCTTTAACCCCCCCCCCCCCAAAAAAAACGTGATCTGCAATAGACAGATTTAGTTTTTATATAGACCATCTTTAAGATGAATGTTTCCCTTCAACAAATTGAGTTGTTTTTCCGTTTCAAATCCTCTGAGAATTGGCAATACATTTATTTAACATCAAGCGTTAAAATGCGTTAAATCGTGTCTGATGATTTTTAACGGTAGAAATACAATAAGAATAATGTCATATGTTTGTGGAGGGAGAGAGAGAGAGGGGGAGAGGGGGATAAGAGTGGGTAAATTATGGACTATTGGATCAATTTTATTTCAGTAATTCGCTCATTGAAAGATAGGTTAAACGACCACTCGACACAAACCAGGTCATTTCGTGACTAACATATAGTTCACTTTTTCTTTATTAATTCGCATGCGCGTAGGGGTCTTTATTAGTGAGAGGAAGACGGAGGTTTCGGGGGAAACCTATAAGGTTGGACAGGCAATCCTACACCTTGTCACGTACAACCGACGAATCGAAACCACGCCAGTTGACTCAGTGACAGACTTTGTGATACAGCGCACACGTGCTAACCCCACTGATATAGAAATGGAATGAAATGGAGTCCTACTGTTCTGCAGGAAGGAGGGCCTGATATGGACAGCAGTCTAGTCCTTCGGTTGGCACAAAAAACCGCGGTCCAGAGTACATATTGCCGTGCAAGTAAATGATCTCTTGACAGTTGGAATTTGATGTAAGAGTAGGCCGTAGGGCCGCTGTCCTGGCAAAATGTTCCTCATAGCACATTGTATGGCGTATGCCCGTCTTCATTAGCGCAGTTCGGAGCAGAACAGTAGGATGTTAACCCCCATTAAATTTAAAAAGAAGATCAAAATCATCACCTATACCTCCAGTGCTCTCATTCCGTTTCGCTCCACTAACCCCTGGGTTTATCCATGGGTATTCACGTATTCAAATTGCCTGCCCTTGATCGTAGCTTGATTCTACGAACCAATGAAAAACCGGTTTGCCAACGGTTCACAACAATAAGGCGGCTTGTTCGCTCGATTATAAGAAAGTTTACAGCAAGATGAGAGTTGCTTCCCTTCGTCAACTATATTTGTGTTTGACGATTTATTTTGATTGGTCCTTAAAGGGCAGATAATACGCATATCGGTCTTCCTTATAGAAGAACCCAGGGGTTAGTGGTGCGGAACGGAATGAGGTCACTGAGGATACCGAGGATAAATGGGTTCCGATTTCTTACATTCAACGGCTTTTCTTTCACTTTAAGTTTTACAAACTGTCCTATATCTCCCTTATAGTTTCTGCATACCTATACAGTTTAATCACCTCATATTGCTTATTTAGTACTTGAAAATAGTCCTGTTTTTCCAATATTATAGTTTATTCATATTTTGTTATGGTTTTCATCTGTTTCATATCATCCATATCCTGGATTGCTTCATTAGCAAGCACATATTATTCGTGTTTATTTAGTCAACTGACATAGGGTCATGTAGTGTTTGTATTTCTTTGAGAAAGGTCCCATCTTGATCACCTCGTTAACTGTAATATGGTTTCACCCAATGGCTCCCTTTAAGGTATTCAATGTTGTTAATTTTATCCTTTGGTTGAACCGTGGGCCAATTATATATTGTGTTGTTTTTGTTTAATCCTTTACTTCTTATTGTTATTATTATTTAATTTTTGTAAATTGCTTCATCATGAACTCGTATATATTAAACCCAAGTTTACTAAATGTCATTGTGCTTGATAACGATAAGAGGATACTTGTCGAAACGTCGTGATATTAGAATAAAACCAGTGATTGTTTCCCGTAAAAATTGTGTTCTGTTATGATGATCAAATCCTTTATTTTATAGTTTACAGATTCTATACTTTACTATAAAACAAATTCCTGTAAGATTTTTCCTATAACAGATGGGTCACAGTGGCTAAGTGTGTAAGACGCTGGCTCATTAGCCTGGAGGTCGGGTGTTCTATCCCTGCATTGGCCGAGAAAGTTCATCCAGATTTTCCGGCGTGGTTTCCCCTTATCAGTAGTGCAGGACGGAGGGCCTGACAAGGACAGCTGTCTAGTCGTTTGGGTGGGACATGGACACATGCCTAGTCTTTCGGATAGGACGAAGACCTGAGGTCCCGTGAGCACGTAAAAGATACCTTGTTAGTTGAAATTCGAGATAAGTGTACGCCATTGGGACGTTGGCCAGGCAACATTTCACTCATAGCTCACTATGGCATTATTATTGTTATTATTAGGCCCTACAAGTATGTATAGCACACTGTGTGGCGTTATTATTATTATTATCATTTATTATTTGTATTACAATAATATCAATAAAGAATATAGGTAGGGTTTTAAAAATTATGTAGTTAATGTAAATATAGAATAAAAAAAATCAGAGATAGATAATATACAAAAGTAGTATATAGCCTGTGTAATGTGTCACTCTCCGGAGTGGCCTAGTGGTCTAGCGTGCCGCGCTTCGACCTCTAGCTGGCCGGTCACCTCTGGCTTGCGGCTGTGGTTTCGAGCCCTGGTGTGAGCGTATGTGGCATGGAGATAGGGGTGCCATCTCAACCTCGTGGGTTTCCTCCGGGCACTCCAGTTTCCTCCCACTGCTAAAGACCCCTACGCACAAGCGAATTATTGAAATAAAATTAAACCATATGGTAGTCCCGCAATGACCTAGTTTGTGTTGAGTGGACGTTAAACCCCATTTCTCTCTCTCTCTCTCTCTCTCTCTCTCTCTCTGTCCGGGCAAAAATTCATCCATAGCACACTGCATGGTAGCCCAGTTTTACGTTAAAGTTCCAATTTCATATTTTCTAAGAAAGTCAAAACATAATTATTTCTATGTTTTTTGCTCAAAAGGTTGTCAACTCACTATTATATGATCATGGGCAAAATTTCACAGGCATTAAAATGGCTGACACCCGCTGAATGAGGAAATAGTTACTCAATTACCTCCCTTATTTTCCCATTCCTCTCCATGGACGGCCATCTTCAAACGTTTGAATTTGAAGTTGAAAATGATATTTTTGCCAATTTCTCAACTGGCAATAGTGAATTATAGGATTAATAGGATTATTCTTTAACAAGGTAGGGCTGTTTATAGGTTCAATCTATTTTAGGGCTTTATTTTAATACATTTTAAAAATATAACTTAAAAATATGCTTGCGGCTGTGGTGTCGAGCCCTGGTGTGAGCGTATGTGGCATGGCGATAGGGGTGCCTTCTCAACCTCGTGGGTTTCCTCCGGGCACTCAGGTTTCCTCCCACTGCTAAAGACCCCTACGCGCAAGCGAATTATTGAAATAAAATGAAACCATATGTTAGTCCCGAAATGACCTAGTTTGGGTCGAATGGACGTTAAACCCCATTCCTCTCTATCTCTCTCTTGTATTACAGACCGTTTAATTTTTCTTTTTTTTGGTTAATTTGTCCTGCATATAATACCTTAAGAGAATTGTATTTACCATCTAAGTATTATACTAGTCCAAATATCTATAAATTTGTCTCTTTGATGTCGTCAACTGATCAAAAACTTATTATATCTACAGCTAAATTTATATATTTCGCTTTTGCCCAACGTACATCGTTACCGTCCTAAACTTGAAAGTTAATTTTATTGTATATATATAGATTTATTGTTTGTGAATAACTATTATTATTTTTGGTTTTCTCTTTTCTTTTTCTTTTTAATTACACGTCTTTTCATTTTGATTGTATTATTGTATAATTTAAAAGCCAGAAGTTGTTTAATTAATGTTATATGTAATAAAGTATTATTATTATTTATTGTTACGCATGCTTATCATTCTAGTCAGGTCCAGGGCCCGCTCCGGTTAAGCTGGGCTTTGATAGTATCCAAGTCATAACGCAGTCATAGTTTACTTTTCATATTTGAATTTGACATCAAGTCATGCCGACCTCCATTTATATTTTCTCTTGATGAATGCGTTCATTGACGTTCAAAAAGCAGTTTATAGAAACACCAGTAGAACGGGATATCGTAATCCCATGGGGACTTGAAATGATAACACCATTGATGGTTTGTTGCGTCAATCTCCGGTCAGACCACGCATTCTACCTGGCTGTGGGTGGCAAACAAATGACGATAATTTATTCATCTTTTACATAGTTATCCCTATAAAAAGGCGGGAAAAGGCACGCGCTGTCTTTACGAGTAACAGACGAGAGCGCTCGTGACTGGAAACCAAACCTCAATTTATTGTTGTATTTGATTGCGAAAAGTTGCAAGATTGTTTTTTTTCTTTGTTGATAGAGAGACTATTTGAAGTCTGGCTTGGAGAAAAGAAGACAATTTATAAACAAAACAAAAAAACTTCTACAAAAAACAGGTTAGAATTTTTATTTTCGATTTCAGAATTATTTTTAGTAGTAGTTGTAGTCGTAGTAGTGTAGTGGACATTTATATCACTGGCGGTGTTTAAATGAGGGTTAACGCCCTACTATTCTGCTCTAAATGGGCTAATTTGCAGTTGTTTGGAATAAAATATAATGGTTTATAAAATGTTCGTAAGATATATAATGGTTAATAAAATGTTCGTTTAATTTGTAATTTTTGCAAAACGAAATTACGTTTTGCATAATACCGTGGCAGTTAGAATTCGATGTACGAGTAGGCCGTAGCGCAGCTGTCCGGGCAAAATTCACTAATAGCACACTGTACGGTGTATGCTCGTCTTCATTCGCCCAGCAGGTGCAGAACCATAGGACGTTAAAACCCATTTTATCTTATTTTCATTGCAAAGTTTGACTCGAATAAAACTGAGAACGACCATTATTTTTATTAAAAAAAAAACTACAAATTAAACGAACATTTGTTGTCAATAATCAATCATTAAAGCCCCAATAACACTCTTGTTGTAACTGAAAAACATGTCCCAATCTTCATTCTGGTCAACAAATTGTATTATTTTAGAATATTCCAATTAAATGATGATATAAATTTCATCTTAACACGCCTATTTTAAAGAATTGGAAAAATTCAACCAATTGATTTGAAAAGTCTAACGTATACCTTTTCAAATGTGATTTGGATTTTAAAATATTTTCGAACCCTCTGGACAAGTAAAATCGGTTGTAATGGATAATTTACACAACAGGTAGGACACTTAAACATCTAGTACTAAGAATAAGGCTATTATTTATTTTCTGGAGCTTCCAAGCCAGCAAGAATGTTATTGTCCCTTTAAACAAATTATTTCTATTTCAAAAAACTGCAAATTGAACGAACCCAATTCAAAATTTACCTTTTACCCTTAAAATAAGAGCATTGAACAAACATAATTTATACAGATCGCAATTTGGTTTCTGTTCTTATCCTGAATAAAAATCTTAAAGATGAACATAGTTTATACAAATTGATCGAACATGATTTATCCAAAATTTTTACAGTCTGATAAAACTGCAAATTCGGTGAACAAAATTTAAATAAATTATATTCTTATCAAACTGCAAATTGAACGAGCATAATTAATGCAAATAGTAGTTTTGAATTTCATGTAATAAAACTGATTCTTGCAAGTTTGGATGATTGACCTTTTTAATGTAAGAACATTATTATAGTGTAATCAAGCAAATATGATAAGAAA
The DNA here is from genome assembly GCA_948474765.1 of Patella depressa. Lineage (NCBI taxonomy): Eukaryota > Metazoa > Mollusca > Gastropoda > Patellidae > Patella > Patella depressa. The sequence continues at coordinate 6,589,520 of OX419715.1, read as the reverse complement.
AGACCTTTTTTTAGTATAAGTTCATCGGAATTTTCCGATGTGGTTTTCGCTTGTCAGTGATGCAGGTTGGAGGACCTGACAATGACAGCTGTCTAGTCGTTCGGATGGCAAGGAAAACTATGGTCCCGTGTACACATTGGAGTGCACGTAAAATATCCCTTAGCAGCTGGAATTCGATATGAGAGTAAACCGTAGCGCTGCTGCCAAAGCAAATTTATCTCATAGCACACTGTATGACGCATGCCCGTCTTCATAAGCCCAGTTTAGGAGTAGAACAGTAGGACGTTAAATTCTATTTCATTTCATTGTCTAAACATTAAACGGATTGGCGTGCACGTTAAAGATCCCATGTCAGTTGGAATTCGATATACGTTCGATATAAGAGTAGGACGTAGCGTCACTCCCCGGGCAAAGGTTACCCTATAGTACTTTGCATGGCGTATGAACGTTTTCAATTACCTAGTCGGGGACGAACATTGGGACGTTAATTCCTATTTCATTTCATAGAACAAAAGGACGTTAAGCTCTATTTCATTTACAAACTTATAGAAAATTATGCCAAGTTTAGCATTTAAATGGCGGTTCCAAGAAGCCTCTAGAGAGATAGACCTCACTAAAGTCATTTGTTAAAGAAACTGTCATAGCAGACGGAGTTGAATAGTTTTGATTATATTGGTAAAAAGTACTCGCTTATTGTCGATTTATTTGCCAAGCATTTCAACAAATCTGAATAAAGAGCTGAATTAATGGTCGTTGCCTTAATGTCTAGAAATGAAATGAAATGGGGTTTAACGTCCTACTCTTCTGCACCTAACCTGGGCTAATGGAAGACAGGCATACGCCATACAGTGTGCTATGAGGGAAATTTTTGCCCGGGCAGCGGCGCTACGACCTACTCTTACATCGAATTCCAACTGCCAAGGGTTCTTTTAAGTGCACGCCAATGTGTACACGGGACCTAGGCTTTTCGTCCCATCCGAACGACTAGACAGCTGTCCCTGTAAGGCCCTCCGTTCTGCACCACTGTCTAGAAATAATAGATTCACACTATCACGATTTGTGCTGCGTTGAAATCCTGTGGCCTGTTTCATGAAAATTTTAACTAAGATAAAATCCAAATTTTTGTAATTTGATTGGATAATATTAGATTGATGTTAGTGCTTAGCCAATCAAAATTGAATTATGAAATTTGGATTTTATCTTTAGTTAAGATTTAGAGAAACCGGGTGGTTCTATTAAATTCTTATGCCAGGTTCCTACTGTCGTGCGATCCGTATCGTATAAGTATGCCATACGTTGCGTTTCTTTTGCGTCGTGTACGTTGGGGTAGCTAAGCTGAGCTTAGTTCTATTACAACATGATGGCAGATATTTCCGAGTGCCTATTATAGCCTACAATACCCCGGATGAAAGAGACGTCACTCAGTAATCGCTGAGCTGAGCTATTAACAAAAATTTTGATATAATCTTATGAAAAAAAAGTTGTCCACTCGACAGCAACGTTAAAAAGGCGCCCATACTTCCACGCCACATGCGCTTCACACCTGGGATTGGACAGCTGAATGGTTAGCTCCATTGCCTTGTATCATAAGGTCTGTCATTGAGTCAGCTGGCGGGGTTTCGATTCTCCGGTTGTACGTGACAAGAAGAAGGGTCGCCTGTCCAACGTCGTGGGTTTTCTCCGGGTCCTCTGGTTTCCTCCCTCCCACTGCTAAAGCCACCTTCTGGCAAGCGAATTATTGAAATAAAATTAAAACCATATGTTAATCCCATATGTTAGGGAGAAGGGTTTAATATAGGCTATGCATGTTCCCCAATCCCTATCCAGATAGAAATCTGAATAAAAATATTGCTTATAAAAAAAAATAAAAAAAAATCCCGAAATGACCTATTTGTGTCGAGTGGACGTTAAACACCATTTCTCTCTCTCTCGCGAGGGCACGCATACGCTAACCATTCAGAAATTCGGCCTTCCAATGCCCCTATTTAAGACAGAGATTGATCCGTGTGTGCAGTGCGAGATTTGTCTATGACGTATTCGCGTGATGAGTTATCATAACTTATTTTCTTACTCTTTCATATTACCCAACAAATTCTGAATAAATATATCAAATTTATAAATCAAATTGGAAACCAGACTCTCGCTTTTCTCATTCTCTTCAAAAATCTAATAAAATATTGGCCAAAATATATTAATTTGAAATCGGAGGCGACTTAAAGCTATAGGCGTTATTTGTATTTGATCTCCTCAACACGATCAACAAATCCATCAGATGAAATGTGAAAGATCTGATTTCAAATATGGAAGAATCTGAAGATGGACTTCGATCTTTTTTTGTTTTAAATTTTGAAATGTGTACGAGTAGGTTTAAAAGATTTATAAAGTGTTTGGTTTCAAACACGTATACAAAAAGCGAGAGAGAGAAATGGGGCTTAACGCTCACTCAACACAAACTAGGTCATTTCGGGACTAACATATGGTTTTTAATTCTATTTCAATAATTCGCTTGCGCGTAGGGGTCTTTAGCATTAGGCCATCCCAACCCCCCGAACACGTATACAAGTGTCGTAATGCTGTATTCAGGGGGTGGGTGCTGCAGCTTAGTCTAATAACTGATTGAAATATAGATCTATATTTAATTTCGTTTGTTTATACTTTCAATGACCTACACTACACATGTTGTTGTTCTTGGTGTTTAACGTCCGCTTCCACCAAAGGTGATATCGCAGACAAGTCTATTTTTGATTTTCATTATCTTAGCGCACGCGCAGGGGTCTTTGCTGTGGGAGGAAACCGGAGTGCCCGGAGGAAACCCACGAGGTTGAGAAGGAGCCCCTATCTCCATGCCACATGCGCTCACACCAGGGCTCGAAACCACAGCCGCAAGCCAGAGGTGACCGGCCAGCTAGAGGTCGAAGCGCGGCACTCTAGACCACTAGGCCATCCCACCCCCCCCCCCCCATACTACACATGGAAAACGGATTGTTTGTAACGATAGGGTGCGGTAGAGGTCGGGGGTTTGGGATGGCCTAGTGGTCTAGAGTGCCGCGCTTCGACCTATAGCTGGCCGGTCACCTCTGGCTTGCGGCTGTTGGTTCGAGCCCTGGTGTGAGCGTATGTGGCATGGAGATAGGGGCGCCTTCTCAACCTCGTGGGTATCCTCCGGACACTCCGGTTTCCTCCCACTGCTAAAGACCCCTACGCGCAAGCGAATTATTGAAATAAAATGAAACCATATGTTAGTCGCAAAATGACCTGGTTTGTGTCGAGTAGACGTTAAACCCATCTCTCTCTCTCTCGCGCGCGCGCGCGCGTTAGAGGTCATACGGGCGGGTATGACCTTATGACGTCAAAAAATGTTTAACCAATCAGCTTTATGTTTCTAGTAGATTACCCACGCCTAGAGCTCGCCGTAACGGATTGTTTCATTGGCTAATCCATCATTTATAGTTAAATAACAAATCTTCCAGATCCTAGTATAGTAAAGACACGTAAAATGAACTTTTGAACTATACAAAACGAAACGAGTTAGGACTTGTGTATTAATCGGATTGGGGAACTAAGTGATTAAATATAGAAGATCATATTGTCATAATATAGGGTTTAATTGTATTTCCATAATTCGCTTTTGCGTAGGGAACCCGGGAGACCAGGAGAAAACCCTACCAGCTGGCTACAAATCGAAACCCCGCCGTTTGACTCACTGACAGGCCGTATGGTTTCGTGAGCACTAGACAATCCATACCCCTGGAGCCGCGCTGGATAAGACGCTGACTCGCTAGCCTGGGTATCACTTGTTCAATACCACCATTGGCCGAGAAAGTTCATCGAGATTTTTCGACGTGGTTTCCCCTTGTCAGTGATGCTAGACAAGGACAGTTGTGTAGTCATTCCTGTTCTCGTGTATACATTGGTGTGCAGGGGGGTTGGAATGGCCTAGTGGTCTAGAGTGCCACGCTTCGACCTCTAGCTGGTCGGTCACCTCTGGCTTGCGGCTGTGGTTTCAAGCCCTGGTGTGAACGCATGTGGCATGGAGATAGGGGCGCCTTCTCAACCTTGTGGGTTTCCTCTCACTGCTAAAGACCCCTACGCGCAAGCGATTTTTTGAAATAAAACGAAACCATATGTTAGTCCCAAAAAGACCTAGTTTGTGTCGAGTGGACGTTAAACCCCATTTCTCTCTCTCATTGGCGTGCACGTAAAAGATCCCTTGGCAGTTGGAATTCGATATAAGAGTAGACCGGGGCAAAATTTCTCTCGTGGCGCATGACCTATGCCCGTCTTCATTAACACAATCTGAGCAGATTTCCCACTTATTTTAATTTCCCATTCATAAATATCACTACGCCTGAATGCGCGTTGGTCACAGATAATGGGGTTTGCTAACGGCTCTTCCGTTTCCCTCCCGACATGCGATCAATATTAATTAGCTGAGAAAACAACTACTGGCGATTAGACTAATCACCTCCCCCTGATAATTTACATTAAAACCTGAAACCTGACGACAGTTGACACATGGCGACTTCATGTCGAGTTCAGTGACCCTCAAGATGAAATGGGGTTTAACGTCCTACTGTTCTGCTCTTAAACTGGGCTAATGAAGACGGGCATACGTCATACAGTGTGCTATGAGGGCCTACTGTTTTATCGAATACCAACTTACAGGGGATCTTTTACGTGCGCGCCAATGTGTATACGGGACCTCTTTTTTCGTCCCATTTGAACGACTACAAGCTGTCCTTGTCAGACCCTCCGTTTATTTTATTAAATCTGCTTATTGCAGGTCTTTCTTTAGGGTTGCAATGTTTTATAAATTTTCTTATTGCAGGTCTTTCTTTAGGCTTGCAATGTTATATAAATCTGCTTATTGCAGGTCTTTCTTTAGGCTTACAATGTTATATAAATCTGCTTATTGCAGGTCTTTTTTTAGGCTTACAATGTTATATAAATCTGCTTATTGCAGGTCTTTCTTTAGGCTTGCAATGTTTTATAAATTTTCTTATTGCAGGTCTTTCTTTAGGCTTGCAATGTTATATAAATCTACTTATTGCAGGTCTTTCTTTAGGCTTACAATGTTATATAAATCTGCTTATTGCGGGTCTTTCTTTAGGCTTACAATGTTATATAAACTATTAAAATTAGATATTTATTAACAACACAAGACTATAATCATCTCTCGATGCCATCTGATGAGTCCAATGTCCAAGAAATTTAAACCCGGTTTGCCTCTCAACGGCCGCTAAATTTTTTAGCATATTCTCGTAACATTACCTATTGTTTAACTATTATAGTGGGAACTGTCAGCTCTTTATCTAATCTTCAGTAATGTATCTTTCACTGTTCCATCCAAAAATAAAATGGGGTTCGACGGTCTGTATACCAGCAGGGCTAATGGAGGCGGGCCAACGTAAACAGTATACTATGGAGGAAATGCCCGCCCAATGATTTTAGTTAAACATGGCTTTTCCCTGTCGTTTGAAAATATCAGAGTTTTTATTATTAATAATAGCTGTTCCATTGGGGAACCCGATTCTTTTTCCCGTTGGGTGTCCGATTTGTTACAGGGGTGGTACCTGCTGCTTCTCTTGCCCCCCCCCCCCCTGTCCCGCTAGTTACGGGCTTGACCATATATCAGTCATTGTCAATAATAATTCCGAATTTGAATCTGTGCAAATAAAACTAAATAAATTGGGATTCACGTGTATTATACTGCATCAACCAGGCTGGTATGAGGGATATATTAACAAGGCAGCAGCAGCACCACGGCCTAATACATCCAACTATCACCCGTTTTTGACAGACCCCCATTCTGAACCATTGACAAAAGAAAAACAGGCAAATGAAGTTGAGCATACGGCCTAAAACTTTGTTAAATATCCAAGGTCATAAATAATAACGCGCCGGATGTGACGTAACGAGAGTATCTTTCGATCATGGAAGTAGCCGTGATTTGCATGTTAATACTGAGCAGAACAGTAGGACGTTAAACCCCATTTCATTTTATTTTAATAGAATAATATGAACATGTCACTTAGCGAACTTGCGCGTAGGAGTCTTTAGCAGTGGGAGGAAACCGGAGTGCCTATCTCCAGGCCACATACGCTCACACCAGGGATCGAAACCACAGCCGCAAGCCAGAGGTGACCGGCCAGCTAGAACAAATAAAATGAACATGTCACTTAGCGAACTTGATCACAGAATCTTGTCGACAGTTAAACATTCATAATGTAAGAGCTAAATCAGCCTATTACATGTCTTTCTTTAGGCCTTAAATATTATCTAAAGTATTAATTAGACAATAATACACTCAATCCAGACCATAATCAACCCTCGATGGCGTCACTAGCCTGCGATGTTTATTGGATTACGCTCTGATTTTATGTTCGATTTCCATTGGATAATCGAGACTGTGTATTTATCCTTCCGACTTCTGTAATGATGTTCGAGGCTCGCCCCAATATTCAATCGCTAAAATCTCGGTTCAAAGTGGATCAATTTGACTGAAATTTTCAGCAAATTCCCATTACATTATCTGTCTTTTAACTATCAAAGTGACAATTGACAGCTCTTTATCTAATCTCCCATAATGCATCTTCAATAATTTTACAAAGATCAATGAATATACAGTGGTAAAACTATACCAATATGAATTAAACAATTTGTGATTTCTATTAGCCATCATGTAAGTCGAGACACGGTCTGACCCGTGATTTAATAAACACTACATTGTGTATAATTTTTGTTAGATGTATTCGAAACAATGAATATATTACACACACACACACACACAGATCCGTCAGGGGCGGATCCAGGATTTGCAGAAAGAGGGGGCGGGCTGCACCCACTTGGGAGTGCCAATCCCGGTCCGTTACTTTTGTGTGGAAAAAATGCCCACAAGGACATATTTCATACTAATACTGTAAATTACGATTTCCAACCTAAACTATTTTAGTTCTCCTCTCCCGCGAGAATATATGGAGCTAAAAGTTGTTCGCCATCTCAAAAAAAAAGAGTGGACGTGCGCCGGGTGCCCCCCTCCCCCCAGCCCCTTGGATCCGCGCCTATTCATCTAGTTCACCCCTGTGAGAATGAATCTCAGCAGTAAATGGCCGCCATATCCAAAAATTAGTATATTGTCTTGTAATGCAGTCTTACTCCATTTCACATCTGTCACACGCACGGAGATTAAATGAACATTTTCAATTTTAATAAATGAAAGCATAATAAATACTTCTCCACCAGAAAATTTTTATAATTTTTTTTTATGTAATTATTATACATATTTTTCTTCTACAGTCCCAGTAACTATTAGGTTGGGCGGGGGGGTGGGGTTAACTCGTGTGATTTATAACAAAAGGTAAAAACCCCTACGCGCAAGCCAATTATTGAAATAAAATTAAAGCATGTGTTAGTCCCGAAATGACCTAGTTCGTGTCGAATGGACGTTAAACCCCATTTCTCTATCTCCATTTCATAGATCTATTTCCCTCTATCAATGTCACGATATCATTATTTTTTCTAATTTTTCATTTCTATTCCATAGCTCTATTTCTCTCGGGGGGTCATGGTGGCTAAGTGGATAAGGCGCTGGTTCGCTAGCCTGGAGGTCGGTTGTTCGATCCCTGCATTGGCCGAGAAAGTTCATCTCTATTTTCCGGCGTGTTTCCCCTTGTCAGAAATGCAGAAAGAGGGCCTGACAAGGACAGCTGCTTAGTCGTTCGGATGGGACGAAAAACCGATTTCCCGTCTACAAATTGGAGTGCACGTAAAAGATCCCTTGGCAGTTGGAATTCGATATAAGAGTAGGCCGTAGCGCCGTTGCCCGGGCAAAATTTCCCTCATAGCACACTGTATGGCGTATGCCCGTCTTCCATTAGCCCAGGTTAGGTGCAAAAGAGTAGGACGTTAAACCCCATTTCATTTCATTTCATTTCTATTTCTCTCTATCTGTGCCAAGATATCTTTATTTTTAATATTTTATATCTGTATTCGACATTTGTTGAAGAATATTATCATGTTTCGCCTTTTTCTATCTATCGGTGCCAAGATACCATATTTTTTTTTTAATATTTTGTATTACAATGTATTTGTATTCGACATTTGTTATAGAATATTATGATTCATAATTAATGGTTGTCGTGTCTTGAAGACATCATCGTTTCACCTTGTTTACTGTTTTAAGTATTATATTAAAGTTAACTTGTTGGTAGCGTGTGTTATGTGATTTAAACACAAAACATGGTTTTATTTTAAATATAACAGACATCTTTCATATCTCACCCCCTCGCAAGATTTCCCTGAATGAAATGAAATTAAAATAGGTCCCCCGGTTTCCTCCCACGGCTAAAGACCGAAATAAAGTCAGGCGCGGATCCAGAGGGGGGGTCCAGGGGGTCCGGACACACACCCCCACCCCCCTGCTCAGGTTTGAAAATTTTTTATGCGATTTTATAGGCGACTTTTAGACCTGTAATTTTGGAATTTACCTTCCGGAGATACGTCAGAATGCACCAAATTGAATCTAATTTACCAAATTGGTTGAGCGCCTTTGGGCCTAGACCCCCCCCCCCCTGCAAAAAATCCTGGATCCGCGCCTGAAAGTATACTCATCTGTTATTCCCGAAATGACCTAGTGGTCGTTAAAGCAGGTGCGGATCCAGAAATTTTTGTAGGAGGGGGTTTGCCAGGTTTCTGATACGGAAATCTGCCATCATCGACTCTAAATTACATAGGCACACATACAAATTGAGCTTTTTAAACATGTAGGATCACTTTGTGATGTAATTTCATTGATGCAAGGCATTACTTTTTTTTATGTAGCTGAGCAGAGAGGGTGGGGGATGGACCCCCCCCCCCTGGATCCGCCCCTGCGTTAAACCCCATGGTATTTTTATTTTCGAATATAAATTCGTTTCGTTCTCGCGATAAAATGATATGAAATGGGGTTTAACGTCCTACTGTTCTGCTCCGACTGATCTAACGAAGATTGACATACACCATACAGTGTGCGGCACTACGGTCTACTCTTATATCGAATTCCAACTGTCAAGGGATCTTTAACATGCGGGGCCTCGGTCTTTCGTCCCATCACTAACAATGGGAATCCACGCTTATTTCACCAAAACGGTTGAATTTAATCAAGTCTTCCGGGGCGATAATTAACACTGCAGAACCCTTCCGATAAAAACTGGCTTCCTGTTAATGGTGGATTCTCACGAGAAATCTCTTCTTCAGGGTCATTTCTGACGTCCGCTTCAAATTTTTTCACTATCTAGAAATTTGAACGGAAATTTAGAATGTTATAATTTGTGTTAACTGAGTAGGGAATAGTTTTTATATACCTCTTTTTTCAATTGATGCAAATATAAATCTATATTTCGTTTCGGTTTTTTTATATACATGTATATACTTTCAATGGCCCTCACTACACGACAATAAGGGGCCATACGAGAGAATTTTGACCCTATGACGTCAGACGCCTGTGCATTAGATCACATTGAGTGAAGCGGTGTGTTTTCGATTAGGGTCGTCTCTCCATCCTCCATCTTAGTCATGAAATGCTCTCTCTCTCTCTCTCTCACTCCCTCCCTCTCTCTCTCTCCAAATTCCACCCACTGCAGGCGAATTATTGAAATAAAATTGAGCCGTGTGTTAGTCCCGAAATGACCTCCTCTCTCTCTCTCTCTCTCTCTCCCTCTCTCTCTCTCTCTCTCTCTCTCCCACGCTGACACTGGGTCCCTGTGACTCTACTTATCCATAGTTATGTCTGGAATATATAATTTTAATGTAACTTCAGTCAAAAGAAATGTTTAATTGTCAGCGCAAAATATTTATCTAAATTGCTCTGATCTAATAGGATAGGAAACCATCGGGGACATTCCAACTAACGTCGGCCATTTTCCTCCATCCGACCAATTAGCGACTGTCAAAACTAGCTGTTATCAAAACACGGATGGGCGAAGAACACGAACGGGTTTTAGAAATCTCCAGGCGCCGTATTACAATTACGGATTATGTGTGGAATCCCGAAAGAATTTTGACTCGAGAATAAAAAGATTTTCTTTTGTAATGTTTAATGTAAACGCGTAAGAAGCTGATTGGTATCAATCCCCCAGATTCTAAAACAAACGACTTAGATTTTTTTTTTATTCGCGGTCTGTCAAAATCTGAAAAGCCTGAGTTAAGAAGACGTCTGGATAAGTAGTCGCTTGTCTTTCAAGGGATAATAAGTTTTAGAAATAAAACAGTATCCGTCATTTAATACTAATCTGCTTCCTCTTCTACTAGTGTTTAAAGCCCGCCTCCACCGATAGTGTTTAGCGCATGCGTGGGGATCTTTCATAGTTTATTACTTTAAAGTAAACGGATCGAACAAAAGTTACTAAAACTTACAAAAGATTCCTCTCCAATACAATATAATTGTTGTAGGTGGTCAGTGAAACAAAGTAAATACATATGCATATCAGATACTAATTAATAATAAATTAGCAAAACAAACATTTACATAAGTTCAGTGTATTTAAAATATGGACCAGGGAGAATACCTCGGTATAACATACCTTACAACAACGAAATATACGAAAGCTTGTAAGGTTCATTTGGTATGGTTCAAATATTAAATCAATTTATATTTAAAATCAAAAAATATTTGGCGGGTGGTAGCCTTTTTTCCATTCTAGAAACTACACCTAGAATGGATCTTTTTCATGTGCCGCTCCCATCTCCAAACCACATATACTCACACCAAGGATCAGGGAGAGGGAGACAGAAATGGGGTTTAATGTCCACTCGACACAAACTAGGTCATTTCGGGACTAACATATGGTTTTTCTTTAAATTTTATTTCAATAATTCGCTTGCGCGTAGGGGTCTTTAGCAGTGGGGGGAAACTGGAGTACCCGGGGAAAACCCACGAGGTTGGACTGGTGACCCTACTCCTTGCCACGTACAACCGGGGATTCCACCGGGGATCAAAACCACGATTACAAGAGAGAGATGACCGACCAATCACGAAACTTTACATCACTACACCATCCCAAACCCAATACAGAGTCCAAGTTGGATATTATATTGAAGCACTGGAATCTCGACCTTCTATCCGTAAATATTTATTCATACACTAAACCGAACTAGACAATATACAGTTTTATGAAATCAGAGCAAGAATGCAATGCCTATTGAAGCCTCGATTTTATCTACTTTCGCTCGGTTTGTTTTTGTTTGTTTTTTTTTAACAATTCGTAATGTCAGGCAATCGAACCTCTGCCGATTCACACAGATATGTTGTTTTCTTCAAACTAGAAGTTTTGATTTGCATAGATACTCCCAACAAAACGTTATCATTCATAGTCGCTTGTCTCCAATATTGACATTGAGCTTTCGATTCGCCACTTGTAGGGTGGGTCGCCTGCCCAACCTCATGGGTTTTCTCCGGTTCCTCCAGTTTCTTCCCTCTGCTAAAATCCCATACGCCCAAACGAATTATTGAAGTAAAATTGAACCATACGTTAGTGCTGAAATTAAACTATATGTTAGTACCGATATATTTGTACAATACTATCTATGTTCTGTCGGGACGCTTAATGTTATAGACAGTATTTCGTTGATATACATAGTGGGAGGGATTGTGTATGGTGCCCTAGATTTGGAAACGCCTCCGCAGCCTATTCCCTGCATCTAGATACGCTGCACACGACCCCTTGCATCAGTCAAACCGCATTTTGGTAAAACACCCCCCCCACCAAACAAAATCGTTTTTAACGGGCCTGTTAGTGGAATGTAATATTGTTAATTGATGTTTACTATACTACGGGTGTGTTTTCATTCAGACACCTGTAAAATCGATACACCTGTAGACCAATCAGATTGATATAGATCTATAATCAAATTACAGTTAGTCATAAATAGACACGTTTAAAAATATACTACATTTATAATGCACAACTCTTTGTATTTTGTATGGATATATGGGGGTTTATTATTTACATGTATAACTCATTGTATCGTGTATGGATATAACGGGGGTTTAAAGGTACGTTTGCGCGGCTAGGTCGTTCACGTGCACACCAATTCGGATCCATATGGATAAAGCAAACAATTCAAATTCAAACAAAACAGATAATCATAAATGCCAACTTAATATTAAACATACATTATGCAAGAGCTAAATCTGCCTATACTAGGTCTTTCTTTAGGCCTGGAATGTTAGACATTTATTAACAAAACAAGGCAATAATTAACTCTAAATGGCATTGGATACTCGAGATTTTAACTAGATTAGGGCGGTTCGCTATTTAAAAATGGGAAATCAGGACTAAGTCTCGAATATATCCAAACCCTGGTTACCACTATCACATATCTTGTCAAAACTACAAACAGCGATAACTTGGTTCAGAATGAAATAATTTGAATGAAATTTTCTATATTTTCTTTTTAAATTATTTTTTTTTGAATTATTAAAGCATGAATGACCAACTCTTTGTTAAACTCTTAACTAATGTATTTTTAATAGATGTGGGTTTAACGTCCACTCGATCTTATCTGAATAGAGTCTGAGAACGAGACCATATATCATAAAATATTATAGCAGCTGATCAGATCTTGATGTAGTGTAGGCCATCGAAAGTATAAAAAAAACGAAACGAAATATAGATCTGTATTTTAATCAAATTGATGTAAACCTGTTTTTCAGGATGTATACTGACTAGATACAAATATCGATATATCGAAAAACAAAACCAATTAAATGTTAAAGTAAAGGGAAATAATTTACTATAAGACGGAAATGATCAGGAAAGATTTGTGAATTTCTTTTGTCCGTCATATTAGCGGTATATTATTATAATGCCTGTCTGGTAGACGAAATAAACCGAATGGAAGCAATGCACGCGCCATTGAGCCAATCATTGACGTCGCGTGATGTGACGTCATGTGTTGAAAGCAGACATCGTTTACAGAGTTATTAAAAGACTTTCCTAGTTCAGGAGGCTCTATTTAAAATTGGAATAATTCGTTCTCCTTTGAAGTTTGTATTTTATGGATAAGTGAGAAAGACACTGACTCGGTCGCCAGGAAATATCGGGTTCGCTACCGTTGTCGGACGAGAAAGTTCCTCGGAGGACCTGTCAAATCGTCCGGAGGCGACCAAAAAACGCATTTCCCTCATAGCACCTCGCATGTATCAATTAAATGAATTTCTAGCCGACGTAAATTTGTCATAGTTAATTAAACACAATGTCACGTGATTAATTTCACTAATATCCAAGCTCCACATCACGTGCGGAAGGATATCAAGTAAATGACCGCCATTTCTTCCTGCATCCAAATAATAGAATCCATACAAGCAGATCGAGTAAATAATAAAAGCCGAGGTAATCCGAATCGACTTGATGGTTTTAAATAATGTCTTTGTAACCATCTAAAGGAATGGATGTAATCTATCATAATTGTATTAAACGTCCTAATATTTACATATCCCCATGGTAACAAATACATATTTATACCAATGTGACAGGAATTATTCCAATTACGTCATATATAACAAACTAATTATTACAGAACTGGTCTACTGACTGAAGTCGGAGACACGGTGGCTAAGTGGGTAAGACGCTGTCATACTAACCTGCGGTGCATGGCGGAGGGCCTAATAAGGCCAACTGTCTAGTTCTTCGGAGGTACCGTGCATGCATTGGCGTGTACGTAAAAGATCACTTAGTATTTGGAATTGAAAATTTAGCGATAGTACCGCTGACAGGGCATTATTTCCCTGAGAGCACATTGTACGGCGTATGTCCGTCTTCATTAGCCCCTGGCTTTTTTTTTTTTTTTTTTTTTTGCGGGGGGGGGGGGGGGTCTCCTGTTTCCTCTCACAGTTGAAGACCCCTTGCGAAGTATTGAAATTAAATTGAGCCATATGTTAGGCCCATATGTCACACATGATATTTGAAGTGAAGAGTAGGCTAAAGTATAAACGTCGCTGTTCGGGCAAAATTCCCCTCATGGCAACCTCTTTCGTCATCTTGACCAATCTGATTAAAACACAGATCCCATTTCGTTTTGTTTTTTTACAGTTCAAAATTTCGTTTAACTTGTCTTTACTACACTAGGATCTGGAAGAGTTGTTATATAACCTGCGTTATTAATGCGAGGGATTAGCCAATGAAACGGTCTGATTTTGGAGTGGGTTGCATGGAACTGTGTTTAACCCACTAGAAATATCAACGCTGATTGGTTAATCAAATGGCTGACGCCATAGCGTCAAAGCCCTCTGACGCAATAACACGTTGCAACTGGTCAGATTTTCATGTAGTAGCGGCCATCGAAAGTATAAAAAACAAAACGATATATAAATATATCTGGGGCCTGTTTCGCGAAATTTAACTACGATAAAATCCGAATTTTAGTATCTGATTGGATAATAATAATAATAGACGTATTTTATTGCTTAGCCAATCAACATTGAATTATTAACTAAAATTTGGATTTTATCTTGAGTTAAAATTTCGAGAAACAGGGCCCTCTACTTTAATCAGATTTCATCTCCACTAGCTCGAGAAAGTTGCAAGTTAAACCCCAGGAACGGATCCAGGAATTTTTGTAGAAGGGGGTTTGCCAGGTTCCGATTATGGAAATCTGCCATCACCGTCTCTAATTTACATATAGGCATGCATACAATAGGCATTAATTTTGTTTATGTAGCTGAGCAGTGTGGGGTTTGGACCCCCCACCACCACATCCCCATCTGGATCCGCACCTGAACCCCATTTAATTTCCTATAATAGGTCCCGTTTCTATTTCATTTCATTTCTGAAAAAAAGAGCTTGAAATATCCAGACGTTTTTTCCAATACAAACACCCCAATTTAAAATCTTTCTGTCAAAAACATATGACATATCCGACACGATTTAACGCCATTTTATCGCTTGATGTTAAATAAATGTATTGCCAATTCTCAGATGATTTGAAACGGGAAAACAACTCAATTTGTTGGAGGGAAACATTCATCTTAAAGATGGTCTATATAAAAACTAAATCTGTCTATTGCAGATCATATTATTTTTTTTTTTCTGTTTTTTTTTAGGTGAGGGAAATGGAGTTTAACGTCCCCTCGACATAAACTAGGTCATTTCGGGACTAACATATGGTTTATTTTTTTATTTCAATAATTCGCTTGAGCGTAGGGTCTTTAGCAGTGGGAGGAAACCGGAGGACCCGGAGAAAAACCCACGAGATTGGACAGGCAACTCTACACATGGGGATTCGAAACCACGTCAGTTGACGCAATGATAGGCTTTATGATACAGCACGCACGTGCTTACCATACGCCCATCCAACTTATTATTAAATATCGTTGTATGGCGTTATTAATCAGATATTTATTCCAAAAACAAACCTTTTTTGCGTTGATATTGTGTTGATATGCCTGCTGAAGATCCGTTTAGGGGTTGGAGCCTGGTTAGGGTGGAGGGGTAGGGGCTAAGTGAGATAGAAACAATGACGAGCTTTGCCTCATATTATATAAACTAATAAATAGATATTTATTAGCCTGACAAGACCATAATCAACTCTCGATGCCATTGGATATCTCCGATTTAAGTATATTAGAACGATTGGGCCATTAAATGGATATAGTCAAAGTATGATGTTGCAAGGCTAAGCCTCGAACAACCAGTACAGTGGTTACAATCGTCGCATACATCGTATCAAACCTTCAAAGACTCATTTTTTCAAATTATTGATATTTCTTTAGCTATTTTTGAACTATTATAGCAAGAACGGACAGTGAGAAATGAACAATGGAGATAGGGGCGCCTTCTCAACCTCGTGGGTTTCCTCCGGGCACTCCGATTTCCTCCCACTGCTAAAGACCCCTGCGCGCAAGTTAATTGTTGAAATAAAAAAATTGAAACCATGTGTTGGTCCCAAAATGACATAGTTTGAGTCGAGTGGACGTTAAACCCCATTTCTCTCTCTCTCTCTCTCTCTCTCCAGAAATGAATAAAACAGGGGTCGTTTTCTTATGAAAAAGTGGGGGTGGATGGCCGAGTAGCTAGCACAAACGCCGCTGTATCATAAGGGCTGTTTTTGAGTCAGCTGGCATGGTTTCGATTCCCCTGTTGTAAGTGACAAGGAATGGGGGTCGCTTTCCAACCTCGTGGGTTTTCTTCTGCTCCTCCGGTTTTCTCCAACTGCGAATTTTTGAAATGAAATTGAACCATATGTTAGTCCCGAAATGACCTAGTTTGTGTCGAGTGGACATTAAATCCCATCCCTCTCTCTCTCTCTCTCACTCTCTGGCTCTCTCTCTCTCTCTCTCTCTCTCTCTCTCACTAAATATCTTGTAATCTCAAAATGTCAACTTCGAAATGAAATATTAACTTTCATTGTTAGTTAGATTTTTCTTTTTTTTTTTACTTCCAAGCCTAGACAAATTTATATTTTTTTGTATTATTATTATTTTGACATAAAATCTCACGATTATAATGACCTATCTCTTTCTAAACATGGCAACACATATAACCTTCTATTATCCAATTAAAATACTTGACACAAACCATTCGTTATTAATTGCCTTTAATCATCACCTAGCAACGTCAGCGCGAGCACCCTATGTCATCACTTAGCAACAAGCGCACGAGTACCCTATCATAATCTGAAAAATGAAATCCGTCTAATAATTTCAAGCTTTAATCACAACTGTCACACGGGCGTTCAAAACTGGTGACATCAGAAGAAACCCTTGGTATTGTAGGCAAACGTGAACAAAGCGAGACAGTGTCCCAATAAATTACAAACTTGAAAAAAGGTCGAGTTCCCTCAGATTTCCCGGTCAGATCGCAGATACCTAGCGTTTGTTCTGAACACGCTCAAAACAAACGCCGTGACTCGGCGATCATTGGCGACCATGTAGACCACAGCATAATATCTGGCGTTTCCACCACGCCTTAATGACGCTTATTGCGTTCTTGACGCGCTCTGAGACCATTTTCAGCCGCCTTAGCGGCGCAATAAGGACGTCACCCCTATAATTTGATAGGGGTATTACACGTTGTAGCATCGCTTGCGTAACCTGTGCAATTTTGTAAGCTACTGCACTCGTCTCTCATTTCTTAGATATGTGTTTATTAGTTTATTAATTTGGCTCCATTTTGACTTTTCTGCTATGAATTTCACGTCGAAGGAGCGTGATTTTAGACCATATCAAGTCTTAAAATGGCCGGATAACTATGTATGAAAAACAGAATTTTAATTCTCGATCATACTGTTCAACTCCCTGGACACGTATTGGACAATTTCACCGTTTCCTTGCTATTTCCTTCAATCTCAGTTCGTAGATAAGTAGCTCTTACATTAGATGGGTGAATTTAAATAAATCCGATTTGATTGTTTGGAGTCCAGGGGGAGCTGCTGAAGACGTCGACTCGTTCGCATCATCGCGTGACATTTTTCACGAGAGACTGCGGCAATCGGACTACTTCGAGTGTTTTTACATGAAGGGTGAAAAGGCTGACGATCAACTGAATTAAAACTGACAACTGAAAATAAATGGACTGTTTAACCCAGGGTCACTGGCTATCTTAACAAACTTGACGCGGTGCCCTCTGTGAGATAATTAGTCGATTGTCATGGAAACAAGAGAAATCTACAGTAGACCAATTAAAACAAGTTTAGAAAGGATTGAATGAATATTGTTAAAATGGCGTCGGTATCTACCGATCTATTAACTGTTGGCGGGTGTTGTTTATTACACAATTTAATGGGTTTCTATAAAACGATTTGATTACATGGCGACGGATAATTCGGCAGATAAATTCCGTATCAAGAATAATACCATTATTCAAATTCGCTTTAAGAAATACAAAAAAAGCCTGACCATATGTTTTGAATACAATTAAGATATGACTGACCTTATGATGCAACGCGCACGCGCTAACCATTTGGTCATCCAACCCCGCCATTCAAGTCGTAACAATTTGACTAGTCCTATTGTCCGAGACATGGCGTAATACTTTAATACAGACAATTCCGAAAGACCAGACACTGACGAGATGTAACCACGCTGAAAGGTCTTGATGTGCTTTCTTGGCTAACACTGGGAAATACCCAGCGCCCCGTCCACCAAGCCACCGTGGCTCCCGTTTAACCATGATGTTAGACATTATCCGGGGAACATCCTGATAGAAATTATCCGGGTTCATTCAGATTTTCCGGTGTGTTTTACCCTTGTCAGTGGTGCAGCTGTCTCTCGGTTCGAATGGGAGGACAATCCGAGGTCCGTGTATACATTGGCGTAAAAGAACCCTTGGCAGCTGGAATGTCCGGGCAAAATTTCCCTCATAGCACGCAATATGGTGTATGCCCGTCCTCAATAGCCCAGTCGCAGTAGAAAAGTAGGACGTTAAAACCAATTTCATTTTATTTAAAATCGATATTGATATTTGTTCTAGTCTGACGTGTAATATGGCGAATATCAGTATGAATTAGTTGTCTGATTGTCTACAGATAGCATCGTAGAAAGAATCAAAGAATAACATTGTTGACACCCAGTACGTCATATCATCCATACAGACATTCATATTCCTGAAGCAATGGTCCGAGAAATCCCTCTCTGCCCATTGCTGGATTGACTTCTGATACTTGAACCTTTTTGAGGGAGTGTGTTTATTCTTCCCGTTCAATAAACATGACAGTCCTACTTTTAATCTGGGTCTTCCCTAAAACTTTGGACAGTGATTTAAGGTTTAAAACGGTGAAAGTATGTTCGTTTCCAAACAGAATTGTTTACATTTCTTTCGACTTAATAGCCTCGTTTGCCACGCAATTAGTTTTACTGCGGTATTTTGCTATTCACGGGTTAATTGGGCATAATTAAATCGTGAGCCATGAGGTATCGTTATGTAAACATATTTGGTCCAATATTGGCACTCGTTTTAAATGTAAAGCTTTTGTAAAGCAGCTAGTCATTGGTTGTTAGTCGGACTACTGACCAATCAAAATTTAAAACAACAATACCCACTCATTTCAGCAGTGAGTAGTGGGATTACCTCTAATCAAACGGAACACTGCGAGGAGTATGACAGACATCCTGCACAAAGAGAGAGAGAAAAGGCGTTTAACGTCCACTCGACACAAACTAGGTCATTTCGGGACCAACACATGGTTTCAATTTTTTTATTTCAACAATTAACTTGCGCGCAGGGGTCTTTAGCAGTGGGAGGAAACCGGAGTGCCCGGAGGAAACCCACGAGGTTGAGAAGGCGCCCCTATCTCCATGCCACATACGCTCACACCAGGGCTCGAAAGCACAGATGTGACCGGCCAGCTAGAGGTGGACGCGCGGCACTCTAGACCACTAGGCCACCACCCCACCCCACCCACCCCCACCCCCCACCCCCTTGCACACAGAGATCCTTCTACATCATACTTTGAAAAAAGAGCTCTGTCTAAATGGCCGACATATTCAAAAATTAATAGATTGTTTTGTAATGTGTTTCTACGACTCAAAAATCAAACTGATTCACTCCGAACTGAGAATTGAGCGGGTAAAGTTTTGGCCTAGCCTCGATCATCGTTACTAAAGTCAGGGGCCTATTTCACGAAATTTTAACTAAGATAAGATCCCAATTTTAGTAATTTGATTGGATAATATTAGATTGATTTTAGTGCTTAGCCAATCAAAATTGAAGTATCTACTAAAATTGGATTTTATCTTAAGTTAAAATTTCGTGAAACAGGGCCCAGTACGATAAAAACATACATATAGTCTTTTTTTTTCAAACTGAATTTGCAGCAACAGGAGTGACCGATTGACCTAGTGGAAGAGAGTTTGTGTTTCTACACCAGAAAATAAACAACCAGTCGGGAAAACATCACGCGAAAAAAAAATTCGGCGGAAATCGGCAAAATAAAGTCGCTCATTGAAAAAAAAGCACGCGGGGGCGCTCACGTGAAAACGATCCTATTACATTTTCATTCGACCGACATTTTAACCGACATAAACATGAAGGTGGAAAGCGGACCTGTCTCTTAGTGACCGTGTTCTATCTCTTAGTGACCGTGTTCTATTCCTTGTACATGTCTTTAAGGCTGAACTCGGATTACAAAACTACAGAAATAATTAAATAAAACAAATAGCGCCCTAAACAACCGTCCGCCATACTTGTTGTTAAGTTGTAGAAGAAACCTGGCCATTGTGTAGGGGTAACAAAAACACGGGCAGGCCACACCCGCATCCAGTGTATGCCGTGTCATGCAAACTACCCGCTAAGCTAGTCAACCATCAAATTACCTCCTCACTGTGGGACGTGTTTTCACTATCAGCTAACTGAAAATATTATTGCTACACAATTATTATGTCTGATCAGGTACATATTAGTTTACTAATTAGACGAAAGAAGTAAACCACGATATACAGAAAAACTAGCTTTCCGGGTGTGGGCGTAGCCTGCCTGTTTTTGTTACTCCTAAGCAATCGTCATGTTTCTTTTACAAATTGAAAAACATGGATGGCGGTCGTTTAAGGTGCTAACTTTCTTTTATTGAATTATTTCTGTAGTTTTATAATAGGAGTTCAGCTTTAACCACGGGCCATTTAAACATCTGATGCAATTTAAGATGGCGGACGAATCAACGGTCGACTATCTGTATATCTGACAACTGCTGAACGTATTGAAGACGTTCTGTTTGTTGATCTTAGAGTGATAGGGTTCCAGGTTTTACAGTTGAAGTTGAGACAAGATGATTGTAATAATGATAATGTTTTTTATTGTCACATTGGCGATTTGTAACAGAGGAAGATTCTATTTTTAAAACCAAACAATCTGTTCTACCATCTTCTTACTGACAGTTCAATTAAACACGTTATTCTTCACGCGGGGTTGGGTCATCGAATTAACGCATGCGTGTTGCATCATAGGGTATAGGCGGCCGATCTTCATTAGACCTTGCCCTACCTCGTGGGTTTTCTCCGGTCCTTTGGTTTTCTCCCACTCACTTCTAAAGACTCCTACGCACACGCAAACTATTGAAATAAAATTAAACTATATGTTAATACAGAATTGACATAGTTTGTGTCGACCCCTCCCCTCCCCCTCTCTCTCTCTCACTATCCCTCCATTTGCCCAGACGGAGCAGAACAGTAGGACGCTAATCAATCCCCGTTTCATTTCTATATCGGTGGTCGAATGGTTAATGCGTGCGTGTTGTGACATACGGTCTTGTCCGTGTATTTTTTTGTTTGTTTTTGTTTTTGTATCAATGATCTGTGATGCAGTCCCCCTGCACTTACTATTGAGTCAAATGGCATGGCAATATTTATTGGATTGGAATCTAGATGGATAATCGAGACTATGATGGAGTTTTTTTTTATCGTATCGACTTTAGTATTGATGATAGAGGCTAGGCCGAAAATTCAATCGCTAATTTCTTGGTGGTTTAAACTGACTGAAATTCCCTTTTACAGCACAGTATCTAGTTTTTAACTATTATAGCGAGAGCTGTCAGTTCTTTATCTAATCGCCCATAATGTGTGTTTAATAATAGATATATTTCCTTTTGTTTATTTTGAAAACAAACTGAATCTTGTATCTCATCGGTCGGTTAATCATACAGCATGACAATAAACTTCTTCATTTTAGTTTTACTGGGTCTTTCTTTGTGACGTATCGACCATGACGTGTGTGAAGAAGAGCACAATTAGTTGTATCATCAATATTTACTGTAAATATTATATCACTTTTCAGGTTTATTTGGATTGTCTTTTTACAATATGGTTCATTTCAGTAAAGAAACACGGCGGGGGGGGGGGGGGAATGGTTAGCGCGTGCGTGCTGTATCATAAAGTCTGTCTTTGGGTCATGGTTTCGAATCCGCGGTTGTACGTGACAAGGAGTAGGTTCGTCTGTCCAATTTTGTGGATTTTCTCCGGGTCCTCCGTTTTTCTCCGACTGCTAAAGACCCCTACGCGCAAGTGAATTATTGAATTATATGTTAGTCCCGAGTTTGTGTCGAGTGGACGTTAGAACAATCATATTAAAATACAGATCTAAATTTTATTTCGTTTCGATTTTTTTTTTTTTTTAATTTCAATAGCCTCCTGGCCCGGTAAGCATTTTTTACCGTCCACCGGAGCCTGGTCTTATGACGTCATATGTGGATTGTGGGTTAGGATAAGGGTTAGGATAAGGGCTGTGGCCTGCAGGTTTCGTCACAGTCTCGAGATGTAGACAGGGCTAGCCCTAACCCTAACCCTGGGCCAAGCCTAACCCTTATCCTAACCCACAATCCACATATGACGTCATAAGACCAGGCTCCGGTGGACGGAAAAAAACGTTTACCTCCTGGCCCCGAGTTCGGAGAACGCTAGATCGGAGACGGTCCTACGCAAATTGTGACGTCATATGTGAATTGTGGGTTAGGGTAAGGGTTAGGCTTGATCATGGGTTAGGGTTAGGGCTAGCCCTGTTTATATCTCGGGACTTTGACCAAATCTACAGGTCCTAGCCCTTACCCTAACCCTAACCCACAATCTATATATGACGTCATATGTGCTAAAATGCGTAGGACCGTCGCCGATCTAGCATTCTCCCCCCCGAGTTCACAAAGCATTCTCAGGCTTAAGTTGAGAATTTACTCAAAATTGTTCGCCTTATTTCAACTAAAATATAGTCATTTATAAAACTATTGCTGTTTTAATGTCTTAAATACATCAATAAGAAACTATGTGCAAAGTTTTCTGTTTCTTGATCACAGATGTTTCTCATAATCACTGATTGAAAGTTGAGCAAATTCTCAACTTAAATCTGAGAATGCTTTGTGAACTCGGGGCCTGGTTGTACTTTTAGGTCACGACAGGGTTCATACGGGCGACTTTTGATCCTATGACGTCAGACGTTGATTAATCAATCAACGATGACGTTTTTAGGATTTTACCCACAGTTTCGTGCATCAAAGGGCCAAGAACTCGCCGTAACAGGCCGTTTCATTAAAAAAATCACTCGGAACATCGAGATGATAGCAAATCTTCCAGACCCTAGTTTAGTGAAGACAAATAAAATAATGAATTGAACTATTAAAAACGTGAACTCGCTCTATAACTTGTCAGATCTTCATGTAGTGTAGACTATTGAAAGTATAAAACAGTGAAACGAGGTATAAATCTATCGGGGCGGATCCAGGAATTTTTGCAGGAGAGAGAGAGAGAGAGAGAGAGAGAGAAATGGGGTTTAACGTCCACTCAACACAAACTAGGTCATTATGGGACTATCATATGGTTTATTTTTATTTCAGTAATTCGCTTGCGCGTAGGGGTCTTTAGCAGTGGGAGCAAACCGGAGTGCCTGGAGGAAATCCACGAGGTTGAGAAGGCGCCCCTATCTCCATGCCACATACGCTCACACCAGAGCTCGAAACCACAGCCGCAAGCCAGAGGTGACCGGCCAGCTAGAGGTCGAAGCGCGGCACTCTAGACCACTTGGCCAGGTTTCTGTCACGGAAATCTGCCATCATCGTCTCTAAATTACATAGGCATACGCACAAATTGAGCTTTTTAAACAAAGAAATCATTTTTATACTGATGTAGGACCACTTTGTGATGTAATTTTATTTATGCAAGGCATCCTCCCCTGATATGTATATGAATCATATTGAGACCCGTCATGAAATTTTAACTAAAGATAAAATCCAAATTTTAGCGGATACTTCAATTTTGATTGGCTAAGAACTAGAATTAATCTTATATTGTCCAATCAAATAACTAATATTCTGGGGCCTATTTCACGAAATTTTAACTAAGATAAGATCCCAATTTTAGTAATTTGATTGGATAATATTAGATTGATTTTAGTGCTTAGCCAATCAAAATTGAAGTATCTACTAAAATTGGAAACAGGGCCCAGATCTTATCTTAGTTAAGATTTTATGAAATAGGCCCCAGTCCAGTCAGTACCGAACAGTAAGACGTTAAACCCCATTTCAGTTTTATTCTATCATTTACCCGAAGAAAGTGTCAATTCCGCTTTAAAGATCATGACTGTTTATATTTTGTTGGGTTCCATCTCAATGATATTATTCTTCTGCGCAGTTGAAATCAACAAAACATGGTTCCATTGGCTGATGAAAGAGGTCAGTGATGCGCATGTGCTGTACTCATAAATAATCCATCATCATTATTTTCTCATTACCAGGGGTAACGGTCGGGGTCGGGCCCGTAGCCACGGGGGGGGGGGGGGGGGGGGGGCTAGCTCCCACAAATCGAATTAGCCCCCCCCCCCTCAATATTTCGCCAAAAATAGTGATTTCTTGGGTGTGTTAGTTAGCTCTGACACTAAGACAACAGACACTAAGCTAATTGACCGACATTTTAAGTCCTAAATCGACGATAATAAAATTGAAAAGGTTAATTTAATCTTTGTATGTATAAAAGAGGTGAAACAGAGTAGAACAGCATTTGAAAACTAATTTTTGCATATGGCGGCCATTTAGGGCAGAGTTCTACTGTCGAAGTATGAAGCAGATGTATCTCTGTGAGCAGAATGCAACTGCATAAGAAAATATCTCATGCAACCATCAAACAAATTTGTTGTTGGTAATGACGTCATGATTCTACGCGCAGCACTTGTGTTGTCTGGACTGTGAGGACGAAATACCAAGTCAATTGATGGCAGTCCTATCTATTCGGGATGTTCCGGCCTAACAATGGAACAACCGCCAGAGTTTGAATGGCATATGTCGGGCTACTTTGGAAGATGCTAGTTGTAGACCCGTTAGTCGGGGAGGAGCGAATGGTTAGCGCGTGCGCGTTGTATCATAAGGTTTTGCGTTGTTTCGATGACCCGGTTGTAGGTGACAAGGAGTGGAGTCGACTGTCCAACCTCATGTCTTTTTTCCTCCCACTGCTAAAGACCCCCTAGGCTCAAGCGAATTATTGAATCTAAACTCGAACCATCATGTTAGTCCGGAAATGACTCTCTCTATATCTTGCATAATGTATGTTTAATTGACAACAAATTATTTTGACTTGATTGGTCGTATTGACGCTTTGAAACAGCTCAACAATTAATTAGTTTCTTTGACTACGCATGACTAACACAAGACAGAAGCTTTCACAGCGCATGAATAATTACTGACACCATTAACACACTTTGTGTAATATTGACGGCTTGGCTACCCATCCCTTCACTTATTGTCACATTAATAAGATATTTTGGCGATGATTATTCCCCATAATTGAATCAGTGACCCGTCAATTCGACAAAGGCTTTCGAGACGACATACTATAGACGGCGGTGTACAGTGATATGTAGTTAATAATACATATTATTTGATAATTTCTATAAAAAATTCCTGTAATGTTGATGCGGGTAAAGATCAAAGAGACTTAATGTGCCGAACTTGTTTATTTCACAGCTTTAATCTTATATTGAGAAGCAGAGAGAGAGAGAGAGGGGGGGGGATATAACATCCACAAACCAGGTCATTTCGGGACTAACATATGGTTCAATTTTATTTCATTAATTCGCGTGCGCGTATGGGCATGTAGCAGTTAGAGAAAACCAGAGGACCCGGAGAAAATCCACGAGGATGGACAGGCGCCCCTACTCTTTGCCAACCGGAGAATCGAAACCACGTCAATATCTCGATTCAATAATTGTGGTTGAGAAATATGTTGGTTTTTAAGAAATGAGCTAAAATAGGGATTAACGTCCTACTGTTCTGTCCTGACTGGACTAATAAAGATGGACACACACCATACAGTGTGTTATAAGGGAAATTTGCCTAGACATAATGCACTACGGCTTACTCTTATATCGAATTCTTACTGCCAAAGGATCTTTTACGTACACGCCAATGTGTTCACGGGGCCTTGGTTTTTTGTCCCATCCGAACGATAAGACAGCTGTCCTTTTCAGGCCCTCGTCGTGCAGCACTGACGGACGTGGGTGGTATTTTAACCCCTTGCGGGTCGTGGGTGGTTTTTATTTAATATATTTGTTTCTCTCTTTTCAGAATGAAGAGTCACGTGACGTTATTTGCTTGTGTTTTATTGGCTGTATGTGTATATGAAAGTGAGGCGGGATGCGTGAGTGTAGTGGGATGTATGCGAGATCTATTTGTCTGTAAAAGAAACGAACTAACCCAGAATCTGGCCGTCGACTGCTGTAAGGTCTACAGGGACTGCTATTTTGAATGTAAACCAACATCCCGATCGCCACCGTAAGTATTGTTCAGCAAAGTGTTAAGTATGATATGTTAGACAGCAAAGGGTTAATGATATTTACTTATAAACATTGCGTTGCTTTGTCACGTTCTCTCGCCATTCAAATCACTTTTTCTTTACGCTTTTGGACCTCGTCGTGCACATTGTAGATGTGGGGTCGCGTACCAACTACCAAGTTGCACTTTTTGGGTGCTCGCACTTTTGAACTGCGGCAGGAAATTTTATCGTTTTTTTTGGTTTTTTATTTTGACGGAAAAGTGATAAAAGACACCTACCTTAAAGGGTCAATTCATATCATATGTGCTTTGTCATATACGCTCCGCGACTTACACTTCGTTAACTCAGTCGTATAACACTACATTACGTACATTACAGAAGTGCGGTGAGTTCAATGTGACGTCATTTTTCATGAGCTACACGCGTGTGACGGCACGGAATGCAGGGATATGGACACGCGTATTAACAGCCCTTCCAACAGATTTGCCTCGCTAAAATAGAATGTGTGGACCTAACTTCACAAAACAACGCAGTGTTAATATCACATAGACTTGTTTATTTATTATCTTATTTTTAAATACAAAGTACTGTGAATAGATGATTATGTAGACTTGTTTATTTAGTCTCTTAGTTTTATATTCTACTAAACACACGAGGGTTTAAGCACATACATTTCACTGCACATAACTAGGAGTATAGTTCGACTTAACGCCCGAACATACCAACAAGTTAAATAGGAATTAATACCACGCGCAATCAAAACGACGTTTATTCTAAATTCTTACTATGACCATTTGACGTTTGCAGTGGCTTGTCAAAGACTTGTCAGTCCCTCCGCCCTAGCATCACTGACAAGGGAAAACCACGCTGAAAAATCTGGGTGAACCTTCGCGGCCAATATCCAGGGATCGAACACCCGACCTCAAGGCTAGCAAACCAGCGAGAATATAAAACATCACGTCTACTCGATGACGACTAATATTTCTTTTGCCTCGCCCCGCTCCGCTCGTCCTCCTCCCTACCCCCCCCCCCCCATAAAATGAATTTGCTTAAACTCGAGATCTTTCGTGTTTTAGAAACATTTAGACAAACAGTCACATTTATTTTATTTGATTTTTAGACAAGCTAGTTTTTTTCTTTAGACAAGCAATCTCACGTTATTATAGAGGCGGATCCAGGGGTCGGGGGTCCAAACCCCAAGCTGCTCAGCTACATAAAAAAAATTAATGCCTTGCATGAATAGAATTAAATCACAGTGTTATCCTACATCAGTATAAAAATGATTCCTCTCTTTAAAAAGCTCAATTTGTATGTATGCCTATGTAATTTGAACGCTAGATCGGAGACGGTCCTACGCAAATTGTGACGTCATATGTGAATTGTGGGTTACGGTAAGGGTTAGGCTTGATCATGGGTTAGGGTTAGGGCTAGCCCTGTTTACATCTCGGGACTTTGACCAAATCTACAGGTCCTAGCCCTAACCCTAACCCACAATCTATATATGACGTCATATGTGCTAAAATGCGTAGGACCGTCTCCGATCTAGCGTTCTCCATGTGATTTAGGGACGATGATGGCAGATTTCCTTAACTGGAGCCGGGCAACCCCCTCCTGCAAAAATTCCTGGATCCGCCCCTGTATTACTATTAGTTTTCAGTTTAGATGCAGAGCACGTTTTACTAGTAGTCTTCCTAATACCTAGTCAGTATATTGGCACTGAGTTTAGTACAAATGATCAGGTAATTTGGTATGGGAGACTGAAATAATTCTTCGAAAAAATGAAACGAAATATAGATCTGGAAACGGTTGCTCAAAGCTCTGTTAACTTTTAACGATACGTTAACATGGAGTAAACGGATCATTAACTTTAACGGAGAGAAAGGTTGTTGCTGGAAGCCCCGTTAACTTTAACGGATAATGAAATTTAACGGACCGTTAACAAAGGACATATGAAAGATAACGATCCGTTAGTTAAACGGATCGTTAAAATAACTTAGTTTTTAACAACCGGCCCCTGAAGTTTAATCAGATTGCATTCGTAGAACTTTCTCGGCCAAAACCAAGACTGTTTTTTTAGTGAGCCAACGAACATTCACCGATCTATATTCATGGGCCCTATTCTTGAAAGTAAATAAATCATCCCTATCGTAGGCTACTTCCTAGTCAATGAACATTCTTTGAATCTAGTTCAACCAGAAACCATTCTTTAAAAAATATATTCAAATGCTTCCTGCAATCTTCTCCCAAAAACTGGAATATTCTTGTCAATATACTGACTTTGAATGATAGATTTGTCACATAGGGTAATATTCGGACGTTTTATAAACCCATGCGTCCAGAATTTATATATTTAGAGCAAAAGGTGTGGCGAGGGTAAAAAGCACAAAACATATTAACAGAATTATGTTATCAGATAAAACACCCGAATATTACCAGTTTTAGGTTTTAGAATTTAGCAATTCATAAGTTTAATAATAAAACGATATCAAAATCTTAACGGGATTGCGAAAATTTTAAAGGGATTGCGAAAATCTTAAAGGACTTACGAAAATCTCATAGGCATTGCGAAAATCTTAAAAGGGGTTACGAAACTCTTAAAGGAATTACGAAAATCATAAAAAATAGATTTAATAGATAAATGAACTGATCAGTCAAAATTGAAATTTTCAAACAAAATCTTCATTTAATGATTTAATTCTCATTCAACTAATTATTCCAACGCAGAAAGAGTAATTAAGTCTGATTTATCGAGTCTTATGGACATTGAGTGTGCTTTATTGCGGCTCAGAGTAATTGAGCCTGGTTTATTGCGGCTTATTATATTCATTCACACTTGGCTCACACTCGGTACTTATAGGTAACCATTTTATTTCTCTTTCAAAAATTAATGTCGTTCGGTAAATTTGTGATTACAAATTGTGTAACGAACTCGATTCCATTGTACCGGATGTTGTATCGGAAATCAATCACGGAAATTACCGACAACGTGTTATTGATTCGGTGTTGCGAATCCTTTAACAGCGGAAATAACGAATAACTGATAATCTTTACTTGCGTAACCATAGTAATTATTCCGATCGTCAAAGAAATGGTGTTCATACAATTAGAATGGTTTCAATGGCATTTAGTAATTGAAGTTGGAAATCCATTATTTGTTTGATAAAGGCTAGAGAATTTACTGTCCCTCGACAATAAACAATAATTGTATTAATTGCATTCCATAGCATTGGGATTAAGTTCCCGGATTACAAATCGACGCACGCATGACGGTACCTTTGAAAAGTGCTATATCACACAAAGCTTTCAATGTCGGATGCTGTTTATCTTTGAAATTTATACGAATTTCTTTAAACAAGGAACAACTTTGAAGTGAAAATTCTACATACTCTTTCTAAAAGCGGCATGTTTTGCTGATAAGTTTACCGTAGCCGCGGTATAGGTGTAGGCACGTATCACTTATCGTCATACAGACGACGCGGTATAGGTGTAGGCACATATCACTTATGGTCATACAGACGACGTAGAGTACCGGAATCTGTCGAGGCTTGCCGAATGTGACTAACTGTAATAAAGTCGGATGTGGTGGCATTCTTCCTGTTAAAATTTTCGCACTGTATACAATAAAATTGATAACGTTTTAAGATTTTGATATAGATATACAGTAAAACCTCTGAATTGTGTAGCTTACTGGCTTGCAGATCTGTACCTGGAAGTACCAGGCGGTTGACATGTGGACAAAATATTTAAGAACCACAACATTTCAAAAGAAAATAAAGAAATCCACCAATATTCGAACATTCTACTCGTTTTATTTGACATGATTGAGAAAATAAACGTTGCGTGCAACAATTTTGCTGGGGTGTAATATTGGCTGTGCCCCGGGCGTTGACAACCCTGGCTACGCCCCGGTATCTACCTATGGAAGTTTTACTGTAACAATTTAGACTGAATGTTTTTTTAAATCACAATATGTCATAGGGGTAGTAGAACTTTTGGACCAGAAACCGAACGTCAAACACTCCCCATCTTCTTCTTCTTGGTGGCGGCCAGTGACGTATAGTTAATATATTATACGTCATTGGGGGCGACGCCCAAGACTTCGATTTTGATATGACGTCATAATTCCAAGATGGCGTAGTGATGTCACATGGTAACCAAAATTTTGAACCAGAAGGGAGCCACGGACGTTGGGTCGCTAACCTGGAGATCCCGTGTTCGATCCCTGCATTCACGGGAAAAGTTCATCGGTATATTCCGACGTGGTTCCTCCTCGTCTGTGGTCCAAGACAGGTGGGACTAAAACTGAGGTCCGGTGTAGGCTACACATTGACGTACATGTAAAAGAGTAGGCCGTAGCGCCGCTGTTCGGGCAAAATTGCCGTCAAAGCATACTGCGTGGCGTATTACCCGTCTTCATTAGGCTAGCCGGAGCAGAGCAGTAGGCGTTTAACCCCATTCATTTCATTTTAATAACCAGAAACCAGTTCTTAGTCTTGGAGAAAAGCTTTTTAAAAATAAAAACTTGAAACTTGAAACTTCGCATGCTGCGGCTTTGGACAATTGCGCATCAATTGGCGGACATAATTTGATATGACGTCACGGTTCCAAGATGGCTGAGGTGTCGTTTCGGTTTCTGGTTCATACTTGTTTTAAAATTATTTACTCTCTACATTTCCTTAGAATTTTACAATTTCCTTAGAATCTCCCTAGTATTCACAATTTCCTTAGAATTTACAATTTCCTAAGTATTCACAGTATTCACAATTTCCTTAGTATTCACAATTTCCTTAGAATTCACAATTTCGTTAGAATTTACAATTTCCTTAAAATTCACAATTTCGTTAGAATTTTACAGTTTCTTTACAATTTCGTTAGAATTTTACAGTTTCTTTACAATTTCCTTAGAATTCACAATTTCTTTACAATTTCGTTAGAATTTAGATCTGTTATTTTTTTAGAATGTAGAATTTTTTGCTTGTTTCACGCTTGTTTTCTTTTTTTATTTGAGTTGTTTCCCGTGATTCTGTGATTTCAGTTCCCATCTGCTGACATTTTTCCCAGAAGAATATAGGTAATCATTTTATTTGATTGGGCTGCGGCAGTCATTCATACCGTGACGTAATATTTTGATAATGCCCTCCTCTATTTGATTGGGCTACGGCAGTCATCCATACGGTGACGTTATCATTTGATTTGATTGGGCTGCGGCTGTCATTCATACTGTGACGTAATATTTTATTTGATTGGCTTTGGCAGTCATTCATACCGTGACGTAATCATTTTATTTGATTGGATAATGTCCTCTATTTGGCTGCCATCCATATTGTGACGTATTAATTTGATAATGTGCTGTATTTTTAAGTTCTTGGTAGTTTGAGTGACCGAACTGTTTGAGATCATGACATAAGATCTGTCATTGAGTCAAGGGCGTGGTTTCGATTCCCGGCTTGTACGTGACAAGGAGTTTGTTCGCCTATCCAATCACGTGGATTCCCCCCCCCCCGGGTTTCTTACACAGTTGAAAAACCTACGCGCAAGCGAATTATTGAAATAAAATTGAACATTTGTTTGTTGCGAAAGGTGCTGGAGACCCTACGCGCAAGCGAATTATTGAAATAAAATTGAATCATTTATTATGTTCGTCCCGAAATGCACTGGCTCGCAAGGAAAGGCCATTTGCCTACTTGAAAACGCGCTGGCCTACTAGGAATGACCCTTGCTCAATAGGAAAGGCCCTGGCTCACTAGGAAAAGCTCTGGCTACATTGATCCGATCCTAGTTTTGGTTCAGAAAGTTCAGCAGCCCAGTATGTACTGGTGACCTCGGTTTTCCGTACCAACCGAAAAACTAGACGATATCCACGCTGCGGTCTCTTTGTCCTACACCACTGGAACTTTCTAGACCAACACCGGGAGCGAACTCGAGACCTCTTTATTAGTCACTCGGAGAACGCTAAATCGAAGACATTCTAGCATATGTGGTGTGGGTTGTGGGTTAGGTTTAAGAATTCGGGGAAGGGGTTAGGTATCTACATAAGCAATGACCTAGGCTGATGAAAACTTAATTCGTGATATTTCTTAGTTTTATGAGAAATAAAAGTACATTAAATTTCGCTTTGGTAATCTACACACCACGTATGACGTCATATGTGCTAGACCGTCTCCGATCTGGAGTTCTTCTGCCCACTGAGCCACCGCAGACTACTTCCAATGTTGATGTCATCTTTTTTTTTCTTCTAGGTGTAAAAATAAAGCCGAAGGAAAGCGAGGTAGCTGGAACAAGAGATACAGTTATGGCACCGACATGTTGGGCGATATTCTCGCTGGTTACTAACTATTTCCTCATTGGTTACCAAGCGCAAACACGATATGATGTCACCAACCAGGATTTTCAAATTTTTACCATCTTTCATGCAAAACATTTTAATTTTTTCTGCCGTTAAGACTGCGTTTTATTAGGGCCGGGTGACAAATGATTCACTCAAGGGGGTGCACAACAGGGCTAAGTCCAGATAGGCAAATGGGCCTATTTTTGTCGAGTGGGCCGGTTATTTAGGGAAAAAGGACCGATGTGCCACAGGCTCTTACACATTACAAACACAACACAATTTATACGGAAAACAATCACTACGATAAGAGAATACTTGTCGAAACGTCGTGCTGTATGTGTATAAACCAGTGATTGTTTTCCATATAAATTGTGTTGTGTTTTTTTAATGTGTTCAATCACCAAATGCCATCAAGGTTCTCCTACACATTCAATCAAACCAAAATGAAGATTCCAATCAATATTCTATCGAGTCATTTAAAAATAAATCACATAATGCTTTACTTACTAATTTCTTTTCAACCTGGGGGAAATATTTGATTTTTTAATGCCATGTGGGCCGATTTTGGGATGATGCACCTCCTGGGAAAATATGATTGTGTGCCCCTGCCAAGACTGTGTTTTATTAATATCTCGTGACGAATGACATTTTTAAAATAAAGATTTTATTTTGTGCTTAAATATATAAACTACACGCCGCCATGTTCCTTTATGAATATGCATGAATTAATATATCTTCTTTTATTGGATTGTTTGATCTATCAGTATGCCCCTAATCTGTATCAGTAAATGACATAGCTTGCCTTAACGACATCTGGGGCCAATTTAGCACGTGTTGAGTTTCAGGGAGTGGTTATTATTCTGTCATGGGAATCCTTCGAATTAATTGTGTACAAAATTTTATTCATAGAATAAAGATGAATCTATAAGAAATAACAAATCATTGTTGTGGTCTGTGGGGAGGAAATGACGAGGTATTAACGATTGACGCTAAAAGGATGCATTCGTAGGTCAGTTGGTTAATTGCGAAGATAAATACAATATTTGAGTCCAATGTCTTATCGACTATGGGGTTGGATGGGGGGGTGTTAACGCATGCGCACGAGATTAAAGGTCTGTCAGTGAGTCAATTGATGTTGTTTCTTGATTAAGTATGCATGAGGGAACAACGAGCCAGTTGTTGACGGACGGATCGACAGACATGGGTTACTACATAATACGCCCACTAGATTGTAGTTATCTGTATAATGTTTGAAGTATGCCATTTGACCATGTCTTCTTGAGTCAACTCCTCTACATCCATAAGTCAACGGGATCCTATCCCACACCTTAAAGAAACCATGGCTCCTATGCCACGCCTTAAAGACACCATGGCTCATATCCCACACCCTAAAGAAACCTTTGTTCCTATGCCACGCCTTAAAGACACCACACCTCCTATCCCACATCCTAAAGACCCACGGCTCCTATCCCACACCTTAAAGAAACCATGGCTCCTATGCCACGCCTTAAAGACACCATGGCTCATATCCCACACCCTAAAGAAACCTTTGTTCCTATGCCACGCCTTAAAGACACCACACCTCCTATCCCACATCCTAAAGACCCACGGCTCCTATCCCACACCTTAAAGACATCACAGCCCCTATGCCACGCCTTAAAGACACCACGGCTCAAATCTGACGCCTTAAAGACACCACGACTCCTATCCCACGCCTTAAAGACACCGTGGCTCCTATTCCACACCTCGCCTCCTATCCCACACCTTAAAGACACTATGGCTCCTATCCCGCACCTTAAAGACACCACAGCTCATATCTCACAGCTTAAAGACACCACGGCTCCTATCCCTCGTATTAAAGACACCACAGCGCCTATTCCACACCATAAAGACACCACGGAGCCCATCCCGCACCTTAAAGACACCACAGCTCCCATTCAACATCACGGCTCCTATACCACGGCTCATGTTCCACATCACGGCTCCTATCCTACACCGTAAAGACACAACGGCTCCTATCCCACACCGTAAAGACACCACGGCCCCTATCCTACATCTTAAAGACACCATCGCTCCTATCCCACACCTTAAAGACGCAACAGTTCCTATCCCACATCTTAAAAACTCCACGGCTCCTATCAAACACCTTAAAGTTACCACTGCTCCTATCCAACTCCTTAAAGACACCACGGCTCCTATCCTACACCTTAAAAACCCCACGGCCCCTAGCCAACAACGTAAAAACCCCACGGCTCCTACCCCACACCTTATAAAGACACCACTGCATCCTGCATCGTTTGATACCACTGCTCCTATCCCACACCTTAGACACGGTGGCTCTTACCCCACTACTTAAAGACACCACGGCTCCTATCCTGCATCGTAAGGACACCACTGCTCCTATCCCACACCTTAGACTCCACGGCTCCTACCCCACACCTTAAAGACACCACGGCTCCTATCCTGCATCGTAAGGACACCACTGCTCCTATCCCACACCTTAGGCACGGTGGCTCCGATCCCACCCCTTAAAGCCACCACGGCTCCTACCCTGCATCGTAAGGACACCACTGCTCCTATCAAACACTTTAAAGACACCATGGCTCCCTAAAGACACCACGGCTCCTATCCTGCATCGTAAGGACACCACTGCTCCTATCAAACACTTTGAAGACACCATGGCTCCCTAAAGACACCACGGCTCCTATCCTGCATCGTAAGGACACCATTGCTCATATCAAACACTTTAAAGACACCATGGCTCTGATCCCTCGCTTAAAGTCACCACGGCTCCTCCCCCACACCTTAACCCTTGTGGGAGCACGTTGTGAGAATTACATAACGGACATCATGGGTCCATATGGACCCCAGTTATAATTCAAAGTCTTTACGTACAGATAAATTTAAATTAAATGGTGGCGGTTAGGTTTTTATTTCTTCAAGCGTTGTGCCTGCTTGTCATGTAATATAAGTCTGCCTGTTGGAAACAGATGAATACCGATCATTTCGATACGTGTACAGATATATAGGAGACTAAGTCGCTAAATTTCAGAAAGCAGTGTCCAGTAGTTATTACAAAACACTATAAATCATGTGCATGGGTCCGCGGATAACCCACGTGCACCGATAAGAATAGGGTCTAAAAAATTAAAGTCTAAGTATTTATGAAATTTATGGACCAAAATATAGAGGCATGGTGTATTAACCTTGTCTCAAAATTTCAGCTCAAAATATTGAGTCGTCTGGACGTGAACGTCAACACTGCTTATCCGGACACGTAACCCTTTTAAGATTTCGGGTCAATTTTTTCATTGAGCGACCTGATAATCGATTCCCGTTTCTTGAGAGGTCTGTACAGTGAATGACCCATGTACTGTACTTGATAACAAGAGGTAAATTTCACCTACATATTATTTTTATACAAAAATGTCTGGTTTTATCCAGATACTGTATAATACAACGGTCTCCATTTCCAGATGAAAACTGCCAGGTTTAAGTTATTTACAAGTGTATCACAAATATCGGATTAGTTGGTTGGCCTTAGGTAATGGGTATTAAGGGATTTTAACACAAAATTAAGCAGTTTTATTCACCAAAAAATTATCGGGATTAGCCCTTTAAAGACCCCACGGCTCCCATCGCACAACACTCGACAAACCTTCACAGGTTTGCGGAGTGATCCCACATCTTAAAGTGTAGTATTATTAAAATATACAAATACAATATCATTATAATAATAAAGTTTATTGTCCTATCAATGGCCCATAGGCCAGATAGTACAGAGACAGAAAACTTAATAATAAATATATAACAATATACTTGAAAACGTTGCTTAAAAACGTTGAGAGGACCCCAACGAAACGTCGCCTTAATTAAAATAGTAATTGTGTTCCATAATGGGTTTTTTTTGTGTGTGTTTATTACATTTGGGGGTCGAATGTTTAACGTGCGCGCGCTGTATCATAAAGCCTGCCATTGAGTCAACTGGCGTGGTTTCAAATCGCCGGTTCCACGTGGCAAAGAGGTGGGTCGCCCTTCAACCTCGTTGGTTTTCTCCGGGGCCTCCGGTTTCCTTCCACTGCTTAAGACCCCTACGCGCAAGCGAATTATTGAAATAGAATTACACCATTTTAGTCCCAAAATAACCTAGTTTGTGTCGAGTGGACGTTAAGCCCAATCTCTCTCTCTCACAATATAAGATTAAAGCTCTCTCTCTCTCTAATATAGAAATTTTTCTTGTTTGTTAAACAAGGGGAGATAAATATGATAAAGCACTAAATCTTCAATAAATATTATAAGAGAGCGAGAGAAGAGAGAGAGAGTGTGTGTGTGTGTGAGAGAGAGAGAGAGAGAGAGAGAGAGAGAGAGAGAGAGAGAGAGAGAGAAATGGGGTTTAACGTCCACTCAACACAAACTAGGTCATTTCGGGACTAAAATATGGTTTTTAATTTTATTTTAACAATTCGCTTGCGCGTAGGGGTCTTTAGCAGTGCGAGGAAACCGGGGAAAACCCATGAGGTTGGACAGGCGACCCTACTCCTTGTCACGTAAATACATGATTTTGATAACAAAACAAAGTATACTTCAAGAATTTTGAGCAGTACAATGTATTTATTCCATGGCGGCCATTCAAGACAGCTATTTGACCGACATTTTATTTCTTAAATCGACGATTTTAGAAGAAAACACTAAGTTATTCCGAGAATTTTGAAAAGTACACATTCCGCTTCTGTATTATACCATGGACCTTATATACACATTATAAGGTCCATGATAATACAATTGTTTGTATGACAGATGTGAAGCGGGGTAGATATGGCGGCCATTCAAGGCAGAGACCTATTCTAGAAGTACATTGTTCTCTGTGTGCAGAAAGTATATTTTGTTATCATAAACAAAATAAACAAACAAAAACAGCAATAAAATAAAACATTTAACATTCATTAACATTTTAACATCTGGACCATCCAATAAAGGTAAAACTTACTGCTCCCTTATCACCTGGACGCTCCAATATAGGTAAAAACTACTGCTTCCTGTATCACCTTGACCACCTGAAACTACAATTCCCTGTAACACCTGGACCCCCTCTTTCTTAAACTACTGTTCCCTAGAGTCCTCCAAAACAACTGCTCATTATAGACCCCTGAGTGACATTTTGCCCCGGCAGTGGCACTATGGATAACTCTTGCATCAAACACACAGGGATCTAACCCACAACTTCCAGACTGGTAAGCCCCCGTCTTTCCCACTTAGCCACCATTGTCTCCCACACCACCTCAAAGTTCGCATCCCTTTTGCTTGGTGCCTTACACTAAAGCTCAAAAATCTGTGAACTATTTAAAATAGCAATACCAATCAATAAAAAACAGTCACATACATGTAGTTAAAATCTGCTATATAAAATGAAATGTTCTGCTTCAACTGGGCTAATGAAGACAGGCATACACCATACAGTGTTTCAAAACTATTTCATAAGATGGCTGCAAGAGCGTGGTGACCCATGCATTTGCATGAGGAAAAAATCCTGTCCTGGCTGGCGCCTTGATACTGGTTATGTAACTCTGAACCTAAGTGACAGTCTAGGAAGGGGTGTAGTTTCAGCTGGAGAGCTGGTCTAGAAAATGAGCTGCAGAAATCAACATAAAAAGCATAACTTTTCTCTAATTTTGTCAGGAACGGAGCTCCTGCAGCTCTGTTCCTGACAAAATTAGAGAAAAGTTATGCTTTAGTCAGTATTTACAGGTGCTAAAGGGAGGAATGGGGTTTGAGTCCACTTGACACATTAGGTCATTTCGCGGCTATAATATACACATAGTTCATTTTGTTTTCAATAATTGAGTGTAGGAGTGTAAGACCTAGAGAGACTCACACCGGTTGGTCAGGCAACACTACTACTTGTGGCATAGGAAATCGACACCACACCAAATGATTCAAGGAGAGACCTTGAGATCAAAAGCACATGCATTATATTTGGCCACCGAACCCTTGCTTTTTGGAACAGAGATGCAGGGTTAGCCAATTACAGGAGAAAGGGTTTAAGTGAAAAATAACATACACTGTATTTATCATTCACCAAGCCTAGAATAAATATTATTATTAACCAAGGGTAGGATTAATAAAATAACATAATTATCATCCACCAAGGGTAGAATTAATAAAATAACATAATTATCATTCATGAAGGGTAGAATTAATAAATTAATAAATTAATAAAATAAAATAACCTAATTATCATTCACGAAGGGCAGAGAGAGAGGGAGAGAAATGGGGTTTAACGTCCACTCGACACAAACTAGGTCATTTTGAGACTAACATATGGTTTCATTTTATTTCGATAATTCGCTTACGCGTAGGGGTCTTTAGCAGTGGGAGGAAACCGGAGTGCCCGGAGGAAACCCACGAGGTTGAGAAGGCGCCCCTATCTCCATGCCACATACGCTCACACCAGGGCTCGAAACCACAGCCGCAAGCCAGAGGTGACAGCTAGAGGTCGAAGCGCGGCACTCTAGACCACTAGGCCATCCCAACCCCCCTCACGAAGGGCAGAATTAATAAAATAACATAATTATCATCCACCTAGGGCAGAATTAAAAAATAACATAATTATCATCCACCAAGGGTAGAATTAATAAAATAACATAATTATCATTCACAAAGGGTAGAATTAATAAATTAATAAAATAACATAATTATCATTCACAAAGGGCAGAATTAATAAAATAACATAATTATCATCCACCAAGGCTAGAATTAATAAAACAACATAATTATTATTCACCAATTATTATTCATTAATAAAATAACATATTTATCATTCACAAATAATTATTATTCTCGGTGGGTAGAATTAATAAAATAACATAACTATTATTCACCAAGGGTAGAATTAATAAAACAACATAATTATTATTCATCAGGGGTTGATTTAATAAAATAACATAATTATTATTCACGAAGGGTAGAATTAATAAAACAACATAATTATTATTCATCGGGGTAGATTTAATAAAATAACATATCCATAAAGAGTACAATTATATTTAACTTAAATCACAGTTCTTGGTTTATTCCTGTTGATGGATTTATTAAAAAGAGACAAAGAGACATGGGAATCAACGTCCACTTGACACAAACTAGGCCATTTTGGGACTTACAAAGTGGTCTTTTGCAGTGAGAGGCAACCGAAGGACACAGAGAAAACCAACGAGATTGGATGGATTTATTAAAACTTGAGTGGTCTACTTCTAATAATAGAGGCACCACAGTGGCTAAGTAACTGTAAGGCACTGGCTAGCTAGCCACAGTGGGCGGATGTTCGATCCCTTCATTCACTGAGAAAGTTCATCCAGGTTTTCCAAGGTGGTGTTCCCTTGTCAGTGATTCAGGACGGAGGGCCTGACAAGGACAGCTGTCCAGTCATTCGGATGGGACAAAAATCTGAGGTCCCATGTACAGGGTACACACTGGCGTGCACATAAACAATCCCTTGGCAGTTGAAATTCGATATAAGAGTAGGCTCTAGCGCCGCTGACGCTGTCCAGGCAAAATTTCCCTCGGAGCAGAACAGTAAGAGGTTAAACCCTATCTCATTTAATTTTTTTTAGCGTACTCAAGTGTTTGTTCATTTTAAAAACCAGTATTAAGTATGTACAATCATTTCTTTACAATAATTTGAGGGTATTTTCTGAATATCTGTTGTTATGGTTACAGATGATAGGTTGCCAGGCTACGAAACATACACCCACACCAGCTAAATCAATTTGTCATAGAGAGAGAGAACTGGTGTTTAACGTCCACTCAACACAAACCAGGTCATTTCGGGACTAACATGTGGTTTAATTTTATTTCAATAATTCACTTGCGCGTAGGGGTCTTTAGCAGTGGTAAGAAATCAGAGGACCCAGAGAAAACCCGTGAGGTTGGACAGGCGACCCTATTCCTTGTCACGTACAACATGGGATTTGAAACCACGCATGTTGAGTAAATGTAAGGCTTTATGATACAGCGTGCATTGATCACAGAAAATCAATAAAATCCACTTTAAGACCATTTTACAATAAATAAAAGTTGTATAAATCACTAGAAATGTTTTTCTTCCAGACTGCATCGTGTTTTCCATTTTCTACCGTCCCCTTCATTACGTATCCATGGTAACGGAATAATAAAGTTGATCAGTGACCACTTCCCGAAAACAGACTTAAGATTCTCCGCCAATGGCTGCTTGAATGTTTTGTTCCGTTTCAATAATTCATATGTTGTTTGTCCTGTGAATAAAAGGACCAATTGCCACGCCAAGAAATATCCGCAAGCTATTAATGTGGTCAAGGACAGGTAAAGCAGAAGGACAAGCCAAATAACAGAATGGTGGATTGCCCCTAGATACCATCTCCATAGCAACCATGGCATCAGGTAACCATAGAAATCCAGACTAAATAATGGCGTGTAATGGATTCCCAAAAATAAATAAGTCACGTATAAACTGTACATTGCGCCAAGGCAGCCGTACAAACAGAACACAATAAAGTAACGTTGGTTGTGAAATCCTATGCAGCACCCCGCAAAAAAACAATGGTGGTCACGTTTTAGAACACACACATCACATAGAACACAATGTTTGGCTCTCGGAGGAACTAGAATATCACAATTAGGACATTTCGTCCAATGAGCTTGATTAGCAGATGGCAACATCTGACTAAAAATACCGAACCTAGAACGCTTGGATCGTAATACAATTAGAATATAATTGGTGACAAGCATGATAAAAATGTACACCGCCAAGATTTTACGATTCCACAACACATCTTTGTCATACCCGTAAATATAAGGCAACGTGAAAAAATGGCCGACAATTAGACTCGACAACGAGTAAACAGAAAAATACACGAATCCTGCTGTGTTCATCATTCGTAACTTCCACAGCCATTTTTGTGGTGATGTTCGTTTCTCTAGAAGGTATTGAGCATTCTCTTTATCAAGGTAAGCATCTACGTCCGGTGGTTTGCTCCAGTCAATACCGCTAGATGTTTCACTACTAGCTGTTTTATGAGAACTGATGGCTTCTCTGTGTGTCATTGTCTGAAAAATAAAAAAAAGAAATGAATCACAGACAGACAGAGAGAGAGAGAGAGAGAGAGAGAGAGAGAGAGAGAGAGAGAGAGAGAGAGAGAGATTAACATCCAGGTAATTTTCACACTAATATATTTTTCAATTTTATTTCAATAATTCGCCTGTGTGTAGGGTTTTTTAGCAGTGAGAGGAAATTGGTGGACCCAGAGGAAACCCACGAGGTTGGATAGGCGACTTTACTCCTTGTCACATACAACCTGGGTGAAATTAAACAGGTTTAACATCCTGCTGTTCGTCTTCTACCGGGGGGGAGGGGGGGGAAATTAACCAAAGCAGAAAAACTGCATGAAATTTCTCAGTCAAATCAAGAGTCACACACAGAATAGAAGCAAGCCTCCGCAACAGAATAGTTAACTGATCAGTTCTCGGGGGGGGGGGGGGGGGGGGGTAACCTGTAATGGTTGATCTGACTCTCTTGTATTTTTGG
The DNA here is from genome assembly GCA_948474765.1 of Patella depressa. NCBI lineage: Eukaryota > Metazoa > Mollusca > Gastropoda > Patellidae > Patella > Patella depressa. Next base: position 6,547,424 of record OX419715.1, on the reverse strand, counting down.
TGAGGATTAGCGACATCAAGCATTAAATGCTAAATCTAATAAACCTAGCATACTATAGAGTATAAATAAAATGAAATGAAATCAGGTTTAACATCCTACTCTTCTGCACCTAACCTCAGCTAATAGAAGACGGATGCATGCACCATACAGTGTGCTATGAGGGAAATTTTGCCCGGGCACCCGCGCTACGGCCTACTCTTATATCAAATTCCAACTGCCATGGGATCTTTTTTGTGCACACCAATGTGTACACAGGACCTCGGTTTTTCGTCCCATCCGAGCGACTAGACAGCTATGGAGAGAAATGGAGTTTCAATAGGGTTTTTAGCAGTCGGGTGGACCTGGAGAAAACGCATGTTGGACAGGAAACAATGCACCTTGTCATGTACAACAATCAGGGAGAACTTGGCGGTAACGCCACTTGTGACTAATGGATCATTTTGGATGTAAAAATAGATTTGTAGAAAACTGTGCGAGTGTGTGTGGTTCACCTACTTTTTGAATATTTAGGTCTATATGAGGCCTAATTTTATTATAACTGTGAAACAATGGAGATGTGAGTTACTTAATTTTTATAACATCAAGTATACATCACTTGATGAGGTGATAAATCATAAACACAAGATCATAACAATCCACAGGTGTTTTCCGGTTGCCAAGCCCGGGCTGTAAATTGAAGTTATCTCCCTTTGACCACTAACGGCGAACTGATCCCGCAGTGAATATTCGCTTGGCCGCTACAATCACTGATAAGCATGACATCGACGAGGCTTAATGAGTACGGCATATTAACTTTTTTACTCCGACAAATTAAATTCTCAAACATTTTTTTGAGGTAAAAGAAAAATAATTAAAGACGTTTGAAGTATTTGTAGTTAAAAAATATTTCCTATTTAGTGTAAATGGGTATTGAAATGAGTAAAATGCGTCATTTTGCCCGAAGCAGTTAGGTGTTAAGTAAACATTGCACGAGCCGTTGAGCCAATGACTGCAGTCAACGCACGTGCTATGGACACTCATCTGTTACAGAGTTAATTCCTAAGTAATTCTCTGTGAAACAGATTGCACTAACGGTAATCGTCTGATTACCATTAGTGGTCAAAGGGAGATAACTACTTTTTGTCTTTTTCAACAAAATTAATGTTTCGTGACGAATAATGCACTTTCAAGTATCGACGGCATTAATGGATTATGCCCGTGTCCCACATAAAATATTAAAACTCCATAGATCTTACTTGAACAATCGAGGACCAATTTCCCAAAGCAAAACTTGCCCTACGTCTATATTTTAGGGCTACATTTAATAGCGCCATCTAGTGATCAATTATTTTGAATATCGTCTGCGACGAAATAGAGACAATTCAATTTTATTTATCAAATACTGACGCATTAAACAGATATTATCAAATAAAAAGGTGCCGGGGACATTGATAACACGGAATCTCTTTTTGAATTGCCCGAAATGACGACAACAATGAACAAATCAACTAAAAATTACTGACACGGGAGAAATCATTAGCGCATGCGTATCAGTTGGGTGCAGTAAGTTGGCGTCAGGCGAGATTTTCCGACACGGAGACGAATTTTTCACTGATAATTGTGTAAGTTTTCGAGTTAAGTTTTTAATCAGCACTCAATTAGTGAGATATTTAGACGCCCGCATCTTTCAAGAGTCAACCACACAACATCTTTCACGTTGGTTTCAAGGAGTTATAGAAACCCGACTGATTATTTATATGGGATTAAAAACACGATGCAAATGGCGGTTCGCTTCAGCTTTCCGCCATTTTTACCGTTCCGAATATTATCAAATAAGGTCAACTGAAATTTACTCCTTGAAAAGAAACGAAAAGTACATTTTACATACCATTCATAGTTGTATAGATGTTGTTCATATTCCTATTTCATATGAAATGTTTTACATTAAATAAATAATTTGTCAATTTGATTCTATTTTCATTGAGAATACAACAAGGTCATTTTCCATCAATCCATATGATGACCTGAGCAATATGTGAAATGTGATGTGTGAACGTGGTCCATTCACTGGTGATGCATCAATGAGTTTAGGATATTACACGTCATGTATACTATATTCATAGTTGGTCGTTTTTAGACTTAGTACATGTTGAAAATTCATGTACATGTAGGCACAGTGGAAAAGGCACAGACTTGATAATTTCTGCAAACAAACCTGTTGCTGATCAAGAAATATCCACAAGATTTTTGCACATGGTATCCCCTTGTCAGAGAATGCACAAATTGCCACAATAAAACAAACCAAGCGAAATTGACTTAAAAAATGAAATTTTCTCCACCCATTTCAAGCAATCGAAAGGCAATACTCAAATCTCTATCTAGCAATCCAAATATTCCAAAGGCATTTCCCTACCGTGTAGCCTACCCTGATAAGTAAACCAACCGAAGTGATTTCACCACTCTTTCAAGTAAAGGGGGGGGGGGGGCTAGTGGACTAGAGTGCCGCACTTCGACCTCTAGCTGGCCGGTCACCTCTGGCTTACGGTTTCGAGCCCTGATGTGAGCGTATGTGGCATGGAGATAGGGGCGCCTTCTCAACCTCGTGGGTTTCCTCCGGGCACTCCGGTTTCCTCCCACTGCTAAAGACCCCTACGCGCAAGCGAATTATTGAAATAAAATTTAAATTAAAACATATGTTAGTCCCGAAATGACCTAGTTTGTGTTGAGTGGACGTTAAACCCCATTTCTCTCTCTCTCTTTCAAGTAATACAAAGGGAATTCTGCACTCTACCAAGTAACTCAAAGGGAATTACCCACTCCCTATCAAGTAATTCAAAGGGAATTACCCAGTTCCCCACTATCGTAAACCAAAAGGAATTCCTGACACTTGATAAGTGTAAAATTAGATACCTTATGAAGTAAACCATCATGTGAACCAAAAAGGGAATTCCCCACATCAGACAGAACAATAAATGGTGTTCTACACCTACATCAAATCCTGACACCATTTAGTAGGTTTCTCTAGATGAACACTATCATACAGCACACAACATATTATCCAAGAACCAGATGCTGCATGTCATGAGAACTGGTGATTATTCATGCAACATTTGAGTCTAAATTAAAGATACATTATGCACGATTAGATAAAGAGCTGGCAGTTCTCACTACAAAATTAAAACACTGAATATTGTAAAGAGAATTTGCCGAAAATTTCAATCAAAATGATCAACTGAACCGAGAATTTAGAGATCAAATTTTGGGTCTAGCCTCCATCATCATTACTCAATAAAAAATATAGTCTTGATTATCCATTTCTTGATTTAATCATATTTAATCATGAATGAGGGTTAAGCAGAAGATCTGATTCAAATCCTGTAAATATCACAGACTTGTGATCGAGAGTTAATTATGGTATGATCTGAATAAGTTAATTAATGTTTTATTAATGATTTAGATAACATTTAAGGCCAGCAGAAATGTAATAGGCAGATTTAGCGCTTGCATAATGTATGTTTAATGGAGGTTAATTGAGGACTGAAAAATTGTACAATTAAGCACCACTTATCCACACCGTATCTGTTGGGGGGGGGGGTTGTTTAGGAAGTCATGATGGTTCCGTAAGAAAGACGTTGGCTCTCTAGCCTGGAGGTTGAGGCTTCATTCCCGGTGTTGGCTGAGAAAGTTCGTGATTTTCCTGTGTGGTTTCTGGCAAGGGACCCGTCTTCCATTAGCCCAGGTTAGGTGCAAAAGAGTAGGACGTTAAACCCCATTTCTGGCAAGGGACAATGTAAAGTCGTTCAGACAGTATGAAAACCTAAGGTCTGGTGTACTGTACACATTGCCATTCACGTAAAGAAGCTCATAGCAATTGGAATTCAGTATAAGACTAAGAGTAGGCTATAGTGCCACTGTCCACGCAAAATTTGCCTCCTAGCAAACTGTATGTATAGGATGTCTGTCTTAATAAGCCTAGTCATAGCATAACAGTAGGATGTCAAACCCCATTTCACAGATAATTATTAAATTCTGCCTATCAAACAGATTTTATCACTTTTTCTCCAGTTATCGGCTTAACTTTTAATACAAATATTTTTATTTTACTTTCAGATTTGATTGATTAAACTCAACATCAAGATTCACCTGAACTTGACCAACATGGCTTCCCAAGAAGCCGAAACCAGTAAGTTCAGTCTGTTTCAACTTTCACATGTAGGCCTACCAAAAGGCGGTGTGCTATTTAAAATTTGAGTCAACTAAATTTGAGTCAAATGAGTTATTGAAATAAAATTTAACCATATGTTAGTCCCAAATCAAAATGACCTAGTTTGTGTCAAGTGTCTGATGTACCCATTTCTCTCACAATCTCATAGTAGTAATGATCGAGGCTTGGCCGAAAATTCAATGGCTTAATTCTAGGTTCAAAGTGGATCAATTTGACTGAAATTTTCAGGAAATTTCCGTACATGATCTAGTTTTTTTTTTCAACTATTGAGAACTGCCAGCTCTTATCTAATCTCCGATAATGTATCTTTAATAAACTGGTGTTTTTATTTAACAGTGGAGGATGCGACCACAGCAGCTGTAGCAGTAGAATGTGATGTATGTGGTGGCGAACATCAAACAGAATATTGTCCAGAATTGGGACTCGCTGATCCTGGCACAGTCATAGAATTTGTTTCCAGGTAGGTACCTTGTTATATGCTCACATTCTCCCATAGATCTCGGTTCCTTTCAATATTAGCAGGTACATGTATCTTATTATAAACCTCAGTTCCTTTTGATAGTAGCGGGGACATGTATTGTATCATAAAGTTATCAAATTTGTTAATAGGTATTTACGATGTTATTCACTCATATTCTCGTCACAATCTCCGCTCCTTTGGATATTAGCTTGTACATGTAACATATCATAAAGCTTTCATGGATTATGGCTCCTGATTTTATCGAAAACCCTTAAAATATATGTTTATATCCCTAAATTCTCAGTTCCTCTTGATATTGAGTCGTGTACCATAATCTGTTTCAGTGCGTGTGACAAGAGATTTGAAGAATAAGGCTAGACATGTTCCACAAGTCATGTCAAACAATGACGTCATATTCTTATCTGGACTGCATGCATAGTAAATACTATCGCCGTAGACTGGAATTACCAGACACTTAGAGATTTCCATTCGATTGAGACTTCTGGCGTATATCTGCCAACCTAACTGATTAGAAATTAGAGTAACAACAGAAACGATTGAATGTAAATCAGTTTATATACATTCATAATACATTATTATATGCGTTGCAACCCATTTGTGTCAATTTCTGGGTTACAAATATTAGCAATTTAGCTCTGTTACAAATATTAGCAATTTACCTCTGTTAAGATCATTAGAATGTTCAAAGAAATGTTATAGGCCAAGTAATGACATGGATTCAGCATTCATTGAGCCAATGAGAAGAGGATTGGTTTTACTCAGTTATCTCCCTTGGGTTAAATTTAATAGCAAGTTGAGCTGGGCTTACAAGAGTGTTAACACTGTCACAACTTTTTCCTCATTTGTAATTTGTATGCTTGATAACGACCAGTGATTTCATGAACGTCGTTTGTATATAATATAGTCATTGTTATCTATAGAACTGCGTTGTGTTATATTATGTTCATTCACCAAATGCCATTAAGTTGAGCTAGTATTGGCATATAGTTTGTTTTCTAACAACTAAAAGACATAGTATAAAATCTATAAAACATACAATTAAAGCCCCAATAACACTTTTGTTGTAACTGAATAATATGTCCCAATCTTCATTCTGGTCAACAAATCGTATCATTTTACAATATTCCAATTAAATGATGATATAAATTTCATCTTAACACACCTATTTTAAAAAATTGGAAAAATTCAACCAATTGATTTGAAAAGTCTAACGTAAACCTTTTCAAACGTGACTTGGATTTTAAAATATTTTCGAACCCTCTGGACAAGTAAAATAGGTTGTAATGGATAATTTACACAACAGGTAGGACATTTAAACATCTAGTACTTAGAATAAGGGTATTATTTATTTTCTGGAGCTACCAAGCCAGCAAGAATGTTATTGTCCCTTTAAAGGAGCTAAATCTCCATTCCTTGGCAACTAAATATGGACAAGTATATTATGTAATAATGTAATATAAATGTATATAAACTGGCCCCAAGTTCACGAAGCATTCTCAGACTTAAGTTAAGAATTTGATCAAATGTTAATCATTGTTCATTAGAAAAATCTCTGATCCAGAAACATCTTATGGATGTATTTGATACATAGAAACAACAAAAGTTTTAAAAATGGCAATATTTAAGTTAAAATAAGGTGAACAAGTTTGAGTAAATTCTCAACTTAAGCCTGAGAATGCTTTGTAAACTTGGGGTCTAATTTACATCCCATCGTTCCTGTTTTTACTGAAATTTTCTAATCTATCATATTTTAAGAAATATGTGAATAGTCCAAATTGAATGGCAATCTTTTGCTTTTGGTTTGTCCTGTATCGAGTCACTTCATTACGAATGGCACTCAGAAGCATTCTGGCACGTGATACGTGTGCCACTTTTCATAGTGTCTTAAATATTGGAAGCCCATCTTTTCACAGTAAGATAACAATATCGATGTTGATTTAAATTGACCAATAAGTTGTGTTTGCAATGTCGAAGACTGTGGATGATATTTAGTTAAAGATTTGCCTCCTTTTAAGTATGGTAGTTAGAATCAATAATCCAAACTTTATAAAGTCTAAACAACACCAATGTTGTGTTCATTTTTAGAATATTTTAATTAGCTATAATGGTATTTAATAAATTAAAGACAAATATATACAAAAACAGTACCTGTTAGTCCGTCAAACAGACCCTTAGAGGATTATGTTAGTCCATCACATGCTTAGAGAATATCAAGATATTAAATGTATTTTGATAAATTTCATCATTTTTTCAGAGCTCGTCTTACACTACCAGACACGATGCAGATTATAGAAATGGCCGACGGTTCCTTGGGAGTTTCCTCAAAAGTAGTTGTCCCTCAAAAAACCCAGCTTGGTCCATTTGAAGCTAAACGAACGAACTGCGATATTGAAGCCATGGATTTCTTTATTCTGAAGGTAAGGCATCTATTTCTTACTGGCCGGTCACCTCTGGTATGCGGCTGAGGTTTTCGAGGGTTGGTGTTAACGTATGTGGCATGGAGATAGGGGCGTCTTTCCTCCCATTGCTAAAGACCCCTTCGCGCAAGCGAATTATTGAAATAAAATGAAACCATATGTTAGTCCCAAAATGACCTGGTTTGTGTCAAGTGGACGTTAAACCCCATTTCTCTCTCTCTCTCTCTCTCTTTGTGTTCAATGTTCTCTTCCACCATAGTTTAGGAGCAGAAAAGTAGGACGTTAAACATTAAATCCGATTTCATTTCTCTTCCACCGAGGAGTTTGGATAGTCGAATGGTTAGCGCTTCCACAAGTTCTGGGAGGCTGGGTGGCCGAATGGTTAGCGTGTGCGCTGTATCATACGACCTTCCGTTGAGTCAACTGGCGTGGTTGCTAATCCCGGGTTGTACGTGGCAAGGAGTAGGGTCACCTGTCCAACCGCATTCGTTTTCTCCCAGTACTCCGGTTTCCTCCCACTGCTAAAGCCCCCTACGCATAAGCGAATTATGGAAATAAAATTAAACCATATGTTAGTCCCAAAATGAGACCTAGTTTGTGTCAAGTGGACATTAAAAACCATTTCTCTCTATCTCTGAGCAAGTTCTGTCATTGAGTCGCCCGGCATGGTTTTGAATCCCCGGTTGTATGTGACAAGGAGTGGGGTCGCCTGTCCAAGCTCATGAGTTTCTCTGGGTCCTCCGGTTTCCTCCTACTGCTAAGGACCCGCTATGCACAAGCAAATTATTGAAATAAAATTTGACCATATGTTAGTCCCAAAATGACCCAGTTTGTGAAGAACAGATGTTTAACCCCTATTTCTCTTTATTTCCATCTTCCACTGTTTGTTATCTTAGCGCATGCGCAAGGGTCTTTCCTGTGGGAGGAAACAGGAGTAGACAGTGCGGCCCTATCTCCAAACCACATTTACAGCAGGGATCAAAACCACAACAGCAAGCCAGACGTTACCAGCCAACTACAGGTCAAAGCATGACACTCCAAGACCAGATGTTTTGATATTTTCATTTGTTTTGATATTTTCATTTGTTTTGATATTTTCATTTGTTTTGATATTTTCATTTGTTTTGATATTTTCAGATGTTTAATAAAGATGGCAGTATAACTTGTTTTGATGCCTCCGATGAGAATGAATGTAACTGGATGTGTTTAATACGCCCAGCGGACTCAGTATACAATCAGAACTGTATGGCATACACGATAAATCACAACGTCTTCTACAGTACAACCTGTGACATCAGGCCAGACGAAGAACTAAGGGTCTGGTATGCTCCACATTACGCTAAAAAATTAGGGCGTGATACAAAACCTAATGGAACTACCAGAAGTAAGTTGATTATAAATTGTAAAAGTAGGGGTCGAAAAAACAAGGACCTTTGCACACTTTGGCGTGCATGTAAAAGATCCCTTGGCAGGTGGAATGCTTTCAGTGTAATCCCTAGCCCTTGGGGCGAAAAAACAAGGTTCCTTGCCCACTTTGGCATACATTTAAATTAAAGATCATGCATCAGTTGGAATTCAATATAAGCATGGGGCCAAAAAAAGCGAGGTTCCTTGCCCATTTTGACATGCAGATAAAACTCCTTTGGCAGTTGGAATTCACTATAAGCTTTAGTCTGATACGAAAAGAACATGTAATTGATTTTGATCCCTGGGCATTTTCCGTGACGGTTCCTCCAGATATTCTGACATTGTTCCTCGTTGTCAGTGATGCAAGACTGAGGTCCTGACAAGGACAGCTGTATAGTCGTTCGGATGGGACTAAAAACAGAGGTCCCATGTACACATCGGCATTTACGTAAAAGAACCCATGACCTTCTTGACCGTTATAATTCGATATAATAGTGGCGATGTCCTGGCTAAATTTCCCCCATAGCACACTGTCTTAGCCCAGTTTGGAGCAGAACAGTTAACAATAGGACGTTAAAGCCATTTCATTTCATTTGTCTGAAAATAACCAAAGACTTTGATTTCTTTAAAATATAACACATACGTATGATAGAGAAGAACTGTTTTAATATGTTGACTTTTGTTGTTTTTTCAGCCATGTTGGGAGCCTTACTAGTAACAGAACAGCCTGAGTTACCCATTAAAACAGAACCAGTTGATGAAGATCCACCAGAAGTTAAACTAGAGGCCCGTCACACCTGTCAGACCTGCTACAAAAGTTTTTCTAACGACTCGGACTTCGCTAAACATATTAGAAGCCACATCATTCCAGAAAGGTCTCTGCGGGGACCCTATAAATGTAAGAAATGTCCGAGTAGGTTTAAGAATTTGGGGAAACTTCGAGAACACACGGCTAACCATAACAGAAAACATACCTGTTTATTTTGCGATAAGAAATTCGCGTCAAACCATGTCCTGAGACAGCACATTATTCTTAAACATTCAGAGAGCGCCACAAAACCGGAGGAATCCAAGGAAATCGTGTCGGAAGTTCCACATAAACACTCCGACAGCCCGACAAAAACCACCGAAGGATCCAGTGAGATCATGTCGCCAGGTCGACAAAAGTTTGCCCCTCCGATGAAAGACATAATGCCCCAGAGCGACACCACTAATTCTGTTCCAGATTCGGACGTTCAGGAAGCCGCGGAAAGTATCATGTCACTACGAAAAGCAGCAGAAGCTACGAAACCAGATCCAGGGGTCACCACTAAAGATTCGGAAGTCGAATTAGAGCAATTTATCCCGAAACTTGCGGAAGATGCCCCGCCTGCACTAAACACTGATACTAAAGATGATGATGGTGATGATGATATTGGTGATGATCCCGGAAATGATTTTGACAACGAAAACAGTTCGACGGTTCCTTCTCCTACGTCTGCTGATGTTAACAATACTTCTGTCGCTACTGGGGTTACAGAAGACCCCATGGATGAACCGAAACAAGCAGGGGAGAGTGAAATTACTGAAATGAATGAGAATCAACCTAATTTGACTTCTGAAGACACACCCATACCAGTGGAGGATAATCAGTCAAATCAGCCTACTGAAGACACACCTAAGACGTCAACAAGAAGAGGTCCAGGTAGACCACGAAAATCTAAAACCAACAGTACGGAAATAGAGAAAATGACCCGTAAACGTAGCCCACCACCTGTTAAGACGTATATCCCTTCTGGGAAACGCAGTCCACAGCCTACGATTAAGACTAAGGCGCCTGCTTCTATTCGAAATCGCAGCCCACAGCCTGTCATTAGAACAGCTGCCCCTACTCCATTGCGAGTTCTTCCACGACGCGCCAATAGAGGTATTCGGACAACTGGAAAATTTGCTGACGAATCCGATGAAGATGCCAGTCCCAAGAAATCTAGAACCCCGCACGGTGATAAAAAGGGTCGCGGCAGGCCCAGAAAATCTGAAAGTGAACCAATGTCTAAAGATGAAGAAGAGAAGAATGAAGAAGGCGATGATGTTGATGAAGATGATGATGATGTGGAGGGGGAGGATAATGATGAATTTGAATACATGGACGACGAAGATGGCGACATGGATTTTAAGCCGTCGAGAAATGAACAAGCAGACGATGATCATTATATTTCTGACTCCCCAACACGTGGAAGGAAACGAAAACTGGGAAAAAATGGCGGGGAGATCAAACGAAGAATACGTATCGACAAGAACGAGGAGATATTGGCGCTAGAAGCCATGACGATTATCACGAAAGATGATAACGGTGAAAAGCTGTACAAGTGTGGAAAATGTGGGAAAAAATTCACGCAGCAGTCTTATCTTAGACTCCATCTTCCAGCCCACACTGATCGCTACAAATGCAGTGATTGCGGGAAGAGATTCACGCGCAACGAATCGTTCCAGAAACATCAATGTCAGAAAACGGAACAAGTTTATTTCATGAAGGAAAAGGTTGACGAGAATGATCCGAACATTTACTGCTGTGCTCATTGCAAAAAGGAATTCACGCAACTTGATTTCGTCATCAAACATTCCGCCCTTCATTCAGAGAACCAGAAATGTCCTCGATGCGGGAAAGTTTTCCTCGTGGAAGAAGAATTCAACAAACACATGGAGTCTGTTTGCGAGGATCCCGTGGAGTATGAATATTCATGCGATATTTGTAAACAAACTTTCAAAAACGAGAAATATTTATACCGTCACATGGCCGTCCACACCGATCTCCATAAATGCGACAAATGTGGGAAATGTTACTCGCGTAAGGACTCGTGGCAGACGCATATTCTCCGATGTATGCCGGAAACTGTCGATGATCTCCAGATTTTCGTCTGCACGAACTGCAAGAAGACTTTCGCCACCCAGCTCGGCGCCAATAATCACATGGTTAATTGCGCTAAACACTGTTGTTCCGAATGCAAGACGGCATTCCAATCGGAAGAGGAGCTGAAGATCCACGAGTGTTTAGGCAGCGAGGCTTCCAAAAATATCACCATTCAGTTCCAATGTACGAAATGTAATAAAAACTTCTCGTCCATCACGTACCTTAATCGACACGAGGCCAGTCACCAGGGAGCCTTTGATTGCGATATATGCCACAAACAGTTCAGCCGCAAAGAAGAACATTCCACGCATCATAGATTTTGTTTGGCGAATCATCTGATCCAGGAAAACGGGCAAATCGAATGCGAAATTTGTACTCAGATTTTCCGCGATTCGAAAGAATATCGCGACCATTATCACTCCCATACCCATCCGCACTACTGTACCGTATGTCACAAACGATTCATCAAAATAGGGACGCTTCACAATCACAAGTGTGAGCCGGTTTATTTCGACACGACGGGTGAGTTCCTCTCGTGCGACCAATGTCAGAAGAAGTTCAGGAGCGAGAAGAACTTAATACGTCATCAGGTGATTCACGGGACGCCACAGTTTCAGTGTGAATCGTGTAAACGAAAATTCTTCCGTAAAGATTATCTCGCCGATCATGTCTGTTCTCTTCCAGACGGCACGAAAATGAGGATCGTGAGGAAAAAGAACAAGGTGCAGATTCGTGAAAATCTCGTCTGTCATCTGTGCGGTCGACCATTCACCAGCTCGAGCAATTTGAATAAACACATGCGCATTCACGGCGAGAAGAAATATGAATGTCCTATCTGCTTAAAGAGATTCCATTTTGAGAATTATGTCAAACTCCACACTGAGATGGTCCACGAGAAGAAGTTTCGCTATCAGTGTTCGTACTGCGGAAAAGTTGTCACGTCGAAAGCGGGACTAATGTGTCATATTCGCCAATTCCATACGACCAATGCTCCGACGTACGAGTGTCCCACCTGCGGCAAAGTGTTCAGACAGAGTGGTAATCTCAAGACTCACATGTTTTCCCACGACAAGGAGAAGAAATTTCAATGTGCTATCTGTCCCCGATCATTTAAGTATCCAGAGCAGATGAGACGCCACAAGCTCGAACATACTATGGTCGATAAATACACGTGCGAAATCTGCGATAAGAAATTCGTCCGAGCCTACGAACTAAAACGTCACAATCAGAATTTCCATAGCGGTATTGTGTACGTATGTGCCCTGTGTAATGAACGATGTGGACATCGTCACACAATGATACGTCATTTCAAACGAAAACATCCACATAATATGGATCTTGTTCGCAACCCCGTTTCATTGGACGATATGCGTCGTCAAGGGGAAGTAGTCGAGGTCAAACAGGAGCAACAGGAAACCACCATTTTACTGGAAACTGTCCAGCAGCTAGAAAACACAATGACGGGAAATTCAACAGCAGAGATTATTCTGCCAGACAATTTGGCTGCGGAGGCTCTTCAGGATCTATCGAACGCCGTTATTTCGACTAACAGTTTAGGACAGGAGACGATCACCATTCCCAGTTCCATTCAATCCTCAATCGACGGTATTGAAACAGCGGACGGTGAACAGACGGTGGTTATTCTGCAGATCATCAACCCCGAGGATCAAGAAGAAGTCGCCGAGGAAGTCGTTGGTTCTATGGAGTTCATAGAACAAGAAGCGATCGAGGAACACGAGAACGTCATGGAAACCGTAGAGATACAACCGGAAGGTGTCAGTATCGATGACATACATGTTATAGAGGAACAGTGATTGGTTGATGCAGACAACCACATGATGGTACAACAGCACTGATTGGACGTGACTTCAGGTCACCATCATCAGAAACACACATGTTACAGCAGCATAGATTGGTTAGACCTTACATACTACAACATCACTGGTTAGCTATCTCTAACTTCACCATTTACTACAACAACATTGATTGGTTGATTAGAACAACCGGATAGACCAACAGCAACGATTGGTTAAACCACAATAGTGATTGAATGATTGATAAAGAAACAGTGTGACTGGTTGATTAAGACTATAAACATTTTTTGACTGGTGAATCTAAGATTAAATTAACACCGAAGAGTTAAGTAGAAATTGTAACTTAAATTGCTGATCGAACTTAAAAATACATTATGTAAGATTTAGATAAATAGCTGACCATTCTCGACATGATAGTTGAAAAAAAGGGAGGCCGTAAAATGAATATACATGTATTGAAGGTATTGAAATAAAATTGAATCAAGTGTTAGTCCAGAAATGACCTAGTTTGTGTCGAATAGACGTTAAACCCAATTCCTCTCTCTATGTTGACAAAAAAATACTTTTGACGGTGATCAATACGACAGTATGTATAGTAAAGTATAAACATTAGAATTAACTGCAGATTCCGTCAAGTTCGCGAGGTGTAAATAGAGTTAGGATACGCGATCGTGGCGAGATTGTGGGTAAGGGATTGGTCTAGTTTTAGCGCTAGTCCTGTTTACATCTCCTGACCTTGGACCAAATCTGCAGTTAGCCTTAATTGTTAGTCCTAATCCCCCACGTTTGTATGCAGCAACAGTTACTACCAAACTGTTTTATTAGAGTTAAGAAGCAATATTTTTACAAAACGTGACAAGAGGTAATAATTTGTTTGAATTTTTCTCTAAAATTTATTTATTTCAATTCGGATTTAAATACAGATCTATAATTCGTTTCGTCATTTATATTTTCACTGGTCTCTACTGAATGAAGATTTGTTTCAGCTGTAGTAGGTTGTTCGTGTCAGGGACCATGTGATGTCAGGCTCCGGTTTCCTCCACTGCTAAAGACCATTATATGCAAGCGAATTATTGAAATAAAATTATACCATATTTAGTCCCGAAATGACCTAGTTTGTGTCGAATGGACGTTAAACCCCACTTTTTTTTCTCTCTCTCCAACGTGAGCCACGAAGAATATGCTTGATTTTTTCAGCCCACTCTTCTTTGGCCAATGCACTGCTTAATCGTTTGGGTGGGACAAAGGTCGAGGCTCCCCGTGCAATTTAAAGAAACCTTGTCAGTTGGAAATCCAAGATTAGACGGAAGTGCCACTGTATTGGCAAAATCCTCCTACCTCACAATCACATTATACATGGAACTACAGAAAAAAATTAACATTTGTCTCAAAATAACCCGGTACTGTATTGACTTGATTAGGCATTAAATTACGTCATTGTGTATAAAATTACGTCATTGTATATTAAAGTTGAATTGAGAATGGTGTATATAATTATTATATTGATTTTGAATTGAGAACGTTTCATGCTTTGGTCCTATTTTTGATACAGTCCTACTTGATTCATGTAAAACCGGAATGCCATTCAACCGTTTTTGAACCGATAACAATAACTTTCCGCCAATAAACATGCCGTGGCGTAATTTTAGTCCTTCTGCTCATTATTCTAGCCTATCTGCTCATTGGTCTAGTCTATATTTCTAGTCTAATAATGAGAAGAAAGACTACAATTACGTCACGACTTGTTTATTGGCGGAACCATTTTTGAACCGATACACTAACTTTCCGCCAATAAACATGCCATGGCGTAATTTTAGTCCTTCTGCTCATTATTCTAGCCTATCTGCTCATTAGTCTAGTCTATATTTCTAGTCTAATAATGAGAAGAAAGACTACAATTACGTCACGGCTGGTTTATTGGCGGAACCATTTTTGAACCGATACACTAACTTTCCGCCAATAAACATGCCGTGGCGTAATTTTAGTCCTTCTGCTCATTATTCTATAGTCTATCGGCGCATTAGTCTAGTCTATATTTCTAGTCTAATAATGAGAAGAACGACTACAATTACGTCACGGCTTGTTTATTGGCGGAAAGTTACTACTACTCACGGAGAATGACGTAAATCGCTAACGTTGAAATTTACCTGGTAAATATTGGAATTCGGGATCGTGTTATAGTTATGGAAAGGAAATGTTGACATAATTAATTACTTGCATTATTTAAAGGGACAATCCCGATAAGAACAGAGTCTCAAAAATTAAAGTCCGAGCATTTATGAAATTTATGGACCAAAATATAGAGGCATGGTGTATATACCTTGGCTCAAAGTTTCAGCTCAAAATATCGAGTCGTTTTGACGTTAACGTCAACACTGCTTATCCGGACACGTAACCCTTTTAAGATTTCGGGTCAATTTTTTGATTGGGTGACCTGATAATCGATTCTCGTTTCTTGAGAGGTCTATACAGTGAATGACCCATGTACTGCACTGATAACAAAGGGTAAATTTCACCTACTTATCGTTTTTATAGAAAAAAAGTCTGGTTTTATCCAGATACGGTATAATACAACAGTCTCCATTTCCAGATGAAGACTGTCAGGTTTAAGTTATTTACAAGCGAATCACAAATATCGGGTTAGTTGGTCGGCCTTAGATAATGGGTTATAAGGGATTTTAACACAAAATTAAGCAGTTTTATTCCCCAAAAAGTTATCGGGATTGACGCTTTAAAAACAAAATATAAGATTTTCTTATGATCTTCGAGAAGTATTTGTTCTGCTTTCATTTCATAAAATATTCATTTAATCGCCGTGTGTATGACAAAACAGGAGAACGCTAGATCGGAGATGGTCCTACGCATTTTAGCACATATGACGTCATATATAGATTGTGGGTTAGGGTTAGGGTAAGGGCTAGGACCTGTAGATTTGGTCAAAGTCCCGAGATGTAAACAGGGCTAGCCCTAACCCTAACCCATGATCAAGCCTAACCCTTACCCTAACCCACAATTCACATATGACGTCACAATTTGCGTAGGACCGTCTCCGATCTAGCGTTCTCCGACAAAACAGTATACTAATTATTGGATATGGCGGCCATTCGGGCAGAGATCTATTATCGAAGCAGATGGATTTCTGTGTGCAGAATGCTAACTCGTATGTGAAAATTACGGATTGGCATGAAAAGGTTTTTCCTAAGTAAGACCAAAGCATAACGACCTTGATATTTTATTGGCTAGATCTATTTGTTAAGGCCAGCTACAGTTTTTCGTCAAGGTCGCTGAGATGTAAATAGGTTAAGGCACATGATTGATGACGAGATTGTGTGTTAGGTCGAGGGTTGGGGTTAGGGCGAGTCCCGTTTACCCGTCTGGTTAGGGACACGTGATTGATAGCTTGTGAGATTGTGAGTTAGAGCTAGGCCCGGGGTCGGGTTAGCGCTAGGCCTATTTACATCACTTGACCTTTGACCAAATCTGGAGATGGCTTTAGGAAATAATTCTAACCATATATTGTTAGTTTATATTTTGTACAGGTTTCGTCATAATTTAATGTTTCACTTTATACTATTACTTGTCTTGTTATTCATTTAAAATAAAACTTGCCTGTTGCAGAGATTTCTTGTCTTAGTGTCCGAGTCTACATCGTCTTGGTGTCCCAGTCTACATCAATTGTAACAGGATGAGAAATGGCCGATCATTGGGAATGTATAAATCTGGGGCTTGTTTCACGAAATTTTAACTAGGATAAAATTCAAATTTTAATAATTAGTTTGGACAATATTAGATTGATTTTAGTACTTAGCCAATCCAAATTGAAATATCTACTAAAATTTGAATTTTATCTTTAGCTAAGATTTCGAGAAACATGGCCCTGATCTTTGAAGTTTAATGGTATATTTTGGTCAACATATTATGTGGAAGAGGTGGGGGTGGGGAATAACGTTGGATCATAAGGTCTGTCATTAAGTTACATGGCGTGACGTCCAACCTTGTGGGTTTTGCCCGGGTTCTCCTGTCCCCATCCTCACCCACACGCTGCTTAAACAAGCGAATTATTGAACTAATTGAACCATATATTAGTCTCGAAATAAACTATGGTTTGCGTCGAGTAGCCGTTAAACCCCATTTCTCTCCTGTCCGCTCTAGAAATGGGGTAGAAATGGCTTCAAAAGTCCACGCTCATAAAACCTGGCGGTCTCTGGAGAGTTTCTCGGGTTTTCCGACGTAGTTCTCGCTAGTCAATGGTACAGGACGGGGGACCTGACAACAAGCAGTGTCTAATCAGTGGTTTAGAGTGCCGCGCTTCGACCTCTAGCTGACCGGTCACCTCTGGCTTGCGGCTGTGGTTTCGAGCCCTGGTGTGAGCGTATGTGGCATGGAGATAGGGGCGCCTTCTCAACCTCGTGGGTTTCCTCCGGGCACTCCGGTTTCCCCCCACTGCTAAAGCGAATTATTGAAATAAAATTGAAACCATGACCTAGTTTGTGTTGAGTGGACGTTAAACCCCATCTCTCTCTCTCTCTCTCTCTAATCTTTCGGATGGGACAAAAACTCGGTCTCGGGGCCAGACATAATTTCCGTCATAGCACACTGTCTGGTGTATACCCGTCTTCATTCGCCCAGTCGGAGCAGCCATTTCATTTGATTTCACTATAAAACCGTTACACAATAAATGGGACGATTGGATACATTTTAATCTACTATGACCTGGAGACATCTTTAATGGCGGGTCCAAGTGGGATGTGTAGGGGTCCAGGGCCTCCACTTCACTGACGGTACAAACTTCACTACAAAGACACGTGTAAATTTTATCATTTTATTGAAGTTGACGTATTCGTGTTCAGATATTCGCTTGTGGTTTGGGGATCGACTGGTTTAATTTTCTGTGTCATCTCCCAAATGTATGAAAAGTTATTTATCACTTTAGACTGCCAATGTCTCCTTACCACTTTCGTACAATGATGAACGTAGGAAGTTCTTTCTGACTCAAGACACCCGCCACAAATCACCCTAAACATCCCCACAACCAAATATCGTGGGTCCGCCTGTGGACATCTTGCACCGTGGGTGAAGGTTATAGTAGATAATGACTAGAGATATATGTCGTTCACACTACAGGTCACGTGGTTATAATTCGGTCAGTATATATCGTATATCAACAATCGTAGGTTGATAAAACACAAGACGAGCAATTATAGAGGTAAGTTTTAAATAATATAACCACCGTTTCAAATTTATTTTTATGAATATTTAGTTACCTTCTTGTAGCTAGCTCTATTCAATGGCCTCCGCGTTATTATGTAGCACGAGGCGTCTGCACTAACTGGCCCCGTCGAGTTCAAGAAGCATACTCAGACTTAAGTTAAGAATTTCTATAGAAGTAGAGGTATACTATTAATAATGACACAATTTTATTGAACCTCTAGTTTTTGGTTTATTACACACAATGTTTCAATACTCTTACATGTATCTTTATCAAGCAACGTTTCAATACTCTTACAGGTATCTTTATCTTTGACATTAAAACGCTAGTCATTTGTCAATATCCAAAGATACCTGTAAGAGTATTGAAACATTGCATGTAATAAACCAAGAAGTAGTAAATCCAAAAAGTTGTATTATGAAATGAATTTACTAGTTAAATTATATTTTACTGACAAATCTTTCGAAATGAAATGGGGTTTATTGCCCTTACTGTTCTGCTGCTAATCTGGGCTAATTGAAGGCGGGCATATGCCATACAGTGAGCTATGAGGGAGATTTTGCCCGGGCAGCTGCGCTACAGCCTACTCTTACATTGATTCTAACTGCCAAGGGATCTTTTACGTGCACGCTTAGAGTGCCCTTTCAATACATAGTGTTATAATTATTACAATTTTAAACAAGTTGGCGAATCAATATTGGGGGTTGGATGGCCGAATGGTTAGCATGTGCGCTCTGTATTATACGGCCTGCCATTGAGTCAACTGGTGTGGTTTCAAATCCCCGGTGGTACGTGGCAAGGAGTAGGGTCGCCTGTCCAGCCTTGTGGTTTTCCCCGGATACTCAGATTTCCTCAAACTGCTAAAGACCCCTACGCACAAGTGAATAATTGATATAAAATTAAAACATTATGTTAGTCCCGCAATGACCTAGTTTGTGTCGGGTGGACGTTAAACCGCATCTCTCTCTCTGTCTCTCTCATTTAGTAACTGAACATATTGACACATGGTACAATTGTATGGTAACACAATTACTGAGTTCGATACTAAGTGATACTTTTCACATACCTGTATCATTTGCTAGATAAAGACGAGAGAATCACCGTCAATACGCCGTTAATTAGTATCAAACTCAGTAATGGAGTAACCATAAAATTGGACCTTGTATTACGTAATAAATAAACTATAAACCGTATCAAAGAAGCTTTGAATAAAAATGAGAAAAAGAATCGACGACTTCACTTACATACATAATGCAGGCGCGGATCAAGGGGGAGGGGCGCACCCGGCGCACATCACCTCTATTTTTTGAGGTGGCGAACAATTTTTAGTTTTATATATTCTTGTGGGCAAGGAGAATAAAAATAGTTTATGTTGGAAATCGTAATTTACAGTACTAGTATGAAATCAGTCCTTGTGGGTATTTTTTCCACTCAAAAATAACGGGCCGGGCTTCGCACTCCCAACGGGGTGCAGCACGCCCCCCCCCCCCCCTCTTTCTGAAAATCCTGGATCCGCCCCTGTAATTGTCCAATAAACAGAGTTTAACGTGCTACTGTTTTGCACCGACTGGGCTAATAAAGACGGACATGCGCCATACAATGTGTTATCGGAGAAATTTTGTCCAGACAGCTACCTACTTTTAAATCGAAATCCAACTTCATGAGTTCATTTACGTGTACGCCGATGTGTATCTCGGTCTTTGTCCCATCCGAACGACTAGACATCTATTCTTGTCAGGTCCTCCGTCCTGCATCTCTGATAATCCCAGTGCACCCAAGACTTCCAGACAAGAGAACCAAAGTCTTACTCAATGAGCCACCGCGGCTCCATGACAGACAAACAACATGATCCTTTGTTTATTTTAGGAAACGAAATCGGTGAAGGTCGTAAAATAAGTCATATATTTACGACAACATAACAAATTACCACACGGTACAATTTCACGTACACTCAATTACTGAATCTTATTAATATGTTGGGGTGTTGCATGGTCGAATAGTTAGCGTGTGCGCGTTGTATCACAAGGTCTGTCATTGATTCGGGTGGGGGCGAATAGTTTGCTTGTTCGCGCGTTGTATCATAAGGTATGCCATCGAGTCCTTCAGTTTCCTCCCATTGCTAAAGACCCCTACGCGAGTTATCGAAATAAAATAGAAACATATGTTATTCGTGAAATGTGTTTGTGTGCTTCGGGAGATGGGGTGTAACGTCGTATTGTTTTGTATCATTGGGCTAACGGAAGACGGGCACACGCCATACAGTGTGCTATGAGGGAAATTTTGCCCGGGCAGCGGCGCTTCGGCCTACTCTTATATCGAATTCCTACTGCCAGGGGATCTTTTACGTGCACGCCAATGTGTACACGGGACCTCGGTTTTTCGTCCCATCCGAACGACTAGCCAGCTGTCCTTGTCATGCCCTGCGTTCTGTATCACTGACAAGGAGAAACCACGCCCGAAAATCGAGATGAACTTTCTTGGCCAACGCAGGGATATTGAACTGTATCTAATTCACTGGCCGAGCAGTATAGTGTGCACATCGGGGATAGTGGAGTTGGTAGTGCCATTCGTCCAATTCAGGGAAATTAATTTGTCTAGAAATTGGGGCATACAGTCCAGGAGTTGGCCCTGGGAAACAGGCCTCTACCCATACAGATTTTCAGACGTTTCGGGTTCGATTCATTTCTTTTTTTTTCTTCTTTTTTTTTCTTTTTTTTTTCTTTGCAGAATATTTTTAAGAACGAGATGGAATTCAACCTGTGAGGGAATGAAAAAGAAATCTGGAGATAAGAATAAACAAATAAAATAGTGCGTTACTCGTGTATACTATTTATACTGATGAAATAGTGCGTTACTCGTGTGGGCTATTTACACTAATGAAATAAAGGTTTATTTGTTTATACTCAATGAAATAGTATAGACTATTAATAATCTTACTATTGTCAATTAAATAGTGCGTTACTCGTGTAGACCATTAGTATAAATACGGTAATAATTGAAATAGAACGTTACTCGTGAAGACTATTAATATTACTACTGTTGTAAATGAAACAGTGCGTTACTCGTGTATATTATTAGTATACGGCAATAATTGAAATGGTGCGTTACTCGTGTAATTAATATCAACTTACTGTAATATATGCGAATATTATCCCCGAATAAATTCAATCAATTATAAATTGATCGTTTGTTGTTGTGAGGACAGTTATAAAGTAGCCATGATGAATTTAGTGTTAGAAAGTCTACAGATGTTGTGTTTGGTGTTATATTATTGGTTGGAGAGTATTTATCTCTCGATTATACCAGCCAGTGTTCGCGGTAAAGTAGTCTCTTATCATCCAAACAAATATTCTACGAATATTAGTCTGGATGGGTCCTCAAAATTTGACAGAAAGTCGGTCATTGTCTGGATTATCCAGTCTTTTAAGTTACCACGTACTGAATCTATCAAAACATCTCGCTTGTCAACAATGACACTCTCTAAAATTTTGTTTTAAAGGTTTTAATTGAAATGGTAATTTTCTCTCGTCATGAATCAAACGTATGGCTTCTCACAATCTCCTTAATCGCGATTCATGCTGTTGAAGTGATGTGCCAAGTGAATTGTGGGATATATTTTATCTTCGCTTTATAGAATCTATCAAAATCGACCAGGCTTCATAATAAATATCACTTACTGAGACTTTAGCCAAAAGGTTCCATTGCTCATGCGTAACCGGGAGTTTGGTTTTTTATGTGGTAGATTATCCAGTAATTTTCGTCAATAATTGAGAACCGACCCAGACCCTCCGTGCGTTGAAGACTAGGAGGTTCTGGGTGACCGAGACTAGCGGTAAAGATGTGTCGGGAGAAACAGTTCTTATTACTGGAGCAGGTGCGTATATTTACATACAAATACCTTCATTGCGCGTTATTCTCGTTATGTTCGGACCTAAATTACACGGTATTCCAATGGGTGTGGATCTAAATTGCACGTTATTCTCGGATTTAATTTTCACGTTATTTCCGGGTCTAATTTGCATGATTTGTACGATATTCTGTCACTGAAGCGAGAATCTTCCATAACAGACCTATAGCTTCTATAGTCTCTAGTCAGGGTCGAACCCGGGACGCTTTATGTTATTGAGCCAACGCCATATTCACCGAACCGCCATGGTTTGAAAGGCAACAACCACATTCGTAGTGATGAATGTTTGAAAAACGAACATTTAGCGTCGTGCTGTCAATGGGCAAATCTATCCGTTAAATATTTCTCTCTGAGCACACTGTACACGGTGTTCGACAATGGGGCATCATCTGCCTGTTCAAAATGTCTCTCAGAGCACGAAGTTCGAGAATGGAGCAACTCTGCCCGTTCAAAATTTCTCTCTGAGCACACTGTACATGACACGGAATTCGACCGCCAATCTTCGGAAAAGTAGACCGTTAACCCCCCTCCATTTTATTTGTTTTCCAGCCAGTGGTATTGGTCGCCTGTTAGCCAAAAGATTCGCAAACTTGGGATGTCGTTTAGTATTATGGGATATAAACAAAGAAGCCAATGAAACAACAGCTAAAGAAATACGAAAACAAGGCGTGACAGTTCGAACGTATCGGGTTGATTTATCCAACCAGAAGGACATTTACGCAGCAGCTGACAAGGTGAGAAGGGGTGTCTAACCCTAGCTTGGCCTAACCACACTCAGCAAATCTCGACAGATTCCGTAACCTACATCTAGTCTCGGCTGAATGACGAATTCCGCCATATTGGAACTACTTTAAAGGTTCCGGATGAAACATGGCTGCGCTCATGGTGTCTTGGAACTACTTTAAAGGTCCCGGATGAAACATGACTGAGCCCATGGTGTCTTGTTTGTTTGTAATAGCGTCAAGTTTTCCTGTTAAATTAGCCGCATCGCAAATGTATGGGCGTAGGTACATATCACTCCGGAATCTGTCGAGGATTGCCGAGTGATCAGCAGTGAATATTCGCTAGGCCGCTATAGTCACCGATAAAGATGACATCGACGCGACTTACTGAGTCTAACATGTTAACATTTTTCCTCCGACAAATTAAATTCTAAAACATTTTGTTTATGTATTAGAAAATTAAATAAAGACATTTGAAGTATTTGTAGTTAAAACATATTCCCTATTTAGTGTAAATGGGTATAAATGCCCGAAGCAATTACGTCTTATGTAAACATTGCACGCGC
Organism: Patella depressa; assembly: GCA_948474765.1. Taxonomy (NCBI): domain Eukaryota; kingdom Metazoa; phylum Mollusca; class Gastropoda; family Patellidae; genus Patella; species Patella depressa. The sequence continues at coordinate 6,523,807 of OX419715.1, read as the reverse complement.
CATTGAGCAAATGATTGACGCCGCGTGATGTCATTGCATAGTCATCTTTGACAGAGAGAGAGAGAGAGAGAGAGAGAGAGAGAGAGAGAGAGAAATGGGGTTTAACGTCCACTCGACACAGCTAGGTCATTTCGGGACTAACGTATGGTTTAATTTTATTTCAATAATTCGCTTGCGCGTAGGGGTCTTTAGCAGTGGGAGGAAACCCACGAGGTTGAGAAGGCGCCCCCTATATCCATGCCACAGACGCTCACACCAGGGATCGAAACCACAGCCGCGAGCCAGAGGTGACCGGCCTGCTAGAGGTCGAAGCGCGGCACTCTAGACTACTAGGCCATCCCATATAAGAAGATTTTTTGTAATTCTCTGTGATACAGATTGGTGCCAAACATCTAACTACCGCGGTCAGTGCTATTTGATAAGGCCAACTTCAGGTTTGGTCAAAGGTCACTAGATGTATGTGAACAAGGCTAGCGGTAATCCCAACCCAAACCCTGGGTCTAGCCCCAATGCTTACCCTAACCAACAATCTCGCCAACAATCACGTGCCCTAACCTTTGTTACATCTCAGCGACTTTGATGAGAATTTAGCTGGCCGTCTAACCCACCTCAAATGGGATCATTGTGCACAAAGAAAATAGCGAAAATGGGTAGACCCATCTTCATGTAGTGTAGGCCATTAAAAGTATAAAAAAAAACGAAACGAAATATAAATGTATATTTAAATGAAATTATTTATGTTTGTAGGTGCGAACAGAAGTGGGCCAAGTGGATATATTGGTTAATAATGCTGGAATTGTTACTGGTAAAAAGTTTCTCGAATGTTCGGACGAAATGGTGCGAAAAACAATGGACGTCAACGTCATGGCACACTTCTGGGTAGGCTTTAATTGTTCATATCGGGGTTCGGGGGGAGGGACTAGAGTGCTTTTCCGCGACAACAATTTTTAATGAAATGGCTCCTACTCTTCTGCTCTTATTGTGCTGTGGGGGGGCATTTTGCCCGGACAGCGGCACTGTGGCCTACTCTTTCATCGAATTCCAATTGTCAAAAGTTCTTTTACGCACATGCCAGTTGGACACGGGACCTCGATTTTTTGTCCCATCCAAACTATTAGCTACAATTTTTACACCAGTGAACATAAACATTGTATTTGCAAAATAGAGGGACCTTCCGGCCGAGGACTGATTATATGGATATTTCGTGTACAACCACCATGGCTTCAACGTCTGTAATTGTATAGAATGGCGTGGTATTGATTCCTTGGTTGTACATGAGAAGATCGGCTGACTGGACGATAGTGTCTCAGGGACGGATCCAGGAATTTTTACATGAGGGGGTTTGCCAGGTTTCTGTTACGGAAATCTGCCATCATCGTCTCTAAATTACATAGGCATACATACAAATTGAGCTTTTTAAACAGAGAAATCGTTTTTATACTGATGTAGGATCACTTTGTGATGTAATTTCATTGATGCAAGGCATTATTTCTCTGTAGCTGAGCAGGGGGTGGGGGCACCCCACCCCCTCTGGATCCACCCCTTGTGTCTAATTAATTAACGATGTAATTTCAATCAACTGGACAATAATGTCTTATTATATAAAATATGAAATGTTATTTTATCACTTTAGACTGTCAAGGCCTTCTTACCAACAATGATGAAACGTGATCATGGTCACGTGATAAACATAGCTAGCTCTGCTGGTTTGATAGGTGTGAATGGATTGGCTGATTATTGTGCCAGCAAGTTTGCAGTTGTGGGTTTTAACGAATCGTTACAGTTTGAACTGGACAGTTTGGGGAAGACGGGTGTCAATACAACACTTGTCTGCCCTTACCTGGTAAACACCGGCATGTTTGATGGCTGCCAAGCAAAGTAAGCTTTTGCGAATTTCCTTGTTTTCAACGGGAAGCATTTATGAGTCGGCATGACGTCATTTGGGGATTTTCTTTGCTTTCAATTTGTTAGGCAAGTATTTATGTATATACGAAAATATTCGCCGTTTATATTCGTCCAAGTCATTTAAAAATAGCTGGACAAATTTTGGAATACACAAGATCAAGATGCGTTATATGATTATAAAGCGGAAATCAAGACCGAAACCGATAGAATTCACAGGCGCGGATCCCCCCTCAGCCCTAGTGACAAAGTTGATTTTCATTTCCGTTTGCTTTGTTACTGTTGTAGTTCATATCTGCTCTTTAATAGATGATATAAACATGATTTTCGTATTGTCTCCGCCCAAGCTAGGTTGCAACATATTACCCTTTGCTCCAATGTGTGCCCCCCCCCCCCTCGACAAAATCCTTCTCCGGGCCTGATTCAATTAAAAATTGAGGAGTCCGACGATGAAGACCTAATAGGAAATGTGTTGGAAAGTCACCATAAGTAACATAAGCAGCATCGACTTCTTATGTCAACAACATGTTACCCACAATTCCGCGCACTTCACGCCAAAATCACGCTGTAACAGACTGTTTCATTAGCTAATTGATCCCTCACAACAGCCAGAACACGAGTAATATAAAAACTCTTCCAGATCCTAATGCAGTAAAGACAAGTTAAACGAAATTTTGAACTATAAAAATCGAAACGAAATAGGATCTGTGTTTTAATTAGATTGTGTCGTGGGGTGTCTTCTTGTGAATTAAAAAATACATCGATTCTTTATGCATGGTCTCATAAACGATTTATTTGAAATAATAATAATTGCAGGATGACTGCTCCACACAGAATTTACACAGAAACAAATATATACACAAGAGACAAACGCAGAAATCACAAACAAACAATTCAAATTAAGTGAATGGATCCATATTGCAAACAATCACGCGCCTGTTTCACGAAATTTTAACTACGATAAAATACAAATTGATTGGATAATATTAGACTGATTTTAGTTCTTAGCCAATCAGAATTGAAGTATCTACTAAAATTTGTATTTTATGTTTAGTTAAGATTTCGAGAAACAGTGCGCAGGAATATAACCCAGAGAAAACATTGTGTAATTCCAGGGCCCTGTTTCACGAAATTTTAACTTAAGATAAAATCCAATTTTAGTAGATACTTCAATTTTGATTGGCTAAGCACTAAAATCAATCTAATATTATCCAATCAAATTACTAAAATTGGGATCTTATCTTAGTTAAAATTTCGTGAAATAGGTCCCAGCATGAGTCGTGATCTGCAAGCACATTTTAGTAAAAATGACCTATACCTACAATTAACCACATCGGTGAACTGGATTTTAAAAAACAGGTAGTCTAAAACGAAATACTCCAAGTCAAATAAGAAACTATTTTGTCTTCAATATTTGTTGGGCTGTTTAAACAATAAATATTATTTTATGTGCAGGTTTCCATGGATTTTACCAATGTTATTACCGGAAGAGGTCGCTGATGGAATCATTGAAGCCTTTTTATGTAATCAACGTGTGGTTTACCTACCCAAATTACTTTATTTCTTTCTGGCGCTTAAAGGGTAAGTTTCTAAAATACTATATTTCTTTCTGGCGCTTCACGGGTAAGTGTAAAAAAAACATTTTTACATGCCCACATTTCAATGGGGGCGTGTTATATTGTCAGCCAGAGCGTTGGTCCGTCAACAATTGACAAGTTAAAGGAGCTAAATCGCTAACATTTGGGACCTAGAAATTGACACAAGTGGGTTGCAACGAATATAATACTCTAATATGAATGTGTATAAACTGATTTACATTCTATGGTTTCCGTTTTTACTCTAATTTCAAATCAATTATGTTCGGCGAAATAAGCCCGCAGTGTCAATCAAATGAAAATTTTTAGCGTCTAGTTATTCCAGTCTACATGCGCCGTTTGATTTGGTGCAATGTTTCTAGCCTCGTTCCTCGAGTCTCTTGCTAGAATTGGGGCTGAAACGCATTATGGTACACGATTCGTGTACCAATGGTAAAATATTTATTTTTTCTTAAATTGGATATTAGAAGCCCATCTTTTTCCGGTAAGATCACGTCATCAATTTTGATTTAAATTGACAAATAAGTCGTGTTTACAATGTTGACGATTTTGGATGATATTGAGTTAGAGACTTAGCTACTTTAATGCGATAGTGACAACAATTTTTATGCGGGATTTATTTTAAATTTCGGGTGCCATGAGAAAGAGGAAACTTATCGCCTTTCAATGTTTTGTGGACTACTGTTCTGCTCCGACTGGGCGAATGGAAGACAGACATACACCATAAGGTGTGCTGTGCGGGAAAGTTTGCCCGGACAGCTGCGCTACGGCCTACTCCCAACTGTCAAGGGATCTTTAACGCGCACCGCAATGTGTACACGGGAGCTCGGTTTTTGTCCCCTCCCAACGACTAGACAGCTGTCCTTGTCAGGCCCTCCGTCCGACATCACTAACAAGGGGTGGGGGCTTTTCAAATTACAACAAACTAATTGATTGTTTATATTTTCAGGTTTTTACCAACTAAATGTCTGTTTTTGATTTGTAATTTTATGGGTGCCAACAGTATGATGGATACATTTAAAGGTCGAACAAAATAAATTATCAGAAAAAGGCCGGATTTTACCTACAGTTAAGCACGGGGACCAGTTAAGCACAGGGACTAGTAAAGCACGGGGCTAGTAGAGCAATTTACAGCACTGAGGAATATTAATATTGATACAGAAAAATGTAAATGCATATGATTGCTTACCCATCCTTGCCAGTTTCTCGAAATTTTTACTAAGATAAAATCCTAAATTTTATTAATTTGATTGGATAATAGGAGATTGATTTCATTGCTTAGCGAATCAAAATTAAAATTTCGAGAAACGGGGGCCTAGGTTTATTCCGTATGCGAAGCAGGCTTTACGAGGATGTTACTTTATATAATTTTGATGTTGCCAGTAGTGACGGTCGTATGTAAATAAAAGTATTAAAAGAGAAGTAAGCAGACTCGCTGTTGCCCATCCATCCTCGCGATACGATTGAGGGAATTCTAGTTGTGTGCTGTGTAGAACTTAGAGTGCGCAGCGCTTGGTGCTCTAAGTTCTGTATAATATCAACACAGTGCCAATGTCACTTTGTTGCGTGCAGCTCTGATTAAAATAACTTAATCAACTTGTTGATAGGAGGCCGGGAAAGTACAAGATTACGCAGATTAGTGCAGTCAGCGCAAACTGGTCACAACTGTGTAATTCGCCTTAAACTGCGAATTTGTTTTAAAAGCTTTTTCATTTAGATTCAGTCTTGCAAAATGCGCAAATTCCAATTACACCGTCTATTTAAAATGTATGTGAATCAAATCAAACAAGTTTTGAAATTTAGATTACATTTATTAGAGCTGAGGTAACACAGGTGGTACTGTGTACACTGTACAAATTGTTTTAGGATTAGATCTATTTCTTACGCCCACCAACAGACTTTTTCAAGGGTCGCGAGATGCCGCTAACCCCAAGCCTAACCAACAATCTCGTCAAAAATCTTATGTACATCTTATGTCCTAATCTTATGTCCATCTCAGCGACCTTGAAGTAATCTGGAGGTGGCCTTAAGTAATAGATCTCGACATTTTTTTTTATCTATGTAGACTCTTGTCTGGTAATGGGTTAGCTTAATTGGTGCTCAGTTATTTTATATATGTGATACCGGTGATGTACATTATTAATAAAATGAAAACAGTATTGATACCATGACAACGGTATCAGTACCCATGACAACAGTATTAATACCCATGACAACGGTATTAATACCCATGACAACAGCATTAATACCCGCGACACCCCCATAATAAGATGTTATAATTATTTATTGATTTCACTGTACATAAAATTGATTTTTAATAAAGTTTTATACACCACCCCCACTCATATTTAATAATACATGGGTTTGATAAACCACCACCCCCCTCATATTAAATAATACATGGGTTTTATACCCCCCCCCCCCCTCATATTAAATAATACATGGGTTTTATACCCCTCTCCTCTCATATTTAATATAACGCGAGGTTTTATAACCACCGCCACTCCCTACTTTATGCCCTTGGTTAAATCCCAAAATGGGGCGGATTTTACCGGAAATTAGCGAACGAATGCCGATTTCAAAACCATTATTAAGAACGGGGAGAGAGAGGCGGAGTAAATGGGATTTAACGTCCATTCGACACGAATTAGGTCATAGGGGACTAGCACATGCTTTAATATTATTTTATTAATTCGCTTGTGCGTAGGGGTCTTAAGCAGTGGGTGGAAACCAGAGGACCCGGAGAAAATCCACGAGGCTAACAGGCGACCCTCCTCTTCGTCGCGTACAACCGAGGGATCGAAATCACGCCGTTGACTCAATGATAGACATTATAATACAACGCGCACTTGCTAACCATTCGTGTCCTCTCACTGCTAAAGACCCCTACGCGGAAGCGAATTATTGAAATAAAATTAAACCATATGTTAGTCCCGAAATGACCTAGTTTGTGTTGAGTGGACGTTAAACCCCATTTCTCTCTCTCTCGCTAACCATTCGGCTTTTTGGTCATCCACCACCCCACCCAACAAAGAACAGAGCAGCTGCGACCTAGATAGTAATGGATCTACATGTAACTATCGATATGTATATTAATTAACAATAATTGCTCGTTAAGCTTGTGTTAATTATATCGATAATTGTAATAATATTAGGGTTACAGACTAACTAATTAATATCTAATTAGTGTATTCACTGATCACACACAATATATCCGTTTCGTTTCGTTTTAATAGTTCAAAATTTCGTTTTACTTGTCTACAGTGTAGGCCATCGAAAGCATAAAAAAACGAAACGAAATATAAAGCTGTATTTTAATAAGATTAGATCACAAGCACGTGGGATCACGTGGCTAAGTGGGTAAGACGCTAACTCGCTAGCTAGGAGGTCGCATGTTCAATCCCTTCATTGGCCGAGAATGTTCATCCAGATTTTCCGGCGTGGTTCCCCCTTGTCAGTGATGCAGGACGGAAGGCCTGGCAAGGACAGCTGTCTGGTCGTTCGGGTGGGACGAAAACCCGATCTCGGAGGCCCGGTGTACACATTAGCGTGCACTTAAAAGATCCCTTAGTAGTTGGAATTCGATATAAGAGTAGGCCGTAGAACCATGGCGTGTTCCCGTCGTCATGAGCCAATACAATATGACACCGGTAATACGTGCGTAATCCTCTTACTCTAAACCTATGATTGTAGGAAACGGCAATTAATGTTGCGGATCTAACTAAACAAAAATTGAGTCGGGGATCTTGATAATAACTAAATATTTCAATTATTATACAACATTTTGATGTACTTGAAATTTGAAGGAAAGGGCTTTTCGGGGAGGAGTGATAAGGCCTGTATGAATATGTGATAAGGCCTGTATAAATATAATATGTCTAAACATCGGAACGTAATAACTTTATACGTAACAATAGTAATACAAACTGGTCCTCTGGGTTGGGTGGTTGAATGGTTAGCGCGTCTGCGTTGTATCATTTGGGTTTTCGTCATTGACTCAACTGGCGCGACTTCGATTCCCCAATTGTACGTGACAAGGGATAGGGTCGCCTGTCAAATTATTGAAATATAGTTGAACCAGATGTTAGTCCCGAAATGTAATTATGGGTATATTTGGGCTTTGCCACGTTTCTCTTCCGGGCAGTTGGGTGGCCGAATTGTTAGCACGTGCGTGGTCATTGAGTCAACTGGCGTAGTTTTGATTCCCCGGTTGTACGTAGGAGTTAGGAGTAGGGTAGCTTTAGGTTTCTCGGGGACCTACTGTTAAATATCCATCCGCGTAAGCCAATCAAAGAAATAAAATTAAACCATTTAGTCTCAAGATGACCTTGTGTGTGTCAAATCTCTCCCTCTCTCTCACGGATATTTAAACAGATATCCAACTAATCCCCTGGTGGGGGGGGGGATGGCCTAGTGGTCTAGAGGGCCGCGCTTCGACCTCTAGCTGGCCGGTCACCTCTGGCTTGCGGCTGTGGTTTCGAGCCCTGGTGTGAGCGTATGTGGCATGGAGATAGGGGCTCCTTCTCAACCTCGTGGGTTTCCCCCGGGCACTCCGGTTTCCTCCCACAGCAAAAACCCCTAAGATAATGAAAATGGAAAAAAATAAGACTTGTCTGCGATATCACCTTCGGTGGAAGCGGACGTTAAACACCAAGAACAACATAATCCCCTGGCGGATCCAATGATTTACGCCCTTATTATCCTTTAATCCCCATGGCGGTTCAATTGATTTACGACGCTTGTTGAATAAACTAATTACTAAGCTTGTAATTAAGATCAGCTGACTGGACAATAGTGTCTAATTAATTGACGTTGTAATTACATCAACTGACTGGACAATAACATCTAATTAATTTTCGTTGTGTGTTGCACTTAAACAAAGAGAGCATAGAAACCAACGTTTAGCGGATTATCCGCCTTTCGTCAAACCGTTTCATCGATTCTGGGGAAACCCAATTGTGGATGAGGTGGACCAATCACGGATCAAATTAAAAGGGGCGTGGACCTTCGTATATTGCCGATACTTTTGTCTCCCTGTTCGCGGTAGGTTTTGTTTATCGCATATTATCGAATGTCATCGTGGAAGAAGAAACTTAGATACACGAATCGCTGTCTGCGATATCAGCCCCAGTGAGAGTGGACGTTAATCTCCAGCAACAGAGAGAGAAGGGAAGAAAAATAGTGTTCGCGTATTGCAGTTCGCAACTCGCTAAAATGTGCGGTGTTTTTTAGTACAATTTCTCTGTCCGGCTATTATCGGGGAAACGGTGTTTTCATTCTTTTCGCCTCGTGAAGTGACTTATAATTTTGTATGACTAGTTGTGTTTATAAACTTTAACATGAAGGAATGGAAGAATATTCAACAGATCTGGGCGAGAAACTCGGCACATAAACAGGTAATGTTCATTCATTCGTTCGTTTTTTCTCTTGTAATCTATTCTCGTTCATTCAAACCTCGTATAGGTTTTCTCCGGGTCCCCCGGCTTCCTCCCACTGTAAAGATCCCTACCCTACAAGCAATCGAATTATTGAAATAATTAGTCCCGAAATGACCTGGTTTGTGTCGAGTGGACGTTAAACCCCATCCCCCCCCCTCTCCCATCACATTCCACCTTTAATAAAATATTGTGTATTGACACAAACTGTGGGATATGGGGCCAGATTCATGTATATTGTAATGTTGTGTATACGTCGCCGTGGATATTGTGACCAATACACATTTTACTGACCAAAGGCTTAAAATTGTTAACTTTGTGTATTCCGCGAAAATTCACTTTACAATGTATTATGTAGCCCTACGTCTCAAAATTTTAAGATGAATTTTAGTTATAGGCCCGGTCGAAGTTTTATATCTGTAACAAAATACCAATATGCGCAGGTGTTTTGTTTTCTATTAAAGTTATATATATATTTGAATTAAAAATAAGTCTAAAGCACGAGAAAATATTTAAATGTAAATTGTACAAAGTGTATCTAAACCTAAGTTCAACGTGTATCGGCAAGATAGAGGATGTATGACGTCATCATGTGTCACGTGAATCCACGCGGAAGCGAGGCACATGCGTAGCCGCCATTGTTAGCCGTATACAGGGGAAGGAGATAGTGGATTTCTGTGAAATAATTTACGCTCAAGGACTAAATTGACAGACTTGTGATTTTGTTTTTTTGTGTAATATAAAAGCCCCGTGTGTGAAGACTATAAAAGACTAGTTATTTTGTACTATAAACTGTTTACAAGAGTGTAATGTCTGACTTAATTGACCAGGTAACCGAGCTCTTCAGCCACGCTTCAACTTTTCTTTACGTAGATATCAGTGTAGATCGACTAGCGCGCGCCCTCCCATTCATCTCGAGAATTCATTCAACAAATTTTGCCTGTTTCTTACGATTTTATGCATACTAATAATTTATTTTTTCTTCTTTTTCATGTGATTTCATTTTTCTAGAGAGGAAAAGGACAAGCGAATCAAGGTAACTACTTTTTACGTCCTGAAACTGAAGTAATTCTACCGGTTTGACACGCATGTCAGCTCCCGCCTTCTTTCTGTCTGAATGAGGGCATGTCGACAAGATTATTCTATCATGTTTTGACAACTTTGTACACCATAGTTGCTAAATTACATTTACTTACAGCACATACCCAGATTTTCCGTGTAGAGTTTACGAAATGCCCATTTGAAGCCAATTTACGTTAAGCCATTGGGTTATGAAACGTATTGAAGTTATCCCCTCAAGCCAATGGCTTACTTCACTTGTTCAACGGCCATTTTGTGTATTGAGGGGTGAGGTCAGCAGTTACACACAACAATAAATGTTCTACATGACTAAACACAATATGCTGCAAGAAAAGATAAATTACACCCATTTTGGCTTCCTTATGAATCATAATTATTTACATCCTTGATATGACTGCACTCCCACCACAGCCAGATGGATATGGATTTGACTAAAAATAAAAGGTGTCCACCTGACTTACTATGGCCACAAGTGATCTGAATAAAGAATATCATCACTGGCCATATTCATATAAAACTTAAAGCCCCAATAACACTCTTGTTGTAACTGAAAAATATGTCCCAATCTTCATTCTGGTCAACAAATCGTATTATTTTAGAATATTCCAATTAAATGATGATATAAATTTTATCTTAACACACCTAATTTAAAAAATTGGAAAAATTCAACCAATTGATTTGAAAAGTCTAACGTAAACCTTTTCAAATGTGACTTGGATTTTAAAAGTTTTCGAACCCTCTGGACAAATAAAATAGGTTGTAATGGATAATTTACACAACAGGTAGGACATTTAAACATCTAGTACTTAGAATAAGGGTATTATTTCTTTTCTGGAGCTACCAAGCCAGCAAGAATGTTATTGTCCCTAATCGTCATAATTCATGCCAGAGTTGAGATTGTTTCTTCACATTTCTTGTCGGAATTCTGTTCAAAACACAACTTGTCATTTCAGAATGCAGATTTTATTCTGGGTTAAGTTTTTGGGTATAGGTATTTTGGGTTACACATTTTGATGTCTCTGGATTGGTGATGACACAGTTCTTGTCAGAAATGGTTTCATAGTTGCTGGGACCGTACAATATAAAAATTTCTTCATTTCTTGTAAAATGGAAAAACATGAAAAGTATAAAACTTCACTATTTCTCATAAAATGAGATGAAAATTTTTTCGAAATATAATTAATTAATTTCTATACTAAAAAGGTGATAAATCCAGATATGAACAGGAAAATCATCCAAGCATTTTATGACCCCCCGCTTGCTGCTCTCTTTAAGTTTCTATTTGACAGTGTTCAGTTAAATGTTATGTTTGTATGAACATAGGAGAAGATGACTGCGACCATTAATACCAGCAGTACTACTGGTGGGACATTCTTATCTGCATAACACTGGCTGCATGAACATGACTTCATGGACCAGAGATGTGTTATTTATTGTCAGTGCAGTTATGTAAAAGAAAATTTATAATATTTGATAATGATAATGATAAAAACATAAAAAGCCATGAAATGTGATAAAATCATCATAAAATTTTATTGAAAAATACATAAAATTCCACTAGGAGGAGTTTTCATAACCACATATTTTTATTTTGACGTAGGCTTACAGACCCGGTAGTCATAATATTAGTAAGGCAGTTGTGGAAAAACATAAAATTCTATCATTTCTGAAATTTTTTTTATGTTAATAATTTCTGTAATACAGATTGTTTTCAGGGTAACGGCGACTGGGTCAATATTAGTGTTACGCTATGTCCTTTTATAGATGCATTTAAAGATATAAAACCATAATAAAATTTAAAATTACTTTGTGAATGTTAAACTTTAATGGCAATTTATAAAGTGACTTCATCCCACTTTCAGTAAATTTAATAATCAAATGTTCTATTCAGAACAGATTTTTCATTTCAATTTCCTGTGGGGGACCATCTTCATTAGCCCAGTTCAGAGCAGAACAGTAGGGCTTTAAACCCAATTCCATCTCATTTTCCTTTGGAGGGAGGGTGAGATTTGGAGTCTGTATTGAACATAAAGTTGTACAAAAAAGCAGGAGAAAACTTATCAGTGGCGAGTAATGGTTAGGGTGAGGTTTAACATCCTAATTTTCCGTACCAACTGGGCTAGTGAAAATGAAATCTATGAAATACCAGTACACACAGTTCATTTACAATAAATTTACGCTACAAATAAAGGGGAAGTTTTTCACAAAATGGAAATACCCATTTTGCAGAATGGGGAATACCATTTTAAACGTTGTGAATTCTGGTTCAAGAATTAGTCATTTTATGCTACAAATATAGGGGTGATGATTTTCTGTTTTGACCAAGTGGGAAATACCATTTCACCAAATTGAAATACCTTTTCACGAAATGGGGAATACCATTTCACGAAATGGGGAATACCATTTTAAGCATTGGGAATTCTGTTTTTTTCCTTTCGTGAAATTGAACTTGCGGTTAACGTTTTATCTATGTGGCATGGAGATAGGGGCGCCTTCTCAACCTCGTGGGTTTCCTCCGGGCACTCCGGTTTCCTCTCACTGCTAAAGACCCCTACGCTCAAGCGAATTATTGAAATAAAATTAAACCATATGTTAGTCCCGAAATGACTTAGTTTGTGTTGAGTGGACGTTAAACCCCATTTCTCTCTCTCTCTGTGTTAACGTTTTATCAGTTATACATGTATGTAATATCTATGTCCAAACTGTTTGGCTCTATTAAAGCAGTGGACACATTAGTCGAATCAATCGGTGCCAAATTTTATTCAAACGAATGGGTGGTCACACTACCCGAATGCTTTGCCCAATTCACCAGTTGATTGCATCACCTTTCACATCACATGATTAAAACATGGCAGCTTCTATGTCTTCAAACAATCCTGTGACTTCTCGATATGAGTGGCGATTGGCTAATGAATTCTACATTCGGTCGAATGCTTCGGAGAAGCGGACACACCAGACGAATATAATTCGGCCGAATATATCAAACCTGTTTGATTTGGGCGAATGACAGTGGACACACTAGGCGAATTTTGATGCTGATTGATTGTCCGAATCATCCGACTTGTATGTCCACCGCTTTACAAATGAAATTGGTGTCATTGAGTGAGATCATTTTAGCAGAAAGTGCTGCACATGTATTTCACGTATCTGTAGATCAATTTTCCCAGAGGTTGTCAAGTCATAGTGATGAGAATGAGGCGACCAAAATTTCAACATATTTCTGGTATTGGACAGAGAAAATTACAATGTTTTGGGAAGGGTGGGCATCTGCGAAATAAAACATCAGCAATAAGTGTATTTTATGATCACATTATGGATTTTGCATTTCTGATTGTAATAGTAATACTGTTTCAAAGGCCAAATTCTGCAAATTCCACATTTTTTTCCTGTTAATACAGAAAATTATCAACCCTACGAATAATCCCTGAATTTGTTTATATTTGCTATTCGAAATGTGTATTTTTGTTGTCGATGTTGTGTCCAATTGTCTTTAAAGATAATTTGTTTATATTTGAAATGTATGTTTTTGTTGTTGATCTAGTGTCCAATGGTCCTGGAAGAGATAAAGAAGAAAAATTTGATGCCTATTTGCAACCATCTCAGGTTTGTTATACTTTATAAATAAGTGGGGAAGGGGAGTGGCTGTATGGTTAGTGTGTGCACATTGTAGCACATTGTAGCACAAAGTCTGTCATTGAGTCAAATAATGTGCTTTTGATTCCCCAGTAGTACATGACAAGTAGGGGTGGCCTTCTGGTTTTCTATCACTGCTAAAAGACCCATATGCGCAAGCGCACTGCACAAGTGAATTATTGAAATGAAATTGAACCATGTGTTAGTCCCAAAATGACCTTTGATGAATTAAACCACATCTCTCTAATCAGATTTTGGGTAAGGACCCCTATGCACAAGCAAATTATAGAAATGAAATTAAACCATGTTAGTCCAGAAATGACCTAGTTTATGTCGAGTGGACGTCAAACCCCATCTCTCTTGCATCAGATTTTTGGTAATGATAATACCGGAACCAGGATATTTTGGTATGGCCTTAATTTATTATCTTTTCTCATTTAATAGAGTACCACAAAATGAATATTTCCATGCAAGGTTAGGAGTACAGGTTATTTATATTTGATACACATGTATATTTTCAGACAAGCTACGGTCCAGGTAACATGTCCAGTCCAGGTGTAGCCGAGAACTCGTTCCTTCCCAATTATTTCACGCCATCCATGTCCTTTAACTATATGGGACAGGGAATGAATGAGGGGGCGTGGTCGAATGGAGGTGATCAACCCATGTTTTCGATGAGTACGTACGACTACAATGGAATGTTTAACAGTTTCGGTTTTCCACCTTACGGTTGGGACTACAGTGCCAATGACTATTGGGGAACAGTTGGACAAGGGCGGAAAGATGCGCGTCCCTATAGTGACACGGAATATTACCAACCGGACATGATGGGTGGCGACCCCTACATGATGAACGGAGAACTCGACCACGATATTAACAATGTTGATCAAGGCTTAAAAGGAATGTCAATCGGAGGAGATAAGAACATGGGTGAAAATGGTCCCAGTGATATGGGGGTCGATAGCAATGTGTCGGGAAATGTGGCGCCCCCAATGCAGACTGCTATGTCCTCTGCTCCCAAAAAGACCTCGTGGGCAGCAATTGCCAGCCAACCAGCTCGACCCCAGCCTATGAAGCGATTGATCCCACGGGCCCCGGCTAACCCCAAGCAGCAGCATAACATGGACATCGGAACCTGGGATAATAATCGCGGCGGTAATTTAGGCAACAAACAACCACCTCCTCAAAGACAAACTTGGAGTGCTCCGAGGCGTCAGATGGCCTCCACCAATTCTTTTAGTTCAGGTACGACTAGTAGCACTTCAAATAATAACCAAAGCAACTCTAACGGCAATGCTGGTTACAATAATACCGCCGCTGGGGCCGCAGCACCCGTGGGGAAAAATAACCCAGTATTGGAAAAACTGCGCTCGGCTAACATGTACAATCCGAAAGAGTTTAACTTGAACCCTAAAGGAGCTCGATATTTTATAATTAAGAGCTACTCCGAGGACGATATCCACCGATCTATTAAATACAGTATCTGGTGTAGCACAGAACACGGCAACAAACGATTGGATAGTGCTTATCGTGAACGCGAAAGCAAGGGGCCTATCTATCTCTTCTACAGTGTCAATGGAAGCGGACATTTTTGCGGTATGGCGCAGATGATGTCAGCAGTGGACTACAATAGCTCTAGTGGAGTTTGGGCCCAGGATAAGTGGAAGGGCGTATTTGAAGTAAAGTGGATATACGTGAAGGACGTGCCGAACGGTTCTCTGCGTCACATTCGCCTGGAAAATAACGAAAATAAGCCTGTTACTAATTCTCGCGATACACAGGAGGTTCCTCCGGAGAAAGGAAAACAAGTGTTGAAAATTCTGCATAACTATCATCACAATACGTCGATCTTTGATGACTTCATTCACTACGAAAAACGCCAGGAAGAAGATCAGACGAAGGACCCAGTTGCTGGTCCACCGCCACCTCAACAACGACCTCCTCAAGGTCATTCTAACTCTCAAAAGGTATAGTAAATTATTCCATTTTAAAATACTGGTACAGATCCTTTGATGTTGGCGTACAACTTTTTCCCAATAATGTACAGGCAACTTGCCAATCCTACATTATACATAGATGAATTATTGGACTTGCGTGACGTATTTCATTGCAAAGCATGTGCAGGATAGTGTCTGTATTTTAAGTTGTTTAATGGACTCGTGCTAAAGACATTGCGTAATATATTGAAACAACACTCTGTTAACGCCTCATGCAATACCATACATACCATACATACAGTAACTCCCAAGGTTATTATAAAGGTTCATCATGTCAGATCTAGATAAAGATGTCGTTCAAAGCTAGATAATGTAATCTGTTGAAAACTCCAGTCAAATTATTTCACCCTGAGCCTAGTCTATGTGGCATGGAGATAGGGGCGCCTTCTCAACCTCGTGGGTTTCCCCCGGGCACTCCCGTTTCCTCCCACTGCTAAAGACCCCTCTGTGCACGCAAATTATTGAAATAAAATTAAACCATATGTTAGTCCCGAAATGATCTAGTTTGTGTCGAGTGGACGTTAAATCCCTTCTCTCTCTGTTTGGAGATTATCTCTCTCTCTCTGTTTGGAGATTATGAGAGTCTTGTTTGTCATCGCTACTGTTAAAACTGGAATCACTGTGGCTAAGTGGGCAAGGCGCTGGCTCACTAGCCTGGATTTCGAGTGTTCGATCCCAGCATTGGCTGAGAAAGTTCATCTCGATTTTCCGGCGTGGTTTCCCCTTGTCAGTGATGCAGAAGGAGGGTCTGACTAGGACAGCTACCTGGTCGTTCGGATGGGACGGAAAACCGAGGTCCCGTAGTGTACACATTGACGTGCAAGTAAAAGATTCCTTGGCAATTGGAATTCGATATAAGAGTAGGCTGTATAGGCGCACACTGTATGGTGTATGCCAGTCTTCCATTAGCCCAGGTAAGGTGCAGAAGAGTAGGACGTTAAAGCCCTTTTCATTTCATTTTAAATTAAAACATTCACTGCCAGTTATATTTAAACCTGTTGAAAATCAAAATCATCCAAATTTTTATTGTCCAGGGGCCTATTTCACGAAATTTTAACTAAGATAAGATCCCAATTTTAGTAATTTGATTGGATAATATTAGATTGATTTTAGTGCTTAGCCAATCAAAATTGAAGTATCTACTAAAATTGGATTTTATCTTAAGTTAAAATTTCGTGAAACAGGGCCCTGGCATGTAAATAAATGTCTAATTAATGAGTTATAAAACAGTAGAGGCCATTTATATATGGGTACATGTTGATAATCCATTTTATCATTAATTTACATTTATGAATCTCACGGTCTTTGAAATCCATTTAAATCTCTGCCATCTGATGATCTTCATGTAGAGAGTAGATCATGGGCATTGTCATGTGACTAAACATCTAAATAAGGATTTATATAACATTTTGAAGATCTGCAATAGATCGCTACATGTAAATATCTTTAAATATATATTAAAGTAGATAAAGTACATGTACTTTGTTTACGGTAGATAAATAAATAAAAAATACGTCCAGGTAAAAAATTCTCCACTTCACTTCATTCTGACATGCATTAAATTATATAAGCTAGCTATCTGCCTTCTATGGGCGTCTTCAGATATTAATAATGTTTGAATATATGCACTTTTGAAATGATATGGGCACTGTGCCAATTTAGGACCAAAAAAATTCTTCTGTTACCTGTAACGGATGGAAAATAGGGTAGGGTTGGTAGGTGGGGGTTTTTTTTGTTATTTTTTTGTGTTTTTGTTTTTTTTGTATTAGATCTTCTACCACCGTACTACAGGGGTTCAGGTCTAAGTTTCAAATGACAGAAACAATTTTTTTTTTAAATATTTTTTGAAAACATACATAAAAAGCTACCCAAGTTTTTTTATTTCACCAAAATATTCCAATTGGATCCAAAATCATGGAATTATAAAATCCGAGATCGACGTCAAAAATGTAATCAAAACTGTCCGTAGTGGCCAATTTATAGATAAGTCACATGATGATTTTATAAAATTGAACGCGTGTGATAATGTATTTTAAAGGGACAATAACACTCTTGCTGGCTTGGCAGCTCCAAAAAATAAATAATAGCCTTATTCTAAGTAATAGATGTTTAAGTGTCCTACCTGTTGTGTAAACTATCCATTACGACCTATTTTACTTGTCCAGAGGGTTCGAAAATATTTTAAATCAAAGTCACATTTGAAAAGGTTTACGTTAGACTTTTCAAATCAATTAGTTGAATTTTTCCATTTTTTTAATTTAGGTGTGTTATGATGAAATTTATATCATCAATTAATTGGAATATTATAAAATAATACAATTTGTTGACCAGAATAAAGATTGGGACAAATTATTCAGTTACAACAAGAGTGTTATTGGGGCTTAAAGTTTAAAAGTGTCAAACATGAAATTGGGTAATGTATTGATAACCCTAGAGCAATATCATTATCTTAAACAATATCTTGTTCAATATCTTGTTCTTGACCTTTAAACCTGACTTTGTAAAACAAGATAAACACAGTGTAAGGCTAGTCTTAAAAATATCTCTGCTTCACGTAACTCGACTGACAAGCTAAAACCACCCCTGACTTATATTATTTTATTGCATTTTTCCGTGATCTTTTTATTAAAATGTGTCTGTCTGTCACACTTTTTGTGACATGATAACTCTCTTAATTGAGCTAGAATGTTCAAACTTGTTGCAGGTGTATATTAGGTCAATACCTTGATAGTTACAAGGTGAGCATTTTCTGCTCAGGGTAAGCAGAGCTATAAGCAATTTGATTGGCTGAGACTTTGGAGCACAATAACTCCCCTTCTAATTGAGGTAGAATGTTCAAGTTTGATGCTTTGGGACAAGATAATCTCAAATCTATCTGATAAAGAGGGATGAAGTTTGTTTGGTCAATATTTTTGAAAAAAATAAATGTGCGATTAATATGTCATCTATTTTGGGATTTCGACAGGGGTTATCATCCTCACTGTTGGCTTGTTTTATTTTGTTGTCAACTAAAAATATATCACAAGAGTTATTTCCCTTTACTTTGACTTTGGTTTGTTTCAAGATTGAAACCGGCTAATCAACAAAATAATCAGTTGTTGTTTGTATTTTAGAGGAGAGCCGAAATAAGCTCCCTTCAATAAACAAATTGAAAAGATTGCTCCCAGAAGAAAGCTATCCCAGTTTTGAAAAGATAAGAGTGATTTAGAAATTTAGTGATTAGTTGTGTGTATGTGAAATGGTTCTGAAGATCAATAACTGCATGTAATGGGATCATTCCTGGTTTCATAAATAATAATCCCCCAGTGATTTGCCATTTTTAAAATGAAATGGGGGTTTAACGTCCTACTCTTCTGCACCTTACCTGGGCTAATGGAAGACGGGCATACGCCATACAGTGTGCTATGAGGGAAATTTTGCCCGGGAAGCGGCGCTATAGCCTACTATTATATCGAATTTCAACTGCCCAGGGATCTTTTACGTGCATTCTAATGTGTACACGGGACCCAGGTTTTCCGTACCATTCGAACAACTAGGCAGCTGTTCTTGTCAGGCCCTCCTGTATCACTGACAAGGGGAAAACCACGCCGGAAAATCGAGATGAACTTTCTCGGCCAATGCAGGGATCGAACACCCGACCTCCAGGCTAGTGAGCCAGCGCCTTATTCACTTAGCCACCGTGATTCCCTGATTTGCCATTTTAAGGGGAGGGGGGAAAAATACCCTGGGTCAACATTCAGGTGATCAATAGGCTAACCTTAGAAATGAATGACTGAATAATTGAACACATGTTGAAGGAAATTCCTGCTTCCATCTCGTTACAAATTATGCGAGTTGTCTGACTTAAAATTTATGATTTCATCTGTACTGATTTCTTTGCCCACAAGTAAGAAAACAAATGTCGATTAGCTCTTCAAATTTGACTCTTTTTTTTTTTTGAACCACTCAACAACCCTCCTTGATTGTGGGCCGGCTTGTTCTCTTGTACAAGTACACAAAACATCAACATAGGGTACATGTTCGCAGCTCTTGGACAATTTGTCCGGATAACAATTCATCGCCTAGGACAATTCATCCCCAATGTATATCATTTAGTATTAAATCGCACGTGAGTGCTGTATCATTAAGCCTGTCATTGACTCATCTGGCATGGTTTCAAAACCCCGGTTGTACTTGACAAGGAGTAGGGTCGTCTGTCCAATCTCGTGGGTTTTCTCCTACTACTGACCCCTAAGCGCAAACAAATTATTGAACAAAAAATTAAAAACCATATGTTAGTATTAAATCTAGGCCTTAAC
Source organism: Patella depressa (assembly GCA_948474765.1). NCBI lineage: Eukaryota > Metazoa > Mollusca > Gastropoda > Patellidae > Patella > Patella depressa. The sequence goes on along the minus strand of OX419715.1, from coordinate 6,503,867 downwards.
TTAATGTATTCCAAAGTTATTTTGGAGCTAATTGATGTACATTGTACATGTACAAGTATTCAGATGCTCATGCTGTGGCCTTATTTTCTCAGACAAGAGAAGTTGGATGGCGGAATGGTTAACACGTGCACACGTATCATTAAGCGGGGCTTATGTCGACTTTGCAACCCAAAGCAACTAGTTGCAGTCAGTTCCAAGAGTGCTTATGTCGATCATATCAGCAACTGGGGACAACTGGGACCAACTGAATTCGTAGCGCTTTTGTCGACTCGGGACTGATAGCGATCCCACTTAAAGCTCCAATAGCATTTTTTAAAGTTATATTTTTAAAATGTATTAAAATAAAGCCCAAAAATAGATTGAACCTATAAACAGTCCTACCTTGTTAAAGAATAATCCTATTAATCCTATAATTCAGTACTGCCAGTTGAGAAATTGGCAAAAATATCATTTTCAACTTCAAATTCAAACGTTTGAAGATGGCCGTCCATGGAGAGGAATGGGAAAACAAGGGAGGTAATTGAGTAACTATTTCCTCAATCACCCTGTGTCACCCTTTATAATGCCCAAAAAATTTTGCCCAGGACCGTATAATAGTGAGTTGACAACCTTTTGAGCAAAAGACATAGAAATAATTATGTTTTGACTTTCTTAGAAAATGTGAAATTGGAACTTTAACATGTGACTGTTAATTTATTCATCACGTGATAAACAAAATGGCGAATAACGTAAACGAAGCAACACAAAGGCATGGTTGGTCTTACTAAAATTCTATTCATATATTATTGTCGACATCATCAACATTTGAAAAGTGGGTGTCTTCGTTCGCTTCCATCTGTTTATTTATAAAGTCACATGACACATGTCTCTTATCACGTGATGTTATTTCCATAGAAACGAATTGACTCCAGTTGCAAGAACGCTCATGTCGACTGCAACTAGTTGCCGCTAGTTGCAACGAGTTGCAGAAAGTTGAACATGTGCAACTGATTGCAACTGACTGCAACTAGTTGTAAGAGGCGCTCAGGTCGACTTTTTCAGTTACATTCAGTTGCTTTCAGTTGCTCCCAGTTGCCGAAACCCCAGTTGCTTTCAGTTGCAAGGTCGACATAAGCCCCCCTTTAAGCCTGTCATTGAGTCAACTGATGTGGTTTCAAATCTTGGTCGTACTTGACAAGGAATTGGGTCGCCTGTCAAATTTCGTGGGTTTTCTCCAGGTCCTCCTCTTTCCTCCCACTGCTAAAGACACCTACGTGCAAGCGAATTATTGAAATGAAATTGAATTAAACCTTCGTCCCGAAATGACCTAGTTTGTGTGCGAGTGTTCGTTAAAACTACATTTCTCTCTCTCTCCACTCCCTTCAGATATAGTGGTCTTTACTAAGCCCTCTCAGATCCCTAAATAACTACAGTTCATCCCTAGAGTTTGGGTCTAGAATTGCCTGTTTCCTTGGTAACTCACTCACTGTACGAGACGAGGTATACTGTATATATTTATGTTAATATTGTTCTTTTTCTGTTTTTCAGGAACGTCCAGAGCGTCGTCCTCGTCAGAACTAAAACAAGTTTTACTTACTTTATCATAGTGTGTGCATACAGAATTATTCAGTTACTATGACAACCAGTATAGTTCTATGGTTAGAGAAACCATTCGTGGATTTCCTTATTAGTTTTTTTCTTTCTTTTCTTCTCCGATTATAAAGGATGGAATTTTGGATTTAGGGACACTGGCGCATATACGACTACGTTATTTTTTTTAATAACTTTTTTTTTTTAAAGACGAATTGTACATTATGTATGACCTGTTGGATAGAATGATGTAGACACAACTATGATTTTTACATGGTGGCAAAAGATGTGGATAAAAAGTGCAGGCATCAGGGGCGTGATTTTAGACTGAAGCCACACCTCCATTTCTGGTGATGCTCCACTCAGATCCTTCTATACAATTTGAATTACATGATTGACAACTGACTGACTATGACAGCTATCTTTTTGTTTGGACATTTCGTTATATAGTGTTGAATTGTGGACAGAAATCAACGAGCCCCCTTAAAAAATTGTGTGTTTATTTATGAAAACAAATTGGCTCGTCAAACTACGACCCTCCGAACTGGAATTAATTGTGTTTTTAACAGAATTCAAGTGATATAGACCTCAATAATGTGTTTAAAACTAAAATATGGTTATTTACAATAATCATTGAATCTGTGATCTTTTTTTAGTACGGAAAAAAACAAAAACTGTGGAATTATGGACACTTTGTGTTTTGAAAAAGGACAAAAAATGACAATTAAGAAACTTAAAAAGAAACTTTTTAAACGATAAACTTAACAAAAATAAACTGGCTATTTTTTTGCTGATTAACTGTGCTCCTTATTCTGTCGTTTAAAGGAGGGGTTTCCATGGATACTATAATGATTGACAGCTGTTTCCAGCCAGTGAGAAGTTAGCAACTCAATGTCAGATAATCCAATGAATAAAATATATCCCAAAATGTAGCCACAAAGGTTTTTCTTAGTCTTCAAGAAGGGGGTTTGGGTGGCGTAGGGTATCTCAGTCACCCAGAACCTTCTAGTCAACGTACAAAGGGTCTGGCTGAATCGTTGTTAACGGAAGAGTTCCATTGCCCATGCATAACCAGAGGTTGTTTTTTTTTATGTGGTTGATTATCCATGCGCCCCTTCTAACAATAGATCACATAATTCTTGCATCATCATGACAACGAATTATGATTAATTTAAAAAACATACAAGATATGGCCCATGAAGAGCAAAATTTTACCCAAAAAAATTTTAAGTGTTTGATATTGAACTTGCAATGCAATCAAATGGATTTATGCAATGGCATTCTTAAAGTAATTTCATATTGTTATAGGACTCGTAACATGTACCTTCCTTAAGCTTTGTATATAATAATGTAAAAGTCTGGATAATCTAGGGGGGTTGGGATGGCCTAGTGGTCTAGAGTGCTGGCTTCGACCTCTAGCTGGCCGGTCACCTATGGCTTGTGGCTGTGGTTTCGAGCCCTGGTGTGAGCGTATTTGGCCTTCTCAACCTCGTGGGTTTCCTCCGGGCACTCCGGTTTCCTCCCACTGCTAAAGACCCCTATGCGCAAGCGAATTATTGAAATAAAATTGAACCATACGTTAGTCCCGAAATGAAATTTTTCTTCTCCTTTCTCGCGAGAATATATGGAGCTAGAAATTGTTCGCCACCTCACAAAATAGAGGGGGCGTGCGCAGGGTGCGCCCCCCTCTGGATCTGTGCCTGAGGTCTGTCAATGACTTAAGTGGTGTGGTTTCCCCGCTTTTATGTGAGAAAGAGTAGGGTCACCTGTCCAACCGGGGGTTTTCTCCGATTCTCTCCCACTAATAGGGCTTAAGACCCATAAATAAAACAGTGTGGTCTCGTAGTTCCATGCCTGCGTATTAAATCATGGTCGATCACTGAGTCAAATGCTGTGGGTTTCATTCCCAGCTTGTACATGTATGTGACATGACGTACATGTACTAGTAGAGTGACCCCTCTCTGTAAAACCACTAGTAACTTTGATGTCGATGTCTGATATCTGATATCATTGGGTCAGAAAATGGTTGTATGAACCTTGATGCAACCTCCCAATACAACTGGTCAGATCATCCAGTCATTGTTTTTTAAGGTGAGTGTTCGCTCTTGAGCGCCTACAGCTCACCTTAATGTCGACCGAGGGGAGGTTTTTCCCCCCTCCCCTTAAAATTGAAAATCACTCTCCTTTACAAAGTCATTGGGGGTTTATTAACATTTTTATCTACTAATCACTCTCCTTAATATCAGATCACTCTCCTTAATTTCTAAAGCATTCCTCTTGGCGAAACTGGGAGAAACTTTTAGGAGAGCCATTTTTTTCAATTTGTTGATTGAGGGGAGCTTTTTTTAGCTCTCCTGAAATACAAAAAAACGACGACTGATCATCACGTAGTTGAAGCCATCGAAAGTATAAAAAAATGAAATGAACTATAGATCGGTATTTTAATCAAACTAACAATATGATTTTGCAATCTTTCAATTTATAACATGCACATGTATGGCCATGCAGGTGCGGATCCAGGAATTTTTGCAAGAGGGGGTTTGCCAGGTTTCTGTTACGGAAATCTGCCATCATCGTCTCTAAATTACATAGGCATACATACAAATTGAGCTTTTTAACCAGAGAAATCATTTTTGTACAGATGTAGGATCACTTTGTGATGTAATTTCATTGATGCAAGGCATTATTTTTTTTTATGTAGCTGAGAAGGGGGGGAGACCCCCAAACCCTCCCTCTGGATCCGCGCCTGCCATGTATTTATATTTGGTTTATTTCAGTTTTCTTACTCTTAGATAAAAGGCTTAAAGGTAAGATTTAGATAGAGCTGTAGTAGGTATAGTGAAAACTTCATTCGAATTACTTCAGTCTGATATGAAAAAAATTGCCATGCAACTAAAAGAATGGCAATATCTGGGTTATCCCCTAATCCGGAGAACAACAGGACGTTAAATTCTATTTTATTTGAGCGAAAGTGATTATATTTTTGAACTTCTATTCTTATTCACGGTGGTAGGGCTTTTCTGTTTCAGAGTTGGGTTGGGTTTTTTTTCAAATGCGAAGCCATTGGTCAAGGGAGGTAATCAGGTTTTAAATCTTGGGATCACACTACTAATCCCCTCTCGATTGACGTCAATGTTAAAGTAGCTAAGTCTCTATCTCAATATCATCCAAAATCTTCAACATTGAAAACACGACTTGTATGTCAATTTAAATCAAAATTGATGAGTTCTTGCCGGAAAAAGATGGGCCCCTGATATCCACTATTTAAGACAAAATAAATATTTTACCATTGGTATACGAATCGTGTACCATAATGCGTTTCAGCCCCAGTTCTAGCAAGAGGAACAACAAATCAAACGGCGCATGTAGACTGGAACAACTTGACGCTAGAAATTTGCATTCGATCGAGACTGCTGGGTTATTTCGCTGAACATAAAGGATTTGAAATTAGAGTAAAAACGGAAACCATTGAATGAAAAATTGTTTATATACATTTATATTAGAGTATTATATGCGTTGCAACCCACTTGTGTCAATTTCTAGGTCCTAAATGTTAGCGATTTAGCTCCTTTCACTTCCTGATCATCTCACCACAAAGTCACGACTGTTCACCGAAACTCGACAGGAAATATATATTCAAACACTTCCCTTCGATTCTTGACCAAATTGTCAACAATTGAATAAAATGGGATAAAGAATTGCTGTATCAAAAGATTAGCAAGTTTTGTCAAGGTCGCTGAGGTGTAAATACATGTAAGGTTAAAGGGGCTTTCCCGATTTGATGCGAGAGAAATGGGGTTTAACGTCCACTCGACACAAACTAGGTCATTTCAAGACTAACATATGGTTTAATTTCATTTCAATAATTCGCTTGCGCTTTGGGGTCTTTAGCAGTGTGAGGAAACCGGAGTGCCCGGCGGAAACCCACGAGGTTGAGAAGGCGCCCCTATCTCCATGCCACATACGCTCACACCAGGGATCGAAACCACAGCCGCAAGCTAGAGGTGACCGGCCAGCTAGAGGTCGAAGCGCGGCACTCTAGACAACTAGGCCATCCCAACCCCTTTATCCCGATTTGAACAGTCTCAAAAATGAAAGTCCAAGAACGAATATGTACGTATGAAATTTAAGCGCCAAACACAGCAGGGGCGGATCCAGGAATTTTTGCAGGAGGGGGTTTCCCAGGTTTCTGTTATGGGAATCTGCCATCATCGTTTCTAAATTACATAGGCATACATACAAATTGAGCTTTTTAAACAGAAATCATTTTTATACTGATGCAAGGCATTATTTTTTTTTATGTAGTTGGACCCCCCACACACACACCCCACCCCACCCCCTCTGGATCCGCGCCTTCACAGAGGAATGGTGTGTTTACCCTGTCACAAAATTCCAGCTCAAAATATGGAGTCTTTTGGACGTGAACGTCATAAATACTTACCTGAACACATAACCCTTTTAAGATTTCTGGTCAATGTTTTTGTTGGGTGACCCGATAATCGATTCTCGTTTCTTTGGAGGTCTATACAATGAATGACCCGTGTGCCACACTTGATAATGCAGGTTAAATTGCACCTACACATTATTTTTTAAAAATAAAAGTCTGGTTTTATCCAGACACCACATTATACAGCTTGGGGCAGCAGTCTGTACATTTCGAGATGAAAACTGACGGGTTTAGGTTATTTGGAAACGTACCACAAATATTGAAAATGAAATGGGGTTTAACGTCCTACTCTTTTGCACCTAACCTGGGCTAATGGAAGACGGGCCACAAATATTGAGTTAGTTGCTCTGCCTTAAAGATGGGTTCCCAGCAAAGTACTTATCGGGTGGTTATTGTCAATAAAAGTATGGCAATTTTGGTATATATGGAAAGTAGAGATATCCAATCTTACTAGAAAAATATTGGATTCTCTGAAAAACACTCATTGAGCGTATACAGGACAAAAATGTAAGGGTTCCCCTAATCGACAGCCCGACGATTAGGGCTATACCCACGCGTGACGTCGAAGGCTGCACGAGCACATTGAGCGTTTTGTGTATATCTTGATAAACTCTATAAAGAGTTAGACCTACAACACTTTCTGAGATAAAAATCAAGGGAAAAGACGCAGGCAGTGGATAAACCGAAAATTGAATTAGGATTCGATATTTGTAATAAATAGTCAGCGATTACAGACAACAACGTCTTGTGTATGCAATGAATTCTCACCCATCTCCGCCCGCGGTTGCCATAGGGACGGAGAAGGGTAATCCCCTGACGTCATAGAACGTGAGCTTCCACTATAACTTGTTAGATCTACATGAGTGTAGGCCATCGAAAGTATAAAAAACGAAATATAGATCTATATTTTAATTAGATTGTGAATTGACCACGGATTAAAACATTCTGTCTGGAGTCACTCTGCAACAGTCTGATTGAATGGTTGGAATTCAGGCCACGATTGAGTGAGATTTTGGTTACAAAACCATTCGACAACGTTGGATTTGCTTAACTAACAGGGTTACTGTAAATGAATGATGATTGATAGGTTGATTGTAATTTAAGTCAGCCATTTAAATTCTAGAATAGCGGGAAAACGCGTTTGCGGTCGTCAAATCTTCCCATTTTGGAGTGGTTGTGGTATTGGGGGGGGGGGGGTCTAACTCGAATTTTTTCGGGCATTTCAACTTCTGTCCCCGCCCCCGAACAGTCATTCGTACCGAACGTACGTAGCCTACCACATCATATAAAATTCTAATTAGACATTGAAGTTGAACAACAATTTAACCAGTTGGAAACGGAATAAAGATCCAAATGGGATGAGAAAAAATAAGAAATTGTTTATCCATGAAGACAAAAATATTAGATAAAATAAAGTCAAGTCAAGCTCGTAAGAGTTGCTCCCCTTGATAATTTTTAAAAAAAATGTTTTAAACTCCGATAACTCCTTTTAAGAGGGGAAAAGGGTAAATTAGATCCAAGTTCAGTGCCCTAAAAAGGGCTAGTATTAGGGTAAGTACTCATCAAAATTCTCATTCATATAAAGCGGCCAGTTTGAACTCAGGAAACATCCGAACCTCCCAACGCTATTTCAGAAAAGGGTGGTCTGGTTAACAAGGAATCTCGCGATGTAGTCCGAATCATCCAGGGGGGTTAAAGTTCCCAGGTCAAGCAGGTTGTTTGTGTGATTATTTGGTCGAGAAGTAAGATCAGAACGATGGCGAATGCTTTTGTTGAATTGCTGGTGACGTTGTTGAAACTGGTGTATTACTGGATTGAGAGCATTGTTCTGGCTTTTGTGCCAGCCTCCTTTCTCGCCAAAGACATCTCACATGACACAGTTTTAATAACGGGAGCCGGTAGGTATAGGACTATAGATAGGCCCTTTTTTTTTGCTTTGGCTGAAGTCGATTCGGATTAGGATTAGGAAATGATTTTAATGGAGATGGTTTAACGTCCTGTTCTGCTCCTACAAGTCTAATGAAGATGGCCATGGGCATATGCCAAACAGTGTGCTATGATGATTGCAATGTTATCTGGACAGCAACTCTATGGCCTTATCTTATTTCAATATCAACTGACATCTGCAGTCTTCATGACGGGACGGGTTGTTTTGCATGCACGCTAATGTGTAGGACTACACGGGACCTTGGTTTTTCGTATGATCCAAACGACTATACGGCCCTCTGTCCTAAACCATTGATAAGGGGGAACCACCCTGGAAAATACTGGTGAACTTTCTCAGCCAATGCAGCTACGGACTAGGGATCGAACATGGGCATCCAGGCTAGCTAATATTTTACTCACTGTGCCTCTGGGAGATGATATACTGAGCATGTTGGGATAATGACGTTATATGGATGAACTGTATCGGCCCATGCAGGGATTGACCACAGGAGTCAGCGTCTTACCCAATGAACCACGAACCTTGCCTCCGACAACCTAATTACCTAATGAATATAGATATTTTGAGTATGTAGGGATAATAACCTCACCCCTAGACAGATGTTATCTTCTATTGCCCATGGTTAGACCTCTGTCAACCCTCCATTGCCTAGACCCCTCGACATCCCTCCTAACCCTGGATGATTACAATATTTTGGGCGCATGTAGGGATGACCCTACTCCATGTCACATGCAAACAGGGAATCGAAACCATGCATTAGACCCCTCGACAACCCTCCTGGGTGATTACAATATTTTGGGTGCTTGTATGATGACCCTTTCTGTGTCGGGGGTTGGGATGGCCTAGTGGTCTAGAGTGCCGCGCTTCAACCTCTAGCTGGCCGGTCACCTCTGGCTTGCGGCTGTGGTTTCGAGGCCTGGTGTGAGCGTATGTGGCGCCTTCTCAACCTCGTAGGTTTCCTCCGGGCGCTCCGGTTTCCTCCCACTGCTAACGACCCCTACGCACAAGCGAATTATTGAAATAAAATTAAACCATATGTTAGTCCCAAATGATCTAGTTTGTGTTGAGTGGACGTTAAACCCCATTTCTCTCTCTCTCTCTCTCTCCTTTCTGTGTCTTGTGACAATATGATATAAAGAGCATACAAGTCGGGTCACTCTATTGCCCTCCTACTCCAAAGGTGTTGGGTGGATGAATGTTTAGAGCCAGGACATTGCATCATACAGTCTGTCATTGAATCAAGTTGCATGGTTTGGATTCGGCTCTTGCATGTAACAAGGAGAAAGGTCGTCTGTCCAACCTCATGAGTTTTCTCTGGGTCCTCATGTTTCTTCAGACTGCTAAAAGCCTGATGCACATCAGGGGTGGATCCAGGAAATTTTGCAGGAGGGGGTTTGCCAGGTTTCTGTTACAGAAATCTGCCATCATCATCTCTAAATTACATAGGCATACACACAAATTGAGCTTATTAAACAGAGAAATCATTTTTATACTGATGTAGGATCACTTTGTGATGTAATTTCATTGATGCAAGGCATTATTTTTTTTTATGTAGCTGAGCAGGGGGTGGGGTACACCCCCCAACTCCCCTCTGGAATCCGCCCCTGAGATTATTGAAAGAACATTGTTTCATATGTTAGTCCTGAAATGACCTACTTTGTGTCATGTGGACATTAAACACTATTTCTCTCTCTCTCTCTCCTCCCACAGCTAAAAACCCTTATGCACATGCAAATTTTAATAAATTGAACCACATATTAGTTCTGAAATTATCTAATTTGTGTGGTATGGATGTCAAACCCTCTCTCTCTCTCTCTCTCTCTCTCTCTCTCTCTCTCTTAGAATATTTTATTTTGATGAATTTTTTTATTTAAGGTTCTGGGATTGGTCGATTAATGGCAATAAAGTTCGCGGAGAAAGGATGTCGTGTTGTTGTCTGGGATGTTAATAATAAAGGAAATGAAGAAACTGCTTCAGAAATCAGAAAACGTGGCGGAAAAGTTACGGCTTATTCTGTAGATCTGACCGATAGACATCAAATATATAAAGTAGCTAATGAGGTAGAGAAATATAATATATTTGCACCAAAATAACAATAACACATCTAGGGAGGGCAAAGTAGGACAAATGTCCTGGTCCCACCACATTTAAGGGGAGGTTGGGATGGCCTAGTGGTCTAGAGTGCCGCGCTTTGACCTCTAGCTGGCCGGTCACCTCTGGCCTGCGGCTGTGGTTTCGAGCCCTGGTGTGAGCGTATGTGGCATGGAGATAGGGGCTCCTTCTCAACCTCGTGGGTTTCCTCCGGGCATTCCGGTTTCCTCCCACAGCAAAGACCCCTGCGCGTGCGCTAAGATAATGAAAATGGAAAAAATAAGACTTGTCTGCGATATCACCTTCGGTGGAAGCGGACGTTAAACACCAAGAACAACAACAAGAATAGGTTAGCATGTACGTGCTGTATCATAAGGTCTATCACTGAGTTAACTGGCACAAACTCGTAGAGATCTTTAGCAGTGGGAGGAATCAAAACCATGCCAATTGACTCAATGAAAGACCTTAGCACACGTTAACCATTCAGCCATCCATCTCTCATGACAAGGGAGCTAATTGGCAAAAAAGGTAACGAAGATCTTAATGACTGTCATTTGTTTGGTTGTGTGTCTGTTTGTTCATGGTTGACTGCTGCAATTTGAATTTCCAGGGGCTGAAATTTGTAGTATAGGGGTAGCTCAGACTGGGGAGTAGGCCTAACTCTGGTTCCTGTCTAGAATTCTACTGCACGATATTTTATTTTAACCAGGTGAAGAAAGATGTTGGACAGATAGATATATTAGTTAACAATGCTGGGGTTGTTACAGGAAAGAAATTCCTTGACTGTCCTGACGATCTTGTCATCAGAACTATGGATGTGAATATCATGGCACATTTTTGGGTAAGTCTCAAAAACTTCATGCAGACTGCGCAATTGTGCGGTCAAAATGTTCTGAACAATCTTGTGTACAGGAAGTTATTGATGTGTATTTTTTATCAGATTGAATCCAAGTTTATACTCCTCGCAGTGTTTCGTTTGACTAGAGCTTATCCCACTACTCACTGCTGTAAATAGAGAAAATTCTTGTTCTAAATTATTATTGGTCAATAGTCCCATGAACAACCAATGTTATCTATCTGGTATGGTGGAGTGAAATAATGTGACTTAAATATGTGATCTAATTTCAGACGGTCAAATGTTTTCTAAGTTGTGTGATGGACAGAAATAATGTAGCTTTAATATTATACAATTTAATTTCAGACGGCCAAATGTTTTTTACCTGGTATGATCGAAAGAAATCATGGCCATCTGGTGAACATCGCGAGTTCAGCAGGTTTTCTGGGTGTTTCTGGTCTCGCAGATTACTGTGCCAGTAAATATTCCGCTGTTGGATTTGATGAATCTATAAGATTTGAGTTGAACAGTCAGGGTAAAACAGGTGTACACACGACAGTTATCTGCCCTTTCTTTATAAATACTGGAATGTTCGATGGTGTTAAAACCAGGTAAGTTAACAGTCCATTCAGAATATGCCGTAGTGACGCTGTCCAAGAAAAATTTCCCTCAAAGCACACTGTATGGCGTATGCCCGTCTTCAACATCCCATTCAGAATAGGCCGTAGTGACACTGTCCAAGCAAAAGTTCCCTCATAGCACACTGTAGGGCGTATGCCCGTCTTCATTAGCCCTAAGGTCGGTACAATAAAATACACAGTCTCAGTGATCCATTTTGACGTTAAATCATCCGTTACAAAATGTATTGAAATCCAGTAAACATCGCAGGCTAGCGACGGCATCAAGAGCTGATTATGGTCTAGATAAGTTAAAGATACATTATGGGAGATTAGATAACGAGTTGGCAGTTCTCACTACAATAGTTAAAGATAGGTTGCCCGGCAACAAAACATACACCCACAGCAGCTAAATCGTCCGGGCAGTCAACAAGGGTTGTCGTATATTTTTGCTTTTTTCGATAATGAAACATTTGTAATATACTAAAAACTAATTAAGAGTAACAACTCATTATGTAATTATCAAAAATCATTAGAATTTGTTTGCTTTTTATAAAGTTTGCCCCACGCGAACAATTAGTATGCGATATCATTGATTTAGCTGTTCAGTTATCAAAATTCATTGAAAATCAAAATACTTGTTCGTTTCAACACCTTAAACTCTGTGTATCAGGCCAAAGTTCATATCCGATTTACTTTAAATTTGGCCCATCTTTTATAACAAGGTGGTATATTAAAACCAGAATAGTATTGGGGGTGGGGGGGGCTTACGGACACAATAGATTATAGACTGTATTGTGATATTTTGACAATATTTTATTGGACAGGTTTCCTTTCTTGCTCCCGATATTAGACCCAGAATATGCTGTTAATAAAATCATGGATGCCATCTTGTGTAATCAGACTGTCTTGTTGCTACCTAAAATTCTTGTATTCTTCATTGCACTGAAAGGGTAAGTTATTTCTTTTTAAAAATCTTATATTTTTCTTGCTTGGAAGGGTGAGTAATTTCAGCTTTAAAATCTTATATTTGTCCTGACATTGTATGGTTAAGTTATTTCTACTAAAAACCTTACATTTTTGCTGGCATTGAAAGGGTAAGTTATTTCTACTAAAAACTAGGGCTGCAACGATTCATCGATGAATCGATGAACCGCGATTTTGTAAAAATCCACGATGCACGATACAATCAATGTCCGTATCGCGATTCATTATCCAAAAAATCCACAAAAAAAGACCAGCGTTCTGTCGTTTAAATATACTAACGTGGAATGCGTAAATAATTCCATAAGCAAAATTACTTTTTTTTACTGTAAGCGAGTACGTGTTATCACACTCTCGACACATGGACTTAAGTTATTTCGCCAAGAATAAATAATATCAGTCTGGATAAGCAAGTCGAGCTTGAAATAAAGTAACTTGCAAATTACGCACTTGAATAATATACGGAAAAACATAGAGCATATTATTATAAATACGTCAGTAATATGCGAATTGTGCTAAGATTAATGCACAAGATTGGTGCATACATTGGTCAGCACAATTATCATTTCTATATTTCTAATGTATAATAATATTTTGACATTCAAAATTCCGTACTGTTATTTTCTTCGCCATTGCCACATCTGCGACTGACCTGACAACGAGAAAGCTTTTCATTGGCTGAACTTGTTGTGGCAATACGAGCCAGTCATATTGATTCTGCAGCTGAATTTTTATAATAATAATGCATTCGTCAACAAATTCAATGTGCCAAAGTCAAAGCCCAGCTAAGGCATGGGCCTGAGGGGCCCAGGGCCCCGCGGTTCATGGCAAAAAGAAAAAATATCAGATGACAGTTTCACAGTAATCGATCTAGCGGCGCGAAGTGTCGAGTCGGAGCTATCCACCAACCTTCAACTACCTTCTCTGTGTAGTCCCACCATAGATCGTATATAATACTTATAATAGTACAGTTCTATGGTTCCACTCGGTTATCGGCCTAGGCTGCTAGACTTTGTATGTCGTTCGGAATTGAATAGATTTCCTATTTGATCAGATATTATGTAATTATTTTTGTATTGCAAACCGTTTAACTTTGTGTTACCGAGGCATGCTATTCAGAGGGATATGAAATTATCTTTTCGTCACGCTAAGGGCCCCACTCCGGTTAAGCTAGGCTTTGGCCAAAGTTGATAATTATCATCCATAGTAGTAATTATAATGCAAGTATGTGATAAAGGGTTTATTACACACATTTAAATCTATACAAACCTTTGAAAATATTATGTTTAACGTAAAAAAAAAAAGACTTTTAAAATTTAACAGCAGTTTTTAAATTTATTTCCTGCATCGCGATATTAATCGTATCGTGGCGTATCGTTGCAGCCCTACTAAAAACCTTACATTTGTCCTGGCATTGAAAGGTTAAGTTATTTCTACTAAAAATCTTACATTTTTCCCAGCACATTATTATGATTTGATTATTATAACCCTGTATGGTATCTCAGTTTTTAATTATTCAAAAACACAGGGCATCAAGAAGTCTAAACAGAGGGCATCAACATCTAAAAGAGGGTACCGGTATCAAGAATTCTTAACCAGGGACACATAAATTTCACTTAATTTATTATTTTAAGATAAGTTTGGGTCAAGGTTGTCTAGTGCTTAATGCGCTTTATTCTGGACTAAAATGTACTGTGTCTTATATGTTTGATATTTGTTAAGGCCCATCCTCCATGTTTGATATTTATCAAGGCCTCTCTGCCATGTTTGATATTTATCAAAGCCTGCCTTGAAATTTTGTTTTTTTAAGAATAAAAAATAATTTATTCAGATTTGTATCTGAAGAGGGATTGGGGAACAGGTGAGCATATATTAATCCCAACTCCCTGAAAAATATTTATTTGTTCTATTTCAGAATGTTACCAACTAAATGTTGCCAAATTTTGGCAGATTTTTTTCAAATTTCTAACAGTATGGATGATTTCAAGGGTCGTGGTGAGAAGAAGGAGAACTAATGATGACGGACAAACTTGTAACCATAGTAACTGATTTTAAAACAGCTTAAGACATTATTTAAACTTTTAATAAAGACTTGGCCATTCTTACTATAATGATTCAAAATCAGATGATTAAAAAAGAAAACATTGAAAATTTCAGACAAATTACTTTAGTCTGAAAAAAGTTTTCACTGACAGGTGGAAACCACGCTGGAAAATACAGCCAACACAGTGATCGAAGATGGGAACTTCCAGTCTTAGAGCCAACGTCTTACTCACTGGGTCACTGTGGCTCCCCCAAAATAGAAATAAAGTACATTGTGTATGAAATTTTATGCCATTCCCCAAAAAATATACTTGTTACCAAATTCTGCTGCGGGTGGGAGGTATTTTACTTTTGTTTTGTTAAAGAATTGAAATGAAATGAAATGGGGTTTTACATCCCACTGTACTGCTGTGACTGGGTTAAGACAGGCATGCACTGTGGGGGGATTTTGCCTGGGCACCACAGCCTACGCTTATATTGAATTCTAACAGCCATAGGATTTTTTACATGCAAGCCAATGTGTACATAATGAGCACCACTGACAAGAGGAAGCTGGAAAATCGAGAATAACTTCTATCTCCAGGCTAGCGGGCGAGTGTCTTACTGGCTGAGCTTCCATTGTCCCCATCTCAACAGATGGCACCATTATCTGGGGTTCGTGGAAAAAATGACTAAGATCGTTCTTCCCCTAGACTCTTTAAATTGAAGTCAATATAATTATTATAAAATATTTTATTTATTCGATTCAAATTTTTTTTTATACCAACATTTGATTGTTAATTATATACAATTGTTGAAATCCATGACATAATAAATTTTATTAAAATATGAAATATTTTATTGGATTTTCTCCGGGGGATTGACTGAAGGCAGTTAACATTAATACTGCTTAGCTTGATGGCTGAGCCATAACAGGCATGTAAACAGTGCTGGGCATAGGTCCCGAAATACGTTAGATAATCAGGCCCCAAGTTCACAAAGCATTCTCAGACTTAAGTTTATGAGAAACACAAAACTTTGGACATATTTTCTTATGGAAGTACAGTATTTGATACATTAAACAAAATTTTTCCAAAGGGCTATCTATATTTTAATTAAAATAAGGCAAACAATTTTGTGTAAATTCTCAACTTAAGTATGCTTTGCGAACTCAGCAGGGCACTAGGTCTATATTGTGGAACGTTTGGAGCTCGACAGGTCTAACCCATGCACTTTAGATCATAAGGCCTTCAAGTGGTGTGGTTCCGATATCAATGCTATAAGTGACAATACTAGGCGACCTTCTGATGCAAACTATGGTTGCGACTGAGGGCTGAACTATTCCGACCAAGCTTTATTGTATGGTATGGCTGGTCATGACCACAGGTTGAACTATAGTATGAAAATCTGTACAAACTAAGGTCAACCTGTATGTAGGTCACTCTGCCCAATCTCATTGGTTTTCTCTGGGCCTTTTGGTTTTCGCTCACTTTATTAACCCACACCGGGTTCGAATCCTGGGTCTCCCGGTACATGTAAGTGTGCCACGTGGAATCTTGGCCAGTCCCTTATGCTGAATTGCTGTTCCTTGTGGTCCAATAGTTCTGAGCCGAATTCATGCAGCAGAAATTGGATTAATGTCTGACAAACTTAAAATGGAATTTTGGAAGAAGATGATAACCAGGCCTTTCTGTAACCATGGTAACTTGCAGGAAAACACACATTTGATAGTCCCATATATTTGATAAACGAATCATAACGATTTATCAGTGTCTTCAAGAACCATAAATGATCAATTTATGCAATTCTCGAGAAATTTCTCTAGACTGAAACTTGGGATACTCGTCAAGAATGCCACTTGCCACAAATTAAGGCGGACATTTATTTCACAAGGGTGGGGGGGGAATGGCCTAGTGGTCTAGAGTGCCGCGCTTCGACTTCTACCTGGCCAGTCACCTCTGGCTTGCGGCTGTGGTTTCGATCCCTGGTGTGAGCATATATGGCATGGAGAAAGGGGCGCCTTCTCAACCTCGTGGGTTTCCTCCGGGCACTCCAGTTTCCTTCCACTGCTGAAGACCCCTACGCGCAAGCGAATTATTGAAATAAAGTTGAACCATATGTTACTCCCAAAATGACCTAGTTTGTGTTGAGTGGATGTTAAACCCCATCTCTCTCTCTATTTCACAAGGATTCCGAGCTGAGACTTGACACAAATTCTTAACGACAATTTATTTCACAAGTTCTCTTGGAGGCGGTTTAACCGGAACCCGACCTAAAGTGAAATGATCTGCCTCAAACTGAGCCTTTTCATCTGCAGTTAGTTTGTCCATGGGTGTATACACAGTGTTCTTGGTGTTGGAAAGTGGATCGGGAGTTGTCTGGCCTTTACCAAATAAACCACCACCACTGGGGGCAGCACTATTACCAAATATGGTACTTCCTGTTGAACCTGCTCCTGTGGTTCCAAACCCTGTTGAGCCAAACAGAGAACCAGATTGGGTTGCAGGATTTGTGGTAAAGGGGTTGGAGCTTGGTTGACCTTGATTTTGACCAAACACTGTCCCTGTGGCTGGTGTTGGTGCTGCTGTCTGTCCAAATGTTGCACTTTGTCCAAAAATGGATCCTGCAGAACTTGGTGTTGCCCCAAATACAGAACCTGCTGGCTGTCCGCTTGAAGGCTGTCCAAAAGAACTTGCTTGCGCCGTGTTGCCAAACACACTACCTGCGGCTTGCGCACCGAAAGTACTACCTTGAGCAGCATTTCCAAATATGCTACTTGAACTTTGACCCCCAAATGTACTGGCACTCGCTTGATTAGTGTTTCCGAACACACTTCCAGGGGTTTGATTTTGTGCTCCAAAACTACTTTGTCCACCAAACAAATTATCTGTTTTCTTGGGTTGTGCAGGACTTCCAAACGAACTCTGACCTCCAAATATATTATTTGAACTTTGACCAGAAATGCCAGTGTTGCTGGAGGAGGTACTTGATGCTAAAATAGAAAAAAGCAATGAATTTAAAGTAGCCAAATATCTAACTCAATATCATCCAAAGTCTTCGACATTGAAAACACAGATTTTTTGTGATCTTACCGGGAAAAGCTGGGCTTTTGATATCCAATATTTAAGACAAAATAAACATTTTACTATGACGCGTTTCATCGCCATTTCTAACCAAGGGCCAAATTTGATTATAAAATACTTATGATCATTAATTACTGATGTCAACTTATTTTAACCCCAACAATAAATGATTATTAATTATTGATGTCAATTTACTTTAACCCCAACAATAAATTATTATAAATTACTAATGATGATGTCAACTTATTTTAACCCCAACCATAAATAATTATAGATTATTCATGGTGTCAAATTACTTTAACCCGAACTATAAACAAAATGATTATAAATAACTGATGATGTCAACTTACTTTACCCACAACTATAAACAAAATGATTATGAATTACTCATGATGTCAACTTACTTTAACCCCAACAATAAACAAAATGATTATAAGAAACAGATGATGATGTCAACTTACTTTAACCCTAACAATAAATGATTATAAATAATAAATGATGTCAACTTACTTCCAAATGCTGATGGTTTAAATATGGAGGACCTGAAATTTAACAAAACAGTACATTCAATCAAGATAATGAACTTTAAAACAAAATGAATGAAATAGTGGTTAATGTATTACTTTAAACTTCTTTAACTGTCAAGGCATGCCAATGTGTACACAGGACCTTGGGGGGGGGGGAGGGGGGCGATCCAAATGACTAGAAATTTCCACAGGCCCTCCATCCTCCAACACCACTGACAGGGAGAAAAGAAGCCGGAAAATCCTGAGGAGCGCCAGGAACAAATATACAAAATTCTGTGACAGCCGCAATTGAGACTCGATTATCTTTTTCATAGATCAATTTTTAAACCTTGGGGGGTGTTCAAATCCATTTAAATCTCGGCCATCTGATGGGGAGCGAGAGAGAAAGAGAATGAGAGAGAAATGGGGTTTGACGTCCACTCAACACAAACTAGGTCATTTTGGGACTTACATATGGTTTAATTTTTTATTTCAATAATTCGCTTGCGTGTGGAGGTCTTTAGCAGTGGAAGGAAACTGGGCCATCTGATGGTCTAGAGGTAAAATTTCAGTTTGTCACATGAATTTATGTCTAAATAACAACTTTGAAGCCAGGCAAACAACCTGCTATAGAAAGACTTAGCTCTTTTATAATGCATCTTTAAATGAACTTGTGATAAAGTTCTAGATTTGTGATGAGATTTCATGGGGATTCACTAGGAAAATTCAGTGAAATCTGGAACTTGAATTTCACCAATGATTTTTAGGAGAAATTCACTGATTTAGTTAAACATATATTATGCCAGAGGTAAATCTGCCTATTGTAGGTCTTTCTTTAGGTCTGAAAAGTTATCTAAATTATTAATTAGACATTAATTTACTAATTCAGACCATAATAAACACTCTGGATTTCAATACATTTCGTGATGCATAATTTGACGTAAAAATGAATAATAGAGACTTTGTTATCATACCAACTCAGTAACACCGACCGCGACTACCCTAAAATTCAGTGGCTAATATCTTGGTTCAGAGTGAAGCAATTAGACTGAAATTTTCAGCATATTCCCTTTACATTATCTAGTTTTTAACCATAATAGCAGGAACTGCCAGCTCTCAATGTAATCTAACCTAATGCCTCTTTCAGTTTAATTGAATACATGTAAGTTTAACTTTCATTTAAAAACAGAGAGAGAGAGAGAAACAGGGTTTAACGTCCACTCAACACAAACTAGGTCATTTCGGGACTAACATATGGTTTCATTTTTTATTTCAATAATTCACTTGCGCGTTGGGGAGGAAACCCACGAGGTTGAGAAGGCGCCCCTATCTCCATGTCACATACGCTCACACCAGGGATCGAAACCACAGCCGCAACCGAGAGGTGACCAGCCAGCTAGAGGTCGAAGCGCGGCACTCTAGACCACAAAGCCATCCCAACCCCCCAACTTTCATTTAAATCAATATGTATAACTTACTTGGAGTCTGATGTAGAACTTTTCTGTCTGGAGGAAATAATAAACTGAATCTGAAAAATACATTAAACGTTTCTTACATCTTTCTTATTTAATTTTGTGATCTGGTACTCACAACTAGAATATATGGTACTCACAACCAGTACATATGGTACTCACAACTAGTACATATGGTACTCACAACTAGAATATATGGTACTCACAACTAGTACATATGGTACTCACAACTAGAATATATGGTACTCACAACTAGTACATATGGTACTCACAACTAGAATATATGGTACTCACAACTAGAATATATGGTACTCACAACAAGAATATATGGTACTAACTATTAGAATATGCTGTACACGCAACTAGAATATATGGTACTCGCAACTAGAATATATGGTACTCACAACTAGAATAAGCTTATATAGTACTCACCAACTGTTGACGGACACTAGCTGATGGATTTTTCAACATCTGACGTTTGTTACTATATTCGTTGGATAATCGTTTAATATTTTCTGCCTGAAATATAAAACATGTTTAAAAGATTTAATTATTTGTCCGTGACAATTTATCAGTGTACTTCTCACACAGGAAAATATTGAGCAAAGACTGACACAAGTGCACACGCTAACCATTCGGCCATCCAAACCCCCTAGAAAAGAGAGAGAGAGAGAGAGAAATGGGGTTTAACGTCCACTCAACACAAACTAGGTCATTTCGGGACTAACATATGGTTTAATTTTATTTCAATAATTCGCTTGCGCGTAGGGGTCTTTAGCAGTGGGAGGAAACCGGAGTGCCCGGAGGAAACCCACGAGGTTAAGAAGGCGCCCCTATCTCCATGCCACATACGCTCACACCAGGGCTCGAAACCACAGCCGCAAGCCAGAGGTGACCGGCCAGCTAGAGGTCGAAGCGCGGCACTCTAGACCACTAGGCCATCCCACCCACCCCCCTAGAAAAGAGAGGAGCCTACAAGCCTAGCCTCCAGTTGTACTTACATATGTATTCAAATTACCAGATGTTTTCAACATTTCATACGCTTCCCATCGTAACTCATCCGTGGACAGATCGGAAAATTCTGTAAAAAGAGGAATGTGGTTTAATGTCTACTCAACACAAACTAGGTCATTTTGGGACTAATATCTGGTTCAATTCTATTTCAATAATTCAGTTGCGCATCGGGGTCTTTAGTTGTAGGAGGAAACCATAGGACACTGTACTCCTTGATACGTAAAACCAGTGAATCGAAACCACACCAGCTGACTCAATGACAGACTTTTTGAAACAATGCGCACCCCACACCACGCTAAGTGGAAATATGCTGTCAAAGCAGCTTTTGTCTCAAAAAAAAAAAAAAAAATCAAAGACGGCATTCCATAAAACAGGTGCATGGACATTGAAAGCACTTTGGTCTTCAACGGGTTAAACGGCCAAGCTCCATCTTATATGAACCCTATGCTACCAACTGAAATTTTCATTATCAGAAAAAACCTCTTCTATAATCTCCAGCCATTAACTTACTACTTGGAAAACATGCTTTTTCTTATGCTGGTCCTTGTTTATGGAGAGAGAGAGAGAGCGAGAGAGAGAGAGAGAGAGAGAAATGTGGTTTAACGTCCACTCGACACAAACTAGGTCATTTTGGGACTAAACAATGGTTTTAATTTTATTTCAATAATTCACTTGCGCATAAGGGTCTTTAGCAGTGGGAGGAAACTGGAGTACCCGGAGGAAACCGAGGTTGAGAAGGCGCCCTCATCTCCATGCCATATACGCTCACACCAGGGATCGAAACCACAGCCGCAAGCCAGAGGTGACCGGCCAGGTAAAGGTCGAAGCGCTGCACTCTAGACCACTAGGCCATCCCAACCCCCCCTTGTTTATGGAATAGACTACCACAGTCAATGAAACAATTAACGTCTGAGGACCATTTTAAATCTCAACTTAAAACATTCTTATTTCTAAACCCTGATCTGTAAATAATCAGTGAATATAAAAAACCAACAGTGCCTTAAAAACTGATTTCGTCAGTATTAACACGCTTTATAAATGACGATATTATCATTACTATACCTACCAGGTATACAGGGCATGTCCTTCTCCAGAGCTACACAGGAAAATGGCCACATCTTTCCCTGTTCCCATGTCTGAATCATGGCACTTAATCCATTCCTGAAATATATCATACAACAATCTGTTAAAAGGTACATGTAGTTAGTAACAAGATAGAGCAGCATGAGGAGGACCAATTAATGGTTCAACTTTATTACAATAATTCACACATAAGGGTCTTTAACAGTGAGAGGAAACTGGAGCACTAGGAGAAAACCCACGAGGTTGGACAGGCGACTCCACTCCTTGTCATAGAGCAATTTGACTGTTACGCTATGTATGTTTTAAGTATTATAGCAAGAATTGTCAACTCTTTATCTAATCACGCATAATGTCCCTTTAAAGCCCCAATACCACTCTTGTTGTAACTGAATAATATGTGCCAATCTTCATTCTGGTCAACAAATTGTATTATTTTACAATATTCCAATTAATTGATGATACAAATTTCATTTTAAAACACCTAATTTAAAAAATTGGAAAAATTCAACTTATTGATTTGAAAAGTCTAACGTAAACCTTTTCAAATGTGACTTGGATTTTAAAATATTTTCGAACCCTCTGGAAAAGTAAAATAGGATGTAAATGGATAATTTACACAACAGCTAAGACACTAAAACATCTAGTACTTAGAATAAGGCTATTATTTATTTTCTGGAGCTACCAGGCCAGCAAGAGTGTTATTGTCCCTTTAAAATGACCTACACTATTTCCTCTGGTGTTTGTTGTTGTGCGTTTGTAGCTGTTTTGTTGTTCTGTGCTGCCGACCATTTATAGGGATTACTATCTTGTCCCGTATCAAACTGTAGTTGACGATTGGCACTTCCTGGAAACAAAAAAATCAAATAAGACATGAAAAAGAAATGAAATGAAATGGGGTTTAACGTCCTACTGTTCTGCTCCAAACTGGGCCAAATGAGACAGGCATACACCATACAGTTTGCTACATGTATGAAGAAAATTTTGCCTGCACAGCGGCACTACAGCTTTTATCACATCCCAAGGGATCTTTTATGTGCATGCCAATGTACTTGGGACCTCTGTATTTTGTCCCATCCAAATGACTAGACAGTTGTCAGACCATCCGTCCTGCATCTATTTCAAAGGGGGAACAAAGCCAGAAAATATGGATGAACTTTCTCAAACAAGCGAGACAGCATCCTACCCACTTAGCCACCATGATACCGCTCAATATTGTACCTAATTACCAGCATGCAAACACCAATTATAGTTTTAACAACAACAAAAAAATTAAAAAATTAATTTTCCTAGCCATTTTAATTCATATTAAATACTAATTCCTATGTAAACTCTAATAATAATAATAACATTTGAAGTTGGAATTAGTTCAATAAAATTAATAGTGGAGTATTTTAGTAAATATCTTGTAACGCATATTTATATAATCAACAAATATAATACACATATTGAATTGCAATTAAATGTTGTTAATGTCGAATTTTATGGATAATGATGTGTTAGAGAAGAGTGGAGCGCTCTTTATATCAAATTGAATAAGGATCTATTTTTAGAAATTTTATCAATTTGAATTTGTCATTTGAATTGAAGCTTGAATTGATGATTTCAAATATTACCTCCACCATCAGAATGTTCAAAATGACAATTACTGCCAAATTTACACCGTCCTTGTAAATAATATCGACAAACCGTCATTTTAATTACAGTTTACAAACAAATTCATTTACAGAACTACTCGAAATATTACTTTTCCCACGAATACTGATTTTAATCTCTCCAAAACGAGAGGTTTCCTCCAAGTGAGGCAAAGGGAGATAATCGTTGAAGTTATTCGGATGCAGACCACCATTATTTTCCACATTGACTTCAATGTTAATTCTGACCCTGTTGCCCAACTCCAACGTTTCCACAAATTTTCGTTGGGCTGAATGCTTTTCACTACAGACGGAAAAACAAATGGCCATGTATTTGCACCAAAATTTGTATGGGGTTGATCATACTAAAAAAAGAACATGTAACTATTCGCCGTACAGGCTACATGTCAGCGTAACCATACTAAATCACTCTGTTATTCTTCCGCCCCTACAAATCATGAATATTTACCAAAACAAGACAGAAAGAAATTCAAACCCTTTTGGTCTATTCTAGATCTAAAGGTGAGAACACAGACAGAGAGAGAATTGCTTTAAATAGACGGGCAAGCTGATTTTTCTGGCAGAGAAAGGGGTAAAGTGGGAAAAAAAATTATTTCATCTACTTGGCAAAACATAGTGCCCGAAATCTAATAAAACCCTGATTATACAGGCTGAAATAGCAGTAAAACGCGTTTGTGGCCGTCAAATATTCCAAAATTTTCTTGGGAGCTTTATAAAACAAGTCAGCTCCGCTTCTTCGCCTCTCGAAGAAAACAGGCGCCGCTGTCGGTAAACCTGAAATTTTTTCGGGCATTTCTAGTTTTGCTTCCTTAAACTGTGATCGAGCCCTAATAAAACACTAATTTTAATTTTCTTTTAATTCAATACCACGAATTTGTACTGCGTTGACTATGGATTGAAACATTTTGTCTGGGACCACTCTACTTTGGGCGACAATTTTTGGGCATCGATTAGTATTATTTATGAATACAGCTGAAACAGTCTGATTGGATGCTTGGACTTCGGAGTGAGATTTCTGTTACAAAATCAGTGGATACTTTTGGAGTTACTTACACGGGCTAGAATAGCAGACAACGCATTTGCGGTGGTTAAATTTTCAAAATTGTTCTCTATATAGAAAGAATTCGGGTCAGCAGGTAGACTGTATTGGACCAAATTGAAGTTGCTGTATTCAAAGGCTGGAATAACAGAAAGACGCTATTGCGGCAGTATTTTCAAAAACGATTGGTTGAAATTCGAGTCAGCCATCTTAATTAAGCTATATTAGACCACAATATGTAGCACCATGAGCCTTTTGTCTGACGTGGAGAGCGTGTGTTGTCGGTCCGGTCGCCACATCCTACGTATGACCCATGCATCTTGTTTTTGCTACATATTACCGTTAGCCTTGTGATCGTCTAGGATTTATCTCAGATCGTCTTTTCTTCTCCTTCACGTTGTGTTTCTTCTTACTGGTTTCTTAAGACGTTTGTCTTCTTCAGTTATAACAATGCAATAGTTCGTTTTTACCTTTTATGTAGCATAAGTATACATACAAGCATATTACAATTACAGTCAATGCTACCTAAACTCTTCTCAACCTAGACACCTAGGACTCTTAGATGGTAACCCTCTGGAATCTAATCGAAGTCTGGAATCTAAATGTCGTCTTATTTCTCGAGCAAAAATTCTTCTAAAAGTATTACATTGTTCACGGGTTGAAATAGCAGGGAAACGTGTTTGCAGCCGTCAAATATTCCACAATGTTCTTGAGGGGGGGGGGGGCGTCTATAAACCCGAAAATTTTTCGGGCAATTCGGGTTCTGTCCCCCCTAACTGTCATCGAGCCCGTACGCCTTGGACTAAGTCGAAAGTCGCCAAGACGGTATACACAAGCCAAAATGCAAGTCGAAAGAAATGAGGAAATAACGAGAGGCACTATTATCGCAGTGTATATATATTTCTTAAATTCCTATCTTCGAGTTCATTTTGGCTTGTACCGTGCTGTCGCTTTACATTTTGTCGTAACTTCTACTTTTCTACTTTTCGACTTTCGTGTTTTGAAGGGGCGAAAGGTAGAAATTATGAATGGTAGTAAAGGCTTCCATATAGAGGTGGGCAAATAGTCCAGAATTAACATTGAAGTCAATGGTGAAATTAATGGTGGTCTGCCTCCTGTATGCAGTCCACCATTAATTTCCACATTACATGACTTCAATGTTAATTCTTATTATTTTACCCGACTATACAGCGTTTCTACAAATTGTCGTTAGCAGGGGCGTAAATGTGGGGGGTGGGGGGTGGTACACCCCCCTAGCAAAAATAATAGTCGGTCGCAAAATCAGTGCAGTCGGTCGCAAAGTAGAGGTAGTCGTTATCAAAATAAGTATACGTCACGCTACTCACGCAAAACTTTAGTATAAAAATAGTCGGTCGCAAAATCAGTGCAGTCGGTTGCAAAGTAAAGGTAGTCGGTATCAAAATAAGTACTCACTGTATACGTCACGCTACTCACGCAAAAAAAATAGTCGGTCGCAAAATTAGTGCAGTCGGTCACAAAGTAGAGGTAGTTGGTATCAAAATAAGTACTCACTGTATACGTCACGCTACTCATGCAAAACTTTAGTATAAAAATAGTCGGTTGCAAAATCAGTGCAGTCGGTCGCAAAATAGGAGCAGTCTTAGTATAAAATAACCTTGTCAACTTATCATTTTTGAAAAGATGTTGTGTTTCACTCTCATTCTGTTGTGAGTATAATGTTAGTCTTACAACAAAATGTAACCCAGAGAGAAAAATAGTCGGTCTCAAAATAAGTGCAGTCACTGCAGTCGGTCTCAAACACAATGCCAGAAAAGATCCCAAATACTGTATATTTGCGTGAATCCGTGAGCCTAAATTGCATACGTCACTCTTATTCTGTTGTAAGTATGTTAAATTGGTCTAACAACAAAATTTCACGAAGGGAGAAAAATAGTCGGTCACAAAATAAGTGCAGTCACTGCAGTCGGTCTCAAAAACAATGCCAGAATTACGTGTGCCTAAATTGCATACGTCACTCAAAACTATAGTATAAAATAACCATGTCTGCTTGTCACTCTTATTCTGTTGTGAGTAGTTGTTCTATAAAATGTTTTCTACCACGGCAAAAAATAGTCGGTCGCAAACCAAAAGTACTCACCGCAGTCGGTCTCCGACTAAATGAATTAATGAAATAAACATACAATCATAAAACAAGCGAAATTGACAGATAAGCCTCAAGATTCTGTCCCATTTCTTATCAACCCCAGTCCTAAATATTTAAAAGCCCTGTTACATATCTGAAATTTTTTTTCGCGCCTTCGGCGCGATTAAATTATAACATCATTCTTCTACTCGGTTGCATATCTGAAATGTTTTCGCGCCTGCGGCGCTCGATTCCATTTTAAAATCATTATTCTACTCGTCAGTTGTCTTATACTGTCTCAGCACTATCATATTCACGATTATAGTGAACTGCCCAGTTTGTAGTACCACTGGTGTGTGGGGCGGGGGTATGTGCATCAGTCGGTCGCATTTTGGCTAAACACCCCCCCCCCCCCAAACGAAATCGATATGTACGCCCCTGGTCGTTAGACTGAATACTTTTCATTACAGACGGAAAAACAAATGACAATGTCTTTGCACCAAAATCTATGGTGGCTGATTGGTATCATGTCGTATTGTCGTGATGTCGCCTTTCATAACGCGACAACCCGACAACCCGACATCACGACATTTCTACCCGACAACACGACAACCCGACAACCCGACAACCCGACATCACGACATTTATACCCGACATCACGACATTTTTACCCGACATTACGACACTAAAAATGTTGCATTCGTATCCATTTGTATACGTCCACATTCATAATGTGAACCGTCTTCATTAGCGCAGTCGGATCAGAACAGTAGGACGTTAAACCCCATTTCAGTTCATAATGTGAACATATTATGCCGTCGCCCTTGTCTGTGTGTCTGTCATTGAGTCATGTGGTGTGGTTTCCAGCCCAAGCTTGTCCATGACAAAGAGTAGGGTCGTCTGTCTAACCTCGTGGGTTTTCTCCGGGTGCATGCCCTACCCCGCGGGGTGGTGCCAATCCCGCTGTTTTGTTATTATTTTGTCTGTAAATATTCTACAGGTTGCAGTTATTAACAGATTTTGTTCAAATTCGGCATGATCAATCATTTCAATAACAGGATGGTACCTATATTAATATTTAGTCTGTAAACACTCTACAGGCCGCGATTCTTAATGGATTTTCTTCAAATTTGGCATGAGCATTATTTTTAAAGAGACAATGGCACCGACTGATGTAAATGCATGCCCGACCCATAGGGGCGTTGTCACACCCACTTTTCGTGAATATTTTGTCTGAAAACACCTTTCAGGCTGTAATTCTGTAAATCATTTCAATAACAGGATGGTACCTATATTAATATTTAGTCTGTAAACACTCTACAGGCCGCGATTCTTAATGGATTTTCTTCAAATTTGGCATGAGCATTATTTTTAAAGAGACAATGGCACCGACTGATGTAAATGCATGCCCGACCCATAGGGGCGTTGTCACGCCCACTTTTCGTGAATATTTTGTCTGAAAACACCTTTCAGGCTGTAATTCTTATGAGATTTTGTTCAGTTTTAGCTTGATCAAGACAGAATGGTAAACACCCTACAGGTTGCAAATTTCATACGTCCACATTTAAATAAATCGTCGTCGCCCCCGTTTGTCCGTCAGTCCGCCCGTCGGTCAGATTGTGGACTCTCTGGGGCCTAAAGTTATCATCGGATTGATTTTAAATTTATATACAATGTTTATGGCCATGAGACGTAGAAACCCATTGATTTCCACTGCCAGATAATTACTGCCAGAGTTTCATGAACATAAACACTTAGTATAAATTTCAAATCAATCGGATAATAACTTTAGTCACAAGGACTGGCATGAGCATTATTTTCAAAGTTATGGCCCATGATCACGTTTCACTTTTTAAAATCTTGTGGACGCTCTAGAGGCTAACGTTGTCATCCGATTCGCTTGAAATTGATGCACAGTGTGTAAGTTCATGCGACGAAGACCTAATGATTTTCAGCGATGTCCAATAATTACTACCAGAGTTATGGCCCTTGATATATTTCAATGTGGGCGTATAAAATTTGCAGCCTGTAGGGTGTTTACCACCCTGTCTCGATCATGCCAAATCTGATTAAAATCTCATACCAATTACAGCCTGAAAGGTGTTTACAGACAAAATATTCACGAAAAGTGGGCGTGACAACGCCCCTATAGGTCGGGCATGCATTTACATCAGTAGGTGCCATTTTCTCTTTGAAAATAATGCTCATGCCCAATTTGAAGAAAATTCATTAAGAATCGCGACCTGTAGAGTGTTTACAGACAAAATATTAATATAGGTACCATCCTGTTATTGAAATAATTGATCATGCCGAATTTGAACAAAATCTGTTAATAATTGCAACCTGTAGAATATTTACAGACAAAATAATAACAAAAAAGCGGGATTGGCACCACCCCGCGGGTAGGGCATGCACCCGGAGAAAACCCACGAGGTTAGACAGACAACCCTACTCTTTGTCATGGACAAGCTTGGGCTGGAAACCACACCACTTGACTCAATGACAGACACACCGACAAGGGCGGCGGCATAATATGTTCACATTATGAACTGAAATGGGGTTTAACGTCCTACTGTTCTGATCCGACTGAGCTAATGAAGACGGTTCACATTAATATGTGGACGTATACTGCAATGTGAGTGTGAATCTACTTCCACTTGATCAATCATTTTCTTTATTGCCAGATTTTTGTTCCATAACGGCGCGACAACCCGACAACCCGACAACCCGACATCACGACAACCCGACAACCCGACAATACGACATTTTTACCCGACATTACGACATTTTTAGTGTCGTAATGTCGGGTAAAAATGTCGTGATGTCGGGTATAAATGTCGTGGTGTCGGGTTGTCGGGTTGTCGTGTTGTCGGGTAGAAATGTCGTGATGTCGGGTTGTCGGGTTGTCGCGTTATGAAAGGCGACATCACGACAATACGACATGATACCAATCAGCCACCATAGTATCGGCTTGATTATACTAAAAAAAAACAAAAAAAAAACATGTCATGTAACCATTCGCCGTACGTCACCGTAACCATCCTGATGACCCTGTTATTCTCCGGCCCCTCAATCATGAATATTTACCAAAACCTGACAGAAGGTAATTCAAACCCTCTTCGTCTATTCTAGACCAAAAGGTGAGAAAAGTGACAGAGAGAGAATTGCTATAAATAGACGAACTACCGAGATGGTGAAATTTAATGTTGGTCTGTCTCCTATATGTTTTATAAGTTCATATATCATCAAAATTCTTTTCTTCATAGCTTCACATTGATATTTGCAGAATCCCCCAAAAAATAATTACTGCAGAAATGGTGACCCTTTAAAGTTATGTGCTGTTCCGTATACCACATTGCAAGAGTAAATGATATTATTTCGGCCCATTATTAATTAATTCTAAAACTAACCGTTGATTTATTTTCCGTAGCCTACACGAAATTGAACTAAACAACTTCAGATATAAGAATTCCGTATAAGAATCAATTCCGTATAAGAATCAATTTAGAATACGGTACCAAAATGCGAATCGTAACACATTACCGTCTAAACTGGGTAGGCTAATAAATTATAAAATATATCATCAATCAATGTAACGTGTTGTAAGCTGGACAATGCATGCTTTCTTTTACCGTTGGATTAAATCATCAGCCTCTTTGTATTGTTTATAGGCCTATTTTATTTCTAAAATGAATTTAAGTCAAGCCGTATAATATAATTTAATTGGTCCGCGTGGTATTTTTAGTTGGTCTTACAATATAAATCAATTGGTCCGTGTGGTCTTTTGGTTGGTCCGATTGGTCTCTGTTTTGGTCCTACTGGTCTTTTTGGTCCGAGTGGTCTGGATACCAACTATTCATCAGCATAGCCAACCTTAATAACTTTGCTATCCTGCCGCCTCTCTATTGTGAATATTTACCAAATCTTGACATAAAATGTTAATTCAAACCCTCTTCGTCTTTTCCAGAATGACATATCAACAAAATGGGCCTGCAAATATGCCGTGAGTGCACGCCAATCTGTAGCCCTACACACGAGACCCCGTGTTTTCGTCCCATCCGACCGACTATCACGATAAATAGATTCTCGGTTGTTATAAATCACACGATAAACAAAACGAGGAAGCTTACATATTTTACTTGTTACAATAATTGGTTAACATATTTTATTTTGATACCGGTAGGCTATATATATTTAAATTTAAGAAGATGCAATATCATTTTTGAGCGCCTGCTGGGATGTGAATGTTTAAAATTTTGTGTTTTATTTCAAACTACAGACAGAATTTATTTTCGGACGTTGCGTAGACTCCACTCAATCACGCTAATTAATTTAATTTATTCTAATAAGCTTGATAAGATCAACAGATCACCTATAAATCAAACTGAAAGCACACAAAAGCTTCATTAGCAACGAAGGCATGTTTTATCTTGCAGTGTTACTAAGGAGTCATGCGTCACTGGTCACGTGTTATTTATTTAAAAAACGAGGTTAACCGGCACAGTGTCAGTTGAAATTCAACAGTCGAGTGTAGCTGAATCGTAGTTCACAGCTCAGCCGTAACAGACAAGATGAGAGAAATTGTTCATATGCAAGCCGGCCAATGTGGCAACCAAATTGGAGCAAAGGTATTATAGAAAGCGCCAGGTTGATTTTAACTGATGAATTTGTCTCTTTCAGGAAGCTGCACAGATTCAGACTGCTCCAAAAAGATAATCGTCTCCGCACGCGCGTTAATTTACCGCCATTTTATATTCGTACACACAATAAATTAAGATACTTTATTAATATCGTCGAGGCCATTGACATTGTCATGTCTAACGAGAAACTTGGTGATCCGGATCTGTTGCGGTTGATAAATTGTAAATGATTTTGTAGACCGATGTTTAGTTTCTAAAGTCTTTTCAGCGCATATTATAATATTAAACCAGCTCATGACATCGGTCATCAGGGACGATCGATGAATATAATTCTAGTTCTAGCCTAAGTCCTAACCGGCTGAAAATTGAAAATCGGACGCCGGATTGCGAAGTTTCCCTATCGTGATGACCTGTGGAGTGGAGGCACTGCACCTAGTTTTAGTCGTCTGGCTTGTCCACAAGTCAAGCTGTAGGCTAGCCTGGTTAAGATTTAAAATGAAAAATAATTTTCAATAGATCCATCTAATTTAACCAAGATTAAATCTGGGAGACTTAATTCTAAATTATTGATTTGAATTCGCAAGGACAAGAACAGCAATTTTACTAATAATACTAACAGAAAGTCTCTTTAGTTTAAAAGTCCAAGTATTCAACTTCAACTTTGACACTGGCGTCACATGGACAGTGGATACCCCCCCCCCCCCTCCTTCAGAGTCCCACATACTAATCTCTAGCCTAACTAAAAAATACTTAATTTGATTAAATGATTTTTGTTAACCGTACTCATTGACTTAGTTCTGTCCAGCTTACACCATAATAACATGCTAACAGTAGGGCTATTTAATTTATTTATTTTATGAATGATTAGAGTAGACCATTCACATTACATATACCAATTGGCAATTACCAAGCGCAAATACGGTACCGGTACACTACAAGGGGCTAACACTTCGTTCAAACACACTGAGCAGTTTTATTTGCAAGAACAAAACTAAACCTTCAATCCTGCTTTTTGTGTTCTTTGGCCATTCATTTGTCCCTGTGTTTCAATTTCAATATGATTTTCTCTGTATTTCAGTTTTGGGAAGTTATTTCTGATGAGCATGGTATTGACCCAACAGGTACTTACCATGGTGATTCTGATTTACAGTTGGAAAGAATCAATGTTTATTACAACGAAGCCACAGGTAATTACATGAAAAATCAATAAGCTTATTCAACAAGGTCTAATATTACTATTTATACAAACAGAATGGGCTCAAACATAATTGATTTCAATTCAAAACTAGCCTGAAAAATTGAACTATTTCTAAAAGTGACATAAACCCCCCATTTACATTACAAATTGTAAGCATGCCAAGCACAGTTAAAGTATGGCGACCTGGGTACCATGTTGAGAATGGCAAGCTTATGACAGCCAAGTATACACAGGGTTAATGTCACGTCGGGTTAATGAAAAAGCCAGTATTCACTGAAATAATAATATAACAAATTAATGTAGACATGCACCATTAATTTAAGAAATTAAATATTTTACTTTGTTGTTTCAGGAGGTAAATATGTACCCCGTGCCGTTCTGGTTGATCTGGAGCCAGGAACCATGGACTCTGTTCGTTCAGGTCCTTTTGGTCAGATCTTCAGACCAGATAACTTTGTATTTGGACAGTCTGGAGCTGGTAATAACTGGGCTAAAGGTCATTATACTGAGGGAGCTGAGCTGGTTGATTCTGTATTGGATGTGGTCAGGAAGGAGGCCGAGAGTTGTGACTGTCTCCAAGGGTTTCAACTCACACATTCCTTAGGTGGAGGAACTGGTTCCGGAATGGGAACTCTTCTCATCAGTAAAATCCGAGAAGAATACCCAGATAGAATTATGAACACATTCTCCGTGGTACCATCACCCAAGGTAAATAAAATGTCCAAAAGTAAATTATATTTTACATTGACACAATTTCATTTAATTCTAACTTCCAAAGCTTTTACGCCCAATGTCACACCAGATAATAAATGAATTGATTATGGGTTTTAATGTCCTGCTTTTTTGCTTTGACTCCCATCAAGTCAAGTAGGACATGATTGACATCCAATTAGTTGAAGTAATTCCTGTGGCATGAAATATCGAACCCCACTTTCTGGTGCATCATGATTTGGCATCAAATTTAGATGGGTGATATTTTTACCCATTTGCTTCAATATTGAAATTGCGATACTTGTAAAGATTTGTCAAGAAAGATAACTGGATCAATATTTATGGTAACGGGGGGGGGGGGGGGGTATCCCCATGTTAATTCTCCTTTGATGTGATAAACTAGGGCTGTCTATTGCGGCCAAAAATGGTATTGCAATATATGGATGTGAGATAGTAATATTTTTTTGGACAGCCCTAGTTGTGACCACATGGCAAACGAAAGATTTCCATATATAAATACATCTACTTATGTAGCAGTGAATTTAACATATTTTATCTTTTGTGTAATTTCAGGTATCTGATACAGTTGTCGAACCTTACAACGCCACCCTATCTGTCCATCAATTGGTTGAAAATACAGACGAAACATACTGTATTGATAACGAGGCTCTCTACGATATCTGTTTCCGTACCTTGAAACTGACAACGCCTACATACGGTGACTTGAATCATCTGGTATCCGCCACCATGTCTGGAGTAACCACATGTCTACGATTCCCAGGTCAACTTAACGCTGATCTACGTAAACTTGCTGTCAATATGGTACCTTTCCCACGTCTGCATTTCTTTATGCCTGGATTCGCTCCCCTTACATCACGAGGTAGTCAGCAGTACCGAGCTCTTACAGTGCCTGAACTCACCCAGCAGATGTTTGATGCCAAGAACATGATGGCTGCCTGTGATCCTCGTCATGGTAGATACTTGACTGTTGCTGCCATGTTCAGAGGTCGCATGTCAATGAAAGAAGTTGATGAACAGATGTTGAACGTACAGAACAAGAACAGCAGTTACTTTGTCGAATGGATCCCTAACAATGTGAAGACCGCTGTCTGCGATATCCCTCCCAGAGGTCTAAAAATGTCTGCCACCTTCATTGGTAACAGCACCGCTATCCAAGAGCTGTTCAAGCGTATCTCTGAACAATTCACAGCTATGTTCAGGCGAAAGGCTTTCCTCCATTGGTATACTGGTGAAGGTATGGATGAGATGGAATTTACTGAGGCCGAGTCCAACATGAACGATCTTGTCTCGGAATATCAGCAATACCAGGATGCAACAGCTGAAGAAGAGGGAGAATTTGATGAGGAAGAAGAACAGGAAGAAGCTTAAAATATTGAAAACCAAAATACGTTGCAATTAAAATCCAGCAATATGAACACGCAATGTCACATTTATTTTCTTTAAAATATCCTTATTTTGTATTTTTACATATCAGAATTTGGTTGTATAAAAACTGTCAAAATTATTTTTAAAATTTGAAGCCAAAGTTTAATTATAAATTAACCAAAGGACCCTGTTCTTATTGGTGTAAAATTCCTTCCAGGGGCCATTATTATAAACGGAGAATGAATTCCACTATATTTTTGTTAGCGTGAATAATATCACAGTATTATTTATATATCGGCATAAATCCATTTTATTTTTATACGCCCACATTGAAATGTGGTCGTATATTGTCGTCGCCCCCGTCCGTCGGTCCGGCGTCCACAATTGCTTGTGGACGCTCTAGAGGCTAAAGTTAATATCCGATTGACTTTAAATTTATACACAATGTTTAAGGTCATGAGACGAAGAAGCCTATTGTTTTTCAGCGATTTCCGATAATAACTACCAGAGTTATGGCCCTTGATCACTTCAAAAAATCTTGTGGACGCTCTAGAGGCCAAAGTTAATATCCGATTGGCTTTAAATTTATACACAGTGTTTAAGGTCATGAGACGAAGAAGCCTATTGATTTTCATCGATTTCCGATAATTAGTGCCAGAGTTATGGCCCTTGATCACTTTAAAAAATCTTGTGGACGCTATAGAGGCCAAAGTTAATATTCGATTGGCTTTAAATTTATACACAGTGTTTAAGGTCATGAGACGAAGAAGCCTATTGATTTTCAGCGATTTCCGATAATTAGTGCCAGAGTTATGGTCCTTGATCACTTCAAAAAATCTTGTGGACGCTATAGAGGCCAAAGTTAATATCCGATTGGCTTTAAATTTATACACAGTGTTTAAGGTCATGAGACGAAGAAGCCTATTGATTTTCAGCGATTTCCTATAATTAGTGCCAGAGTTATGGCCCTTGATCACTTCAAAAAATCTTGTGGACGCTATAGAGGCCAAAGTTAATATCCGATTGGCTTTAAATTTATACACAGTGTTTAAAGTCATGAGACGGAGAAGCCTATTGATTTTCAGCGATTTCCGATAAATAGTGCCAGAGTTATGGCCCTTGATCACTTCAAAAAATCTTGTGGACGCTTTAAAGGCCAAACTTATCATCTGATTGACTTCAGATTGATACACAGAGTTTAAGGTGTTGAAACGAACAAGTATATCGATTTTCAATGATTTTTGATAACTGAACACTACTACTACTACTACTTAGTGTTTAACGTCTGCTTCCACATAAGTGATATCGCAGACAACTTATAACTGAACAGCTAAATCCATGATTTTAAATGTTTCATGTATATATACTAATTCAATTGTTAGCGTGGGGTAAAACTTTATAAAAAGCAATCAAATTCTAATGATTTTCTGATAATTACATAATGAGTTGTTACTCTTAATCAGTTTTTAGAGTATTACAAATGTTTCATTACCAAAAAAAGTAAAAATATGCGACAACCCTTGTTGACTGCCCGGATGATTTAGCTGCTGTGGGCGTATGTTTCGTTGCCTGGCAACCTATCTTTGTTATCTTAATCCACATATCTTTTGTTATTCCTTATTTTCATGTTTTTCTCGCTCTCTCCTTATTTTTCTCTCTTGTGAGTTCTTTAGACAAATATAACTCATTTATCCAAATTCACAAAAACATTTTTAGGATGCAGGCTTTTAATTGGTTAAGATTTAAACTTTGTAAATAAATTTAGGTCGAAATCAGTGAAAAGTTTTGTTTTTGTGAAAATGGCCACAGAACTTTTTGTTGAACACTAAATGGCATAAGATTTAAATGCACGCATTGTCAAATCTGCAAAAATTATGAATGGTTTTTCCATCGTAAATTTGATCTGATCTGGTATGGAATTTTTGTTGAACACTAAATTGCATTAGTTTCATTTCCATGAATTGTCAAAAAAAAATTCTTTTTCACCATATATTTGGTCCGATCTGGAATGGTACAACTGCCAAAACTTTTATAGGAAAAAAAACGTTTTATGTGGAGTTTTTATTTGTCTAATGCTTGTCTTGACTATTTTCTAGCATCTGAACTTTTAGATCATTTCTTGTTTTATATCATGATAAGTTATAAATATTACATCTGGATTGTGCTATATTAATGGTTGTGATATTGTCAAATATCAGATTTTAGCCAAGGTTAGTGTCGATGGGTCACAGTATAAACATTTTATCCAAATGCTTCATATAAATTTCAATATCAAATAAAACAATAAAAATTGATCTTGTTTTAATTTTTGAGTAGGCTGATGAGTAGCCTTGGTCACCCAGAACCCCCTAGTCTTCAAAGCATATTTGTATGGATGATAGAGACTAGCTGATGAGAACATTGTCAGTTTACCCATGTGGTGTTATCCTGTATGTCGGTGTGCACCAACCAAGTCCTGCAGGCACCAAAACTGGTTGTAAATGTCATTGATTTTAGGGGAGCCCCGATAGGTAAGATACTAACTTGGTGGTCGGGTGTTCAATCTCTTCATTTCCCTTGTCAATGTTGCACGATGGAGAACGTCACCAGGATAAATGTCTAGTCATTCGGTTGGGAAGAAAAACTGGGTGGGCATGTAAAAGCTCCATTGGCAGTTTGAATTAAATATAAGAGTAGGCCGTACACCCGTCTTCATTAGCTCAGAGCAGTAGGATGTGTAACACTACAGATAACAGTAGAACAGTTGATAGATCTTTATTGAGAGCATGAAGTAGGCATATTCCGGGAGGAGTGCCATTCCAAGTCTTCTGAAACCAACAGTAAACTCTGACTTATAAAGCATACAATCAATTAAGAAGAATGATACACGAGCAATACATAGTTGGTATTTTTTATTTATGACATTTATTGTAACTGCACTGCATATTTCCTTTGAGTAAATAATATGTTTAATGAGATGGTGCCTTTTATCAAAACAAGCAGAGGCCATTCGTGTGTTGCCGGTAAATAACATATTGAACACATTAGATGTTTTAATAAGTCCGTGCCTAGCAGAAGTTGCATGTAGTTGAAAACATCAAATATAATATAATATCTAATCTAGCCGTTCTATGTATAGATCACTTTGTCACAGATGTTAAACCCCATGGCATTGGATTAATTTTTGATGAGGGAAACTGGCTAACAGTTTCATGTATTTATAAGGATTCTCAATCCAGGAACAATTTGATTTTCATAAGATGAAGAATCCTTTTGACTTAAAAAATATAACTTGCATAACTTGGTCAGTTGAATGATTAGTGTGTGCAGGTTGTATTGTACGGATCAGTCATGGCACTGAGTCAACTGACAATGGCTTCTATTCCCAAGTTGTACATGACAAGTAGTCAGTCGCCTGTCCAACCTCATGGGTTTCTCACACTGCTAAATACCCTTAACATTGCGAAAATACCCCATTGCCTTACCACATTCTTTAGCATATGCATGTTGTATCCAGGTCTATCATTGTCTCTCCTGGTGTTGTTTCTATTGAACCATGTGTTAATTGCCAAATGACCTGGCTTGTGTCGAGTGGTCGTTAAAACCCCATTTCTCTCTCCATATCACATTCAAGTTCACTATTGAAACTATTCCACTGGACTCAATGACAGAATGTGTGCATTAGACCACCCGAGCTAAAAGTACATTCAGGTGGAGCTGACAATAAATAACTCAACTTCTATACCATGGACCATGTTGGGACTTCCTTTGCTGCAGCTCAGGGCCCTGTTTCACGAAAACTTAACTAAAGATAAAAAAAAGATTGTAGTAGATACTTCAATTTTGATTGGCTAAGCACTAAAATCAATCTAATATTAACCAATAAAATTACTAAAATTTCGATTTTATTTTAGTTAAAATTTTGTGAAACAGGCCCCAGAATTTTAAATATTAGCAAACCTCCAGACTAAATTGTGGCCTATAAGGGTTTCATTTAAAATTGTGGCCTAGTGAGAAGGACATTGGTTTGTTAACCAGGCCCCCGAATTCACAAAGCATTCTCAAACTTAAATTTAGAATTTACTCAAAATAGTTCACCTTATTTTAACTAAAACATAGCCCTTTATAATAATTTTCTTGTTTTAATGTATCAAATACATCAATAAGAAATTATGTGTAACGTTTTTTGTTTCTGGATCAAAGATATTTCTCAAAAAACGTGAATGAAAGTTGAGCAAATTTTCAACTTAAGTCTGAGAATGCTTTGTGAACTTGGGGCTAGGTCCTGTGTTGGCTGAAAAATTTTTTAAGGCTGTTCCCCCAGAGGACCTGGCAAGGAACAACATAATATAGTCCTTCACATGGATGTATAACTGATCGTGTGTGCACGTAAAAGAACCCTTTACAGTAGGAATTCAAAATAAGAAATGGCTGTGGCCCCAAATCAAATATAGCCTAGCTGCCTACCATAGTATTTTAATAATACTGTTGGTGGTACAGTTATAAGAATAATAAGATCAAAACCTATTGTTAGTATTATATTTATCTAAGACAAATTAAGATGGCTGGATGAAAACAGTGGAATACAATGTACAACTTTAAATGACAATAACATGTTAGAATTTATCGAAATGTGTAACTGTTTGACAAAATGCTTAGACCAATGTACTTTTGATTATGAGTGGTCTTAATTAACTCTATATTATAACTCCTTTATTCTTGTACAGGTTTTCATTAGCCTGGTTCATGCCATCTTCAATAGAAGGCTTGATCATGCTTGAACTAACTACGTACTTCTGATCAAGGCCTTCACATTATACCCTGCCTATTTCGTCACGAATTTCAATTGGGTACAAGTCCGATTCCTCATTCATAATGAATATGAAGTCTCCCACTTTAGTTGCCAAGTTCCAGGTTCGTTCAATGTCAAGGTTTCCCTGGTGGTCACTATGTCAACCTCTGATTGGACACTACTGTTCACTTGTCTACAGATAACGTAGCTATAAGTTCGGGAATTGTAAAGTAATATAGCAACGTCCAGATTTGGTAAAACTTGCACTCATTACTTCAGGCAGGAACATGGGTTCATGCAAACAGAATAATGTTAAATTTCACTTAAAGCATGTTGTTACTTTAAAACGCTATGTTTAACTGGGAATGTAAGTGAAACCAATTCTCCTCCAATGCAAAATATGAATAATGTCTTGCATATCCTATACATTACATTTATAATATCACCTTTCATCGAACCTAATTCATAGTAACTTGGGGGGTTGGGATGGCCTAGTGGTCTAGAGTGCCGCGCTTCGACCTCTAGCTGGCTGGTCACCTCTGGCTTGCGGCTGTGGTTTCGAGCCCTGGTGTGAGCGTATGTGGCATGGAGATAGGGGCGCCTTCTCAACCTCGTGGGTTTCCTCCGGGCACTCCGGTTTCCTCCCACTGCTAAAGACCCCTACACGCAAGCGAATTATTGAAATAAAATTAAACCATATGTTAGTCCCGAAATGACCTAGTTTGTGTTGAGTGGACGTTAAACACCATTTCTCTCTCTCTCATAGAAACTTTAAAGCGAGAATTCCATATTTTTAAGTTTTATTTTTAAAATGTATTAAAATAAAGCCTTAAAATAGATTATACCTATAAACAGTCCTACCTTGTTAAAGAATAATCCTATTAATCCTATAGTTCACTATTTCCAGTTGAGAAATTGGCAAATATGTCATTTTCAACTTAAAATTCAAACGTTTGAAGATAGCTATTGCATGGGAGGAATAGAAAAACAAGGGAAGTAATTGTGTTATTATTTTCAGTGTGAATGATTTATAATGCCTATGATCGCATAACAGTGTGTTGACAACCTATTAAGCAAAAGACATAGAAATAATCATTTTTTGACTTTCTTAAAAATATGAAATTCTTGCTTTAAACTCAAATATTTTAAGTATTCAGCTTTTTCATTGGTTGAGGGCTACAATCTCAGTTTACAAATCTGAGGTCTTAGCCAATGAAAAGAATAAGTTCTTGTGAATAAGGCACCCAGTACTTAACCTTAAAATCAACTTTGATCAGTTACACATAATATCAACTTTGGTCAACATTTTCTATTTTAATCGATATCATGTCTGATGTTCTTAAAATGGCATCGGGTAAAACTCCCATTGGTGTCTTTAATTCACAAACTTGAAAATGGTGGAAGTCGACATCGGCTGGTCCTAAAATTCCCTGGACTAAAGCCTTTTCATACATTGCTA
The DNA here is from genome assembly GCA_948474765.1 of Patella depressa. Taxonomy (NCBI): domain Eukaryota; kingdom Metazoa; phylum Mollusca; class Gastropoda; family Patellidae; genus Patella; species Patella depressa. The sequence goes on along the minus strand of OX419715.1, from coordinate 6,463,239 downwards.
TCTGTGCTGTTTTTCCGTTTAAACTACCCAACATGCGTAGAAATTTTTCACGGAGTAAAGTTCTTTGATCTTGGCATGTGGAAATGTTCTCCATCACCATGACAATACACCACACTGTCGTACGGATGCTTATGTACAGTACCTGTACACTACTTTAGTGGGTTTTGTAACTTGGTCACCTTCTGAAATAACAAAATCGAAATAAAATGAAGTATGGGGATGGCTAATGAGAGAGAGAGAGATGGGTTTAAGTACACTCATGGACTAATGGAAGACGGGCATATGCCATACAGTGTGCTATGAGGGAAATTCTGTCCGGGCTACTCTTATATCGAATTCCAACTGCCAAGGGATCTTTTACGTGCACTCCAATGTGTACGTGGGACCTCGGTTTTTCGTCCAATCTGAACGACTAGGCAGCTGTCCTTGTCAGGCCCTCCTCCTGCATCACTGACAAGGAGAAATCACGCCGGAAAATCAAGATGAACTTTCTCGGCCAATGGAGGGATCGAACACCCGAACTCCAGGCTAGCGAACCAGCGCCTTATCCACTTAGCCACTGTGATCCCCGAAGTACACTCCACAGATCAGGACATGGTTCAATTATATTTTAATAATTCGATACAGTGTAGGGTTCTTTAGCAGTGGGAGGAAACTAGTGGACCTGGAGAAAACCCACGAAGTTGGACAGGTGACCCTACTCTTTTTACGTACAACCTTGCCAGTTGACTTATTAGTCAGACCTTACCACTAGTGAAAACGGACATACACCATTAGTCACAGTGGGCTATGAATGGGGATTTTTTTTCCCAACAGCAGTGTTCCAACTGCCAAAGCCAAGGCTGCTGTTCACCAAACAATTCACCAAAACGCAGCCGTGTGTTTCATAAAGTTTATGAAACTACATAAGAATTCATAAGAAAAGTGAACAAACATTGTTATATTACCGTACATTTAATAATTTATTGAAACGATCAGATTAGGCCTACTCAGTTTTAATATCTTAATAAAGTTGGGCGAGACAGTTTGCAGTTTATTGTTAGAGAACCAAGCCCACTCAATACGGAATTTCTTATCGGGAACGAAATATCATATACCCAGTAAATAATATTTCACCTCTGCCTCTGCAATATTTTTGTTTAAAATGTCCACTTTATTTGGAGTTATCTCCCTTCGTGCACCTTGTTCTTCCGGTGTGAAAGTGAGGCAGTTACCAAACAACATGGACAACCTTTGGTAACTTCGCGAAAAGCACAAATACGTTTTCTTTACCGGTTCAAATTTTTTTTTAAAAAAAAACGTAATAGCCCGAACAAAGATAATGGCGGACGGCACAGAAATAGAAGAAATGACTTCACAAGATGGAGATGAAAGCGGTGGCATCGACGAGTCAGAAATGGCGTTGACAGGAATGAATATGTTGTTGAATAGCGGTTATGACGAAGCTCGTGCCCTCTTCGATAAGTACAAGTGAGTAAAATTGATTGGACTGATAATTTATTTTTATTGATTTAATTCCCCATTAAATGAATTGACTGGGATAGGCTTCGATAGGTCTGGTTAGGCCCGAAGGTATCGTGTATTCTAGGCATAATCCAAATCGAACTCAATCTCATGTCACATGATGATGATGATTTGCAAGAAGAAGTGTCAAAAACTAGTACCAATTTCCGACGTAACCAGAATTAGTTTACTAAGGGATGACAATGCTTATTCGATGTGGTTCTGCTCTAACAAACATTTTGTTTGTTTTCCCCAGCAATATATATATTATTTTTCAGCCTTTTTACTGACAATTTTGATTTCACAATAATTGTCAGAAATGCATGTATAATAAATTGCTAATAATAATAAGATCAACACAATGAATTAGAACAGGACAGAACAGGACAGGACGTTTTCCAAGTGTATTTACATGTATGGTTGTCAAGAGTAATTGTGGCGAGTCATTTTACATGTGTATCATTTGGAAAGGAAATACATATGACTTGAAATTAACTTCCTTAATTCTTTCATTTTGGGGGAGAGGGGGATGGCAGAATGGTTAGCACATGTGTGTTGTATCATGAAGCATGTCATTGAGTCAAAAGGCGTGGTGGTTTCAAATCCCCGGTTGTACGTGACAAGGAGTAGGGTCGCCTGTCCATCCTTGTGGGTTTTATCTGGGTCTTCTGGTTTCCTCCCACTGTTAAAGATCCCTACAAGCAAGCGAATTATTGAAATAAAATTAAATTAAATCATATGTTAGTCCCTAAATGACCTGGTTTGTGTCGAGTGAACAGTGGACGTTAAACCCCTATCTCTCTCTCTCTCTCTCTCTTTCATATTTATACAGCAATTTGTCATTTTTTGATCAAAAATACTAAAACAAAAATACTAAAACCTTGCATGTTTGCAATGAACAAACGATAATTAATGTCATCAAATATTTTTGTTATCTAGATAAGCTCTAGATATAATAATAAAAAATTATCATTTATATAGCACCAAATATCCAACATCAGTGTTGCTGAGTTCATATTGCGGTATAACAATATGAATTTAAACAATCAAAGAAATAAAGACTTTAATTCTCAGTTTTATTAGATTCTAATCTTTTACTTTTACTCCCCAAGTCCTATAGGTCACTATATATAGACGTTCTCACATAGCACTACTCAAGAAAACTTAATGGGTTCCCATAAATTATTTTCAGGCAACCTGTGTGGTAACCTGTTAGGTTTCCATCCGGTATTTTGTGGTAACCTGTAACCAGGTAACCATGCCCGATCATTGATTTCTAGTTTGTGCCAAGTGGACGTTGAACCCCATTTCTCTCTCTTCATTTGTACTGCCCATATCACGATATCCTTTCATTAGGGCACTTCATCCCAGGCAAATGTTTAATTGTGGTATCTGTCAAAAGTGGAAGATAGTTATTTTATTCTTAGCGTTTAACGTCCGCTTCCACCAAAGGTGATACCCCAGACAAGTCCCATTTTTAAAAATTTTATTATCTTAGCGCACGCACAGGGGTCTTTCCTTTGGGAGGAACCGCAGTGCCCAGAGGAAACCCACGAGGTTGAGAAGGCGCCCCCATCTAAATGCCAGATAATTAACAACTATTCATGTATTTGTAGTGTTGTTCCTCCCATCAAGTTAATTTATAATCCCCATTCCGCCTTCAATTTGTGGGAGTCATCTAAGTGTGATATTTCTTTTGCAAGTGTGAGATAATTAGCAATGATTTATTTGTGGTGCCCATCACAAGCTTATATGTAAACAGGATCTTGTTAGTTAAAGAGATAAATAACTACTATATAGATACCAGACATGTTTATAGATAACACGCTTTGATAGATACAATAAATACATGTATATCATATATCTAACCTAATTAATTTAGTTATTTCTTCTCAACAATCAGGTCATCTATTTGAAGAGCGAAGTTTTTATGAAGATATTCTAATAAATGACATGAAAATCATTTCTATGAAGCGCAAAGTTCATTTTATGAAAATGTATTTTAAAGATACATTCATTCCCTCAAAGCCATTTATGGACTAAAATTCCTAATAGAAATGTAGCTTTCACGATATTAAAGATGCATTCCCACAATGCCATTGATGGAATGATATTCCTACATGTAATAGATATTAAAGATGCATTCCCACAATGCCATTTATGGACTGATATATTCGTCTTAGAGATTTAGCTGTCAAGATATTAAAGATGCATTCCCCCAAAGTCATTTATGGACTGATATTCCTAATAGAGATTCAAATTTCACAATATTGTAGTTTGCTAGATCAAACTGGTATAAGGCACCTGTCACAGACAGTTTCAGCCACAAATTCCCATTATGTCAAACACAATCTCTCTAAAGTTCAGGTTTCATTTTATTTGGCATTAATGTATGTCCAGCACTAAGTGCAAAAATTTTTAAAATGTAAAGTCACAAATCTATTATATAACAAGTTATTTCATTGGATAATATGTAGACTGTGACAAGTAGATGACATTATGTGGGCGTGTTGTTTATGAAAGTCACTGATGATTATTTCAGGGAATTTTATTCCTGTGAAAACTACAATATTGTGAATATTGAATTTCTAAATTTGGTATCAGTCTAAAAATGGGTTAAATTCTGACCAGTATTTACAAAGATATGTGCAATTAAAAATTTAAAAACATTTAGCATCCGATCATATTAACGTTAAATATCAAAACCAGCCAACACAAGGCAACACCACATATAAATTTCTGTGAAATCTATTATATCTTTGGTGTATGCCCGACTTTATTAACCCAGTTTAGGAGCAGAAAAGTAGGACGTTAAACTCTATTTCATTTCTAGTATATCTGATTGAATGTTTTTTATTTAAAATAGCATTATGCAAGAGCAAAATCTGCTTATTACAGGTCTTTCTTTAGGCCTTAAATGTTATCTAAATAATCAATTAGACATTAATTAACATATCCAGACCATAATAAACTCTTGATGTCAAGGCTAGCCTTCGATGTTGGCAGAATAAAATCATATATGCCGCTTAAAATAGCATTATGCAAGAGCAAAATCTGCTTTTTACAAGTCTTTCTTTAAGCCTGAGATGTTATCTAAATAATCAATTAGACATTAATTAACACATCCAGACCGTAATAAACTCTTTATGTCAAGGCTAGCCTTCGATGTTGGCAGAATAAAATCATATATGCCGCTTAATGGCCGTTGATAATTAAATCAATCAAGTGGATAATCGAGACTATGCTGTTTATATTAATGATTTGAGTAATGATGACCGAGGCTATGTGAATATTTCAAACGCTTTTTTCTTGGCTAATAGTGGATCAATTTGACTGAAATTTTCAGCAAATTACCTTTACACTATCTAGTTTTTAACTATTATAGTGAGAACTGCCATCTCTTTATCTTATCTCCCATAATGTAAATGTTGAATAATTTGTGTACGTTTTACCCTGGATAGACTGATTTAGATTTTACTAAATGCATCTTTACCTAACAAGGCTGCTGGAATGGTTCTACAATCTTTAAATTATTGTGACTGTCAGTACAGTGGTCTATATAATAAGTGAGGTGACCTTATCATTAGCTGATGTATTGATACTGGTACTAAGAGGATTAGCTATAAGCAGAAATCAATTGTTTGTGTGTTGAGCTTTAAGTACATTGATTTATTGTGATGTGATGTTAACAGTGCTTGCTCTTCATCTCTCGCTGACTAGGCACTTCTGGCTTGCAGTCTTGATCTTCATGCCTGGTGGGGGGATTGTACATGTGGCTTGGAGATAGGCGTGTCTTAATGGTTAGCATGTGATCGCTGTAACATAAGGTCTGTCATTGATTCAACTGGCATGGTTTCGATTCCCCAGTTGTATGTGACAAGGAGTAGGGATGCCTATCCAACTTTGTGGGTTTTCTCCGGGTCCTCCGCTTTCCTCCCACTACTAAAGACACCTACACGCAAACGAATTATTGAAATGAAAAATAAACCATTTGTTAGTCCCAAGATGACCTAGTTTGTGTCGAGTGGACATCTGTTATTGGAGCTGACAGAATTTAGGCAATTAATCCAACTTTTCCCAACAGTCAAATATGAAATAAAATTGTGTTAAACATCTTACTATTCTGCTTCTGCTGGGCGAATGGAAACAGGCATACACCAGACAGAGTGCCCATGAGGGAAATTTTTCCGAGACACGGGCACTACAATCTACTTTTATATCGAATTCCAACTGCCAGGGGGTCTTTTACGTGCACATCAATGTGTACACGGGACATCAAATGTTTTTTTTTCGTATCATCCAAACAACTAATTCCCAACAGTTACCCTGTGAAATATTGGACTTATACTTTGATACATTTTTTATATTTCAGAAATGAAAGTCCGTTAATGCAAGCTGGCTACAGTTTTGTCTATTTCATGGTAAGGTCATTTAGACGAGAGTATCATCATCAAAACGTTGCATGTTAATAAAACCAGTAATTGTTAATCCATAAATAGTGTTAGTGCATTACTGTTCAATTACTAAGTGCTACTTAAAGAAGTATTTAGATATTCTATCTCGAAATCCTATTCTTTTCGGCTTCCTTATATTGAATTCAAACTGTCAAGTGTTCTTTTAGTGCATGTCAAAGAGTACATGGGACCACATTTTTTTTGCCCCATCTGAACAACTATATGTTTTCCCTTGTTAGACCCTCCGTGGAACGATGCCGGAAAATCCTGATCGAACAACAAGACCTCCTGGTTAGCAAGCCAACATCTTGCTCACTCAGCCACCGTGGCTGGTTCCCTGAACTAATTATAATAAAAGATAAACATGAATTTTGTAATGTTTTTGTTTTTTTTTCAGCAAGCATTGATGTCCTTTGAAGATGAGAGGTTGGCAGAGGCCCTCAAGATATTGCAAGAAACAGAGAAAAAATGTGAAGTAGGAGATAGCTTTATGAAAAATATGAAGAAAAAACTTTCTAAGAAGAAAAAAACGGTAAATTGATTAAAACTCTTAATGTGAAGAAGGTAGGCTGATCAAGTCCAGCTGGATTTTCCGTCAGGTTTCCTCTTGTCAGTGATGCAAAACGGAGGGTCCGGCAAGAACAGTTGTCTAATAGTTTGGATGGCCTGTAGGTAGGGGGGTCCGATCCCTGCATTGGCTGAGAAAGTTCTTCAGAATTTCCAACGTGGTTCCCCGTTAAACAGAGACCCCGTGTATACACTGGTGTTTACATAAATGATCCCTTGGCAGTTGGAATTTTATATAAGATAGGCTGTAATGCCATTCACTTAAAAAATCTCTTCGCAGTTAGAATTAGATATGAGAGTAGGCCATAGTACGCTGCCTGGGCAAAATTTCCCTCCGAGCACACTGAATGGCGTATGTCCATTTTCATTAGCCCAGTGGAAGCGAAACAGTAGGACGTTAAACTCCATTTCATTTCATTTTCTAATCCTAATTGACTTCAGACTTCAGCAAAAAATAGGACCTTACCGGCTCCCGTTATTAAAACTGTGTCATGTGAGATGTCTTTGGCGAGAAAGGAGGCTGGCACGAAAGCCAGAACAATTCCCTCAATCCAGTAGTACACCAGTTTCAACAACGTCACTAGCAATTCAACAAAAGCATTCGCCATCGTTCTGATCTTACTTCTCGACCAAATAATCACACAAACAACCTGCTTGACCTGGGAACTTTAACCCCCCTGGATAATTAGGACTACATCGCGAGATTCCTTGGTGACCAGACCACCCTTTTCGGAAATACTAAATAGCGTTGGGGAGGTTCAGATGTTTCCGGAGTTCAATCTGGCCGCTTTATTCTTTTTCGCAGACGTTTTGCTTCCTAGCATGGATATTTGAATCATGTAGTCCCATGGATGACCGAATGGTTAATATATGGGCACTGTATTAAAAGATTATGTCATTGAGTCAACTGGCGTGGTTTGGATTCTCCGTTTGTACGTGACAAGGAGTACGATCGCCTGTCCAACCTCCTGGATTTTCTCTGCTAAAAATTCAATATGTAAAATTGAATTATTGAAAAAAATTGAATCATCTCTCTCTCTCTCTCTCTTTCTCTCTCTTTTTCTTTCTCTCTCTCTCTCTCTCTCTTTTTCTCGCTCTTTCTCTCTCTTGTTATGAAAGTTGTTTCCAGGGTGCCAAATGATATATTATGTTGAATATTTGTTACAGAATGTAGCCAGTATTAGTTTAGAAGATAAACTACAGCGACAGATTATCGTGGCCGATTGTCTACTCTATCAATCAATCTTAACCTTCACGAACCAAGATATACCAAGTTACGTCAAGGGCGGGTGGTATCTCCGTAAAGCCTGGAAAATATACGAAAAACTACATCGCGACATTAACCAAATACGGAACCGTCAAATCCAAGCTAAAATTAACAAGATGCAGGCCAGTCTTCAATCGGCATCAATTAACGGAAATTCTAATTCCTCATCAGAAGATGCTGACGGTGCCATAGACGGAAACTCAAATGAACTAAGTGAACAATTGGTCGGGAGGTTGCTAGGCGCCGTTAATTTTGGTTATGGAACATTCCAGTTGTGTATTTCCATCATGCCTCCAAAGATATTAAAGTTGATTGAGTTTCTAGGATTTGAAGGTGATCGAGAAGCCGGGCTTGTTGCGTTAGATTATACGAGTCATTCAGAAGATATGAAAGCACCTCTAGCCACGCTCGGATTACTGTGGTATCATACGGTTTTACGACCATTTTTCGCTATAGATGGTGCTAATGGTTTCAGTGCTGGTAAGTTTTGGGATTTTTTACGATATGGTTGAATCACAACTAAAGTGTCCTGGGGTGTTCGTCTTTGGGTATTCCAGTGTTCACCCTGTTCTGTTCTGATTTGTTGTGGTTTGGGGTATTCCGGTGTTCACCAGAATGTCCTGGACTTTTGTGTCCCAAGTTGTATCCAGGGTTCACCAAAATGTCTAGGGTTGTTGTGCTAGGTTCACCAGAATGTCCTGGGTTGTTGTGCTACTTCACTAGAACATCCTTGGTTGTTGTCTCATGTAGCAGCATGCTGAAGGTCCTCTACCATTTAGAAATCGTAATAATGGTAGGCTGTAAGACTGTTGTCATGGCAAAGTATTCTGCATAGCACACTGTATAACCCATCTTTATTGGTGCAGAAATGAAATGAGGTTTTATATCCTCCTGTTCAGGTGTGTGCATTGTATCGTAAGGTCTGTAATTTAGTCAACTGGTGTGGTATCAATTCCTCAAGAAGTAGGGTCGCCTGTCCAATATATCACAGGTTTTCTGTGGATCCTCCAGTTACCACCCAGCCCCCACTGCTAAAGACCCCTATGCACAAATGAATTATTGTAATAAAATTGGACCATTTGACCTAGTGTGTGTAGAGTGGACTTAAGCCCCATTTCTCTCTCTCTCTATACTGTTCTACACCAACTGGGCTACTGAAGACAAATAAAACATTAAACCCCACGATAAATTCAGCAATTAATATAAATTTTCAGGAAGCGTTATTCATAAACATGCTGCTTGTTTTCGTATCCTTTAGACTGTACAATTGTATTATTATATAATTATAATGAATAATAAACCAATTGATATAAATTTTAGGAACATCTGATGCAGAAGCTATTATATCACAGAAAGAAAAAGATTTCCCTAATTCTTCACTGTTTTTATTTTTCCGTGGACGGATTCACAGATTACGGGTAAGTCTGCTACACATCATAACTTTAACTGTATAGAAAATACAGGAGGATGGGGAGCAAGTTTTTCATACCATATGACACCAGATAGAGAGGGAGTGTTGGACTCTTTCAAATGACATAACAAGGAATGATGTCAGATCAGGCCCTAAGCTGACAAAGCATTCTCAGACTAAAGTTAAGAATTTACCTTATTTTAGGTAAATTATAACCCTTTATAAAACATTTGTTGTTTTAATGTATCAAATACATCAATAAAAACACTATGTGTAAAGTTTTGTGTTTCTGGATCACAGATATTTCTCATAAACAGTGATTGAATGTTGAGTAAATTCCTAACTTAAGTCTTAGAATGCTTTGTATAAATGCAGTTTTAATTAATAGTGTAAATTGTTTGAGTCAATATTGTTTGTATTATATATTTGTAATTGTTTTTGTAGAAAGAAACTGATTTATCTGTAGCGATGTATCAACGAGCATTCGATGAAGCGAAAGGACAGAGAGAGATTGAACTCATGTGTTTATATGAAATAAGTAAGTTGTATATTAACATCTCGTAACCATGGTTATCAGTATCAAATGTATCGCAGCTCGTAACCATGGTTATTAGTATTAAATTATGACAGATCATAACCATGGTTATCAGTATAAAATTTTTGGAAGATCGTAACTATTATTATCAAATGTATGACAGCTCGTAACCATGGTTATCAGTATCAGATGTATGACAACTCGTAACCATGGTTATCATTATCAATGTATATATACAACCATGGTTATTAGTATAAAATTATAATTATAGGTTGGTGTAATTTGATGAGATTAAAATGGAAAGATTGTTTAGATGGATTTGAAAGGTAAGTTGAATTTATTCACAGTCTAATTATCCTGGCTGCTACTCCTAGTAGAATATTATAACACAGATCATTTCAATCCTGCAATCCTGACTCTTTTTGACACAAATCCAGTCTAAATTCCCCTCATAGCACACAGTGTACCATGTGCCCAGTGGAAGCAGAACAGCAGCACGTTCAACCTGATTTCATTTCTGCTTTCATTAGCCCACTTAGAGCAGAACAGTTGGACATTAAACACCATTTCATTCATTTTCACAACTCATCGCTTTTTTTCACCCACGAGCCCCAAGTACATATAATTTACGCATTCTTATTGATTTTTAACTCGTCGTTTTCTTTCATCCTCGAGTCCAATGTCAAAGTACGTACATATAATTTAAGCATTTTTATTGAAGTTTAACTGAATGAATGAAATATTTTGGATTTATTTCAGATTGTCTAAAGAATCGAAATGGTCTAAAGCTTATTATTCATATCTTAGAGGAAGTAAGTTAGTCGATTATTTGACGTAAATTTGACAATTTAATGTGATATTTTGAATTAAATGGTTTCGATTTCCTACTTGTATGTATCAAGCCTGGAAATAGGCACCTGTCACTGACAATGTCCGGCACAGATTCAGGCTTTGTCAGGCACAAAACCTCTGGTGCCTGTCATATTGTTCTCCACTGATTTGTCCTTTTTTGTTGATATTATTTTATTAAAATACATGTCTGGCACTAAGTTGAAAATGTCAGGTACTATTTCATTAATGCCTGACATTTTGTCAGGTACATCTAAAACCGTTATTTCCAGGCGTGGTATGTATGTGACAAAAGTAGGTTGCCTGTCCAACCTAGTGGGTTTTCTTTGGGTTCTATGAAATTAGATTAAACCATGTGTTACGTCCCGAAATGACCGGGGTCATCCTCTGTATCGCAGGATGTCTAATTCTCTTCACTCAACTAACCCCAGGGAGATAATTTTAATACCCCATAGACTGACCCAGGCTATAGAGGTGTAACACGGAATGAGACCACTAGAGATCTGAGGATGGTGTTCAGTGAGCATTAACCTCTCTCTCTCTCTCCTCTCCCCCCTCTCTCTCTCTCTCCCTCCCCCTCTCTCTCTCTCTCTCTCTCTCTCTCTAATATTTCTTTGATTTGTCAGTTTGTACTGGAGCGATGGGAGAATTACAAGAGGCCTTTGAAATTTTAAAAGAAGTCCCAGGTCAAGTTAAAAAGAAAAATAACCAAATAGAAGCCTTCGTATTTAGACGTGTGAGTATTATATTTAATATCTGGGGCCGAATGGACAATATTCTTCCGACCCAGATTTGTTTACGGGGCATCTATTCTAGGGCTGTCCCGAGGCTGAAATTTAGTGTATACGGGTAGCTCAGACCTGAAAGTAACATAGGCATGGTGGCCATGGCCTAACACTTGTGGTTTCGGATTTATGCAACATCCTGTTCATGTCTATCACCGTGCTGCACCGGATCAACCGCTAGTATATAATAACATTATCAGGATTTACTGCACCAGGTCAAGCGCTAGTATATAATAACATTATCAGGATTTACTGCACCAGGTCAAGCGCTAGTATATAATAACATTATCAGGATTTACTGCACCAGGTCAAGCGCTAGTATATAATAACATTATCAGAATTTATATAGCACCACGTAAGGAGTAAGATTGATCAAGATAGAGAACATTACCGGATTTAATAGTTTCATCTTATTTCAATATGAGTATATTAACCTATTGGGGGTACAGAGGGACCGAGTGGTGAAATACATACACATAGACCTCGAACAACCTATTTCTTTAATAAAAAACTTCCATTTTCCAGTAGGTTGGACACAAGTTCAACCCCATTCTATTTCATTATGATTCTATGGTTTTTATCCTTGACCGTTAATTTAATGTTAAATCTCACAATTTATTATGCTAAACTATTTGATGTTGAAAGTCTGATTTTGATTTCAAAATAAAGATTACAGTTGTAGTTTACATAATCTGTGGTGTTTGTTATATTAATCGTGTTTGTTATATATAAATCGTGTTTGTTATATATAAATCATAATTAGTTGTTTGTTATATATAAATCGTGTTTGTTATATAAATCGTGTTAGTTGTTTGTTATATATAAATCGTGTTTGTTATGTAAATCGTGTTTGTTATGTAAATCGTGTTTGTTATATAAATCGTGTTTGTTAAATAAATTGTGTTTATTTTACCAGGGTGAGAAGTTGAAGAAGACGCCACCAAGTCAAGAATACTGTCGTCTACTGGCTCTGGAATTGATATTTTTATGGCATGCGATACCCACTTGTACAGAGGAGGAATTAAAACCCATGTTAGATGGTATGTGATCCAATTCTTGTTCATGGGGGGAGATCACGTGGGTAACTGGGTAGGGCACTGGCTCGCTAGTCAGGAGTTCGTATGTTCGATCCCTGCATTGGCCGAGAAAGTTCATCTCGATTTCCGGCGTTGTTTCCCCTTGTCAGTGATGCAGCTGTTTATTCATTCGGATAGGACAAAATCGAGGTCCTGTGTACACATTGGCATGCACGTAAAAGATCCCTTGGCTGTAGCACTGCTGCCTGGGCAAAATTTCTCTCATAGCACACTGTATGGCGTATGCCCTTAGCCCAGGTTAGGTGCAGAAGAGTAGGACGTTAAACTCCATTTCATTTCATTCATGTCTGTGGTTTACTTTCACAGGAATCAGCTTTATTTATTCAGCTTTGCATTATTCACGAATTTAAACTTTTTGTTTTTCCAATCTTGTATTAGCATAGAATTAAGTCGTAGCTTTGTTTTTCCAGTATGTGATATGCAGACAGACAAGCGATCACTACATCTGAAGTCACTGGTGGAGGGTGCGATATATAAAGAATTAGGTCAACAAGAAATGGCTATACAGGTAGGTGTACTGAAAGCGGGGGTTGGATGGCCGAAGGGTTAGTGTCATATTCCTGAAGCAATGGCCCGAGAAATCCCTCTCGGTCCATTGCTCGATTAGCTGCTGAATCTTGAACTTTTGCTGAAGTATGTCTATTCTTCCCATTCAATCAAAGCTATCACTTAAGTACAGCAACATGACAGTCCTGGGTCTTCCCCAAAACTTTGGACAGTGATTTAAGGTATTAAAAAACGGTTAAAGTATGTTCGTTTCCAAACAGTATTGTTTACATTTCAATTGACTTGATAGCCTCGTTTGTCACGCAGTTAGTTTTACTGCAGTATTCTGTTATGCACAGGTTAATTGGGCATAATAAAATCGTGAGCCTTGACGTAACCTTATGTATACATATTTGATCCAATATTAGCACTCGTTTTAAATGTAAAGCTTCTGTAGAGCAGCTAATCATTGGTTGGTAGTCGGACTCCTGACCAATCAAAATTTAAAACAACAATATCCACTCATTACAGCAGTGAGTAGTGGGATTACTTCTAAAACACTGCGCGGAGTATAGGTTAGTGTGTGCTCATTGTATCTCCATCATTAAGTCAACTGATGTGGTTTCCATTCTCCGGTTATACATGTCAGTGAGTAGAGTCGCCTGTCCAACCTCGTGGGTTTTCCCTGGTTTACTCCTACTGCTAAAGTCCCCTACGTTCGAGCAAATTATTGATATAAAATTGAACCTTATACTAGTCCCAAAATGACCTTGTTTGTGTCAATTGGACGTCAAACCCCATTTCTCTCTCTACATCAGGACAATGTACCCAATAGCCAATAATTCCACCAAATACTGCACGGACAATATACACAATAGTATGTTCAACTGCTGACATATATTTTAGACCCTGTTTTGATGAGACTATAGTTAATCACGCTATATTTTAGTGTTTTAATGAAACTATAGCTAATTATGCTATATTTTAGTGTTTTGATGAGACTATAGCCAGACATCAAGGTTTAAAAGAAGATTACCATATACCAGCGTTCGCCATGTTTGAACTAGCAACAATATACATGTTACAACCAGAGGTAATGTATCCCTTATTCTAATAACCATAGCAACAATACACCTTTATCCTTGTTATAGTAACCATAGCAACAATACAGAAAATTTCATGTTTTGTAGAGGAGTTGAGTCGGTGACAGATTTGTTAAAAGTTGTTGTATATTGTATATATCGGTAATTGTTTTATAATAAGCCTAACTGAGACATTGTATTGTCAGATATTGTATAATTTTTTATCACATATTTTTGGCGGATAAAATATTCAAGTTGGCGGAAAAAATATATGAACATTTCTTTACATAAAAATTATCATCCATTTTGTTGGAAAAAAATTGAAAGCCAGTGTGAGCCCTGGGTCTTATGTATGCGCTTTAGAACATAAGGTTTGTCATTGAGGCAAGTGGCGAGGTTTCGCTTCCCAGCTTGTACGTTATATGGAGTAGGGTCGCCTGTCCAACTTTGTCAATTTTCTCCCACTGCTAAATAGCCCTACATGTAAATGAATTGTTGAAAAAAAACCAACCATATGTTAGTCCTGAAATGAAATAAAAGGAAATGTGTTTAACGCCCTACTGAGTCCTGTAATAATCTGGTGTTTTATTTTCCAGACTGAAGCTAAAGCTAAACAACTTTTACTACAGATCAAGGTTTGTAAAATTTACCACTTTACTGCAGAATTTAATACAAACTTATTATAGGTTCCCCACTGTCGTGCGATGCGTTACGATGGGATTGTCCCTGTTGAGTCGACGATCTGGTCTAGTACGTGCTGATATGTTCAGATACGTTTTGACACGATCGACACAATTACTACGACTGACCTCAATATAGGATAAGAACTGATAGAATCACCACAATTACTCCTCTAAGAACACATCCATTGAGTAATACAATTATTACTAGAAGGTTTGCCTGGACAGTGGCACTACATCCTACTCTTTATTTCAAATTCCATCTTTCAATGTTCGGGGCAATATAGCCCGATTGGATCATTCCTTGCAACGTTTTTCATCCCATCTGCAAAACTAGACACTGTTCCTTACCAGGCACTCAGTCCTGCACCACTGACAAAGAGAAATAATGTCAAAAAATCCCAAAGAGTTTTCTTAGCAAACACTGGGAGCACACTTGAGTCCTCCTTCTGGTTAGTGATCCAGCCCCTTGGTCAGCCCTCATAGCTTCCACTACGAGACATTTCATTCCTGATTGTGTGTTGGGTTGTCTGATTTGGTGGGGGGGGGGGTCGTGATCTAGTGGTTTAACATGTAACAGGGTCAATCATTAAGTCAGGAGTTTCAAATCCCAGCTTGAATGTGACAAGAAGTAGGGTCATATGTCCAACCTTGTGGGTTTTCTCTGAGTCCTCCGATTTCCTCCTACTGTAAAAGCCCCCCCCCCTCTCCCGTAGGAAACTAATTATTGAAATAAAATTTAACTATATGTTTGTCCAAAAATGACCTAATTTGTGTCGAGCGGACATTAAACCCCATTTTTCTCTCTATCCATCAATCTCGCGTTTTCTTTTATTCCAGGAATACAAAGAATATGATTTTGAGAATCGTCTGAGTGTTCGTGTCAACAATTCCCTACGACGACTGAAAAATCTAGAATCCTCCCGATCTAAATGTGCCTCCAAGAGTTAACTCCCTTATTATATTGGGTCTCAGAGTTAACGCCCTTGTGTAATTCTAAGTCTCAAGAGTTTAAATTGTGCCACTAGAGTTTGAAAGACTTCTTCAACAGACTGCTGTATTTATCCTATTTATTTAAATATTGTTTTTAATTTCTATTTAAATAATTTGCTCAACTGAGATTCTTTTTAGCTAAGTTATTGGTTGATTCTTACTAATTAGCATATAGATTGCGATTCTTTTCTAGCTAAGTCATTGGTTGAGTCTTACTAATTCGCATATTAATTAGCATACTAATTCGCATATTATTTAGCATATAGACTATAAATGAGTTACTAAAGAAATTTAATGTTCTTGTGACGTCATTTACATATCGCTGGACAGTTCAAGCCAGGATACGGAACATTTTACTTAACAGTCATTGGTTGATCTTACTATAGCTAATTAGCATATTAATTAGCATATATTCTATAAATAAGTTATCTTTTTAGGTCATTTACAAATTTCTGGCTGTCGTTTCGGTCTGTCTAGGGTAGTCAGTATTTACATGGTGGGATTTGAAAATTTTGCTTGTCAGACATTTTTACTGAAAATAAAGGAGCATAACTCTTATCATTATTTATGCAGGCTCTTTCAGATCGCAATTTGAAATTGTGTTTAAGCAAAATTTTCAAAATTATACGTAATATGGTACAACTCTGGTACCCCTGTAGACATAATTTGCATATTTACGATTCTGTAACAAAATCCCTCCTGCTTATTATCTCAGAGATGTATGGTGCCATTTCTAAATGCCGAATTCACCAAGTTTGGTGCATGCCCCAGAGGTAGACCATCGCAGTTTTACAGTTTGAATTTCTTAAAATGTATGAAATGGTGAAGATTTTGATTGACAGGTTTTGGATTTCATGAAATAATTTATTGTAGAGTACCGTTTGTTGTTGTAAATATTAAATATATTCAGAGTGTGGAACAAATAGGTTTAGGCCTCATCAAAAACATTGTTTTATATCAAAAACTGGAACAAAGCTTGCAATTAGAAAAATATATTTTTGGGTGTGGAGTAAAATAAATATTTTTAAAAAGTAGATTAAAATTGTCATTTTGGGGCCTGTTTCAAGAAATTTTAACTTCGATAAAATCCAAAGTTTAGTAATTTGATTGGATAATATTAGATTGATTTTAGTGTTTGCCAATCAAAATTGAAGTATCCACTAAGATTTGGATTTTATTTTTAGTTAAGATTTCGAGAAACAGAGCCCAGTTCATGAAATTTACTCTCAAATCTTATGAACTAGATTTCAGATTGGGGATGGCCTCATGAGCATTCATTGAAATCAATTTCATTTCTAAATTAAAATTATTTTTTGATGAATATTGTCCGCATTAACCAACTGATATTGATAACAGATAGCAGGAACCGTACAATTTAAAAAAAACATTTGTATTTTCATAAAATTTCATCATTTCTCATAAAATTATCATCAAAATGAAAAATGTCATAATGTATAAAACTTATAAAATTATCATTAAATGAACGAAAAAAATTTCAAATTTATGAGTCATTAGATTCTATTTATTAAAGTTCCAATAGCATTTTTTTAAGTTATATTTTTAAAATTTATGAAAATAAAGCCCCAAAATAGATTGAACCTATAAACAGTCCTACCTTGTTAAAGAATAATCCTATTAATTCTATAATTCACTATTGCCAGTTGAGAAATTGGCAAAAATATCATTTTCAACTTCAAATTCAAACGTTTGAAGATGGCCGTCCATGTAGAAGAATGGGAAAACAAGGGAGGTAATTGAGTAACTATTTCCTCAATCAACCAGTGTCACCCTTTTTAACCCCCCCAAAAATTTTATCCATGATCGTATAATAGTGAGTTGACAACCTTTTGAGCAAAAAACATAGAAATAATTATATTTTGACTTTCTTAGAAAAAGTGAAATTGGAACTTTAAAGGATGTAAATGTGTATTTTTATTATCATGTTAAAATAATCTGATTAAAACACAGATCCTATCTCGTTTCGTTTTTATAGATCAAAATTTCGGTTTACTTGTCTTTACTACACTTGGATCTGGAAGAATTGCTATCGTTGACGTGTTCTGAATGATGTGAGGGATTAGCCAATGAAACGGTCTGTAACAGCGACTTCTTGGCGTGCCATATAAAGTATTGGTAAACCCCTAGAAACGTCAATTCTGATTGATTAATCAATGTCTGACATCACAGGTCAAAAGCCACTCGTATGACCCGACATGACCTTCCAGTACAATGTCAGATCTCCATGTTGTAGAGGCCATCGGAAGTATAAAAAATAAACTAAACGAAATATAGATCTGTAGTTTAATCAGATTCCATGTTGAATATTTTAATTGTGGATCAGAATATTATAAGTTTAGTGAGGGATTATTATTATTATTACAATCATGACAACATGACTCTTCACAATGGCCGTCCTTGCTGAAGGATTTCCCACCCGAGGGCACCGCTAGTAAAAACTTGTCACTTGGTTCCACATGACCTTACCATGATTAAATTCCATTTTAACAACAAAAACTGACGTTTGTCCACACACCAGTTCGTAATGAATGTACAGGTAAACAATGAGGTCACATGGGACCACCCTCTCCATGGTATCACCTATAAATTATGCTTCCTTTATCTCTAGCGAGGACGCCCATTGTCTGATGTTGTATTCAGGTTTTGGTAATAGTTAGAGGAGAATACATCACTATAACCAGGGTATCATTTAATCTGGTGCAACTAGCACTAATTTCTTTTACAATCATAAAAATAATTTAAAATCACCATAAATCATCTAATTTGTGTCCAGTTTAAAGTTGACTGATCAATTTTGATTATGAATGTCCAATTTACAAATATTTAGTTTCCTGATCACTGTTCAAAAATTAATCAGTATTATACATCAATAATCAATTAGGTTGTTTATTTGTCAATAGTTACTTAGAAATGAATGAATGTGAAAGAAAGTAGTGGTAAATAGACAAGATTAAATGAGACCCAGTTTACAGTGCAACCTAATACTAGATACTAGCAACACCTTGACTATGTGAAGATGATATCAATAATTTGATAGACGAAAGGTTATTTTCTTAATTCAGCTGTTTTAGGGGTGGGAGTGGGGGTTATTGGTCTTTTAGATCATGGGGGGTTGGGGATGGCCTACTGGACTAGAGTGCCGCGCCTCGACCTCTAGCTGGCCGGTCACCTCTGGCTTGCGACTGTTGTTTAGAGCCCTGGTGTGAGCTTATGTGGCATGGAGATAGGGGCGCCTTCTCAACCTCTTGGGTTTCCTCCGGGCACTCCGGTTTCCTCCCACTGCTAACTATCCCTACGTGCAAGCGAATTATTGGAATGAAATTAAACCATATGTTAGTCCCGAAATGACCTAGTTTGTGTTGAGTGGACATTAAACCCAATTTCTCTCTCTTTTAGATCATAAGGTCTGTCATTGAGTCAAGTGGCGTGGTTTCGATTCCCTCGTTATACGGTCGTTTGTCCAAACTCGTGGGTTTTCTCCGCCCTCCGGTTTCCTCCCACTGCTAAATACCTCAACGTGCAAGCTAATTATTCAAATAGAATTGAACCAGGTTAGTCCCAAAATGACTAAAGGGGGTGGCTAGGGTTCGCTGCCATCTTTATTAGGGCAGTAGGAGCAGAAAAGTAGGATGTTAAACCCCATTTAATTTCACAGATAAATAAGAAAGAGAAATATGTTTACGGCCAATGTTTGTATGTAATGTTTTGTTGTTATTTATGACATAATGAAAACCCAATCAAATTGAAACTCAGAGCCTATTTTATTTCATTTTTTCCCCCAACACTAGGGTATAATAAAAAAAAACGAAATATATAGTTCTGGGGCCTGTTTCACAAAATTTTAACTTAGGTAAATTCAAATTTTAGTAATTTGATTGGATAATATTAGATTGATTTTAGTGCTTAGCCAATCAAAATTGAAGTATCTACTAAAATTTGGATTTTTATACGCCCACATTTTCATGTGGACGTATATTGTCGTCGCCCCTGTTCGTCCGTCCGTCCGTCCGTCTGGACGTCCGTCCGGACATCCGTCCGTCCGTCCACAATTGTTTGTGAACAGTCTACAGGTCACAATTTTTATCCGATTTCAATGAAACTTAAAACATAGGTTTATCACCCTAAGATCTCGGTTCCTTTCGATATTGGCATGTATCGGACGGTAACTTCATGGGTTATGGCCCCTGATTGTACGAAAAATCACGTTTTTTAGCTTGTGAACAGTTTAGAGGTCACAATTTTGAACCGATTTGGATGAAACTTGAAATGCATGTTTATAACCCCAAGATCTTGGTTCCTTTCGATATTTGCGCCAATCGGATCGTAACTTCCTGAATTATGGCCCCTGATTGTCCGAAAAATCGCCCTTTTTAGCTTGTGGTCCCTCTGGAGGTCAAAATTGTTATCCGATTTAAAAAACCGTTTGATTATATCACCGTTCCATGGTTATGAAGGTCGAGTTCGAATTTCGTGAAAATCGGACCAAAATTGGCAGACAAAATGGCCGCCATTTGTACGCGAATAGTGTGAAAATATGTTAAATCAAGGTTGTGAACAGTGTAGAGGACACAATTTTGAACCGATTTGGATGAAACTTGAAATGTATGTTTATAACCCAAAGATCTTGGTTCCTTTCGATATTTGCGCCAATCGGATCGTAACTTCCTGAATTATGGCCCCTGATTGTCCGAAAAATTGCCCTTTTTAGCTTGTGGTCCCTCTGGAGGTCAAAATTGTTATCCAATTTAAAAAATCGTTTGATTATATCACCGTTCCATGGTTATGAAGGTCGAGTTCGAATTTCGTGAAAATCGGACCAAAATTGACGGACAAAATGGCCGCCATTTGTACGCGAATAGTGTGAAAATATGTTAAATCAAGGTTGTGAACAGTGTAGAGGACACAATTTTGAACTGATTTGGATGAAACTTGAAATGCATGTTTATAACCCAAAGATCTTGGTTCCTTTCGATATTTGCGCCAATCGGATATTAACTTCCTGAATTATGGCCCCTGATTGTCCGAAAAATTGCCCTTTTTAGCTTGTGGTCCCTATGGAGGTCAAAATTGTTATCCGATTTAAAAAACGTTTGATTATATCATTGTTCCATGGTTATGAAGGTCGAGTTCGAATTTCGTGAAAATCGGACCAAAATTGACGGACAAAATGGCCGCCATTTGTACGCGAATAGTGTGAAAATATGTTATATCAAGGTTGTGAACAGTGTAGAGGACACAATTTTGAACCGATTTGGATGAAACTTGAAATGCATGTTTATAACCCAAAGATCTTGATTCCTTTTGATATTTGCGCCAATCGGATCGTAACTTACTGAATTATGGCCCCTGATTGTCCGAAAAATTGCCCTTTTTAGCTTGTGGTCCCTCTGGAGGTCAAAATTGTTATCCGATTTAAAAAACGTTTGATTATATCACCGTTCCATGGTTATGAAGGTTGAGTATGAATTTTGTGAAAATCGGACCAAAATTGACGGACAAAATGGCCGCCGTTTGTACACGAATAGTGTGAAAATATGTTATATCAAGGTTGTGGACCCTATAGAGGTCACAATTTTGAATCGATTTTTATGAAACTTGACAGGTATGTTTTAAACCCAAAGATCTTGGTTCCTTTCGATATTTGCGCCCATCGGGTCATTACTTCCTGAATTATGTCCCCTGATTGTACGAAAAATCACCCTTTTTAGCTTGTGGTGCCTCTGGAGGTCACAATTATTATATGATTTAAAAAAAAACGTTTGATTATAAAAACCAAACAAATTCTAATGATTTTCTGATAATTCCTTAATATGCGACAATTCTTGTTGACTGCCCGGACGATTTGGCTGCTGTGTGGGCGTATGTTTCGTTGCCTGGCAACCTATTTTTATCTTTCGTTAAGATTTCGAGAAACAGGGTCCGGTGTTTTTATGAGATTGAATGAAAACCAAATGAGGTGTTTGTAATTATAAACCATATTGTATATTATATATCAAAACGACCAAAATAAAAGGCACACAATTTTTGTCTTACTTTGTTTATGAGTATCCCCGGTTGTATCAAGGTGTAGGGTCGCCTGTCTAACCTTGTAGGTTTTATCAGGGTCATCTGGTTTCCTCCCACTGCTAAAGACCCCTACACAGTGTTTAAGGTCATGAGATGAAGAAGCTTATTGATTTTCCACGATATCCTATATTTACTCCCAGAGTTATAACCCTTGATCTCTTTAAAAATCTAGAGGCTAAAGTTAATATCAGATTGACTTTGAATTTATGCACAGGGTTTAAGGTCGTACGACAAAAGATCCTCGCCATTTTTAACGATAACTAATTATTACTGCCAGAGTTATGGCCCTAACCATTTCTGATAATTACTTAATGGGCTATTTCTTGTAACAAGATTTTCCTGTGTTGTAAATGTTCTCCTTACTGACAAGAAAAAATATGCCACAACCCTGGTTGACTGCGGGGGCGACTTAGCTCTTGTGGGTGTATGCTCTGTTGCCTGGCAACCTATCTTCTATAAATGTGTCTGTTTAATGACAAAATATATATACATCTAGTCCAGCTCTGAACGCACGTGTGTCTCATTACACGAAATTTAGGAAAGCCTGGGAAAAGAAATTGAAATCTTTGAAAAGTTGAGAATCTTCAGTCATTTATTGCTTTGCCTTGCCCAATTACATTAAAGGAGCTAAATCGCTTAACATTTGGGACCTAGAAATTGACACAAGTAATACTCTAATATGAATGTATGTAAACTTATTTACATTCAAAGTTTTCCGTTTTTACTCTAATTTCAAAACAGTTATGTTCGGCGAAATAAGCCAGCAGTGTCAATCAAATGAAAATTTCTAGTTATTCCAGTCTACATGCGCCATTTGATTTGGTGCAATGTCTGTAGCCTCGTTCCTCGAGTCTCTTGCTAGAACTGGGGCTGAAACGATTCGATTCGTGTACCAATGGTAAAATATTTATTTTGTCTTAAATATTGGATATCAGAAGCCCATCTTTTCCCGGTAAGATCACGTCATCAATTTTGATTTAAATTGACAAATAATTCGTGTTTACAATGTTAAAGATTTTGGATGATATTGAGTTAGAGACTTAGCTACTTTAATTTACAATGAATGTTTTTTCAAAAATCCCATTTTTTTTCCACCAGGCTTACCTAAATTTCGTTTCATCTTTTATGTCCGATTTCGTAAAGTTGTGCGTTACCTTTTTAATGAAGTCTAGCAAATCGGTTACAAGACAGACAGAGGGGGGGGGGGGGGTATTTTTTTCAGCGTGTTGTGCCGCTCATACTGGTTCTAGCGAGGTAAGCAAGGTCTTATTTTCTCACTAAGATGTTCATTTACATTGTTCAGGCGTTCACATGGACAGGGCTGTATGTAGGATTTTAAAAGTGGGCGTGCATCAGAGTGGAGGGGCGCCAATATAATGCCCAAGTTACTAAGCGCCAATTTAATGCCTAAGTTTTCCACGCAAAATACGCTAGCAAATGATCCCAAGCGTCAATTGCGGCGAAGATATTTCTCAGGGGCGCCATATTTCTGGGCGGCAGATTTTTTTAGTAGAGGCATTTTCTCCTGGTGCCCCCACCCTTTGGGTCCGCTATAAACATGTTTTTTGGCCACTCTAAGACTCGATTTTATATGGTCGGTTTTTTTCAGGGGCGGCAGAAGTTTTATGAGAGGCAGTTGCTCCTGTATTTTCTAAGAAAGTCAAAACATATTTATTTCTATGTCTTTGGCTCAATAGGTTGTCAACTCACTATTATACAATCATAGGCATTATTTTCACACTTAAAAATCTTTTCCATCGGAAATAATCACAATTACCTCCCTTGTTTTCCATTTACCCCTCTGCAATAGGTATGTTCATTTGAATTTGAAAATGATATTTTTGCCATTTTCTCAACTGACAATAGTAAATAATAGGACTATTCTTTAACAAGGTAGGACTGTTTATAGATACCATTTATTTTAGGGCTTTATTTTAATATAACTTTTAAGTAAAAATATAACTTAAAAATATGAAATTGCAGCTCTAATGAGACGTTCAGAGCTGGACTAATATACATAATGCTGTGTACCATTTCACATACTCCATTAAAAAAAAATAACTACATCAAATTTAGCAAAGGATTTAATCGTAAACTGATTAAATAACAATAAACAATACAACTTTTACAAATGATAAACATAAAAGTAACAAACACGAATAAAGTCAGAAATATATAAGGCACGGGGTAATCAGGGACGGATCCAGGGGGGGGGGGACTAGTCGTATATATATTATATAGCACACGGTACGCATCTTATCAGACACACAATCAGCATCTATGTTACTAGTGGTAGAAATTAGCTCCTAAAACCGCGGTTGGCGAGACAAAACATGGGGTTGTCACTCCCCCTCCCCCCCCCCCCCCAATTTTTTTTTTTAAAAAAATCCTGGATCCGCCACTGGTAATAACCCTAAAGTCCAGCTTACACTGTATATCCATGGACCTAATAAGGTCCCTGATTAGATATACCAACTTGTATTCCATATAATTGTGTCATGCCACTTAAACAATTCGACTCGAGAAGACGTAAGTTTTATCGAGTCGTAGGGGCTACATAAGCTTTACCTTATAGTGCCGGCGGCTAGGGCTGCCAAATAAAAAAGCGTTAAGGCATGAAAATAAAGGCAAGCATGGCAGGCATGTAGATGCTAGTTTCATTTTGTAAAATTAACTTTAACATTATAAAATTTTTAATGAATAACGTTATGATAATAAAGTAGTAATGCGCTGTTCGATGACGTATGGCGTTTCCAGGGAGTCAGAGACGCATATGTTGCTAGGGTAATTCATCCATGGCAGCGTCAAACTTGGCTAAATCTATCAGAGATTTCAAATTTAAATCATTCTCCAACTTCCGGAAATATAAATCTGGTGCCTGAAATAAATAAAAACACGTGGATATAATAACATATGTGGGTATAATAAAACACGTGGTTATAATAAAAACACGTGGATGGAATAAAAACATGTGGGTATAATAAAATACGTGGGTATAATAAAAACACGATGTTATAAAAAAACACGTGGTTATAATAAAAACATGTGAATGGAATAAAATCACGTATATAATAAATCACGTGGGTATAATAATAATAATAAAAACACGTGGTTATAATAAAACACGTAGGAATAATCGTAAGGCTAAGCTAACTGAATACCGGACCTGTAGCAAGCCCCCCCCCCCCAAATATTTCGCCAACAATAATGATTTCTTAAGCGTATTCTTAGTTGATCACATCTTCAGCCACTCCAAAAGATTTCGTACACCCCCCCCCCCCCCAATTTTATGAGCTGGCTACGGGCCCGTTGAATACTACAGTAATACGCATGTCATTTTACGAGGATACGCATGTCTATACTATCACATGATGGTCCAAAATCAAAATAATATAGCACTGTTCAATAAAAATGACATAAAAGGTGTCCAGAGGACAGAGCGAAATTTCATAGTTGACAATCTAATACTCACCATATGTTGTAGCTTACGTAGTAATATCAGCTCTAGTCCAGTTAACTCTTCAATTCTTGATCTATAAAAACGTTTGAAAAAAATCAACAACGACATAAAAGGAAGCCTACTATTAGACCTTAACCAAGATTTCAATCTATTTTTAAACTTATGACGTCATAATATATTATTGTCCCCCGCCTTTCGAAGAAAGTTGGGGGACTATTAAAATGGGTTCGTCCGTCTGTCTGTCTGCCTATCTTTCCGTCTGTCTGTCTGTCTGTCTGTCCGTCTGTCCGTCACACTTTTTGGGACACAATAACTCTCTTCCTAATTGAGCTAGAATGTTCAAACTTGGTGTATGTGTTTATTAGGTCAATGCCTTGATGGAGTTCGAAGATGAGCATTTTCCACTTAGGGTAAGCAGAGATAAGCAATTTGATTGGTTGATGCTTTGGGACACGATAACTTTAGTTCTAATTAAGTGAGAGTGATGAAACTTGGTGTATAGTTTCATTACAATAATACCTTGACTAAGTTTGATAATGAGCATTTTCTGCTCATGGTAAGCAGAGCAATTTGATTGGTCGAGACTTTGGAACACAATAACTCTCCTTCTAATTGAGTTAAAATGTTCAAACTTGGTGTATGTGTTTATTAGGTCAATGCCTTGATGGAGTTCGAAGATGAGCATTTTCCGCTTAGGGTAAGCAGAGATAAGCAATTTGATTGGTTGATGCTTTGGGACACGATAACTTTAGTTCTAATTAAGTGAGAGTGATGAAACTTGGTGTATAGTTTCATTACAATAATACCTTGACTAAGTTCGATAATGAGCATTTTCTGCTCAGGGTAAGCAGAGCAATTTGATTGGTCGAGACTTTGGAACACAATAACTCTCCTTCTAATTGAGTTAAAATGTTCAAACTTGGTGTATATGCTTATTAGGTCAATGCCTTGATGGAGTTCGAAGATGAGCATTTTCCGCTTAGGTTAAGTAGAGATAAGCAATTTGATTGGTTGATGCTTTGGGACCTGATAACTTTAGTTCTAATTAAGTGAGAGTGATGAAACTTGGTGTATAGTTTCATTACAGTAATACCTTGACTAAGTTCGATAATGAGCATTTTCTGCTCAGGGTAAGCAGAGCGATACGCAATTTGATTGGTCGAGAGTAGTCGAGACTTTGGAACACAATAACTCTCCTTCTAGTTTAGTTAAAATGTTCAAACTTGGTGTATATGCTTATTAGGTCAATGACTTGATGGAGTTCGAAGATGAGCATTTTCCGCTTAGGGTAAGCAGAGATAAGCAATTTGATTGGTTGATACCTTGGGACAAGATAACTTAGGTTCATCTTGATTGATGATTTGTATGCCAATACAATGACTGCATTCTCATTTACCGGTAGTAATGGATTCGACTGTAAAAGTGTATAGAAACGATTGACTTGGACACGAGGGCCCTTTACCTTGGCCAGAGGGGCCCTTTTGTCTGCCTTTAGGGTCCCCCTAACTAGGGTACATTTTCATTTTTCTCGTCGGTTTTAGCATTTTTCTTTATAAAACACTTTTGGATGACACTTCGTGTACAGTTTGATTGCTCGATACATTGAAAAAAATAAATGTGCGATTAATTAATATGTGTCTTCTATTTATTTTGGGATTTCGGCGGGGGACATCAGCCTCACTGTTGGCTTGTTTTATATAATGACTAGGAATAGAATTTTGACGTCATAATGTAAAGACTGGGTATAAAAAAATTGACGTCATAATGTAAATACTGGGTATAAAATATTGACGTCATAATGTAAGAACTATGTATAAATATTGACGTCATAATGTATGGACAAAGGTATAAAATATTGACGTCATAATGTGAAGACTGGGTATAAATATTGACGTCATAATGTAAAGACTGGGTATAAATATTGAAGTCATAATAGTATTTATATAAGGACTGAGTATTAAATATTGAAGCTAAACAGGATTTATCCTGACACTACCATGTCATTATAAGATTATCAGTGTTGACATTATAATAGCAACACAATAAAAATTATTAATTTATGGTAAACCAGAAATTGTTATTCCACAAAAAGATTTCAGTATGTCAATGTTCAATTACTAAATACCACTCAAAGAAATTACAACAGAGCCATTGTATGTTTTTCGCCCAACACACACACACACTTACTCTGTTCTCTTAGTAAAAAGATAAAATGACATTAAACAGAAATGGGCCAAGAGCGGAATCTTGTGGAACACCAGTAAAACTTACCCAGATAGTTTATGAGTAGATAACCATTGTTTAATTTGATGATTAGTCCACGATTTGACGATTGTGTTTGAAGATAGAGAACGTCTTGTAGAATATGCTACACCGTGGTGAACCTGTGCTAATGCCTAGAAATACAACATGATATAATAGAGAAAAATGGTATTTGACGTCCACTTGACACAAACAAGGTCATTTGGGACTAACATATGGTTCAATTTTATTTCAATAATC
The DNA here is from genome assembly GCA_948474765.1 of Patella depressa. Lineage (NCBI taxonomy): Eukaryota > Metazoa > Mollusca > Gastropoda > Patellidae > Patella > Patella depressa. The sequence goes on along the minus strand of OX419715.1, from coordinate 6,435,484 downwards.
CGCTTGTGCGTAAGGTGCTTTAGCAGTGGGAAGAAACCCACGAGGTTGGACAGGCGACCGCACTTCTTGTCACGGACAACCGGGGAATCGAAACCACGCCAGTTGACCAAATGACAGACCTTATGATACAGCGCGCTAACCATTCGCCCATCAGTCGTTTTTTTCGATTGTGTCTTTTCCGACGTGGTGTCCCCTAGCCAATAATGATGCAGGATGGAGGAACTGACAAGGACAGCTGTCTAGTTTTTTGGAGGGAACGAAAAATCGTGTAAGTCCGTCTTGATTAGCCCAGTAGGTCGTTAAACCCCATTTCATTTCAACCGGTGAATCGAAACCACCCCAGTTAGCTCAATGACAGACCTTATGATACAGGGCGCACGCGCTAACCATTCACCCTCGTCGATCAGTCATTTGTTTTCATTGTGTCTCAGTACATAGAGACGACAATTTCTTACTTTTTAGTACATGTATTACTAACCGCATCGTGTTTATTCAAACCATTGGTCAGAGTCGGCGCTGCAGGGGCTGAATCCAGTTGACCATTCACCTTGATCTTAATATCTTTCAATAATCCACCAATTCTTGATCGAAAGGAATATTTTCCGCTAAAATCGTAGAATAGTTTAGCTCCGAGAATTAAACCCAGCCATCCATCGGGTTGATAGTCACGTTCTAGTATCAGTGGTATAATCTTCTTCCGTCTTTGATGGGCATATTCTCCTTCTGTGCATAGAGAATGGAAGAATAAATGGATGAATGAACAGTTCGATGAATGAATGAATGAATGAATGAATGAATGAATGAATGAATGAATGAATGAATTAATTAATTAATGCGGTTTAACGTTCATTCGACACATACTAAGTCATTTCAGGTTCAATTATATTTCAATAATTCGCTTGCGCGTATGCACGTAAAAGATCACTTGGCATTCGGAATTTGATATAAGAGTAGGTCGTAGCGCCACTGCCCGGGTATAATTTTGCTCATAGCAAACTGTATGGTGTATATGCCCGTTTTATTAGTCTAGTCGAAGCAGAACAGTAGGACGTTAAATCTTATTTCTTTTTTCACCCCCCCCCCCCCGGGCAGCTATTTCATTATTTCATTTCCCTTGCTACAATCTCCTATATCAGCTATTTACCTGCTCGACAGTTTGGACTGTCTTTATATTTTCTTGACATACAGATTAAAACCACTTCCGCCTGTTCAATAGCCTCCGCCATTGCTTGTAGCGTTGATCCTTCCATGTCATCAATGTCCATCCATACTTTGTAACCATGACGACGTAACTCATCGCGTACTTTTATTAATACATCCTGGTTCGCCCATTGATAACTAATCATCACGTGCCCTTTGTCTTCTTCATTGTTTTCTGATTTTTCTTCGTGTGCTTTTTCAATTGCGGAAAGTCTTTCACCTAAAAAAGTTAATCATCATAGCAAACAATTAGATAGCGAGAGAGAGAGGGGGGGGGTGAATGAATGTAATAGTTTTATGGCACGTCGGTCCAAACCGGGAGAGAGGAAAGGGTGAGGGGATAGGGAAGAAGGTCGAGATAAGAGAGGGGGAATGAATGAATAAAATATCGTTTCACGGCACGTCAGCTCCGACCGGGCTATATTGAGTCAAACATAGGCTGAATAGTATGAGACAAACTACAGTATATGCAATAACATAAAGTATTTATTTAACAAATGTTACGTTTTTATATCAATAATTCGCTTGCTCCCAGAGGTCTTTAGCAGTTTGAGAAATCAGGAGGGCTCTACTCCTTTTAGCAGTGGGTGGCAACCAGAGTACTTTACTCCTTGTAATAGTTGGGGAAAACCACAGGAACCTACTCCTTTTAGCATTTTACGTACAATCCTGGGGTCCAACCAGAATGCATAGATCGGGCCACCCATTAGACCATTCGGCCAACAGACCTCTTAGACCAGGGGTCAAAGGTTCTACAGTCCACACATTAAACCACTTGGTCAATACACACATAATGATGTTGTATGTCAAGGTGGTTGTGAATGATGTTGTATGTCAAGATCGTTGGATTTCATCCGGCGGCCCCAATAGAACAAAAATAATTGTAAGTGTGCCAAAAACAGGATCTTGTGGAACACCGGTATTAAGGATTATTTTTATAAAATTGTGTGTCACGACATAAGTTGTATAACTGAATGTATTATTGTCACAATTAATTGTTTCAAAAGCAGTAACCATATGAGGAGGAAGAGAAATAGGGTTTAACGTCCACACAAACGTCCAAACATGCGCTAAATAAATCAACCAACGTGAAAGTCAAAAGAACGCGTGTGAGAGAGTTTATTTAATGTCCGCTTCCACCTAATCTGATTAAAATACAGATCTATATTTCGTTTCGTTTATCCATACTTTTGATGGCCTACGCTGCATGGAGTAAAGACAAGTAAAACGAAATTTTGAACTACAAACACGAAACGAAATAGGATCTATGTTTTAATCAGACTGGCTTCCACCGAACTGATACCACAGACCATAGTGAAAAGACTTACCAATAGCTTCATATTCCGTTGATTGTAAAAGTTTGTGTCTTAGGGTCCATAGAATACCGGAACACGTAGCCTTGACCTCTGTCTCACCGGTTCTATTTTCATGGTCAATATACTGAATCAACCCGGGTTCATCTATGATTCTATCCTGGTTATCCTCATTAAACGCTAAAACCCATAACGCCTTTAAACTCTCTGTAAATAAATGACATGAAACGGGGTTTAACGTCCTACTGTTTTACTCCGAGTAAGCTAATGACATATACCAAAGCCATTATCTGCGAAAAATATATCGCCATTCGCTCACAATTAGTTTTTTTTAATGGTTCCTCCAGCCCTGGGGTGGAGGGGGCAGTGTCAGAGTTAGGGGCCTATCAGAGCCTATTTTACGGTTTGATTTGCGAAGCTACGTTTCTCCACAGCATTTTTCCAAAACACGGATTTCAAATTTGCAAAGCACGGATTTTTTTTTTCCAGAGGCAGAGGCACGTTCTACCGACACCATTCCGTCCATGGCGATATCGATATAAATGATCCCAATAGAAATAGATACATATAGGCCTACCAATTTAATTTTACGACTGATTTCAGAACGAGACTTATATCTAGAAAATCAATAACAATGTGCCTCGAGGGGGAGGGTGTGGGAGAGCTTAAGATACGTGATGAGTTACCTACCCTTCTTTTCTTCTAAATCTGTAGATTTGGCAAGTTTTATTAAAGATGGCAGACAGCCTTGATCAACCAGTAACTTCTTGTTATCGTCATTCCTAGCCAGTCTACCAATACCTAGAATATATGAATCAACCAAAATGATGTCTTTTTAAAAATTAAAAAAAGCGTTTAGAGCTCCACGGCTACCGTCAAGGACAAATCTACATATTCATTCATGTATTAGGCTTTACTGTTGCGTATTGTGAGTTTTTTGTGACTTTTGGAATGTGGGTAAAACGTAACGTAAACGAGGATATATAGCGTAAAAGGGGTATAGCGTCGGTGAAGACGGATAAAACGTCACTGGGGATGGGGAATATCGTTACGTGCATACAACGCCACATAAGTAGGGGAGGGGGACGCTGCGCAAACGAGGATTATAGTTACATAAGACACTAAGACAATGACGTCACTTAAGACGGTGTAAAATGTCGTGCAAGACGGGGTATAGCGTCACTTAAATCGGATAAAACATCGTGCAAGACTGGGTATATCGTCACTAAAGACGGGGTATAACGTCACGTGCATTTGCTTACTGTAAGTAAAAACAGATTTACCTTTAACCAGTTCAAGCGAAGACCATATAACACCCTTTCCATCTGCCCCTCTATGTCCTACGCTGTTTATAGTTTGTTCGAATAACTTCAACAATGACGTTATAACGGATATGTTAGTAGCGATATAATGCGCCTCGTCATCCGTCATTAAATCAGCTATAGCCAACAGAGAAACAAGTTTAATCGTATCGTTGTCAAACGATAAGTAGTTTTTTAAAACTTTGACGATGTTCAGTTGTTGTAGTAAGGGTATATTAACATGGGTCATTGATACGTTGTGAATTACCATTAGAATACGAGTTATTACACTGTCTCTCTGTAAGTAAATAAATTTAAAAAATACATTTCAAAAATACGTATAAAAAATACATTTAAAAAATACATTGAAAAAATACATTGAAAACTGTTTTTACAAAATTCATAAATTAAAATTAAAAAAAAAAAACCCAAAAAATATAATAAATAAATGTAAAAACAGAAAATTTAAATATATAACAAAACTGATTTGTAAAATTTAATAGACAAATAACGGATACGGAATAATCAAAAATTAATGGGTATTTTAGGACAAAATTGTGCGTCTTCAAAATCTACCAAGTTAGATTAGACCAAAATTGAGATCAGTCTGTCAAGTTAGTTTATACCAAAATCTAAGACCAATTTGCCAAGTTAGAATACGGTAACTCCGACACTAATCTCCCAGGTTAGATTCTGAGTGGAGTTTGAGTGGTCTTTGATCCGAGTTGTCTGGATACCGTTAGATTAGACCAAATCTGAGACTAAGCTACCGTGTTAAATTATAAATTATACCTAATCTGAGACCAATTTCTGGCTAAACGATAAAAATTAGACATACTCACGCTTAATGACGACACAGCCGGGATATTCTCTTTATTTCTATCAATAAATTCATAGAGAAACTCGTTAAAACCCGGTACAGCGCAAATATCGATAGTACAGTCTCTCGAGTGGTCCGATAGGCACACCATAGTTAATGAACCCGCGTAAAGTATACAAGACAAATCCGGCACATTTTTCTTACTTATAATAGCTTCACAAACGACTGGTATAATCTGACCATGGCAGTGGATGTAGTCACAAACTGCTGTTCGATGTTTTGTCATCCAAGCGTGGGTGAAGTTAGCGTCCGCACTGATGTAAATTTCGTTGGTTTTTTCTATAATTGACATCACGATCTTTTCATTTTTTCCATCTGTTTCTAATGAAGACAACAACTTATTTATCTCGGATTTATACGCGTTAAATGTTCGTTTGTGTTGCTCTTCGTGAATTTCGTTTTGAGCGTCATTACCGTTCTGTTCGACCAAGTCTACTTTTCTTTCTTGATCTTGATCACCCATGTCGCGTTTGGATTCCGTGTTTTCAACACTGGCTTTCTGATTTTGTCCTCCCATTGTGGCGTCAACTGCGTTATTGATAGCGGTCTTGCTGTCTATCTCACTGATTGTCGTTGGATTATTGTTGCCTCGTTCTCCAACACTGGTTTTTCCGTTCATGTGACGAATACGAGGATGTCCCGACGAATCTTTCAACTCTAGTCTTCTCTGTGAAGCAGACGAACCCATTTCCTAGAAAATAAACACCACGGATGTCATTTAAGTCTGTAATTATGAGTTTTCCTTAATTGAAGTCAATGTCAAGGCCATATTTAACTAGCTTGATTAAATGAAATGGGGTTTAACGTCCTACAGTTCTGCTCCGACTTTGCTTATGAAGACGGGCATACGCCATACAGTGTGCTACGAGTGACATTTTGCCCGGGCAGCGCACTATGGCCTACTTTCATGTCGAATTCTAACTGCGAAGAGATTTTCTAAGTGCATGATAATGTATAGACTTGACACCCCGGTTTTTCGTCCCATCCGAACGACATATTCAAATTAACTTATTTATCAAAAGTTCGCTTCAAATCCATCTCAAAACAATTTAAAGATACCCTAAGCTATAAAAATCTATTTTAAGAAGCTGTGTCAAGTGATTTGATTGAGGGAAGGGTCCATTTTCAGTTTTTATACAATTTGTCGTTAATCGCCTGGCATTTATCATAAATATCAAAGACTTAGTAAATTCCGTCGACTCGTTTTTCGACGTTGTATCGCAACTTCTGGCATACGTTTCAGTCTGTGAGACTGGGAGATCACGGTGGCTAAGTGGGTAAGACAATAGCTCGCTAGCCTGGGGCCTATTTCACGAAATTTTAACTAAGATAAGATCCCTTCAATTTTAGTAATTTGATTGGATAATATTAGATTGATTTTAGTGCTTAGCCAATCAAAATTGAAGTATCTACTTAAATTGGATTTTATCTTAAGTTAAAATTTCGTGAAACAGGGCCCTGGAGGTCGAGTGTTCGGTCGAGTGTTCGATCCATGCATTGCCCGAGAAATTTCATCCAGATTTTCCGGCGTGGTTTCCCCTTGTCAATGATACAGGACGGAGCGCCTGACAACGACAGCTGTCTATTCGTTCGGTAAAGAGAGAGAGAGAGATGGGGTTTTACGTCGACTTGACACAACCTAGGTCATTTTGGGACTAACATATGGTTTGATTTTATTTCAAAAATACACTTGCGCGTAGGGTCTTTCCAAATAACAAATTTGACATACTTGTGTATTGGAAATAATTACGTTTATAATTTCGTGGGAATTCACCTTTAAAATACATCTTACTTTTAGTTGGGGGGGGGGGGGGGGCACTTGTCGCCATATTCGATAGGGGCAACAAAGGTACAACAAAATAAATCCATTCGCGCTTTATTCTATTGTACGACAATTCTGAAAACTTTGCGGACATTGGATCTTTATTTCAATTATTCCCTTGCGAGCAGTGAGGATATGTGCCTAATAATAGTTGGGTGACATAAAAACATATGACGCACAAGCAAGGTGCCTAGTCGTTTTGCGGGGTATAAAATCGAAATCCATTTCTTAGGAGTGTTCTTAGCCGGCCACATCCTCAGCCCCTCCAAAAACCATTCCGTAGCCCCCCCCCCCCCAAAAAAAAATAATTTATGAGCTGGCAACGGTCCCGACTCTTTGACATGGACGTAAATGAAATGGAATGGGGGTTTAACGTCCTACTGTTCTGCTCCGATTGGGTTAATGGGGACTAGAATATGTCATAAAGGGTGCTTTGAGGGACATTTTGCGACGGTCAACCTTATGTAAATTTCCAACTACCAAGGGGATTTATTATATGTACGGGACCTTGGTTTTTCGTCCCATCCGAACGACTAAAGTGACCAATAATTGGTAGATTGATGAAGACATATAATCATGCAAGAAAATCGTGAAAATATTCTAGATTCTAAGTAAAAAATTGTAACAAGAATTCTATTAAGAATGGTATCTGCTTTAAATGGTGGGGCGATATTGCAACGCATACACGAACCCGATTTTTTAACCCCCCCCCCCCCCATTGCACACTGTATGGGGTATGGCCGTCTTCATTAAACTCGTCCAAAGGCGTTTTATAGCTGAGGCGCTGAAGGCGCAAACCATCTCGCGAAAAAAAATCAAAGAATTCATAAAAGTAAAACGGGGGGAAAATGCTAAAACCTATGAGAAAATGAAAATGTAACCTAGTTGGGGTGGGGGGAGATAAAGGCAGAGAAAAGGGCCCTACGTCTGACACAAGGGCCCCTCTGTCTCTGACCAAGGGAAAGGGCCCCGAGCCCGTGTCTATCGTTTTCTATACATTGTTACTGTCGAATCCATTACTGGATGAGAGTGCAGTCATTGCATTGGCATAAAAATCATCAGTCACCCCCCCCCCCCCCCTCGCGAAAGTGGGCCCTCAAAATAGTGTAGCCTCCGACATGATAAACCTTTAAACGCCCCTGGACCCGTCTCGGCCTCATGGCAGAACAGTAGGGCGCTAAATTTCATCTATTAAAATTAAAACTTTTTTTACTGTCAAAAGTACCAAAATAACAAAATGTCCAATATTAATTAAACAATCACTTACGGTGCTTCGCGGAACCAATAATAATCCGTGATTTTAGACATAGTCACAAAATGTTGACATATTTTCAACATGGTCGTATTTCGTCATCAATACATGTGACGTGTGTGTATATACAGGTTGCTATGATGACGAGTGCGCAGGTTTTATTAATACGCTTCGTTAATCAGTCTTTCAAAATCAATACCTGACCACAATCAATGTCGGCTGATCACAGTTCAGCTCTTTATTATGTAACACGTTAATCGGGGCTACAATACGTTATTTACTAGTCCAGATTATCATGTTTAACTGAATGAATGTTTGTAATTGGGTTTAACGTCATACTTTCCTGTAACTATAGGCCCACCATGCTAATGAAGACGGGAATATAGGTCTACTACGAGGGAAATTATTCCCGAACAAGCAATTTATTCCGATCTGTACGCGACATTGGTTTTTGTTCCATCCGAACGACTATAGGTGTTGTCCTTGCATGAATAAATTAAATTTTCAATAAATGGAAACAAAAAGATGAAGGGCCTAATAACAATTTTCCCTATTTTGTCTTATGTCTTAGGGGGTCAACTTCCTCAGGGGACCACTTGCTATTGGACAAGCTGACAACCTTGCCAGTTACCGGTCCTTCATCACTGACAACAAGAGAAGATCACGCCGGGGAACCCCATGGAACTTTTGTTGGCCCACCGGGATCGATCCCGCATCTAACTCACTGAGCAACCGCGGCTACAAATCACCATTATATAAACGCCGTGAGGCATTTAATTGCAGTTTTCGCACATTCTATGCAAAATTAGGGTAACGGTGGCTACGTGAGTAAGATGGTGACTCGTTATTGGCCGAGAAAGTTCATCCAGATTTTCCGGCGTGTTTTCCCCTTGTCAGTCATGCAGGAGAGGTGGAGGGGGCTGATTAAGGTCCCGTGTACACATTAGCGTGCACGTACAAATATCCCTTGGCAGTTCAAATTCTATAAGTAGGCCGGAGTCAGGGGGTACACCCCCCCCCCCAGTCAAAAAAATAGTCGGTCGCAAAATCAGTGCAGTCGGTCGCAAAGTAGAGGTAGTCGGTATCAAAATATGTATACGTCACACTACTCACGCAAAACTTTAATATTAAAATAGTCTATCGCAAAATCAGTGCAGTCGGTCGCAAATTAGGAGCAGTCGGTTGCAATGTAAGGGTAGTCGGTATCAAAATAAGTACTCACTGTATACGTCACGCTACTCACGCAAAAAAATAGTCGATCGCAAAATCAGTGCAGTCGGTCGCAAAGTAGAGGTAGTTGGTATCAAAATAAGTACTCACTGTATACGTCACGCTACTCACGCAAAACCTGTTAGTATAAAAATGGTCGGCTGCAAAATCAGTGCAGTCGGTCGCAAAATAGGAGCAGTCTTAGTATAAAATAACCTTGTTAACTTATCATTTTTGAAAAGATGTTGTGTTTCACTCCCATTCTGTTGTGAGTATAATGTTAGTCTTACAACAAAATGTAACCCAGGGAGAAAAATAGTCGGTCTCAAAATAAGTGCAGTCACTGCAGTCGGTCTCAAACACAATGCAGGAATAGATCCCAAATACTATATATTTGCGTGAATCCGTGAGCCTAAATTGCATACGTCACTCTTATTCTGTTGTAAGTATGTTGGTCTAACAACAAAATTTCACCAAGGGAGAAAAATAGTCGGTCTCAAAAACAATGCCAGAATAGATCCCAAATGCTATGTATTTGGAGATAGGGGGCGCCTTCTCAACCTCGTGGGTTTCCTCCAGGCACTCCGGTTTCCTCCCACTGCTAAAGACCCCTACGCGCAAGCGAATTATTGAAATAAAATTTAAAAAAAAACATATGTTAGTCCCGAAATGACCTAGTTTGTGTTGAGTGGACGTTAAACCCCATTTCTCTCTCTCTCTCGCTATGTATTTGCGTGAATCCGTGTGCCTAAATTGAATACGTCATTCAAAACTATAGTATAGAATAACCATGTCTGCTTGTCACTCTTATTCTGTTGTGAGTATGTTGTTCTATGAAATGTTTTCTACCACGTCAAAAAATAGTGGGTCACAAAAAAAGTACTCACCGCAGTCGGTCTCCGACTAAATGAATTAATGAGATAAACATACAATCATAAAACAAGCGAAATTGACAGATTAGCCTCAAGATTCTGTCCCTTTTCTTATCAACCCCAGTCCCCAAAATTTAAAAGCTCTGTTACATATCGATTCCATTATAACATCATTCTTCTACTCGGTTACATATCTTAAATTTTTTTCGCGCCTGCGGCGCTCGATTCCATTTTAAAATCATTCTTCTACTCCTCAGTTGTCTTATACTGTTTCGACACTATCATATTCACGATTATAGTGAACTGCCCAGTTTGTAGTACCACTGGTGTGTGGGGCGGGGGTATGTGCATCAGTCGGTCGCATTTTGACTAAACACCCCCCCCCCCCCAAACGAAATCGTTATGTACGCCCCTGGCCGGAGTGTCGCTGTCTTGGCAAAATTTCGCTTAAAGAACGCGGTATGGCGTATGCCCGTCTTCATTAGCACAGTTCGAAGAATATGAAATTATAGGATATTTTCTCTGTCTGCCATTTTTCAGTATCTTTTTGAAGATATCATTTTTACACCATTTCTTGACCCCCCCCCCTCCTTTATTCTTTTAAAAAATGGGTGTTACAGTCTAATTTAATCTTGGAAAGTCTATTTAAAGTTATTACTTTAACAATTAATTTGGAAGAAATATCAAAATAGTCAAAAACACATTATTACGAAAAACATGACAGAGTTGAACGTAAACATACGCCATCAGTCACATGGATACAATATTGCGTTCTTGATTCTTGTACATGTCAAGAATAGTCGGGTCGCCCGTCCTACCTCATGTTTTTTTCCAGATTCCTCCCACTGCTCAAAACCCGTACGCGCAAGCGAATTATTGAAATAAAATTAAACCATATGTTAGTCCCGAAATGCGTAGACGTCACCCCCCTCCCTCTCGTTGATTCTTCAGCAGACACTTCTTGTTTAGCTTTTTATTTGTTTAAGACGTTTTCTGCCTTGAATTATCGGTGGTTTGTCATTAATACCACGAAGGGGTATTATCAGCAGTAATTTTCCCGCCAAATTCAGCGGACCACGTGTCTGGACTGTGTCTATGAACGTCACTCTATTGTCAAATACAGGGGCTAGCTGTCTCAACTGGAGCCATCGAGCCTAAATATTTAGCGGGCGTTAAATATTAGTTGAAACAAAATTGAGACATTTATTCTTTATTCTTAAGTTATTTTGATATTAATATATTTAAGGGAAAACCCACGAGGTTGGACAGGCGACTCTATTCCTTGTTGCCTAGAACCGCAGAATCGAACCCACGCCATTTGAGACAATGACCGACCTGATGATGCAACGCGCAGGCGTTAACCATTCCCTCGACACCCCAAGACACACACAGAGTGAGATGAATTGTGCTTCTTGCTATTTCAATACAGTAGACCCGTGGATAAAAATTTCGTGCACCTTAAACCAAATTTTAAAAATCGTCAAAGTTACGTACTACTTTATTTTAATCGAAAAAAAAATTAAATAAAATAAATATTTGAAACTAAAAAACGCAGAATAGTACCGTACTACCCCCACCCCACCCCCAAACTGAAAAAAAAATCCAATATAATCCCCAAACAAGTTGAGCCTTTATTTTTAATTTCTTTTTTTTAATTTCTGAGACATAAGGCGGATGGCTGCAGGAGTTGACAAAAGCCCTTAATTACATTATTTGCTTGGAAAATATTGCTGATGTATTTGGTAGCATATTAGATTTTCAGAGCATTGTAAATGAATGAACCTCTGTGTTTCACAACCAAACAATCCAGTCACTCGACTATAAACCGAACCAGACAATAATAGAATCGAATGAGGCTGGAAACATGTTTAAATAGAACAGCTAAAATTAACGTATGGCCAGAAAAATTTGACAGATGGCTTTGGAGATCCTCACAATAGAGTTTTTCCGTTACTCCATTGGTAGCGACATATGCGACCTTTTGTTAGCATCTGGTAAATAGATTTGTATATCCAGCCCCGTCGTATGATTTTATAACGTAAGTTGAGTCTGGTCAACTGTGCACATCGACCCATACACACAAGCGACGAGTAAATTTTGACAATAAATCCAAGATGGCTACGTCGAAGGAAGGCCGACGTGCGTTTGATATTAACTCTGTGCTCAAGGGATGTTTAAGGGACGAATCCCCTGAAAAAGGTGAGGAATTTTATCTTTCATAATTGGTCTTTCACCAGAACTAAATAAAAACTGGAACACGGGCGAAACGTTTGGAGAAACCGAGGCAGACGGGGTGCTGTCATATTTATAATTTTCATCGCTTCATTCCATAATCTTAGAATATTATTATTAGCTATAGTGTTGTTAGTGTATAGGCTTGGATTAACGATTAGCTAGCTTGGTCATCGAACATATTCACATCATTGATTGATCGAGACATGATTTTTAATGCAAATATTTTTTATTTAAGGAAATGTTTCATTTACATTTATCTGAAGATATATATAATATATTTTTTTTGTTTTTTTGTGGTATTTTTTATTTAAAAAAAAAAAGAAAAGAAAAAAAAAAATCAGGTGTCTGGCCGCTTGATCTTACAAGGTTTATTTGATGATATAAAAAATATTCCATTGTATTGAATAAAGTACGAAGTAAGCATATTTTGATCCTTGAATATTCTTGTCTGTTTTGCCATTCAAATAATATACTTCATGCAAATGTAATCTTACTTAACCAGCCATGGTCCCAATCAGCCAGGTCCCAATCAACCATGGTCCCAATTAACCATGTCCCCAATCAACAATGGTCCAAATCAGCCACATACCAATTACCATTTTAACCACCCCTCACAGTTTTAGATTTGATAGTAGGCCTACTTACATTTCTGCCTGTTTATGTGTGCTGCTGTTCTCTGGTATATTTACTATAATATTGATAGACATTGTATAGTCCAACTGTGTAATACATGTATATCTCCAAGCTCTATAATAAACAATCACCAATAACTCATCGCATATATATATAGTATATATCCCATATATGTTATTTAATCTTCAATAACTCACAGTAAATATTTATTCCATGTTATTTTATACAGGTTCTTCAATAACTCCCATTAGATATTGTATAATCTATAACCCATGGTATTAAATACATACCCTAAAATTAGTCAGGGTGTACAATGTACATGTATATAGTATATAATCCCCTTGCTATTTAATACATGTTGTCCAACTAGTCACAGTAGGTATAGTAATCCCCATGGTATTAAATACACATCCTCCTTCCAATTAGTCATGGTATATATAGTATAACCCATGTTATTTAATACACAGTTCTCCAATAACTAACAGTATAAATATATAGTATAACTTATTATCTAATAACTCACAGTACATTATTTTGAATGTACAGAAGGTTTATCATTTTTAAAGGGAATAGGGAATAGCGTTCTGGTGCTCCGAAGATACAATATTTCAGGTTTCAGCCCTTCATGTTTATAAAATTGTGCGGGAGCCATAAAAAGCTCCTGGTACCTAAAATGTATGCAGTTTAAAAGTAAACAAAAACTGAAAGTAGTTTATTAATCTCAATATTTAGGAGAGTGATTTAGCTAATTTGCAGGTGTCTTTAATGACTCCTGCAAAGAAAAGCCGACGTGCATCGAGAGGAACAGGAGCAAAAGCTCACCATAAACGTGAAGGACTGCAGTGTTGAGAAATCTGGGAATTCTGACACTGTATAATCCAGCATATTGTAAGAATCCTATACAATGTCGGATTTGACAGAGTCCACTGCAGTATATTTTTAACAAGACTAGACCAGCAAACGGGTCGTAACGCATACAGTAATGTGATATGAATATACATAAACAGATTTGCATTCAATCGTTTCTGTTTTTACTCTAATTTCTTATCAGTTATGTTCAGCGAAATACGCGAAAGAATCCACACTGAATGGCAGTCTTTGGCGTATTATTGTTAATTGATTTGCATTCAATCGTTTCTGTTTTTGCTCTGATTTCTAATCAGTTATCTTCGGCGAAATACGCGAAGAATCCAAATTAAATGGTTGTCTGTGGCGTATTATTGAAATTAATTGTATATAATTCATTTATAGGTGAAATTGAGGAAAGAAAAATCAAAATGGAAGAGAAAATCAAGTTGAAATCAGAAAATAAAAGTGATGATAATAAACAAGGTATGGTTCTTGTTCAGATCACTGGCATATTTAAAGTGCTAATCCCGAATTTCATAGAATCTGAAAATTACAAGTTCGTATACGTATGAAATTTTAACGCCAAAATACAGAGGAATTGTGTATTTACCTTGTCTGAAAAGTTCAGTTCAAAATATTCAGTCGTTTGGACGTGAACGTCAAAATCGCACCACAATCAAATATCCGGACACGAGACTTTTTAAATAGTTGAACTTGATAAATGCGACTACATGCGATACCTATTGTACACTTCATAAATAGAGAGCTTGCGGCACGCAGCACTCAGCATGTAGACGCGTATTATCCAGGCACTTTTTAGGATGCAACCAAGACGCCGGTCTTCAAACACAGAGCAATACCGACAATTGGAAATTTTTTGAAAACGTATCACAACGCTTGAGGTAGTTACTAGGGGCTAAGTTATAAGTTATTAAAGGCCTTTCATACAAAATTAAGCAATTTTAAGCCCCAAAATGTAACTGGGATTATTCCTTTAACATGGGAGGGGTGGTGGAGGATTGGACCCTGCCCTCGTCCTCCCCCCTCCTCCACACTTGTAGACAATCAGTGTTTTTGACCACACTGTGAAAAATTGTATTTATCAACCAGTACCCCAGGGGTGGATCCAAAGTTCATCAACAGGAATCTGGCGAACTCCCTCCCTGGAACAATTCCTGGATCCGCCTCTATACCCCATTCATATAGATTTAAATTATTTTACAAATTTTATAGGGCCTCACTTTCGGAAATCCTGTACGGACCATTTAAGAACTAAATCCGTCTCTCTGTAGGCCGTACATGTAGGTTACGAATACGGTGTCGGTTGAGAAAGTTTCTTGTAGTTAGTTTCCCCATGTCATTGGTACAAGATGAATGACGTGGCAAGAAATAATGTCTAGTTCTTCCAATGGTATGATAAACCAATGTCTTGTCTACATGTTGTCTGCTGTTACTAAAAGAACCTTTGAAATTTGGACTTTGAAATAATGAGTAAGCCTAGCATTGCTGCCTGGGCCTAATTTCTGTCATTAGTCACTGCTCACTGTATGGCCTATACCTGTCATGATTACTCATCGCCACGGTGACTCAGTGAGTAAGAAATTGACTTGCTAACTGATCCGACGTGGTTCCACCTTGTCAATGACGTAGGACAGAGGGCCTGGCAAGGGAGACAACGTATAATTGACTCAGTGAGTAAGAAATTGGCTCATTAACCTGGAGGTTCCAGACTCGATCCGGCGTGGTTCCATCTTGTCATTGACCATTGATGCAGGACAGAGTGCCAGGCAAGGGACACATGGTATACTCGTTCGGTTGGGACAAAATTAAACCAAGGTCCCATGTACACCTTTGCGTGCACGTAAAAGATCCCTTTGTAATTGGAATACGATATAAGAGTATAAACCGTAGTGCCGCTGTCTGAGCAAAATTCCCTCATAGCCCATTGTATGGCATAATTCGTTGCTTGTCTGGCAAACCGACGAATCTGAAATATTTAAGTATTGAGAATATTATGCGTTTGAAATTTTGTGCTCTGTCGTTATCTCTATGTCCATTCAATAATAACGTTATATGTAAATAGCGTCATGTTTCCTGATGTATATGTATGAAATATTAAATCATAAATAAATGTTAATATTTGATGGCTACAGAGATAACAACAGAGCGCAAATTTCAAACGCAAAATTCTCAATACTTAAATATTTCAGATTCGCCAGTTCGCCAGCAAAGCGACGAATTATGCAATTCTTCATTAGCCCCGTGGAAGGATGTTAAACTGCCATTTCATTTCCATTTCATTTCCATTTCATTTCCATTTCATTTATTCAATGCCTGGTAACATTAATTTTATGATAAATCTTTATTTTTATAGAAAGTATAAAACCAGTTTCCAAGATAACAGTGTATGGATCTGAAAACAGTGCCCCGATAGATTACGACAGGAAAGTTGATGATGAAATCCGAGAAGGTGTTATATCCGCAAAACGTCGATCACATGAAGAAGATGAAAGAAAATCACCCAAAAAGATGCGACACGAATCGAAATTGCAAGAAAACGAACAAAGTCTAGAACGACCAGAATATAACGCCAGTGCTTTCCGTAAGGTTGGAAAGAACGTGACCAATTTAGAAAACGATAATGTTGAAGCACTTGTCAATTCTCATTGGGAAAGAGTTTCGGCAGGTGCTGATGGAGAACGTAAATCTCTCGGGCTTCCTCCGCAGGTTGCGCCACCTACTTACCTTGCTCAACAAGGCGTTAATTTGTTTAACCCATTTCTCGGTTTGAACATGCTCCAACAAGCAGATGTCACTTCCATGCTATCAAACAAACCTCAGATATTTAACGATCAGAATCTCCTCGATGCTTTTGGAAGATCCGTCTCGGCCATGCCCACGCCTTTGACGGAAAGTTTCGCTAATGTGAAGGGATCGGAACCGGGAGAGGAATCCACGTTCAGTAATTTGAAAAATCGTTTTCCCTTCAACCAAATTATAAATCCCATGGTGGAAAAACTGATTCATAAAAACACTTCTCCGTTGTTGATCCACTCTCCAATTAACGCGGCCAATCTGTCGCAAAATTGGTGTGCAAAGTGTAACGCATCATTTAGAATGACAAGTGACCTAGTCTATCATATGCGCTCTCATCACAAGCGGGAGTTCGACCCCGTAAAAAAGAAACGCGAGGAAACGTATAAACTGAAGTGTGACATTTGTAATGAGACATTCAAGGAGCGACATCATCTCACACGTCATATGACGTCACATCTGTGAAATTTTAAGACGACATGACGTCAGTATGCCATAAGCAGTAACATAGCCAGAGGAGAAAGTTTGTGGGGTGCTGGAACATCCCCACATTCTTTGGTCGTGGGGATCGTGTTCAATGAGTAGAAAAAAATAAATTCTGAATTGTATGGACTGCAAGGGTGTCGTCAGACTTCATTAGGAGAACACACACAAAACAGCTGTAGAGAAAAATGATAAAACTTGCCCTAAAAAAAGGGTAATCACTTTAGACATATGTTAGTCCCAAAGTGACCTAGTTTTTGTTAAGTTGACATTTAACCCCATCTTTCTCTCCCCAAAAGGGGAGTGTGTTTATGAGCGGACACCCTTGAACAGCACCTCTTGGACTACCTGGCATGTTACTGTATATTAGATCTCTATCAAGTATTAGTAAATGTTGTTGCGTATTGTTGACAATAAATAACTTGTGCTATTATAATTAATACATGTCCAGTAGATTGTAGATATACATTATAACGCTAAAAAATCTTCTTTCATTAAACAGGAACTTCAAATTGTCGCAATATCCCGTGTTATGAACTCATATTGTACAAATAACAGGTATTATGAACTCAAATTGTCTAAATAACATATCAGATAAACTCAAATTGAACACTTAAGATTTGACAACATGTTTTTACAAGTTGGTGTCAAATTGACACAAATTGATCGCTCAACTAGCCATCATTTACATGTAGCTTTGAAAATTTTTTTCAAAAAAAGTTATGATATTGAATGAATGTTAAAGAAATTAGTGCTAAATACCCAAGATTAAATGAGATCCAGGTTATAGTGATACATGTATGAAAATGTAAACATATAATTATAGAGCAACTTCCTGTTCTATGTAAACACCACCATGCTGTATCATATACAGTGTATCTTTCAATGTGTTCTTTTGGGGGTTGGGATGGCCTAGTAGTCTAGAGTGCCGCGGTTCGACCTCTAGCTGGCTGGTCACCTCTGGCTTGCGGCTGTGGTTTCGATTCCTGGTGTGAGCCTATGTGGCATGGAGATAGGGGCGCCTTCTCAACCTCGTGGGTTTCCTCCGGAATCTCTGGTTTCCTCCCACTGCTAAAGACCCCAACGCGCAAGCGAATTATTGAAATAAAATGAAACCATGTTAGTCCCAAAATGACCTAGTTTGTGTTGAGTGGACGTTAAATTCCATTTATCTCTCTTATAAGTCATGTCATGTTCGGTAAAATACTATCACAATCTGTATCTTAAGGTCCGTCATTGAGTCAACTGACGTGGTTTTGATTCCTCGGTTGTACGTGACAAGGAGAAGGTTTGCCTGTTCAACCTTGTGGGTTTCCTCCGGGCACTCCGGTTTCCTCCCACTGCTAAAGACCCTTACACGAAGCAGATTATTGATATAAAATTGAACCATATGTTAGTAATGTATAGTCTCATGTTATTAATTTCAAATCAAAAATGTCCAGTCTTCCAGCATCCATTTTATATTTAATAATGTAGATTTGAATTGTTTGAATTGTCAATACCTCAAATGATGTTAAGAGATATTGTTTATAAGACATTTGGTGATAGGACTAACATTGAAAAAACACAAACACAACTTTATGGATAAAAATCACTTGTAACTTTAATAGTACAACAATTCAACAAGTGTCCCCTTGTCGTTATCAAGCACAGGGTAAACAATAATATGATACACAACTTGATAACGACAAGAGGACACTTGTTGAAACGTTGCACTATTAACGTTGCTAGTGATTGTTAGCCATAAAGCTGTGTTTGTGTTTTTTCGATGATAAGAGACTTTATGGTTAAATGTGTTACATTCTGTGAAGGGAAAGTATCATGTGACTGGTAGTATAAATGTATGTTTGTAGACGTGTTCCAGGGATACAGGAGCAGATCAAGAGGGAGTTCACCCCCCTCCGCACCCCCACAACAATTCCTGGATCCGCCCCTGTATCCATGCTTTGTATATTTAGCATGTTAATTTATATTCATCCTCATTCCAATCAGATTCAAACACAGATCGTATTTCGTTTCCTTTTTTATAGTTCAAAATTTTGTTTAACTTGTCTTTACTACACTAGGGGGTTGGGATGGCCTAGTGGTCTAGTGTGCCGCGCTTGGACCTCTAGCTGGCCGGTCACCTCTGGCTTGCGCCTGTGGTTTCGAGCCCTAGTGTGAGCGTATGTGGCATGGAGATAGGGGCGCTTTCTCAACCTCGTGGGTTTCCTCCGGGCACTCCGGTTTCCTCCCACTGCTAAAGACCCCTACGCGCAAGCGAATTATTGAAATAAAATTAAACCATATGTTAGTCCCGAAATGACCTAGTTTGTGTTGAGTGAAGGCTAAACCCCATTTCTCTGTCTCTCTTTACTACACTAGGATCTGGAAGAGTTGTTATCATTGACATGTTTTAAATGGTGTGAGAAATTAGCCATTGAAACGCTCTGCACGGAACTGTGGGTAAACCACTAGAAATGTCAATGCTGATTTATTAATCAATGTTTGACATGGTAGGGTCAAAAGCCACTCGTTTGACCCAGGACAACCAGTCAGATCTTCGTGTATTTTAATCAGATTGTCCTCATTCATCTCCAGGGGCCGGTTGCTCAAAACTAAGTTATTTTAACGATCCATACTAACGGATCGTTATCTTTCATGTGTCGTTTGGTAACGGTCGGTTAAATTTCTGTTGCTGGACAGTCAATTTCATTATCCGTTAAAGTTAACAGGGCTTCCAGCAACAACCTTTCTCTCCATTAAAGTTAACAATCCGTTTACTCCATGTTAACGGATCGTTAAAAGTTAACAGAGCTTTGAGCAACCGGCCCCAGGGCTGCAACAATTCAAAATATTGCTAAAAATACAATTAAGATGTTGTGATACATAGAACTGATAGATAAACGTGTTTGTCCAGGCCTGTACATGATTATTAGGTAGACATGTATGTCCAGGCTTGTAGATGTAGATGTTTTGATTATTTCAACTATTTGTGCAATATTACATGTATATATCAGGTTAATATTAATTTCATTCCCAGCATTAATTCATCTTTCTCATTTTGTGCTAAATCTATTTGTTAAGGCCAACTCCATTTTTTGTCTCTACGCTCGTAGGGTTTTCTCTGGGTCCTCCAGTTTCCTCCCACTGCTAAAGACCCCTATGGGCAAGAGAATTATTGAAATAAAATTAAACCACTTGTTAGTCCCGAAATGACCTAGTTTGTGTTGAGTAGACTTAAACCCTCTCTCTCTCTCTCGTAACCTATGACAAAAAATTGAGGTGACCTTATCATTTAGAACTAACTCTCATTTTGTGTGCAACTCTAACAAAAATCTCTGGCCTCTAATTCACAAAATCCAAGGCCAAATTTTACCTCTTTGCCAGTGGGGTTGGGTGGCCGAATTGTATCATCAGGCCCCAAGTTCACAAAGCATTCTCAGACTTAAGTTGAGAATTTGCTCAACTTTCAATGATGGTTTATGAGAAATATCTTTGACCCAGAAACACGAAAGTTTGCACATAGTTTCTTATTGATGTATTTGATACATTAAAACAACAACATTATTATAAAGGGCTATATTTTAGTTAAAATAAGGCGAACAATTTTGAGAAAATTCGCAACTTAAGTCTGAGAATGCTTTGTGAAATCAGGGCCAGGTCTGTCATTGAATCTACTGGCGTGGTTTCCATTACCGGGTTGTATGTCCAACCCCGTGGGTTTTCTTCAGGTCATCTGGTTTTCCTCCCACTGCTAAAGACCCCAACACGCAATGAGGTTGAACTATGTGTTAGTCCCAAAATGACCTGGTTTGTCGACGTTGAACCCCATTTCCCGCTCTCTCTCTTTCATTCCAGTATCGTTAAATCATCAACAAAAACCAAGCATAACATTTTTTTCATGCTTTGATTTTACTGGCATAGTTTTTACATTTGTTAAATTTTTTTTCGTTCATTTTTTTTTTATGAAAATATTTATTATTATTATTATTATTGAATGTATAATAAACATTTAGCTTGTAAATAAAGTTGTTGTTGTTTATTGGTCAAATGATTTCACCTGTGCATTTTAGTTCCGGAGGGCCGAGAAAGTTCATCCAGGGCCCTGTTTCACAAAATTTTAACTAAAGATAAAATCCAAATTTTAGCAGATACTTCAATTTTGATTGGCTAAGAACTAAAATCAGTCTAATATTGTCCAATCAAACAACTAAAATTCAGATCTTATCTTAGTTAAAATTTTGTGAAATAGGCACTAGGTTCTCAGTTGGGATTTTGCCTCGCCAGTGATGCAGGATGGAGTACCTTACAAGGACAGCTGTCAAGTCGTTCGGATGGTACAAAAAACCTATATAGGTCCTTTGTATATATTGGAGTGCACTAAGAAATCCCTTAGCAGTTGGAATTCGATATAAGAGTAGGCTGTAGTGCCGCTACCTGGACAAAATTTCCCTCATAGCACACTGTATGGCATTTGCCTGTCTTGATTAGCCCGGTTTAGGAGCAGAATAGGAGGTTAAACCCCATTTCATTTCATTTAAATCATAAGGTCTGTTAATTGAGTGCAGTGAGGGGATTTTGATTCCCTATTTGTACCTGACAAGGGGTAGAGTGGCCTGTTCAACCTCGAGGGTTTCCTTCGGATCTTTCGGGGAGTTGGGTGACCGAATGGTAGCACGTGCGCGTAGTATCGTAAGGTCTGTCATGGAGTCAACTGGCCTGGTTTCGATTACTCAGTTGTACATGACAAGGAGTAGGATCGCCTGTCCAACCTTGTGTGTTTTCTCCGGGTCCTCCGGTTTCCTCCCACTGCTAAAGATCCCTACGCACAAGTGAATTATTGAAATTAAAAAATTGAACTATATGTTAGTCCTAAAATGACCTAGTTTGGAGGTCACATGTTCGATCCCTGCATTGTCCGAAAAAGTTCATCAGGATTTTTCGATGTGGCTTCCCCTTTCAGTGGTGCAGGACGAAGGGCCTGACAAGGGACAGCTGTCTAGTTGACGAAAAACCTAGGTCATGTCTGTGTATGTTTTGGCGTGCACGTAAAAGATCCCTTGGCAGTTAGAGTTTGATATAGGAGTATGCCATAGTGATGCTGCCTGGCAAAATTTCTCCATAATACACTGGATGGTATGTGCGGAACAGTAGGACGTTAAACCCCATTTAATTTCATTTTCATTTTATTTCTTTTTACATTGATATAAGAGACAATACGCCGTTAAGACTTTGTCAATGCTGTAAGCGACATAACAAACAAGATGGCTGCCTCCACTGAAGACGTTCCAAAGGGTAAACGAGAAGCGAGAACTGTCCTTCCTCCACAGTTGAGTGGGGGACCTCATGGATTAGGTAACGATTTTTAAACAACGACCACATAGAATGTCATTTAATTATTCACAATGACAACAATTTTTTCTTCATAAATACACGTTCTGTTTACAGCGAACCTGAATGATGAAATTCAAATTGCGCAGAATTAATCTGACTGATCGTCATTCATTCCGACGAATGAATGGAGAAAAATTGTTCATGTTTGTAAATTATTTTTTAAATTCATTTTAGACCCATTCAATGTCCAAATTGTCCTAAATCAGCCGATTATCATTCCAACGCCGATTATCATTCCACTGACCCTGATTCTGATTGTTGTACAGTTTCTCTTTTCTCCAACTTTATTGAGGGCTGGTGAATTTAGAGTTTATTAAAGCAGCCAATGATTTAAGGTGTCAAAGATAAGGCTGGAGCATAATTGTCACCCAGGGTTCAGAGGTTTTGAGAATTCTCATACAGATTCTATCCCTCATGTAGGGCCACATTCAATTCTTTACCTGATTCGAATTATTGAAAATGACCTATTTTGAAGAGAAAGAAGAAATTTTTGAATTAAATCCAAATCAGTACTCGTATTGTCAAGCAGAACTGGCGCTGTGGGATGATGAACCAAACGCCAGGTTAAGGCACCCAATCGTCACACTCAGCAGTACCCAAAAGGAGTCCATTGGTAAAGACAGCAGGATGGCGCTGTACCATGCAGCCTACACCCTTCCGTCTCTACAATTCCTCGTGGCAGACCGCAGGGAGTGACAAAAGCCGGCACAAGTAGGAAGTTCACTGTGGTCAGAGCTGACGCCTTAAACGTAAATCTGGATGTAGGAGTGGTCACATTGCAATTCTTAAGGAGTACTTGATTGACCCCAAATTGTTGGATGATTCGAGGTACACTACTGGTTAATTGAGATACTAGCAAAATATTTCCTGCAATTGAGTGTGACAAATATCGGTACAAGCCTGATGTTGTAGCCGTTACTGGAATGATACTGGTCAGATGTGAAGTTTTGATATAAAATCTATAAGTATTTTAATTGTTTTCTTTAGGTGATCCAGATGACAAATCACTACGGAAAGTTGAAGAAACCATTATGATACCAGCCAAAATGAAGGAAAAAGCCAAGAGAGAAAAATGCCCTGAAGAAATAATAGGTAAATTAATATGAAGTAAAACAATGAATTCTAAAAACAGACAGAGTGAAAACACCTTGGCAAGGCAGGGCATTTGTTGGCGTAATTGTTTAACAGACATTTTAGGGGGTGGGAATGGCCTAGTGGTCTAGAGTGCTGCGCTTCGACCCTTAGCTGGCCGGTCACCTCTGGCTTGCGGCTGTGGTTTCGAGCCCTGATGTGAGCAATTATGTGGCATGGAGATAGGGGCGCCTTCTCAACCTCGTGGGTTTCCTCCGGGCACTCCGGTTTCCTCCCACTGCTAAAGACCCCTACGTGCATGCGAATTTTTGAAATAAAATTAAACCATATGTTAGTCCCGAAATGACCTAGTTTGTGTCGAGTGGACGTTAAACCCCATTTCTCTCTCTCTTAACAGACATTTTAGATCTCAAGAACTTTCATTGAGTCAAGCAGTGTGGTTTCGATTCCTAGCTTGCATATAACAAGGAGAAAGGGTGGTTCAGTGAGTAACACGTTGACTCGCTAATTTGGAGGTCCCTTGTGTGATCCCTGCCTAGAAAGTTCATCTAGATATTCCAATGTCATTCCCGTTGTCACTGTGATGCAGAACTAAGGACTTGGGAAGGAACAACATATAATCTTTCCCATGGGATGAAAACCTGATGTCTTTTGTACAATTTAGTGTGCACGTAATAGATGGAATTTGATATAAGAGTAGGCAATAGTGCCCCTATCTGGGCAAAATTCCACTCATAGTACACGGTATGGCGTAAGCCTGTTTTCATTAGCCCAATTTAGGAGCAGAACAGTAGTTCGCTAAACCCCATTAGCCCAATCGGAGCAGAACAGTAGGTCATTAGACGTTAAACCCCATTAGCCCAATAGGAGCAGAACAGTAGGTCGTTAGACGTTAAACCCCATTAGCCCAATCGGAGCAGAACAGTAGGTCATTAGACGTTAAACCCCATTAGCCCAATCGGAGCAGAACAGTAGGTCGTTAGACGTTAAACCCCATTAGCCCAATCGGAGCAAGAACAGTAGGTCATTAGACGTTAAACCCCATTAGCCCAATCGGAGCAGAACAGTAGGTCGTTAGACGTTAAACCCTGTTAGCCCAATCGGAGCAGAACAGTAGGTCGTTAGACGTTAAACCCCATTTCATTTATGATGGTATATTATTGTTGTATTTATGGTCTATTTTACAGCGTTCGGAAAGTGTTCTAAAGAACAAGGATTTATGATGCCGTTCAAGTGTCGAGGTCAAGCAAAAATATTAGAAAAATGTCTGTCAGCTTGGTAAGTAATATTAATTTAGCAGAGTGGTTATATTATGTTATCGCCCATGTCGACCCATCAACATTTGGATTGTTAACGCGATAGAGGCTACAGTATTAGTACTCCCGCATGGAAATGGGATTGTATGAAGTTTTCGACTTTGTCCACAATGTCAAAGGTTAGTAGGGCTTCCCCTGTTGATACTTGACGTTTTTCTTCAGGATATCCCACGTGCAAGCAAATTATTGAAATAAAATGGAACCATGTGTTAGTCCCGACATGATCTGTTTTAAATCGTGGACATTCTCTCTCACTCTCTTTCAACTTTTGACAATATTTCTCTCTTTTCTTTGTTTCCAGGTATGAAAATGAAGAGTTCCAGAAACAATGTAAAGAAGAATATTTAGAGGAACGAACATTTTATCGCGCGACTGGTATCAAGAAAAAGTTGAGGCGTAAGGATGCTATGTTGTAAACAAAAGTGCTGCCTTTTCTTGTGGTTTTGGACATCTAGGACTGTCAGTACTCTTGAAAGGTGGATTATTGAATAATTCAGAAAAGGATGAAATATTATTTAACAGAAAGAGTTAAAATTTTGTAAGATTACTAAGAAAGAATAATTTGGTAAATTTTTAAATTCCAAAAGAAAGCTGTGTGAATGTCCCATTGAGAATTGATATCAAATGTTC
This sequence comes from Patella depressa, assembly GCA_948474765.1. NCBI lineage: Eukaryota > Metazoa > Mollusca > Gastropoda > Patellidae > Patella > Patella depressa. The sequence goes on along the minus strand of OX419715.1, from coordinate 6,410,207 downwards.
TTGTATGTAACTTCTTTTTGCTTACTTGACATTTTGCATTTGTGGTCAAAGGGGAGACAACTTACTGATGAGAACAAGAAATGACTGTGTGAACATCCCCATGAGAAGTGGTATCAATCGCTGACATTGCATTTTGAGTTTGTGGTCAAAGGGGAGACAACTTGTCACTGCTGATGAGAATAATGGATATCGAGGAATTTTGAAGTCAAAAGGTCTAAATATTATTATAACTCAGAAATCATGAAATGAAAAAAATATAAAATTCTGCCAGGTGAATTCACAAAAAATAATATGCTAATGTACTCAGGCAAACAAGATGCTGAAGTACAAGAGAGAGAAATGTGGAATGATATTAATTGTAATTGTATAACATCTTTACTGCTATTGTGGTCTAAGGGGAGACAACTCATCTCTATTATCTCCCCTTTATAGATTAAAAAATTCCTTTTGTATCTTGAAACCATTTTTAAGTCTTGATCATTGAAGCCTGTGTTAGTTGCGACAAAATAAAGATGAATTTGTATCAAAGATCATAAGGAGAATCTTATACATCATTTGATTGGTTGAGAGGAAAAATTTGCCTTGTATTTGAAATATAAGGAGTGCATTGTTAACTGGTAAAATGAGAACATTTCCCATAATTCATTGTATGAACTCAATACACAAACAGCAAGGCAGCCAGTTACCAGTATATACCCATGCCATATTGCACTGTTTTCTAGATTTGTTGTCAAAGTGGAATGATCGTGACTATCGCATTGTAACACGGGTGATTTTAGACGATCATCCTGAATTTTCAAACAAAGATTTAATACCTAAATATCATCAAAACTTATTTCAAATTGTGTTGGCTCTAAAATTTGTTCTTAACTGGTCATAGTCGAATATTTGCACCACAATATTCTACTGCTAAGTGGTCATGGTTGCAACATTGCTACCACAACAAGAACCTTTTGTAAAGCTGTATTTAGTTTTGCATTTGCATTTTTAAATGAACTGAAACAAATAGTGCAAATTATAGATCAACTTATCCTCTTCAACTTTTTTTATTGGTGTCAAGACTGTCAAGAGTCATCCGGCAGTAGATGTTTGAAATAGGCATATAAATATTTCACCTGTCCTCTTTTTTAACCTGACCAGTTCAAGTCATGACATCAAAATGACGTTGACCGGTTAAGGGTTAACATAGTTTATCAGTCAATACATAAAAGCGAATTATTGAAATATAAATAGAAATATACATAGTTTATCAAATGTGGATGATTGACTCCATTTCTCTCTCTGTTTCACTTGGCAAACTATTCCTCCAAGCAGAGTTGTCTTCCCTTGTCATGTTCACATGAGTGAAGTTGTAATTGTGTTTGTATAGAATGAAGTATATATGTTTCTATTGTTTAATATAAGATTGATTAATGTATTATTTGTAAATAAAATTATGAAATAAATTAAATAACTTATCACTTTACAGTAAATATTTTAGAGGCAGTTATAATAATTATGGAAAAACAGCTACTAATTTATTTGGGCGGGGAATATTCAGGAGTGGGGATGTCCGAATGGTTAATGCAAGCGTGTTATATCATAATTTCTTTCATTCAATCAACTCCTCTGGTTTCGATTCCCAGGTTGTATGTGACAAGGAGTAGGTCGCCTGTTGAACCTAATGGGTTTTTCTCCGGGTCCTCCAGTTCCCTGCCACTGCTAAAGTCCACAATGCGTAATCAAATTATTGAACTAAAATTGAATCAAATGTTAGTCCTGTAATGACCCAGTCTGTGACAAGGGGATGTTAAACTTTGTCCTTCACTCTCAGGGGGTTGGGATGGCCTAGTGGTCTAGAGTGCCGCGCTTCGACCTCTAGCTGGCCGGTCACCTCTGGCTTGCGGCTGTGGTTTCGAGCCCTGGTGTGAGCGTATGTGGCATGGAGATAGGGGTGCCTTCTCAACCTCGTGGGTTTCCTCCGGACACTCCGGTTTCCTCTTACTGCTAAAGACCCCTACGTGCAAACGAATTATTGAAATAAAATGAAACCATATGTTAGTCCCAAAATGACCTGGTTTGGGTCGAGTGGACGTTAAACCCCATTTCTCTCTCTCTTCACTCTCAGGATTCCTCCCGCTACTACTGACCTCCATGAGCAAGCAAATTATTGAAATAAAATAACAAACCAGATGTTACTCCAAAATGACATTACATTATACTTTCTACACATTTGTTTTTTTCTTAATAATTTGTTTTTCTACACATTTGTTTTTTTCTTAATAATTTAAAGAATTGTTTAATTTAATTTACAGAAGAATTCAGTTAATATGGTGAGCTAATTAAGTTGTGCTGATGGCATCCCTTTCAGTGACAGTTTGCACAATTATATTGATAGTGTCAGTTGTGGTCTAAGGGGAGATAATCGAAGGAGTTGGAAGAGTTAATTCCCCTGTTTTGATCTTATATTCCTGATAAAACTCGGTGAATGATCTCAGAGAAATGGGGTTTAACGTCCACTCGACACAAACTATAGGTCATTTCGGGATTAACATATGGTTTAATTTTATTTCAATAATTTGCTTGTGCTTTGGGGTCTTTCGCAGTAGGAGGAAGGCAGAGGACCTGAAGAAGTCTCACAAGGTTGGACAGGTTGCCCTACTCCTTGTCACGTACAACCAGGGATTCCAAACCATGTACTTCATAGATTTATACTTGTACTCATAAATAAACAGGTGCTCTCAGTGGTTAATATGGGTTTATTTAACATCATAAATATATACTTAACAAATATAAATATATCTATATATACCCAGACCCTTACAGCAAATATTCAGTCAGTCTTTCACATAAAGATACATTTTCCTCATGATATATATATCATTCAATGCACCAATAAGTGAAATGTCACTGTTGTTCTAGCACTATATGAAGTTCAGTTGATCATATGGAACTGGACAACCAAGACCAAGCCTATATAGAATTCTATTTATCATATGAAACATGGTTTGCATTACAAATTTCCTCTCGGATGAAATGTCAAAATATGCCACAGCTACAAGATATATTTTTCCGTATCACTTAAAGAGTCTTGATTACCACGTCACCAAAACACAACAGAGTATTTATCCCGATCCTGGTCCGTCCTATCTCACACCGGGTAGTTGGTTGGGGTCTGGAACATCAGAGTGTATTTGTTATAATCAAGGGCCGTCATATCTCACACCGGGTATTTGGTTGGGTTCTCGAGATTAAACTTAGAAGGTAAACAAACATTAAGCATTGAAAGCAAGATCCTCAAAAATCAAGACCTTCCAACCTATAATAAGGCAATGTTCTGCAATGAAATAACAAATTTTCAAGTCAGTGTTTAATGTATCCGAATCGATGACCTCGGTACATCAATTTTATTGTCAGTTTTAAATGTACCGGGGGCCTTGGTGCTGCAATTTTCTCCGTCAGTTTTGAAAATATCGGGGGCCATCAGATTACCCAGTCAGTTTTAAATGTACAAGGAATTGCAGTTCTCCATTACATCCTCTATTATTTTTCACGAGTTCTAGTCTTATGATTGTTCACATTGTTTATTGACCAGACGCGCGCTCACGTAGTATAACTTTCAACAAATGAATCGTAAACGGCTGAAATCTCGGACCAATATTTATACGATATAGCTCCAATCATCAAGATGCAAGACATATATAGAGGAGGAAAGATACTGGATGTTGTGTATTCGTGTTTAGTTTGACAGACTTCCAGTGCTTGACGACAAACTTCTCTCGTTCGATTGGCTGTTGGATCATTGGCTGGTATTCTTCGTAAAATCTGAAAAATAGTCAATAAAGATACTTTAAAGAATGGAGAAATGAAAAGAAATGAAATGGGGTTAAACGTCCCACTGTTCTGAATAAAGAGCTGTTATGTCTTCCATACTCTTCTGAATAAAGAGCTGTTTGGTCTTCCATACTCTTTAAGATGAATTTGATGTATAACTCCGTCAACTACCATCGATGTATCTAATCCAGTCAACATACCCTATGATGTATAACTCAGTCACAGCACCTACATAATGCATCTAACTCTGTCATGGTACCTTTGATTTGTAGAACTCAGTCTGCGTACCTTTGATTTGTTTAACTCAGTCAAGGTACCTTTGATATATATAACTCAGTCAAGCTACCTGTGATGTATGTAACTCAGTCAAGCTACCTGTATATATATAACTCATTCAAGCTACCTTTGATGTGTATAACCCAGTCAAGGTACCTGTGACGTATACAACTCAGTCAATGTAGCTGTGATGTTTAACTCAGTCAAGGTACCTGTGATGTATAACACAATCAAGGTACCTATGATATATATAACACAGTCAAGGTACATATGATGTGTATAACTCAGTCAAGGTACCTATGATGTATAACTCAGTCAAGGTACCTGCTGTGATGTATAACTGAACGTACCTGTGATGTGAAATGACTCATGATTGCTTTAACTTGTTCTAGATTGGTTGATCCCATCATCATTTTAACAGCTTCACCTTTCCTGATCTTCACCACCCCTTTAAATACTTTACTGTTATTATAACATCTTTCTAACGTACCTATAGCCATAACCTACAGAGATAGACAATATACTATATTATAACCCTATAGACAATATACATTATAACCTACAGATAGACAATATTACAACCTTATAGACATTATATCTAACACTACAGATAGACAATATTATAACCCTTTTAGACAATATATAATAATAACAGGTCACTATTTACCCATAATACAATTGAATAAAGAAATACTTTATCATTCTAGTCCAGTTGATGTCCTTTCGAAGCGACAAATAATTATAAAAAAGAATCGCGATACATCAATTCAGCATTTAACGGTATACCGTACCATCACTAGTCGACAGTTCTGATTTGTGGATGGCGACAGTATGCAGACAGTATGCCAGAGACAATGTCAGGCACAAATTCAGGTATTGTCAGACACAAAACCTCTGGTGCCTGTTATTTTGTCCAGCACTGATTTGTCTTATTTATTGTCGTCAACTCTAGATCGTTTTTTGAACTACCCTACTGCATTGCAGCTCTGAGGGGTTGAGGCCTTGACAGTATGTAGGTTCAATACACACAGAGAGAAATGGGGTTTAACATCCACTCGACAGAAACCAGGTCATTTCGGGATTAACATATGGTTTAACTTTATTTCAATAATTCGTTTGCGCGTAGGAGTCTTTAGCAGTGGGAGGAAACCAGAGGACCCGGAGGAAACCAACGAGGTTGGACAGGTGATTATATTCTATGTCACGTACAAAGGTTCAATAAACTTACCTGTGGTATGGCACAGAAGTTAAAAACACTTTGATCTTTTAATCGTGACATATATTTTATACAGTCTGGTATTAACTCTAGGGCATTGGTTATCAGCTCATTTAGACACTGGACAGCCTTGTCTACATTTTCTTCTTTAGCTAGATCACCAAGTTCACTGGCATATTTACCCCATACCTAGAATTAACATCAAATTTACTTTAAATATAAAGAAAATTTTTATTTAGCTCTATATGGGTTTGCAATTAAGGGAGCCGCCATGGCTAAATGAGAGAGAGAGAGAGAGAGAGAGAGAGAGAAATGGGTTTCGATGCCCACTCGACACAAACTAGGTCATTTCGAGACTAACATATAGTTTAATTTTATTTCAATAATTCGCTTGCGCGTATGGGGTCTTTAGCAGTGGGAAGAAACCGGAGAAAACTCATGAGGTTGGACAGACGTCCCTACTACTCGTCACATACAACTGAGGATTAGAACCCACACCGGTTGACTCAATGACCGGATTTATGATGCAGCATGCACATGATAACCATGCAGTCATCCAACCCCCTGTGGCTAAATTAATCAACACGCTGGCTCGCTAACCAGGAGGTCCCAGGTTTGCTCCTGGCAATGTTCCTCAAGATTTTATGGCGCAGGACAGACGGCCTGGCAAGGACAGTGTCTAGTCGCTTGGATGCAATAAAAAACTTGGCTTGCATCTAAAAGAACCCATGACGCATGAAATTCAAAATAAGAGTAAGCAGTATCGTCAGTGTCTGGTCAAAATTTCACTTATAGCACACTACACGGGGGACGCTTGCTTCATTAGGTCAGTCAGGGGGAGGAAACCAGAGAACACATACAAAGGGTTGGACAAGTGGCCCTACTCCGTGTCACGTACAACTGCGGAATCGAAACCACGCCACTTGACAGATCTTGCATTCATGATCCAACTCGCATGCGTTCACCTTTTAGCCACCCAAACCACCTGCAGCAAACTTGGGCGAACCACTTGTAATATCACCCTCAAGGCAGGTCACCATAAACAGGCCTGGAAATATCAGGCACAAATTAAATAGTACCCGATGATTTCAACTTAGTGCCGAACGTGTATTAATAATATCAATAAAAAGACAAATCATTTCCGGCCACAAAGGAATTGTACCTGACAAAGCTTGAATATGTGCAGAACATTGTCTGTGACAGGTGCCTTATTTCTAGTCTCACGATTAGATTGTTATACTTACAGCCCGTGGCCAGAAAGCTCGACCCTCTAGTTGATCCTCTAGATAATCTCGTATAATATTCGTCTTCTGTAGAAATAATCCCATTCTATTTGACAGATAGGTATCTTTACCAACTATTTCATCTTCTTGTTTCGACGCTGAGAATAACTTGGATAATCCTATACCAACTAAACCAGCTACATAATGACAATACTGTAAATATAACATATCATAACATGATAATACTGTAAATATAACATGATAATACTGTAAATATAACATGTTATAACATGGCAATACTGTAAATATAACATGACAATACTGTAAATATAACATATCATAACATGACAATACTGTAAATATAACATGTTATAACATGACAATACTGTAAATATAACATGACAATACTGTAAATATAACATGACGATACTATAAATATAACATGATAATACTGTAAATATAACATGATAATATTGTAAATATAACATGACAATACTGTAAATATAACATGATAATACTATAATTATAATATGATAATACTGTAAATTTATCAAAGACAATCTACTGAAATATCTACACAAAGTTATCTACACTCTGGGTTAGGATGGAGGGCCTGACAGAACACACTGGGGTAGGACGGAGGCCTGACAAGGAAATGAATGTGGTTTAACATCCTACTGATCAGCTTTGACAAGACTTATGAAGACTGGCCTGATAAGGAACAATGTCATTTGGGTGAGACAAAAAATGAGGTCACGTGTAGTCCTACACATTGGTGTGCACGTAAAAGAACCCTTGACATTTGGAATTCGAAATAAGAGTAGGATGTCTTTAATAGTCCAGTTGGTGCAGAATAACACGACTTCAACCATTTCATTTTTTTTCATTTCTAAGAAAACGTTTGGACAAATACGAGCCAATTATTACTCACCTCATCCCATTCGGCTAAAGTTATTAAATCTCGTTCAAAAAATACGGTCATACCAGCTCCCATCTGTTGACATATATCAGATATAACTTGCTGATAAACTGGTTCTAACTGACGAAACTCGTACGATATCTGTAATATAATATATAACTTGAAGGTATGGATACAAACAGTAGAAACTTTTCCCTCCATTTCAATCATTTTAATATTCTATCATTCCTTATTCCCTGATTTCTATCCTTCCCCCAATTCATGATAGCCACATTCTATTATTCCCCCTATTCTATCATTCCCCCAATTCATCATTCTCCCGATTTATTATTCTCCAATTCTATCATTCCCCCAATTCATTATTCTCCAATTCATTATTTCCCCATTCCATCACCACCTAAAACCATCATTCCTTTGGATTCATTATTCCATCATTCCCCCAATTCATCATTTCCCTGCTTTATCATATTCATTCCCCCAATTCATTATTTCCCCATTCTATCATTCCATCAATTCGTTATTTCTCCTATTATTCCCCCAATTCCTGATCCCCACATTATATCTTCCCTCCCTTCGGGGGGAGGGTGTGTGTGTGTTGATGGACGAATGGTTAGCATGCGCGTGCTGTTATCATACGGCCTTCCATATGTTAGTCCCGAAATGACCTAGGTTGTGTCGAGTGGATGTAAAACCCCATTTCTCTCTCTCTCCCACCCACCCAATTCAATTCCATTCCACCTATTTTATCAATTCCTTCCCTCTATTCTAACAATTCCCCCATTCTCTTCTATTACTTACTGTAGGGAAATCTTCTAACACCAGTTTATCTTTCTCTTTACTGTCCATATATTTCCAGTTTTTATCTAGAAGATTTTTATGGAATGATTTTAACATGGGTATTTTTATAGAGTTGGGAATGGTCATATCATCTTCTACAGTATCTAACGCTCTTAATACCAGATAAAATATACACGTAGCATGTCTGTAAAATAAATACCAGATAAAATATACATGTAGCACAGCTGAAAAAAAAACTATGAACGAGATCGGAAAGAGAAATGGGGTTTAACACCCACTTGACACAAACTAGTCCATTTTGGGACTAACATATGGTTCAATTTTATTTCATTAATTCGCTTGCACATAGGGGTCCTTAGCAGTGGGAGGAAATGCGGAGGACCCCGTGGGTTTGACAGGCGATCCTTCCCCTTGTCAGATACAACCAGAGAATCTTATAGTACAATCTGCATGTGCAAACTATTCGGCCATGAAAGAGATTACTTGTTGGATTAGAGTAATCCTAATAAAGATAGGCGTAGTTTGGGGTTACGGTAAATCCTATGATATATGCTGTATATGGGCTCGAGTTAGCATTCGTAAGTGCAGTGTTTACGAGGTCAAGTGGCGAAATAACCTAACCCCTCTCTCAGATCGTTTATTAAAGAGATGAAACGAAAGAATTTCTAAAGGGGTTGGGGATGTATTTCTACAGCTTAAAAGGATATGTCGCTGAAAAAGGGTGGCTGCTCATACAAATTCTTCTACAATAACATGTGATTAGGGAAAAAAATAATTGTTGACAATTGGTTACCAGTGTGTCTTAATAAATTTTGGCTAATCATATTAAATTTTGATCAGCAGTTTTGCTCATCTAAGTATTCTGAGGTGCAGTTGAACGTTGTGTAAAACAAAATAGTATAGAAAGGAAAGGTTCACGTTTTTCAGAATATCCTTCAAAGGTTTGCTTGCCAACTGAATTTTGAGGCACTAATAGTAGTAATAGTAACAGCTGAAATGGATTGTAAACTGCGATGCAAACCCAGTTATTTTGTTTCCTGCTTGTGATGTGAGAGCCCATCGAATTAGATGGTTTGTTTTTATTGTGAGTTTATTACCTGAGTGCTACATCATCAATGGCCTGTATTACAGCTGCGAAACTTCTACTGGTGTTTGTTAGATGTACGTAACATTTCTTTAATGTTTCACTCATAGTTTTCTAGAAAAATATAATAATAACATATTTTATTTTAACACAGCATTTTCATTTTGTTATGTTTACTGTCAAATTCACATAGATAGCATAATAAAAACAATATCATTTATTATAAATAAAACAAAATCAAAAGGCAACATACAAGATTTGAACAATACATATAATAGAAGCCTAAAATAGTTGTAGTTAGCTGTCTAATTCAGGTCTTCCATCATCTTTTGACATCTCTGTCATATTAATTCATTTCATTATTCAATGCCTTTACTCGTCTCATCTGCTTAGTCCTAGACAACAATATTCTAACTCTTCTAAAAACTAACAATTACCGTATCACTTTTAGGCATCACTGCTTGACAACCTCCCATTTTAAACTTGACTAGAGCCATAACTTCATCCGGGTGTGCAAAAGATTTCACAAACTCCATTTTCTCAGCTCTAGCAGACGAATTTTTCACTCGCCCAGAAAAATCAGTTTGTTTCTGCTTCTTTCGTGTTGTTGAAGTGATGTCGACTGCCTCTTTCTTTTGTTCCAGTTCTTCAATCAAAACACCTCACGATGAGCAGACTTTGGAACAGTTGTTAGAAAATAGCCCACTCTATCAAATAAACCACTGATAATAAAAATCGTTCGATAGGCTAACAAAGTCATGGAACCTTTCACAAAATCACCATTAATAATCATGCCAGGTGTTGTACAGCCACTTGTGATTGGCTGGATTATAACACCAGATTGATATTTTATCCAATCAGATGTATTCTTGTAATAAGGAGATTGAAGGGAGGTAACTCTCTAATTGTTAGAATGTAAACAAAAACACGTGTTGTTGTTGTGGTTTACACATAATTATATTCATAAACTTTGATTTTTCCCTCTATGTATATAGAAGTTCATTTCATCCACTATTATCAACTTTTTATATATTTCCTCATCCATTTTGTTTATGTGTTTTTCATCCTCTTTTATTCGGACTTATATAATTTACATGCCTGAAAAAGATATTATAAGGTCCATGGTTTTACGAAATAAAATATATCTATCTATCTATGTATCTATCTATCTATATATGATCGGATAATCTTGAAACTTGCACGATTTAAACTGGATTCAGATGAGAGAGTGAGAGATGTTTTATGTTATCACAACAGACTACGCCTACTGCAGTTCCTTTCTCACTTTAAAGCATGCAATAACTGGTAAAAACAAATATGCCCCTCGTCTACACCATCAACTAGATCGACAATAAGGAAACCCAGAAAACCAGTCACAAGAAGTTCGAAACTGCATATAGTAAATTATATGTCACCAAACAAAAGACTCCAACCTCGTAGTCAAAATGGAAGAGCCCCAAACTGCATGTTATCTATAACCTCAGACAAAGTCTTGAAACTGAAAACCGAATTAAACACCCCAGTTAAAGAGAAAGTCCTGAGTTGAACAGCGTCTCAAAAATAAAAGTCTGAGTACACGAGATTCAAACGCCAACATATTGTCTCACAGTTTCGGCTCAAATTATCGAGTCGTTTGGACGTGAACGTCAAACTGCTTATCCGGACATGTAACCCTTTTAAGATTTCTGGTCAATTTTTTCGTTGGTGATCTGATTCCCGTTCCTTGAGAGGCCCATGTGTTGTAGGCTACATGGTAGCGGAAGTTAAATTTCAACTTCACATTATTTTCATTTAAAAGAAAGCCTGGTTTTACGTATATAGAGACCGCGTAATACAGCTTGGGCCATCGTCTCAATTTCCAGAAGAAGACTGATGGGTTTAAGTTGTTTGAAACGTATCACAAAATATACTGAGTTAGTTGCTCGGCCCTTTGGTGGGGGATTTTTTAGGGATTTTAACAGAAAATTAAGCAGTTATAGGGATTAGTCCTTTACGCGAAGAGCTCAGGATTGTAGCTATATTGCTACAACTTTTGCTCTTGAAATTAATGATGGTACTATATATTGTATTAATTGATATCTTAATTAAGTAATTAGATTCACATGCATATTCTTAAAGCAAAATAGTGAACGAATGGCAAATTGTTATGTAAACAAGAGTTATAATTTGATAAACACTGATTCTGTGTGAATGAGAACTTCAACGATTGGTCCGGAGGTCTAGTAGCGTCAACAAAGAGGTCAGTTGTGGAAGAGAGATTTAATGGCAAGTCATCAATGAAAGTATTGAACAAGTGTGGTCCTAATATCTATCCTTGAGGTACGCCACTGGGAGCAGACTTTTAAGCAGATAGTTCACCATTAATGAAAGTACACTGATTCATTCCTGTTATTTTAAGTATGATTTTAAGAATTGTAATGCATTTTGATATCTACATTTCGTCAATAACTTGATCAAAATTCCCCTTTGAAGTCAAAAAATATTGTGCCACAAAGAATATTATTATTGATAGCATCATATATATATATTCCATTTCGATTCCCCGGTTGTACGTGGCAAGGAGTAGGGTCGTCTGTCCAACCTCGTAATTGGGTTACTTCGGGTCCCCCGGTTTCCTCCCACTGCTGCAGACCCCTGCGCGCAATCGAAGTATTGAATTAAAAAAAAAAATAAACCATATGTAAGTCCCGAAATGAAGAGTTTGCGTCGAGTGGACGTTAAACCCCATATCTCTCTCCCCCTCTCTCTCGCCAATGCCGGGATCGAATACCCGGCCTCCAGGCTAGAGAGCTAACGTCTTACCCATTTAGCCGCCGTGACTCCGCTAACATTAATAACTTGTATGTCCACACATGTATATGTATATAAACAAACCAATTTGATTAAAATACCGATCTATATTTCGTTTCGTTTTTCATACTCTACCTGGTAATTGTTCAAAAAGCTATCACGGCAGGTTGGGTGTAATGCGTAGAATACTTCAATACAGGGGCGTTTTAAGTTTTATCATGGCGGAGGCTATACTATTTTGAGGGCACTCTTTCGCGGGGGGGGGGGCATCTTGATTGATGATTTTTATGCCAATGCAATGACTGCATTCTCACTCAGTAATGGATTCGACAGTAACAGTGTACAGAAAACGACTGATTCGGATTTGGAGCCCTTTCCCTTGGCCAGAGGGGCCCTTTTGTCAGAAGTGGGACCCTTTTGTCTGCCTTTAGGGTAGCCTAACTAGGGTACATCTTCATTTTTCTCATCGGTTTTAGCATTTTTCTGCCGTTTTATTTTTCCAATTTCTTAGATTTCTTTTCGCGAGGAGGCTGTCGCCTCCAGCGCCTCAGCTATAAAACGCCTTTGCTTCAATAGATTTAACATGGTGAATGGGGCACGTGTCTATTGTGTACTACCAATTATGGTTTTATAAGTATATATGCACTTCCCTTTACTCTTATATTATTATAAACACACTGGCATGTCATTAAAACATAATAAAAACGTAAACACAAATCCTTCTGCACCTTTCTTCACAAAGTCACGATTACGTTTACAAGACAGTCATAAAAATACCATATAAAACATACAACAAAACTGGCGTGCAATTAAAATTTGTTAAATACGTAAGCATAAATAGTTGTAAACCTTCCTTCACATTGTTACGAAAGCAATTACAAGACAATTATAACAATAATATATCAATTTAATATCCATAATAACTTGAATATCTGTAACGTAAGTAATATCAAGAGACAGTGGTTCGAAATAAAAAAATTAAAATTAATATAGGAATTATTCAATCATACAGGCCCCGTCAGACCCGGATAGCGTCCTCACGTCACTGCTGCGACCGTATGGCGACCTGAAAGGACATAAGGTCGCCGGCAAACGTTACTAACTTGAAAAAAGTCGCATTCTCACAGCTTTGTAGTTCAGATCGCAGTACCTTGTCGTTTGTTTTGAACATGCTCAAAACAAACGCAGTGGCTCGGCGATCATCGCCGACCATGGAAACCACAGCACGATATTTGTTGTTTCAACCACGCATATGGCGATCTTGACGCGCTCTAGGACCATTTTCCTTCGCAGTAGCAGCGCAGTAAGGACACCATCCCGATTTGGGAGGGGGAGTTATAAAGCAGGTGCCCGGTTGCCGCGGTGTCTCAATAAGTAAGTATCGAAAAACCTAATCGGAACCCTAACCCTTATAATAGATATCACTGAACCAATGAACCCTAACCCTAATCCAACCCTAACCCTAATAATATATATAATACTCGCGGAATATTGCGCCTTAACCCTAACCCTAACCCAACCCCTGTGGACTAATGAGCCCGCGGACTAGTAGGCATGCCCCACAAGGACTATGTCAAGTTATTCGGGGAGGACAAAAACACAGGTTCTGTGCACAGGACGAAAGGTCTGCCAAAGTATAACGTAGAGTGATTCGGATATGACAAGAGGAGCCTTGGACAGTTTGATCTTGGAGCATTTGCAGCTTGCCTGAATATTTGAGTGAGAGTTCTTCCGCCTGAGATCAAGCGGAAGCTTTCCCACTTCGTGTAAAAATGACAATTACTTTGGTTCCCACTGCCAAATGTTGCCCTGTGCCAATCTTATAGACTTATTCATTATTTACCGGAGCGATCCAGATGATTATCACCAACGTTAGCATACGCCAAGCATCCGTAGTCGAGTACAAGCATCCGTAGTCGAGTAGCAAACGAATGAGCGATCTGTATATATTAATATCAGAGTGCATTGGTCCGCTCCCCATTGTGGCCCTTCAGGTCCGTAGTTAGCGGGGGGGGGGGGTCACGTTAGTCGTTGGTTTCGTATTGCGACCAATGGAAAGGGCACCAACGGCACCCATTGGGGTAACCGATTCTTTCTCCATAGGGTGTGTCCGATTTGTGCCTGAGCAGGCAACTGCATAGCTTTCTCCCCCCCCCCCCCTCCTTTAGCTACGGGCCTACCCTTTGGTGTGTTTTATCATGTTCAAGGTTTTTGATGTGCGACTAATGACACCATCGGTCAGCTCCCCATTGTATCCCTTAGATGTATTTCATCATGTTAAAGGTTTTAACGTGAAGCTAACGATGCCATCGATATCTGACTTTCATGTCAGTTGTGAGTCAAAGGATTGAAATTCTAGTCTTGTGCGATTCAGATTTAACTCAAGTTTCCTATTTTTATTAATCGGATTGAACAGCATTGCTATATTTTGTCTTCCGGTATTTTAAAATTTAACGAATTTTGTAACGAATATCATAAAAAAAAATAATCCCTTGCATCAATGAAATTACATCACAAAGTGATCCTACATCAGAATAAAAATTATTTCGCTGTTTAAAAAGCTCAATTTGTATGTATGCCTATGTAATTTAGAGACGATGATGGCAGATTTCCGTAACAGAAACCTGGCAATCCGTCCCTGATTTGGTGACTTCCAAAAGGAAGTATCTATGGCGAAGAGAGCTGTTTCGGCATCCTGCCGACCATAGCTCGGAAGATCGTTTATCATGATATTGAAGAAACTTGGATTGATGGCGGAACCTGGTTGTTTTACCTGCTGTCTTTTAGCTGGCAAGACATATTGTGTCCGGGAAATTACAAATTAGCAACAGGCACAACAACTACTATAGGCTGATGTTTGTACAAAGTTTCAGAAAGATATCTTGAATGGTTTATGAGATATTCCCAGGAAACAATATTGAACGCCTAAAACTTAATCTTCGAAATTTCTTATTATAAAAGTCAAAACTACCTTTGTTGATGTGTGTGAAAAGGTTCCAAAAAGACATTTTGAAAAGTTTGTGAGATATGCACCGAAACAAAATCGGGAGGGGTGGGAACTAAGCCCATCTCAATATCCCTCAATCACGACCAATTTAAGAATTAGCAACCCTTTAAAGGTACGAGTAACCATACCGCGAAGAGATTTAAGCGAGAGAGAATGGGGTTTAACGTCCACTTGACACAAACTAGATCATTTCGGGACTAGCATATGGTTTAATTTTATTTCAATAATTCGCTTGCGCGTAGGGGTCTTTAGAAGTTGGAGGAAACCGGAGTACCCGGAGGAAACCTCCGAGGTTGGACAGGCGACCCTACTCCTTGTCACATACAACCAGGGATTCGAAGCCACGCCAGTTGACTCAATGACAGACTTTGTGATACAGCACGCATGTGAACTATAGAAGATGAAATTAACGACTGATCATTTTTAATGTGAAATGTCAATTATCGCTCTTTAATGGAAAATCTCCGGTTGTGCGTGACAAGGAGTAGAATCGCCAGTCCAACCTCGTCGGTTTTCTCCGGGTCCTCCGGTTTCCTCCCACCGCGCAAGGGAATTATTGAAATAAAATTAAACAATATGATAGTCCCGAAATGACCTAGTTTGTGTCGAGTGGACGTTTAATCCCATTTCTCTCTATCTACCCCTTTAATGGAAAAAAGGTTGTTTTTTTTAAAGCGTGATGTCCCTTTTATTTATTATATAACTAATGAATTTAAAACTAGCCAATCCGCCATCTTGTACTTCACTTTCTAAAGGCAAGTTGTGTGGACAAAGAAAAACCGAAACACATTCCAGTTGCCGTGAAGACGAAAGTACAAAGAAAAAGTTCCAAACATTGGAAATAAAAAGTTCTAAATAATTGTTTGTTGACGGAGATCATCTGGATACGTTTTACTGTCAGGTGCAAAACTCGGGAAATATTTCAGTCTCTGTGTGGAATAAACGTTTAAAGAAAGGAAAAAACACGACGGCGATCAGCGTAAATGATATTGAAAACTCGGGGTGTAAAATGGGGGAAATATTTTAATTTGTTTTGGACGTTAATACAAACTATTAAAAGAAGAATAGTTTCAATAGTTGACTAATGACATTGTTGGTACTCATACTGAGATGTGTTAAATTCCTCGTGTTTTTGAGGAGATATAAACATATCGAGATTGTGTTAATTTTGATCGTGTTTTTAAGGAGATTAACGTTAAGAGATTGTGTTAACTTCATCGTGTTTTTGAGGAGATACACACTGAGACTTTGTGTTAACTTTGATCGTATTTTGAGGAGATTAATATTATGTTTAATTTACGAGAAGAATAATGGGTTTAATGAATATACTACACGTGTTCATATCGGTTATAATAACTGTACAAACTGTTAGTATTACTTTAATTTAACTTTATATTGACGATATATCTCAGATTTAAGTAAAAATTAAAATTCAAGGTTGATTCGTTTTATAGTAGTTGGTTTCGACCCAGGGCTGGATGCTCTACTTTAAATTGACTATTTTATTCAAAATCATGTTTATCGATTTCATTGCATTTTATATCTTAGTTTGATTTCACTGATTGCGATCAGTCGTCGTTCAAAATTTTACGTCGGTGTTGAGAAATACAATGAAATGAAACGGGGTTTAGCGCCGCTCTCTGGGCACAATTTTTCCCCATAGCACACGAGCTCATTCCTATTTTCCGGCGTGGTTTCCCCTTGTCACAGTGTCAGTGATGCAGCTCGAACGACGGGGCTGACAAGAACAGCTGTCTAGTCGTTCGGATGGTACGAAAAACCGAGGTCCCGTGTACACATTGGCATGCACGTTTAAGACCCATTGGCAGTTGGAATTCGATATATGAGTAGGCCGTAGCGACGCTGCCCGGGCAAAATTCCACTTATAGCACACTGTATGGCGTATGTCCGTCTTTATTAGCTCAATTCGGAGCAGAACAGTGGGACGTCAAAACCCATTTCATTTCATTTCCATAGCACACCGTGATTCTTCTAAATGGCGAATGCCAAATGATAGGGATAATGCGACTTGATTATCGGGATTCCTTTATATCCCTCGTCAGGGACGGAGCCAGGAAATTTTGCAGGATGGGGTTTGCCAGGTTTCTGTTACGGAAACCTGCCATCATCGTCTCTAAATTACATAGGCATACATACAAATTGAGCTTTTTAAACAGAGAAATCATTTTGTGATGTAATTTCATTGATGAAAGGCACCTTTTTTTCTCCATGTAGCTGAGCAGCTGGAAACGCCCCTGCTCGTATTTTTGGATTCTGCTGTAATAAATCAGATAGGGGGTACTATGAAAGACATGTCTTTAAACATATTCCTGAAGCAATGGTCCAAGAAATCGTCTTAAAATGGTGTTTAAAATATAGCCTACGCTTTCTCGTATAATCAGCACTTGGCGTTGTGAGTTTTAAGGTAGTTTTAATTTTGTAGCAAAATAAAAAAAATACGCGGGAAATCATGGAATCTCGTTCATCAAGTGGCATTATGCCTATGTTTTAGGGGGGTGGGTGTTGGGGGTGGCCGAATGGTTAGCACGTGCGCGCTGTATCATAAAGCCTGTCATTGACTTCATTGAACCAACTTACAGTTAGTCCCAAAATTACCTCTCTCTCTCTCTCCAATCTTGTGGGTTTTCGTCGGATCTTCGAAGCTATAAAGACCCCTACGCGCAAGAGAATTATTGAAACCCCATATTTCCGCTCTCTCTCTTTGATTTTTTTTTTTTCGTTCGCCAGTCGCAGCGGTTTAGGAGAATCACATCCACCGACACACTCTATTTCATTTCATTTATAATGTGTTTAGATTTTTACATCTTTATTTACAGTTTGAAATCAGAGTCTTACCCACGTCGTTTTTTATCGTCGAGACTCACAGTACGGATTTGGTTATAGCAACAATTGGACAAGCGACAACTTCTACCACCACCAATTCACTGAACTGTAGAATCGGGAGAACGACCATAACGACTTCCGGTGGGCAGACAAGTACCAGTACCTTCGGTGGTTCTCCGTTTGTTGTTGGTACCACGGGTAATTTAGGGGGTATGTACTAATAGTAAGTGCAGGGGGACTGCACCACACACAATTCTACACAAAAACAAAAATACAGACAAGACATCGTACTCAGAGACCACAAACATAAACAATTAAAAAAAAGTAGACAATATAATTAACAGCTCGTTTCCCGTTTATTCACCTTCTCTACATTGTTGTACATGTAAATGCAATCTGATTAAAATAAAGATCTTTATTTTGTTGTGAAGAACTGGCCAATTGTTTTCTAGTGGAAGGTCGCGTCAGGGGGCATACGAGTGGCTTTTGACCATATGACGTCACACATTTGATTAACCAATCTGCTTCGATGTTTCTAGTAGGTCATTTCGGGACGAACACATGGTTGAATTTTATTTCAATAACTCGCTTGCGCGTAGGGGTCTTTAGCAATGGGGGAAACCGGAGTGCCCGAAGAAACCTCACAAGGTTGGACGACAGGCGACCCTACTCGTTTTCAGTACAAACGGGGATTCAAAACCACGCCAGTTGACTCAATGACAGACTTTATGATACAGTGCGCATGTGGCGCTAACCATTCACCCATCCAACCCCTTGATTTACGTGGATCACAACTACCGCGGCAAAATTCCCTCCTAGTGCAATGTATAATGGGGCATCAGGAACGGATCCAGGAATTTTTGCAGGAGGGGGTTTACCAGGTTTCTGTTACGGAAAATAAAACAATCCAAGCCATTTTATTCTTGATCGAAAAATATGGGGATTTTCTACGATTGGGTCTGTTAACAAGTTGCTCTGTCGCTTCATTGATGCGCCATTTTGTTTCGGATATTGCTACAATGTTAAAGGAGCTAAATCACCTAGAAATTGACACAAATGGGTCGCAACGCATATAATAATGTAATATGAATGTATATAAACTGATTTACATTCAATGGTTTCCGTTTTTACTCTAATTTAAAATCAGTTATGTTCCGGGAAATAAGCCAGCAGTCTCCATCGAATGCAAATTTATTCCGGTCTATATAGTATTTATTGCACATTGCACATGGTCTCCATGTGTCGAGCCTCATTCATCGAGTCACTTGTTACAACTGGGGCTAAAATGGTAAAATATTTATTTGTCTTAAATATTGGATATCAAAAGCCCATCTTTTCCCTGTAAGATCACAGCATCAATGTTGATTTAAATTGACAAATCTTAGCTACTTTAATGTTGATACACTGTTTCGTTTCAGATATTACCATAATATTCAATGTTGATTCGCCATTTAAATTAGACGCAACCCGTGTAGATAGATATGAGCTCTTCCCTACTTGCATCGATCCAACTAATACTACCAACACCCAGACCAACATTGTTTCTGTTATTGTTCACATCGTCTCCAACACTAAACCCTCTTTTAGACGACCGTTTGGTAAGTCCAGTCAATATTTAGTTTACCGTTTGGTAAGTCCAGTCAATATTTAGTCGACCATTTGGTAAGCAGGAGCGTACATAACGGGGGGGGGTGTGTTTAGCCAAAATGTGACCGACTGATGCACATACCCCCCACGTCCACCCCCACCTCCCTGTGACGCAATCCGGAGCCGAGCACCACGTGTGAGTTTTCTAGAGTTGACATAACATCTGTACAATCAGACGCCCCACACACCAGTGGTACTACAAACTGGGCAGTTCACTATAACCGTGAATATGATAGTGCTGAGACAGTATAAGACAACTGAGGAGCAAAGAATGATTTTAAAATGGAATCAGATATGTAACCGAGTAGAAGAATGATGCTATAATGGAAATTTCAGATATGTAACAGAGCTTTTAAATTTTGGGGACTGGGCTTGAAAATTTGAATCAATGTCATGGCAAATGGAACCAAATTCTCGTTAATGAGAGGATAGGACATGGGACAGAATCTTGAGGCCTATCTATCAATTTCGCCTGTTTTGTGATTGTTTGTTTATCCCATTAATTCATTTAGTCGGAGACCGATTTTTAGTCGGAGACCGACTGCGGTGAGTAATTTTTTTGAGATCGACTATTTTTTGCCATGCAACAATATACTCACAACAGAATAAGAGTGACAAGCAGACATGGTTATTTTATACTATAGTTTTGTGTGACGTATGCAATTTAGGTACACAGATTCAGGCAACTACTTAGTATTTGGGATCTATTCTGGTATTGTTTTTGAGACCGACTGCAGTGATTGCACTTATTTTGTGACCGACTATTTTTCTCCTAGGGTGAATTTTTGTTGTTAGACCAACATACTCACAACAGAATGATAGTGAAACAACATCTTTTCAAAAATGATAAGTTGACAAGATTATTTCATACTAAAGTCTTGTGTGAGTAGCGTGACGTATACAGTGAGTACTTAGTTTGATACCGACTGCTCCTATTTTGCGACCGACTGCACTGATTTTGCGACCGACTAAGTTTGATACCGACTGCTCCTATTTTGCGACCGACTGCACTGATTTTGCGACCCACTATTTTATAGTAAAGTTTTGTGTGATCAGCGTGACGTATACAGTGAGTACGTATTTCGATACTGACTACTCTATTTTGCGACCGACTGCACTGGTTTCGCGACCGACTATTTTTTTTGCTGGGGGTGTGTGTGTGTGTACCGCCCCCCAAAGCACACACACACACATTTAAGCCCCTGTTGGTAAGTCCAGCTCTCTTTTTAACAGCAGTTTGATAAGTCCAGTCCATTTTTAAACAGCAGTTTAATAAGTCCAGTCTTTTTAGACGACCATTTGGTAAGTCCAACCCTTTTTTAGACGACCTTTTGACATATTTATAAACTGACAAGGGAACGTATCATTTATGTAAATTAATTAATTGTTTTAGATACGGCTACGGTGAATGTGGCTTTAAACGCGTCTGCAGTGGTTGGTGCACGTGTTTATAATGCTACAGCTAATATCATAAATGATCAGCCTACAGACGTCTTAGCTTTCAGTGTTAGAAATATCGAACCAAATGTGGATTATTTTACTCTAAATACGGGTGAGTACGCATATAGTATTTCTTTCTATCATTGACAACGTGTTGGGCTTGTGGTACCAAGTCTTCGGATTGTACAAAAAACCGAGGTAGCATTGTCAAGTTGTGGGTACGTTCGTCTGGGGATATGATGAATATTTTAATATTTTTTCGTTGCTAGAAAACTTTATGCTCCTAAATTTCAGTAAACTTGGACTAAAAACACGTTGTTGTCAAGTTTCAAAGACTCGTAACTTTACACAATTAAGTAATTTGAATGAAATTTTCAATATAATCATTTTTTATTACCTATATTTTTAACTATTATAGCGAGAAATGCAGGCTCTCTATCTAATTCGTACATACTGTAGCTTTAATAACTTGTGTCATGTTTGATTGTATTTTTAGCAAGTGGTATTTTGACCAATAAAGTTGATTTGAGAACAGCGACTCATAGCCCAATAGAATTAACTATTGACGTCACGGATGGTTTTAATTCTGCAGACAGATCATTGGTCCTTACTGTCACGTTGATAAGTAAATGATTTATTGTAAATAACGATAAAATAAACTCGCTAGAGTTACCTACCCTGGGCAATAAGTAAGCAACTAATAATCAAGAACATCACCATATAAACACCACTCAGCAAACCTCGGCAGATTCCCGTACCTAGCTTCCACATTGCAATAAGTAAATAACTGTCAGATTTATTTCGGTCAAAGGTCACGTTTGTCATGTTTGGTCAAAGGTCACGAGATAAATAACAACAAACCCTGCCAGGGAGGGATCCAGAAATTTTTGCAGGAGGGGGTTTGCCAGGTTTCTGTTACAGAAATCTGCCATCATCGTCTCTAAATTACATAGGCATACATACAAATTGAACTTTTTAAACAGAGAAATCATTTTTATGCTGATGTACATGTAGGATCACTTTGTGATGCAATTTCACTGATGCAAGGCATTATTTTTTTTTCATGTAGCTGAGTGGGGGGGGGATGGATCCGCCTCTGCCTTTACCCCTCTATAACATGCCATCGTGATCTTTCCATTACAACATCCCTGCTAGATCTGACCACACTGATCAGCAGTGAATATTCATTGGGCCGCTACAGTCACGGATACGGATGACATGATACAATAGTTAATAAAGAGTTGGTCATTCTTTCTATAATGATTCACAAACAGATGATAAAAATAAAAAGTATTGAAAATTTCAGTCAAATTATTTTATTCTGAATGGAGTTATCAGTGTTGGAAGTTTAGACAAGAAATGGGTACAAACTGTGTCTACACCTTCAACGACAATTATCGATCGTTTGATTGACAGACGATAACTCCACCCACATATTCTTGATTATCCAGTAACGTGCTCAATAGCAATAGTGCTCTCGCTTGACAGGTCTTTCATCGCCAGTTTCCGGTAGCACACATCACCGAGTAACAGTAAACATTATCTTGGTCAGCCATTTCTGAGTTAATCATATAGAAGAACGACTGTTTAAATCCAAGCTGTATCCAGGCCATCCGTGGGTCTACAGAGTTGATTTTGTGCTTGTTGTCTAAATAAAGGTCTAATTAATCATTTCTATAACATCTGAAGCCTAAATAAAGACTTTCAATATGCAGATTTAGCTCTTGCATAATGTATGCTTAATGAGTCCCCCATGTTAACTTTTTTCTTCCGACAAATTAAATTCTAAAACATTTTTTGTATGTATTAGAAAAATAAGTAAAGACGTTTGAAGTAATTGTAGTTAAAAAGTATTTCCTATTTGGGTATTAAAATGAGTAAAAAGCATCATTTTGCCCGAAGCAGTTATGTCTTATGTAAACAATGCACACGTCATTGAGCCAATGATTGACGTCGCGTGATGTCATTGCACGTATGGAAGACAGTCATCCGTTACAGAGATAATTCGTAATGCCCTGTGAAACAGATTGAGATCTGATTTTGGACTTCATTATACATGTCAGAAAAGAGGTAACATAGGGAGCTGACGCATTAGAGCAGGTTATTCAGTCTACGTATCCCCCTATAATATGTCATCTTGGTCATTCCCGAGGTTCGTTTATTGTAAAGCGCTTGGAGCATTTTTTGTGCAAATGGCACTATATGACACACATTATCAGGGGCGGATCCAGGAATTTTTGCAGGAGGATGTTTGCCAGGTTTCGGTCACGGAAATCTGCCATCATCGTCTCTAAATTACATAGGCATACATACAAATTGAGCTTTTTAAACAGAGAAATCATTTTTATACTGATGTAGGATCACTTTGTGATGTAATTTCATTGATGCAAGGCATTATTTTTATTTTTGTTGTAGCTGAGCAGGGGGGTGGGTGGGGTGGACCGCCCCACCTCTGGATCCGCCCCTGATTATACTAAAGACAAAAATAGTCTGTGTGGTTGCTATTGGAAACGAAGCTACTTTTCATTTTAGTGAAACGGTTAAACTGATTTATTGCTATCTTAATCCCATTTCGTGTTATTTCCTTACTAAATATATTTGCTATAATTTTAGATATGAATCAACCACCAGATATACTTGGTTTACCAGCTACAATAAATAGAGACGAAAGTACCCAGGCGTTAAGTATTGTTGATATCACTGTATATGACGAGGGTGTTCTTACCAGTCTGAAACCTGTCTGTACCGTCCAGCCCACAAGTGGAAATCAGGTCTTTGATTTAGGTATGTAACCTGTCTATATGGACCAGTACACAGGCATGAAGGGGGTGTTCGGTTTAGGCACATGTTCTATGAGGGAAATGTCGCCCAGACAGCTGCACTGCGGCCTACTCTTAACTTGAACTTCAACTCGCAAGGGATCTTTTACATGCACGCCAATGTGTACACGGGACCAAACGACTATATGTTGTGCCTTTCCAGGCTCTCTGTCAGACACCACTCACAATCTGGAAAATCCCGATGAACTTTCTCGGCCAATGCATTTATCAAACTCTTGACGTCCAGACTAGTGAGCCAACGTCTTACTCAGTGAGCCACCATGGCTTCCTTGTGAAATGATAGAAAATCCAAACAAACACTAGGATGGATCCGGTTGATACGCCAGTGCCTACTTACTGAACCACCACAGCCCAGATAGAGATTTTGTCTAAAACTTTGTCATGTATTTTGTACACGGTGAACAGTCAATTTGCTGATGACACTATTTTGCCTCTACAGTTTTTTTAGGACTTCGAATTTTGTCTAATTCTAATGGTTTTGATTGTTCATACTTGGTTTTATTTCATTGTAATAATGAGATTGTGTATTTTTGTTTATTTTTACAGTAAATCGACCCATATCACTAAGGTCTAGAGGTAATCAGTATGGGTATACGTTTTTATACGCCCACATTTTCATGTGGACGTATATTGTCGTCGCCCCTGTTCGTCCGTCCGTCCGTCCGTCCGTCCGTCCGGACGTCCGTCCGTCCGTCCGTTCACAATTGTTTGTGAACAGTCTACAGGTCACAATTTTTATCCGATTTCAATGAAACTTAAAACATAGGTTTATCACCCTAAGATCTCGGTTCCTTTCGATATTGGCATGTATCGGACTGTAACTTCATGGGTTATGGCCCCTGATTGTACGAAAATCACGTTTTTTAGCTTGTGAACAGTTTAGAGGTCACAATTTTGAACCGATTTGGACGAAACTTGAAATGCATGTTTATAACCCAAAGACCTTGGTTCCTTTCGATATTTGCGCCAATCGGATCGTAACTTCCTGAATTATGGCCCCTGATTGTCCGAAAAATCGCCCTTTTTAGCTTGTGGTCCCTCTGGAGGTCAAAATTGTTATCCGATTTAAAAAACCGTTTGATTATATCACCGTTCCATGGTTATGAAGGTTGAGTTCGAATTTCGTGAAAATCGGACCAAAATTGACGGACAAAATGGCCGCCATTTGTACGCGAATAGTGTGCAAATATGTTATATCAAGGTTGTGAACAGTGTAGAGGACACAATTTTGAACCGATTTGGATGAAACTTGAAATGCATGTTTATAACCCAAAGATCTTGGTTCCTTTCGATATTTGCGCCAATCGGATCGTAACTTCCTGAATTATGGCCCCTGATTGTCCGAAAAATTGCCCTTTTTAGCTTGTGGTCCCTCTGGAGGTCAAAATTGTTATCCGATTTAAAAAACAGTTTGATTATATCATTGTTCCATGGTTATGAAGGTCGAGTTCGAATTTCGTGAAAATCGGACCAAAATTGACGGACAAAATGGCCGCCATTTGTACGCGAATAGTGTGCAAATATGTTATATAAAGGTTGTGGACCTTATAGAGGTCACAATTTTGAACCGATTTTGATGAAACTTGACATGTATGTTTATAACCCAAAGATCGTGGTTCCTTTAGATATTTGCGCCCATTGGATCATAACTTCCTGAATTATGTCCCCGGATTGTCAGAAAAATCGCTTTTGTTCGCTTTTGGTCCCTCTGGAGGTCAAAATTATTATCCGATTTAAAAAAACGTTTGACTATATCACCGTTACATGGTAATGAAGAGAGAGTTTGAATTACGTGAAAACCGGACTAGAATTGACGGACAAAATGGCCGCCGTTTGTACACGAATAGTGTGAAAATATGTTATATCAAGGTTGTGGACCCTATAGAGGTCACAATTTTGAATCGATTTTGATGAAACTTGACAGGTATGTTTTAAACCCAAAGATCTTGGTTCCTTTCGATATTTGCGCCCATCGGGTCATTACTTCCCGAATTATGTCCCCTGATTGTACAAAAAATCACCCTTTTTAGCTTGTGGTGCCTCTGGAGGTCACAATTATTATATGATTTAAAAAAAGACATTTGATTATAAAAACCAAACAAATTCTAATGATTTTCTGATAATTCCTTAATATGCGACAATTCTTGTTGACTGCCCGGACGATTTGGCTGCTGTGTGGGCGTATGTTTCGTTGCCTGGCAACCTATTTTTAGATTTTGAGACGACCCCACGTTATACCATATCTTGTTCTGTATCAGACGGCTTTCTGGAATCTCAGAATGAGGTTCTTACATTTAATGTAAATAACGTGAACGAGGCTCCGGTGTTCAGCGAGAGTGTGATGTACTGTACCATGGACGAATCACAGGTAACCTTAATTTATTGAGACAGACGGACGAACTGAAAGGGGTGGTGGGTGGGACGAAGGGAGGGAGAGGTGAATGGGGATTAAAGGGACAATAACACTCTTGCTGGCTTGGTAGCTCCAGAAAATAAATAATACCCTTATTCTAAGTTCTAGATGTTTAAAGCCCCAATAACACTTTTGTTGTAACTGAATAATATGTCAACTGCAATGCTCGTTAAAGGGACAATAACATTCTTGCTGGCTTGGTAGCTCCAGAAAATAAATAATACCTTTATTCTAAGTAGGCCTACTAGATGTTTAAGTGTCCTACCTGTTGTGTAAATTATCCATTACAACCTATTTTACTTGTCCAGAGGGTTCGAAAATATTTTAAAATCCAAGTCACATTTGGAAAGGTTTACGTTAGACTTTTCAAATCAATAAGTTAAATTTTTTCAATTTTTTAAATTAGGTGTTTAAAATGAAATTTATATCATCAATTAATTGGAATATTGTAAAATGGTACAATTTGTTGACCAGAATGAAGATTGGGACATATTATTCAGTTTCAACAAGAGTGTTATTGGGGCTTTAAAGCGGCATTTATACGATACAATCAATCCATAAAACCGTCGGGTGCAACCATACAACCGTCAGGTGCAACATATTGGTCAACTGTTTACACCATACCATGTTTTTATCCTTCTTGGTAACGGAATAAAGTGGCAGCAATAGACCTCAAGACGACACTTCTCATCCCCGTCTTCGTGTAGTTTTGATGCCGAGGGTTCCTCTAGGTCCATGCTTCCTATACATAGTTATTAGATAACCTAATTCAGTCGCAGATAGGCTTAGATTCATTCTAAAAGACTCCAGAGTACTTGAAGCACAGCAAAGGACACCTTTTCTTTCAGTCGACAAACCTCGGCAGATTCCCGTACTCTACATCTAACCTCAGCTGTATACACCACTCGCGATACGACCATCAGTTTGCTTATTAGGAAAACCTACCGCTTTTAGAAAATAACACTCTTGCTGGCTTGGTAGTTCCAGAAAATAAATAATACCCTTATTCTAAGTACTAGATAAGTGTCCTACCTGTTGTGTAAATTATGTGTTACATCCTATTTTACTTGTCCAGAGGGTTCGAAAAAATAATTTTAAATCAAAGTCACATTTGTAAAAGTTTAAGTTCGGCTTTTTCAAATCATTTGGTCTGAATTTTTCTAATTTTTTAAAGATATTAGGATGAAATTTGTATCATCAATTAATTGGAATATTGTAGAATAATATGATTTGTTGACCAGAATAAAGATTGGGACATATTATTCATTTACAACAAGAGTGGTGTTGGGCCTTCAAACATTCGTCATCGTCATCATCGTCGAATTGCATTTAAAATACACTTCCATATTACTCTGGTCAGGTATGTGAGAGTCGGGAGGTGAGGGTTTGGTAGGGGTCTCAGTGGAGTAGTCTAGGCCTTCTTTTCATCTAGGGGGGTTGGGATGGCCTAGTGGTCTAGAGTGTCGCGCTTCGACCTCTAGCTGGCCAGTCACCTCTGGTTTGCGGCTGTGGTTTCGAGCCCTGGTGTGAGCGTATGTGGCATGGAGATAGGGGCGCCGTCTCAACCTTGTGGGTTTCCTCCGGGCACTCCGGTTTCCTCCCACTGCTAAAGACCCCTACGCGTAAGCGAATTATTGAAATAAAATTTTAAAAGACATATGTTAGTCCCGAAATGACCTAGTTTGTGGTGAGTGGACATTAAACCCAATTTCTCTCTCTCCCTCTTCATCTTATCCGACCCTGGTTTTGTGTTGACAACAGTGTTTAAGGCTTTCTACGGCAATGACATGTTTTTATCTTTACAGGCAGGAGTGTCGGCATGTAACCTTAGTTTGAGTATTAGAGATCCAGAAGGCAACAGATTTATAACTCGACTGTCTCAAGATCTAAACAGCAACCGATTTTTTCTGACGTCAAACTCTAATAAAGCCCGCTTGACCTTTAATGTTGATTATGACGTAGATCAAGGCCGTATGCCAGAACGGGTAAGTACCTGAAAATACCCACTTCTTCGTTTATCAATATCTTTCCCATTGACCCTGCTAGTTTCCACCAGAGAGAGGGGGGGGGGGAGAGGGAGAAGAGAGGGGGAGAAGAGACGAAAATTATTTCAATAATTCTCTTGAGCGGAGGAGAGGGGGAGAGGAGACAAAAATTATTTCAATAATTCTCTTGAGCGCAAGTGCCCTTAGCAGTGGGAGGAAAGCGGAGGACCTGGTGAAAACGCACGAGGTTGGAAAGGCGACCCTAATCACATACAAGTGGGGAATCAAAATCATACAGCGTGTCTCAATGACAGATCTCGTTATTACACACACACACACACACCCTCCCCCACAGCACCTTTGCCAAATGAAAAAACCCCAACAATTTCTTTTTATATGCCCACATTTTTATGTTTTTAGCTTGTTCTCTATCCCTCTTGCCAAATATGGGTGTATCCTGCCTGGCAGTCGCTGGTTAGATACTTTATATGGTACCGTAGAGATTGCTTGTTGGCTAGTTGAAATAGTAGAGTTTGTAAACATTGTATATTGTAGATAACGTTATTTGTAAATGCTGTATCTGTTGTTATATGTTATAGGTAACGTTATTTGTAAATGCTGTAGATATCGACGGTGCTACATCTACAGCCACTGTATCTGTTGTTATAAGAGATGTAAATGATAATACACCATAGGTAACGTTATTTGTAAATTCTGTATCTACAGCCCCTGTATCAGTTGTTGTATATTATAGGTAACGTTATTAGTAAATGCTATAGATATCGATGGTGCTACATCTACAGCCACTGTATCTGTTGTTATAAGAGATGTAAATGATAATGTACCAGAGTTTAATATAATAAATACCGCAGTTGACGTCACAGACCAGACCAGACCAGGTAATATATCTATATATAGGTCATTGACGTCGCTTGTCAGGTAATAAATCTATATATAGTATGTTGTTGTCACCTGCAAAATAACATAGCATGTTGACGTCATTTACCATGTAATACTTCTATATATATCATGTTGACGTCAGTTACCAGGTAATGATTCTATATATAGCATGTTGACGTCAGTTACCAGGTAATGATTCTATATATAGCATGTTGACGTCAGTTACCAGGTAATGATTCTATATATATCATGTTGACGTCACATACCATGTAATAAATCTATATATATCATGTTGTCGTGACCTGCCACATAAACATCGCATGTTGACGTCACTTACCATGTAATAGCTTGTTGATGTCAGTTACCAGGTCAAATAGCTATATAAAGCATGTTGTCATCCCCTTCTCATTCATGTAATATATCTATATATATAGCACATCGACGTCACTTACCATGAAATTTATCTATATATCGCATATTGATGTCACTTGCCATGTACATATCTATATATAGGATATTGACGTCACTTGCCACGTACATATCTATATATAGGATATTGACATCACTTGCCACGTACATATCTATATATAGGATATTGACATCACTTGCCACGTACATATCTATATATAGGATATTGACATCACTTGCCATGTATATATCTATATATATATATATAACATGTGTAAAAATAGCAGAGATTACACCAAGAAAGAAATTATCAGGTTCTGTAGCAGATGTACCATTTAATGATCAAGTCTATACTGCACCGAGGGGGGGGGGAAATTCCTAGTGGTCTAGAGTGCGGCGCTTTGGCCTCTAGCTGGCCGGTCACCCCTGGCTTGCGGCTGTGGTTTCCATCACCGGTGTGAGCATATGTGGCATGGAGATAGGGGTGCCTTCTCAACCTCCGGCACTCCGGTTTCTCCCCACTGCTAAAGACCCCTACGAGGAAGCGAATTATTGAAATAAAATTAAACCATATGTTAGTCCCGAAATGACCTAGTTTGTGTCGAGTGGAGTGGACACGTTAAACCCCATTTCTCTCAGTCTCTCTCTCTTTCTCTCTCTCTCTCTCTCTCTCTCTAAGTTTGGGAGGGATCAGGTCCTGCAGTAGGCCACGTGGATGTACCCAGTAACAACACTAACAAGTTTGTACGTTCGTTTGTTCGTGGGGTTTAGCGTCCACTTCCACCTAAGGTGATATCGTAGACAATAACAAGTTTGTGTATCTGCGTGGTTTATATAGTGTTTCTTATTTCTCCACCAGATTAGCAGGGGCGGATCCAGGAATTTTTGCAGGAGGGGGTTGCCAGGTTTCTGTTACGGAAATCTGCCATCATCGTCTCTAAATTACATAGGCATACATACAAATTGAGCTTTTTAAACAGAGAAATAATTTTTATACTGATGTAGGATCACTTTGTGATGTAATTTCATTAACGCAAGACATTATTTTTTTTTATGTAGCTGAGAAGGGGGGATTTTGGACCCCTCAAACCCCTCCTCTGGATCCGCGCCTAATTTGTTTGGTACAATTAATTTCTCCACTTGGTTATATAGTGTTTCTTATTTCTCCATCAGGTTTGTTGGGTTCTATACAAGCTACAGATGATGACGCTGGTACAAATGGAGAAATAGACTATAGATTAGTAAAAGTTGTTCCACCCGATGCAATCAATTTTGTTTCTGTCCTTGGTAAGTTCAAATATTGACATGTAACGAACTCCTGATCATCAGACTTCGACCTGATTTGAATTTTGTAACTCATCCTGACGCTTAAAATGGCCTGGTTTAAAATCTTTGATTTTATGTCTGAACGCAAAAAAATGTGGCAACTAAACCACATAAGAATGTTGGGTTTTGGCATGGGCAGCAATTTATATCTGGGAAAAAGACGGCAGATGCTCTTGTGTAATTAACAGGAAACTCTTATCCGACGAGATCAAAATCAGTTGAACTGTTCTTACTTAAATAACTTGGGCGAGGGGCAGGCTCTAACGATAATTCTACAGCATGGTTTTTCCTTGTCAGTTCTGCAAGGTGCGTGGTGCGCAGTTAGTTTGAAATGAAATGCGAGTAGGACGTAGCCCCCCTGCCCTGTCATGGGCATGTGCCATATCCGGCTTTATTAACTGGGATCAAACAGAAAGTAGGACGTTAAACTAAATAATGTAACAGCAATTTGCTGAACATTTCAATCAAATAGATCCACTTGAACCTGTACCTCAATCCCTTTCAATTTCTGAATAAAAAATATTGTTTAAAAAAAAAATCCACTTGAACCGAAAATTAAGCGAATGACAGTTCCACCAAGCCTCAATCATTATTACTAAAGTCGGTACAACAAAAATCATAGTCTCGATTATCCAGTTAATGATTAAAATCGCGAAGGAAAGATATGCAGCAAATCGGATCGTAGTCCAACAAATATCGCAGACTGGCGATGACATCAACAATTGATTATGGTCTCAATAAGTTGATTAAGATTTAATTTTTAAATTAAATAACATTTAAGGCCTAAAGTAAGACCTGCAATAGGCAGATTTGGCTCTGGCATAATGTATGTTTATTAATCAATAAATGTTGAAATATTCAACATGCTATGATGACCAGCACTGCCCAGATTTTATTAATAGATTACAATAATTGACAATTTGATTAAAACACAGATCCAATTTCGTTTCGTTTTTTATAGTTCAAAATTTCGTTTTTACTTGTCTTTACTACTCTTGGATCTGGAGGACTTGTTATTTATCTTGTGTTTTGCCTGAAATGAGGGGTCAGCCAATCAAATGGTCTGTCAAATCGACCGTTTGACCTTTTCATGCGTGGAACTGTTGGTAAATATTACCATGGGACAGAATTCAAAACAAAAGTAAATTTTAAAAAGCATGGCGGTCGCTAATCGAATGACTGACGTTATCGGGTCAAATGTTCCGTGCTTGATACCTGACGTCATAGAATGTGAGCTCCCACTATAACTTGTTAGATCTACATGATTGTAGGCCATCGAAAGTATAAAAAACGAAACGAAACATAGATCTATATTTTAATTAGATTGTACAATTGAATGATGTTTTATAGTGTGTATTACGTAGGCGGTGGGACATACGTGGTTGACTGGTCTAATGCCTACACTTTACACATAAGGTCTGTTATTGAGTCAAGTCCTTGCCCTGCTCTCTCTCTCTCCCCCTCTCTCTCTCTCGATCTGTACATCTTTATTTTATTATACAGGGAATGGAGATATACTATACATACGTCAATACCCTCTCTCTCCCCCCTCACTCTCTCCCTCTCTCTCTCACCCTCCCTCTCCCTCTCTCTCTATCTGTACAACTTTATTTTATTATACAGGGAATGGAGATATACTATATATACGTCAATATCCAGAAAGTCTGGCTGGTTCCAGTGTTTACCTGTCTGTAGAAGCCAAGGATAGGGGCACTCTGGCTCGTTCTTCAACCGGTACCGTAGTCATAACGCTCGACGTTACAAGTAGCATTCTGACCACGACTCCTGAAGGGGGATTTTTCGAGAAAGCTGAGAACGTAGCTACATTTAGTATGTTAATGATTCTACTGTCACTGGCGTTCTTTATTCTTCTTTACTTCCTGTTCCGGTGGTGTATTACGGGAAGATGTTGTGGACCACCTACACCCAGACAAGTTCAGCCGTTATCGAGGCGTTCGGAAGACTTGTAAGTCATATTTTTGTTTAACCCTTACTCGAAACAACCAGGTCCCAAGTTCACAAAGCATGCTCAGACTTAAGCTAAGAATTTACTCACTTTTTATGAGAAATATCTTTGAACCAGAAGCACAAAACCTTGCACATAGTTTTTTATTGATGTATTTAATACATTTAAAACAACAACAAAATTATAAGGGGTTGTATTTTAGTTAAGATAAGGTGAACAATTTTGAGCAAATTCTTCACTTAAGTCTGAGAATGCTTTGTGAACTCGGGGCCAGGTCTCAGTATTGGTGGTTAGAATGAGAATAAAATTTATTCCCACATCTTAAATACTGACCAGACTGACAATAACATCTACAGGAAATATTTAAACTTCCTGGTGTTTCGCTGGAGTGGGACAGTTTTGAAAAATCTGAATACAACAAGGTTTTTATACGCCCACATTTTCATGTGGACGTATATTGTCGTCGCCCCTGTTCGTCCGTCCGTCCACAATTGTTTGTGAACAGTCTACAGGTCACAATTTTTATCCGATTTCAATGAAACTTAAAATATAGGTTTATCACCCTAAGATCTCGGTTCCTTTCGATATTGGCATGTATCGGACCGTAACTTCATGGGTTATGGCCCCTGATTGTACGAAAAATCACGTTTTTTAGCTTGTGAACAGTGTAGAGGTCACAATTTTGAACCAATTTGGATGAAACTTGAAATGCATGTCCATAAACCAAAGATCTTGGTTCCTTTCGATATTTGCGCCAATTGGATCGTAACATCCTGAATTATGGCCCCTGATTGTATGAAAAATCACCCTTTTTAGCTTTAAAAAAACGTTTGATTATATCACCGGTCTATGGTTATGAAGGTTGAATTCGAATTTCGTGAAAATCGGACCAAAATTGACGGACAAAATGGCCGCCATTTGTACGCGAATAGTGTGAAAATATGTTATATCAAGGTTGTGGACCTTGTAAAGGTCACAATTTTGAACCGATTTGGATGAAACTTGACATGTATGTTTATAATCGAAAGATCTTGGTTCCTTTCGATATTTGCGCCCATCGGTTCGTAACTTCCTGAATTATGGCCCCTGATTGTCCGAAAAATCGCCCTTTTTAGCTTGTGGTCCCTCTGGAGGTCAAAATTGTTATCCGATTTAAAAAAACGTTTGATTATATTACCGTTCCATGGTTATGAAGGTTGAATTTGAATTTCGTGAAAATCGGACCAAAATTGACGGACAAAATGGCCGCCGTTTGTACGCGAATAGCGTGAAAATATGTTATATCAATGTTGTGGACCTTATAGAGGTCACAATTTTGATGAAACTTGACATGTATGTTTATAACCCAAAGATCTTGGTTACTTTCGATATTTGCGCCCATCGGATCGTAACTTCCTGAATTATGGCCCCTGATTGTCCAAAAAATCGCCCTTTTTAGCTTGTGGTCCCTCTGGAGGTCAAAATTGTTATCCGATTTAAAAAAACGTTTGATTATATCACCATTCCATGGTTATGAAGGTTGAATTCGAATTTCGTGAAAATCGGACCAAAATTGACGGACAAAATGGTCGCCGTTTGTACGCAAATAGTGTGAAAATATGTTATATCAAGGTTGTGGACCTTATAGAGGTCACAATTTTGAACCAATTTTGATGAAACTTGACATGTATGTTTATAACCCAAAGATCTTGGTTCCTTTCGATATTTGCGCCCATCGCATCGTAACTTCCTGAATTATGGCCCCTGATTGTCCAAAAAAATCGCCCTTTTCAGCTTGTTGTGCCTCTGGAGGTCACAATTATTATCTGATTTATAAAAAAAATGTTTGATTATAAAAACCAAACAAAGTCTAATGATTTTCTGATAATTCCTTAATATGCGACAACTCTTGTTGACTGCCCGGACGATTTGGCTGCTGTGTGGGCGTATGTTTCGTTGCCTGGCAACCTATTTTTTTTGTGACAAGGAGTAATGTCGCCTGTCCACTGCTAAAGACGATGATCCGCTAGCAAATTATTGAAATAAAATTAAAGCATATGTTAGTCCCAAAATGACCTAGTTTGTGTCAGTGTAGGTGAGTGGACATTAAACCCTCTATCTCTCTCTCTCTCTCTCTCTCTCTCTCTCTATCTCTCTCATAAATCATTATTTTTTTGCATTTTCAGTGTTATGCCATCAGTAAGAGCTAAGGTAAATTATTCCACTATTAAATGTATATCTCGGGTGCCCTTGGGGTTGTTTTTATACGCCCACATTGAAATGTGGTCGTATATTGTCGTCGCCCCCGTCTGTCCGGCTCCACAATTGCTCTAGCGGCTAAAGTTAATATCCGATTGACTTTAAATTTATACACAGTGTTTAAGGTCATGAGACGAAGAAGCCTATTGTTTTTCAGCAATTTCCGATAATAACTACCAGAGTTATGGCCCTTGATCACTTCAAAAAAACCTTGTGGACACTCTAGAAGCCAAACTTATCATCCGATTGACTTCAGATTGATACACAGAGTTTAAGCTGTTGAAACGAATAAGTATTTTGATTTTCAATGAATTTTGATAACTGAACAGCTAAATCCATGATATAAAATGTTTTGTATACTAATTGTTAGCATGTTCCAAACTTTATTAAAAGCAAACAAATTCTAATGATTTTCTGATAATTACATAATGAGTTGTTACTCTTAATCAGATTTTAGTGTATTACCGAAAAAAGTAAGAATATACGACAACCCTTGTTGATTGCCCGACTTAGCTGCTGTGGGTGTATGTTTCGTTGCCTGGCAACCTATCTTTACTGACTTAGTAGTATTTATTTACTTACTAAGTATTTATTTACTTGCTTAAGTCTTGATTAGCCCAGTTTAGGAGTAGAACAGTTGGACATTAAACCCGGTTTCATTTCATTAACTTAATATTTCTTTCTTAATATTACTTTTGTTTACTTATTTATTTACTTAGTATTTCTTTATTTTCTAATTTACCTTGAATCATAAGGTTATCATTAAGTCAAGTTTCGCTGTATCAATTCCAAGGACAGTGACCCCAAGGTGGAAGCCAATTATTGAAATAAAATTGAAAGCACTCTCTCTCTCTCTCTTTAATATATATATTTATATATATGTGTTTATATAATTACAGGATGATAGACGGTTTCGATAATATCAACCGAGTTTATAACTGTGATATACTATTTATCACGTATATTTATTTTTATTTATTTATATATATATATATTTATAACTGTTTGTCGACTTGAATGCATTAGCGATATTACTATATTCAGAAGTGACTTTTTGGGTTATAAACTGCAAGGGGGTTGGGATGGCTTAGTGGTCTAGAGTGCAGCGTTTCGACCTCTAGCTGGCCGGTCACCTCTGGCTTGCAGCTGTGGTTTTGAGCCCTGGTGTGAGCGTATGTGGCATGGAGATAGGGGCGCCTTCTCAACCTCGTGGGTTTCCTCCCACTGCTTAAGACGCCTACGTGCAAGCGAATTATTGAAATAAAATTAAAACCATATGTTAGTCCCAAAATGACCTAGTTTGTGTTGAGTGGATGTTAAACCCTATTTCTCTCTCTCTATAAACTGCAAATTGTTGCTGTAGATAAAAACTATATACCCTTATTGTTAGGCGATGGACATGGAGTCAACCCATCAACATGTGAACGTATACATCAAGTCTGAACATTTTACCTCTATTAGAAGCATAGACGAACCAGGCGGGGGGGGGGGGGGGGAGAATGCCCCCCTAAACTTTCGGGCAATCTGACTTTTCAGTCAGATGGGTAAAGTGAAAGAAAAATTATTATTACATTTTGTTGGCAAAATAGAGTACCCGAAATGTAATAAAACACTACATTGACTATGGATTAAAATATTTTGTCTCAACCACTCTTTGTGCAATATTTTTCGGGCATCGATGATTAATAATGAATGCAGCTGCAACAGTCTGATTGGATGGTTGGAATTCAGGTCGACATACGAGTGTCCATTGGCGCTTATATTTACAAAATTTTCACCGGGAGGGCAAAGCCCACGATGATTACTTGTTTGGGATTCATAAGGAAGGCTATATTGGACCACACTGAAGTTGCTGAAATAGCAGAAAAATACGGCAATTAATTTTCTCTGGACGGTATGATGGCGAGAGCCGCACGTTTCTTGATAAATTTATCTGCATGATGTGTTAACCCAGCAAATTTAATCGTGCACTTTGATTTATATAAAACTGGGCTAATGAAGACGGGCATACGCCATACAGTGTGCTATGAGGGAAATTTTGCCTGGAGAGCGGCACTACGGCCTACACTTATATCGAATTCCAACTACCAAGGGATCTTTTTCATGTATGCCAATGTCTACACAGGACCTTGTTTTTTTTTTGTCCCATCCAAACGACTAGACAGCTGTCCTGCATCAGGCCCTCTGTCCGGCATCACTGACAAGGGGGAACCACACCAGAAAATATGGATCAGAGAGAGAAATGTAGTTTAACGTCGACTAGACACAAACTAGGTCATTTCGGGACTAACATATGGTTTAATTTTATTCCAATAATTCATAGGGGTCTTTAGCAGTAGGAGGAAACCAGAGGTCCCGGAGTAAACCCACAAGATTAGACAGGCGAACATCTCCTTGTCACGTACAACCTGGGATTCAAAACCACGCCAATGACACAGCACGCACGTCTTAACAATTCAACCATTCAACCAATGCAGGGATCGAATACGCGACCTCCAGACGAGTCAGCAAGTGTCTTACCCACCACTTCACCACCGTGATCTCCCCCACCAATGGATTACTGATAACATGAAGTCAGTGATATGATTTATACTTTATTTGTAACAACTAATTATAGATTGTGATTATAATAATAATAATAAGTACAGCTTGTTGTTGCTATAGTGACTGGTGATATATATATATATATATATACAAATTACTATACTATACACCACACTATAGAACAGCATTAGATAATATGGACTGAAATCTCTACCATAAATCCTTCTCTAGGTGACAATACTATAATAATATGGGCAGAAATCTCTGCCACAAATCCCTCTCTATATAACAAGATTATAATAATACGGATTGATATCTCGGCCATAAATTGTTCTCTATAACATCACTATAGTAACATGGGCAGAAATGTCTGCCATAAATCCCTCTCTATATTACAACATTACAAATATGGACAACAACCTCAGTCAATATAACATCATAATAATCTGGACAAAAGTCCCTGCCAAACATCCTAATAATTATAGCATCATTACTTATGCCAATATTTGATTACATGTTGGATGTATTGTAATGGAGGCCATCTTTATAATGCCAAAGATTTAACCAACTGTAACTGCTCACTGAGTTTAAATTTCAACCTTCAGTTATATTGGCAGAGGTTGTCTTCCATACAGTAACTGATATTAACTTTTTGGTTATATTGGCAGACGTTGCCTTCCATACAAGTCTAGTATATTATTAACTTAATTCTGTCACGACTGGTAGAGTACAGTGAGACAACATTGCAAAATTTCTGTCTTAACTTTTTAGCTAAAGCAAATTAAACCGCTACTGAACCGACAAGAGTGAACATAATTTTAAAATTATCTAGCTCCCATATTTTTGTGCGGTTGCAGCCATTGCAAATACATACTGTTGTATTTTGGCACTGTGAAGCGTTATACTACAGTTCTTCATACTAATATACATAATAATTCTTGAAAATATAAATAAATATAAGATAGGTTGCCAGGCAACAAGACATAATACACAGTCTATGATTGCATCATAATGTGGTTCATGGAATGAGATATTAAGTTATTCATTGTGTTATTTCATACTTCATAGACAGGCAATGAAAGGAAAAAGTGCTGAATTATACAATTAAGCAATCTTATTAGAAACAGTCTATAATTACATTGTATCATTGTTATTGGAAACAGTCTATAATTACATCATAGCATTGTTATAAGAAACAGTCTATAATAGGATGCAGTCTATATTGGAAACAGAGCATTGTAATTGGAAACAGTCTATAATTACATAATTATGCCTTTTCTCAGACCCAAAATATGTCCGTTCCGTACGTTTACTTAGACGAAAATATCAGCCAAATAGCCCTTGGTCCGTCTCTGAATGGCTACAGATGCAAGGATAATAATCTTGGCCCCCCCCCCCACAAAAAAAAAATCCCTCTCAACGGCGTGCCCTGTCTTCACGGTCAGTGCCCTCATTTTGCAGTACCCCCCATCCCCGATCAAAATTCTTAGATCTGCTCCTGGATTATATATATATACACACATATAAATTATTTATATTCCTATGGTACAGTTTACAGTATGATGTCACAAACATTATTAAAGGATCTGTACCAAATTAATTGATGCTTTTTTAATTATTAAAGGATCTGAACCAAATTAATTGATGCTTTGTTAATTGAAGTATCAGTAACAATTGGACAAAATATTTGTTTCAATGTAATCTGTCTGTAAACATTTTAAAGATACATTGTGGGAGATTAGATAACGAGTTGGCAGTTCTCACTACAATATTTAAAAACTAGCTAACGTAAAGGCAATTTTCTGAAAATTTCAGTCAAATTGATCCACTATTAACTTAGAACCAAGCAAATGAAATTTCCACTTAGCCTCAGTCATCATTACTAAAGTCGGTAAAACAAAACCAGTAGCCTCGGTTATCCACTTTTATTGGTAAATCATTAAGGAAAATATTTCAGCGAATTCAACTACAATCCAACAAAAATCTCATGCTAGCCTCGACATCCGGAGTTGATTATGGTCTGAATGTGTTAATGTCTAATTAATAGTTTTTATAACATTTCAGGCCTATAGAAAGACCTGCAATAGGCAGATTATGGTCTGAATGTGTTAATTAATGTCTAATTAATAGTGTTTTATAATATTTCAGGCCTAAAGAAAGAAGTACAATAGGCAGATTTTGCTCATGCATAATGTATGTTCTAATGTATGAAGGACAAAGAAAGATTTGTTCTTTACTGTCCACATACACAAACTGGGTCATTTCAGGACAAGTATATGAATTATACCACAGTAAATATACTAGTATATGTATTATACCATAGTAAATGTATTATACCACTATATCACAGTAGATATACTAGTATTCGTTTTATAATAGTACACATATATATATGTATAATAGATATAAAACACCAATAATTTATATCACAAAAAGCATGGAATATGTTTAACATTACAATTATCCTTTAGGTCATACACCTATTACAATTTGTGCTTCTTATGTCTTTCCTTAGGACGAGAAAGTAGTCAGTTGACGGGTCTGTAGAATTTTGTGCTGCAGCAAAAGTAGTCCTGTTAATCATGACCACTAAATTATGCTAGGAACTAGGACATTTTCCAAACTGGTTAAACGTGGCTATTACAAATGCATAAAATCCCAAACTAAAAGAAAACAATAGGTTAGTTTAGTGCAGCCTACACAAAATATTATATTCACAACATGTCCGAATATAGTGGATAACTATAGCAACTAGAAACATGGTGGATGTTTACACATGTGTAACTATAGCAACTAGAGATATGGTGGAAGTTTATCATGTATAACAATAGCAACAAGAAACACGGTGGATGTTTACACATTTGTGTAACTATAGCAACTAGAAATATGGTGGAGGTTTACACATGTGTTACAAGAAACACAGTGGATATTTACACACCATATTTCTAGTTGCTATAGTTACACATGTACTAATATAGAAGATAACTATAGCAACTAGAAACACGGTGGTTGTTTACACATGTGTAACTATAGCAACTAGAAATATGGTGGAGGTTTACACATGTGTAACTGTACCTACTAGAAATACGGTGGATGTTTACACAGGTGTAACTATAGCAACTAATATAGTGTAAATATAGTGCTAATTGTATAATGATAAGTACTGTAGGTAGTCGAGGTCATCAAGTATTATTTCGATAAACTCACAAAGAGCAAGCCCAACTGTCGGAGAATAAAGGTCAACAGCATTTCAGTTTGTGTAAGCACTGTCAAATTCAACAAAGAAATAACAATTTTCTCATTTCATATTTCCATTCCTGCAACCATTTAAGTCTTGGACACATTCCACTCAAACCAGTCCATAGTGTCTCTGATTGCACATGTACACCATAGTCTATTAGATATATCACTTATTGTAACTCCAAACATACAATAACATCATTAACATATTTACACAAACACACTCCCCCTAGCAACAAGGGAAGATAACACACTTCCCTAGCAACAAGGGAAGATCACTCTCAAGTCCTGTATGAAAGTTGTAAAATCTGTCTCGTTTTCTTCTATTTATATGATATGGTTAATCTCTGAAACAAACAAAAATATTCTGGTATTTTAAGGGATACAGAGGTTACAGACAGAAGCCATTGCAAAGGGAAGTAACTCTCATCGTGTTGCAACGAGCTGCCATATCGTAGTGAACATAAACAAAAAGGCTAAAATGTCTCAGTTAGACTAGTTTGTAGAAACAAGCTATGATCAAGGCCAAAGCAGATAAGTTGAAATTAGGGAAACCCTATGGATTAACTCCAGGGTAAAGTGGAGTACGATGGAATGAGACCACAGGGGAAACTGAGGTTGTTCTGCTCCCAAGTATTTGAACTACTTACCTTTATTGGGAGACATTGTGGCTAAGTGGGTTAAGATACTGGCTCGCTAACCTGGAAGTCGCATGTCCGATCCCTGCATTGGACACGAAAATTCATCGGGATAGAGCGCCTGAAAGTCCTTTGGATGGCAAACACAAAGATCCCTTGGCAGTTGGAATTCCCTATAAGAGTAGGCCACAGTGCCACTGCCCAAGCAAAATTTCCCGAAATGGGGTTTAACGTCCACTCAACACAAACTATGTCATTTCGGGACTAACATATGGTTTAATTTTATTTCAATAATTCGCTTGCGCGTAGGGGTCTTTAGCAGTGGGAGGAAACCGGAGTGCCCGGAGGAAACCCACGAGGTAGAGAAGGTGCCCCTATCTCCATGCCACATACGCTCACACCAGGACTCGAAACCACAGCCGCAAGCCAGAGGTGACCGGCCAGCTAGAGGTCGAAGCGCGGCACTCTAGACCACTAGGCCATCCCAACCCCCCTGACTTCATAGGAGCAGGACGTAAAACCCCATTTCATATTATTTCTTACCTTTATGTTTCACAGTTTAAATAAATGCCCAGGCTTCAAAACCTTTAACGCAGAAATCTTCGGCCTCTGTAAGTATGTCGTTATCAAATGTATCACACTTATGTGATCTACCATGGTATAAATCACCATCAAACCATAAACCAAACAATCCCCTGGAAGAATATAACACATTTAATACAAATAAACACATTATTTCATACAAACAAAAGCGAGAGAGAGAGAGAGAGAGAGAGAGGAGGTTTAACCTCTACTCAACATATACTAGGGGAGAGAGAGAGAGAGGGGGTTGGGATGGTCTAGAGTGCCGCACTTCGACCTCTAGCTGGCCGGTCACCTCTGGCTTGCGGCTGTGGTTTCGAGTCCTGGTGTGAGCGTATGTGGCATGGAGATAGGGGCGCCTTCTCAACCTCGTGGGTTTGAAATAAAATTAAACCATAAATGACCTAGTTTGAGTCGAGTGGACGTTAAACCCCATTTCTCTCTCTCTCTCTTACTCGCTCCTCTGCCTAACTGTCAGCAAACTCCTTGTTATATACCTTCAGACCTATGGTCATACATGCAATTGTCTCTTTTATATCGTCATGGCATGCTTACTGACCAGTGCGTACGAGTCTTTAGCAGTGTTATTTTGTTGTTTTAAAATTCTAATTCCACTACAAATGTTTGTTATTTAACAGTTAATATATACTCACTGGCCAGCACCAATAGCTAAACTCTCCTGATTTCCTTTAATAAAAAAATTATTCTCTCCTGACCAATGGAACACCTGGTAAAAATAAAACCAATATCAAAGTATTATTAAAAATAAAATCTCAACAAGATAGTTAGTTTAATATCCACAAAATTCATGTTTTGGAGCTTTTTTTTTTTTTTTTTTAAAATCGGACGATCTGGCGAAAAAATATGATTGTTTGTGATAACCCTATATTTTAATCAATTGTTTGTGAAAAGAAGTCGTCTACCTTCACAATGATCATTGTTTATTGAAGCGATTTTACATAAGCAGCCATTCCATATATTGTATGTTAAATATATCTGTGACTCACTAAGAAATAAAATATTGTTTAAACCAAAAGAGGTCTTCAGAAAAAAGGCCCTCTTCCTCCCATCTTCCCAAAGCAAAAAAAATCCACATGGTTGAGTAGGCCATCCTACTCCTTGTCACTTACAAATCGTGGATCTGAAATAAGCTCTAAGAAGAAGCCCCCTTGATATTGAAGAAGGTGAGGTATTTTGTAAAAAAAATCATAGATAGGACGATTCCTTTCAGTCATAAGGCAGGATACTTTATATTAATTAAGTTACTTAAAGTAAAAGATTTTGAGTCCATGTAGTTTTACAGTTTATGTAAATAAATTTGTTATAACCTACCTTGTATTCTGGGTAAAATGTATACAGAAAAGATTCTCCAGTACCATAAAAATGATCGCTGACTTTCAGAGGACAATTTACAACAGCACCAAATATCTACAAAGGCATAACATATAATTTGTATAATATAAAGAATGTGAGGACCCTTCAGGAGCAGTTGATCTGATGATACAGCACTGTGCAGGTCACTTTTTGTGCTCTGGTAACCAACGACTATATAAAGGGAGAGAGAGAGAGAAATGGGGTTTAACGTCCACTCAACACAAACTAGGTCATTTCGGGACTAACATATGGTTTAATTTTATTTCAATAATTCGCTTGCGCGTAGGGGTCTTTAGCAGTGGGAGGAAACCGGAGTGCCCGGAGGAAACCCACGAGGTTGAGAAGGCGCCCCTATCTCCATGTCACATACGCTCACACCAGGGCTCGAAACCACAGCCGCACGCCAGAGGTGACCGGCCAGCTAGAGGTCGAAGCGCGGCACTCTAGACCACTAGGCCATCCCCCCCCCCCCCTATATAAAGGGAACATCCACAAAATTTCATTTAAGTCTGATGAGTTCTAAATGAATGAAACTGCTTCATGAGAGAAATCTGGGACGGCTACTCGGCACTCATAGATTTCTAATTTTAATCTATGCTGTGCCTTTAAAAAATATATATATAATTTGTATATTTAGAGGCACAATAAACAATTAGTATTTTTAAAGGCACAACAAATAATTTGTATATTTAAAGAGAGAGAGAAATGGGGTTTA
Organism: Patella depressa; assembly: GCA_948474765.1. Taxonomy (NCBI): domain Eukaryota; kingdom Metazoa; phylum Mollusca; class Gastropoda; family Patellidae; genus Patella; species Patella depressa. Next base: position 6,365,981 of record OX419715.1, on the reverse strand, counting down.
ACATCCACTCGACACAAACTAGGTAATTTTGGGACTAACATATGGTTCTTTATTAGTGGAGGACCCAGAGAAAACCTACTAGGTTGGACTCCATATCATGTAATGTACACAAGCTGGGATTTGAAACCATGCCACTTGATTCATGATCTTACTTGCACCTGTTACACGTCCCTGTGCAATGAATATGATTGCTTATAAAACTTACGTGTCCCGTAGTGTCTTCGACAACCAGTAAGACCGGACTATCCAGTCCCTGCATGTTTCTGTATAGTGTTTTTAAACTGAAGCCATGAACCTCTGAACTGTAAACCAGCGTCCACGGGTAGCCAATAGTTCTCGGTGGTAAAGCATTCGACAACTGAAATGAAATGAATTGGAGTTTAACGTCCTACTGTTCTGCTCCCACAGGCCCTACTGTTCTGCTCCCACAGGCATATGCCATACAGTGTGCTATGAGGGAAATTTGCCCAGACAGTGGCGCTGTGGGCCTACACTTATATCGAATTCCAAATATCAAGGGATCTTTTACATGCATGCCAATGTGTAACGGGACCTGTCAGGCCCTCCGCCCTGCATAACGGAAAATCTGGATCAAGTTTATCGGCCAATCTAACACCCGACCTCCAGGCTAGTGAGCCAGCGCCTTACCCACTTAGTTGTTCTTTGTTTAAAGAAAATCGGATCAACTTTTAAGAAACACAGCTCCAGACACGGACGGGCGCCACCATTTGTAATCCAAGAACTTGAAAGAAGTTCCTATAGCGAAATTCGTGAGAGAGAGAGCAAAATGGGGATTAACGTCCACTTGACACAAACTAGGTCATTTCGGGACTAACATATGGTTTAATTTGATTTCAATAATTCGCTTCAGTAGGGGTCTTTAGCAGTGGGAGGAAACCGAAATTTGTCATACAGCGGAGGCTAGACGTAGGGTACATGAGTCTGCTGATCATTGTCTGTGGTAGATTACTAACCTGTCTTATATGTTCTTCACAAGATAAAATGGTTGTATCACCGATTAATTCCGGTAATGGATAATTTTCTTCTATATCCAGACTAGACATACGTCTAATGGCCTCCACTTTACTGATAATCTACATAATATAAAAAATTTTAGTTAAAATATAAGTGCATAACTCTTATCATTATTTAAAGAGGGGCTTTTAAACCACAATTAAGAATCATGTGTCAACAAAAAGATCAAACTACAATGTGTCTTTGTGGTTTAGGAGGGACTTATTTTATTATAGCTTAGGAGGAACCATGGGAGATTATTTTTTGTAGCTTAGGAGGAACTTATGGAAGATTATTTTTTTGCAAACTAAATAAGTTGCTCCATAAAATAAAGCGAGAACAGAGATGCACAATGATTCTTTTTTAGTGGTGCCATCTAGCCAGACAACAAAAGCGAAAGAGAGAAATGTAGTTGCATGTCCTCTCAACACAAACTAGGTCATTTTGGGACTAACATATGGTTAAATTTTATTGCAACCGGGCCAGGGTTCTTTGATAAAACCAGAGGATCTAGTCAGATGAGCCTACTCTTTCTCATGTAAAAGTTGAGACTTGAATCATGCAGCTCAACTTACTCAACTCAAAGACACACCCTTACACCATTCCATTCGGCCACCTAACCTCTCCTTTTAGATTTGAGAGAAAGAGGTTACGACATCCACTCGATACCAACTAGGTCATTTCAGGAATAACACATCGTAGAATTTTATTTCAATAATTCACTTGCGGGTAGCTGTCTTTAGCAGTTGGAGGAAAAAACCCCAACTCTTTGGGTTGACTTGAAAACACACCGGTTGACTCAATGATAAAATGCACATGCGCTAACCATTCGACTATCTGGCCAACTCCCCTCAAGAGAGAAATGAAGAGCCATAATAATATCTTTACCTCCCAATCTTTTCGTATCTTCTGAACACTGTCAAAATGTTTGTCAACGAATTCCAGATTCTCAACACTCTCTAAATCATCTTCATCAAAAACAACGAAACCTCGCTGTTCAGGATCCATATCGTCGTCGTCACCATAGATATCGGGTGTCCACTGAACGAAGAAAGCGTACAATTGATCCACTCTGAAAAACACACATTATCAAAGCTCAGTAACATCTTTTCATATTTTGCATTTTACTTCAAGAGCTAAATGGAACAGCAAGGCTATGTATCGAATATACCAGTGCCGTGGTTACGATAATATACCAGTGCCGTGGTTACGATAATAATCAATCACTGCACATACCTTGTCAAAACAACAAACAGCGATACATTTAAGATAATGTGCTGGACTGGACGTTCTTGCTATAATAGTTCAAAAATAACTAATGACAATTAATTAATTCTGAGGAAGTTATGAGTGTTGCAATGTTTATCAAGATCTAGGGTAGATTGTTCATTATCGTAATCCATTTGAATTGCAGCCATCCGACAATTTAGAGACTTGATCAAGCATCTGCTTGATAAAAGACTTGACATCTGATAGAGTAAAGACCTGGCCCCGAGTTCACAAAGCTTTCCCAGACTTAAGTCAAGAATTTACTCAAAATTGTTCTCCTTATTGTAACTAAAATATAGACCTTTATAAAACTTTTGCTGTTTTAATTTATCAATTACCCTAATTAGAAACTATGTGCAAAGTTTTGTGTTTTTGGGTCAAAGATATTTCTTTTAAACAGTGATTGGAAGTTGAGTAAATTCTCAACTAAAGTCTGAGAATGCTTTGTGAACTTGGGGCCTGATCTGATTGTTAAGCGACTTGACCATTCATCTGATAGTTTATAGACAAAAAAGATTCTTACTTTTCTCTGGGTATAGAGAACCAATATTCTGGTTTTTTCTTGTTACCACGGTAACTTTCTATCGGACATGTTTGTGAGACCTGTTTATATTTGGGTTGTCCAACACGTAAACACAGATAAAGAGGGGGATCATCACATACACTCGATTGTTTAGGTATTAACTCTGTAAATAAAATAAAAGTAGAAATTAAAACATGATCAAATATTCACATACACTTGAGAGTTGGGAGAGAAATGGGGTTTATTGTCCACTCGACACAATCTAAGACATTTCAGGACTAACATATGAATCAACATCATACTTCATATGAATAATTCGCTGGTGCGTGGGGGTCTTAAGCAGTTGGAGGAAACCAGAGAAAACCCACGAGATTGGACAAGTGACCTTACTCCTTGCCATGTACAAATGGACGATTGTAACGCCAGTTGACTCTATGACAGACCTTATGATACAACACACACGTGCTAACAATTCGGCAATCACGCCAAGAGGCATGGGTACGCTGGTGCATTGAATTGAACTAAATGGGACTCCCACCCAGCCCCCTCCAAAACCTAGGTTTGATCTAATACTGTGTAATTACAATGAAGTATGATAAAAATTTGCTAAACATGACATTAAATCAATTCTAATTATAATATGATAAACTCTTCTAATATCAAATCAATTTTAATTACCAACAATTAATTGAGCATTAATAATTTGATCTAAATTTGGAAATTGTTATATTCCACACAAACATCGATGCAGGCTTCTCAAACTGATTACAACACAAAGCCTATTTCCTTTTCAGGTGCGGATCCAGGAATTTTTGCAGGAGGGGGTTTGCCAGGTTTCTGTTACAGAAATCTGCCATCATCGTCTCTAAATTACATAGGCATACATACAAATTGAACTTTTTAAACAGAGAAATCATTTTTATACTGATGTAGGATCACTTTGTGATGTAATTTCATTGATGCAAGGCATTATTTTTTTTTTAATGTAGCTGAGCAGCAGGGGGGGGGGGGGACCCCACAAACCCCCCTCTGGATCCGCGTCTGCTAGAGTTCATAAATTTTGTTTTACTTGTCTTTACTACACTAGGATCTGGAGGAGTTGTTATATAACAGGAGTTCTAGTTGATATGAGGAAATAGCCAATGAAACAGTCTGTTACAACAAGTTCTTGGCATGCTCTGCACAGAACTGTGGGTAAACCCAAGAAACATATACTGATGTCATAGAGTCAAAAGCCTCTCATGTAAACTCTGACAGATCATCATGTAGTGTAGGCCATCGAAAGTGTATTTTCATCAGATTGCTCAAACTTAAGGTCACCAGCAGCAAATTTTGCATGCCACAATCCTAGTGTAGAAAAAACAAGTAAAACAAAGTTTTGAACTTTAAAAAACAAAACGAAATAGGATCTGTGTTTTAATCACATTGTGCGTGCTAGATACAGGCGCGGATCCAGAGGGGGGCGCACCCGGCGCACGCCCCCTCTATTTTTTGAGGTGGCGAACAATTTTTAGCTCCATATATTCTCACGAGAAAGGAGAACAAAAATAGTTCAGGTTAGAAATCGTAATTTACAGCACTGGTATGAAATTAGTCCTTGTGGGAATTTTTTACACTCAAAAATTACGGTTCCGGTCTTGCACTCCCAAGTTGGTGCAGCACGCCCCCTCTTTCTGAAAATCCTGGATCCGCCCCTGAGATATAAATTTTCATGGTTCTCAATCTCACTACAACACAGAAACTGGTTGATGCTAGTCGGTATCATTATTACCTACCTATACCATATATTATTGTTATAATACAGAAATAGATCGATTCATTTCCATTTAATTTAATTATTAAATTCATGGCTTATCATTCTATTTCATGGTTGAATAGTGTACACTAATATAATATATCATGGTTGATCAGTGCATATTAATATAATATGTCATGGTTGATCAGTGACCGGATAAATGTTTATCGTTAATTCCATAGCTTAAGAATTATGACTTAAAATGAAATTATGACTTAAAATGAAATTAGGACTACGACTTAAAATGAAAAGGACTATGACTTAAATGGAATTAGGACTATGACTTAAAAAAATGAAATTTGGACTTGAAATAAAATGAAATGACTTAAAATTAAAAAAAATTATGAATTAAAATAAAATAAAAAAAAAATTCATCAATCAACATTTCAAATTATCAATCAACATTTCAAATTCAAATGATGTCAGGTTATTTAAGAGATATGAAGAAATAAAAGTGGGAGAGACATCCAATCCTGTTTGTTTTATTTCTTGAGTTTTTTAAAAAAACAGGTGAGGGACAAAAAAACAACAACAGAAAGATGATTGGAGCACAGGGAATATTTTACTTTTTTACATTTGATTAGCAGTTTCCAGAAAAATTGTGTAAGAATGCTAATCAATTGTATAATTGAGTAGCAAAATTTACCAATTGATTAGCAGTTTTTTAGTATGTAATAGAATTCTTATTTCACATAATTAGGCCTATATGTGACAATAACAATACCCACATTATTTGTATGACCAAACGGTTGTTTATATTTATATATAAAATAAAAATAAAAGTATGTGACCACATGTTATTCTTTGTACGAAACCTGGACATTCTTTATTTACTTCATACTCTAGTCAGATCTTTTCTGCGTCATATTTCATCACCCAATCTTGAACTGTTGCTAATTTTAATGTCGAATTTGAAGACAGAACATAATATCATGTGTTTGAATTTCGCGACGTACCCTCGATCATCCGGTAATTTTATCTTGTAGTGTTTTGAATGTCTGTCTTGACGAATGTGACTACAACAGATATAGAAAGAAAGTATGTAGTGTTGTCATCTCTGTCATCAAAACTTTTTACGTCTATAAATAGCAGACGTCAACATGTACTGCTCTCGTTCCACTGGACAGTTGCAGAGGCACGTAAAGAGTCTTGATGATATAGACAATAAAATTGCGAGATTTGAGATTTGTTTTGATGTGTTTTACGATACTGAATGGTTTTAAAGTTAAAATTAATTTTCAAAACTTTGATTCCCGCTGAAGCAGGGTTTTAAGCTAATAATGCTAATCAAATATGAATTTGATTCGCAAAATCGGACGTTTGAGTCTCAAATTGCGATACGAACCCGGTTAAAATATTCCCTGTTGGAGCAATAACGTACACAAAATATTTTAAACGATATTTATGATAAGCAAAAGGCCAGTCTCACACCACATATAAACAACAATGACAGCCAGTACACTGGTCAAACAACATACGGACAATATGGCAGAAAAATATGGAGGTTTCATATAAACACAATGGTCACGGTTGAACACCACAGTCAAACAACAGTCCATCTTGAAAGCATAACAGTCCATCAATACATCAAAATACAACTGACCCAAGTTTTTATCATACTCGTATATTTATAAGATAATTTGATGACAGTTCCTACAGTTAGTGATAGGTTGCCAGGCATCAAAACATACGCCAACAGCAGCTAAATCGTCCGTGCAGTCAACATGGGTTGTCGCATATTTTTACTTTTTTCGGTAATGAAACATTTGTAATACACTAAAATCTGATTAAAAGTAACAACTCATTATGTAATTATCTGAATATCATTAGAATATGTTTGTTTTTTATAAAAGTTTTGCCCCACGCTAACAATTAGTATAGGAAACATTTAATATCATTTCAATGTGGGCGTATAAAAACCAGGGTTCAATTTAGTCTAAAACCAATGAGTAGCAAATTTTTGTGACAGATTCACATTTTGGCCAAGCAATTCAAAATCTGAATAGCATTTGCTCAGATTCGAGGAGCAGTAAAACGTAGCCTAATCACAAAAATGTGCAATTCTGGTTATTCGGGGTTTAAGTGGGTACTTTTTCCGCCGAAGGCCGGCCTTCGTTGTATACCTGCTTCGGCTTATATGCGGATGAAGGTAAAAAAAACCCTGACATTTTAAAAAAAAAAAAAATCAGTTACCGTCTCTCCACGATGCCGAACGCATTAATCGTCTAAAAAAAACTACATGTACTTTAAGTTACACCACTCCAATCGAAATATGTGTAGACGTGGCTTTGCTTTTATTTCTTTATCTCAAAACATCCCCCTCTCCGCCTTCAAAATATTATCAACCCGAGAATATGCCATCGTTTCACGCGTCTCGCAAGATACTGCGTTGTTATTATTATTCTATTTTTAGTAACATATTTTAAAAACATGTGTGATTAAAAACGGAGTCTGCATTGTCTTCTAGTTACCGGATATATTGAAATAAAAACTGGTTCAAATTAATCACGACCACAACTTGGAATATTAAACAAGTTAGTCCTGCATTTATAAATTGATTTTTTCGTAGGCCTAATTATATTCCACATTTATCCACAATGTAATGAATCGCACTTCACAAGTTCGAAAGCAATTTTTGGCTAATGAATAAAATAATTCTATCGCTTTTACCGCGATTTGGGTCGCTTTTTGCGATGCGATACCGCACCGCTTAAATTGAACCCTGATAAAAACACACACTAACAATTAAGAAAAAAAACAAGGTCTCATACGGGTGTGCATGTAAAAGGTTCCTTGGCAGTTAAGATTCACTTGCAGTTGGAATTTGAAAAAAGAGAGGGCCATAGTGCCGCTGCTCTGGCAAAATTTCCCTCATAACACCTTCTATGGTGTATGCACGTTTTCAGTTGGAGCAAAACAGTAGGAAGTTAAACTAGGCCATTTTGGGACTAACATATGGTTTTAATTTTATTTCAATAATTCGCTTGCACATAAGGGTCTTTAGCAGTGTGAGGAAACCGGAGTACCTGAGGAAAACCCACGAGTTTGGACAGGCGACCTTACTCCTTGCCACGTACAACTGGGGATTCGAAACCACTCAATGGCAGGATGTATGATACAGCACGCTAACCATTCACCCCCCCCCCTTACCAATATAATATCTCAATAAACACAGTATACTTACCTAGTGAGAACAAGAGAAAGATAGCTACAGCTTGTCAATCTAATAAGGTTCTATTCTAATATGCCCATTACATTCATTGGTTATAGCCCATTACATCAGATATATCCCATTACATACTAAACCTACACAATACCACTGACATATAGTTGTTAATATGTCACATTACAAGATGGCCTACAGGTGAACTTTTAGTAACATCCACCCTCTACAAACTCCACAATACAATACAGTGGAAAAGGTCAAACTTAGGATTAAAGCAACATCTTTGTTCATATCAAGGACAGTGGGTTTAATTTTTGGGACTGACATTTTCAAGTTCAATTTGATCAAAATAATTCATTTGTGCTTAAAAATTTAACCATAAAATAAATAATCAAGACTCTACCATTGCTACGATAAAGAATGATTTACATTACAAATTGACGGACAAAATGGCCGCCGTTTGTACGCGAATAGTGTGAAAATATGTTATATCAAGGTTGTGGACCTTATAGAGGTCACAATTTTGAACCAATTTTGATGAAACTTGACATGTATGTTTATAACCCAAAGATCTTGGTTCCTTTCGATATTTGCGCCCATCAGATCGTAACTTCCTGAATTATGGCCCCTGATTGTCCGAAAAATTGCCCTTTTTAGCTTGTGGTCCCTCTGGAGGTCAAAATTGTTATCGGATTTAAAAAAAACCCGTTTGATTATATCACCGCTCCATGGTTATGAAGGTTGAGTTCGAATTTCGTGAAAATCAGACTTAAATTGACGGACAAAGTAATTTGAAAGAAATTTTCAATATATTCATTTTTTATTATCTAGTTTTGAATGATTATAGCAAGAACTACATGTATCAGCTCTTTATCGAAACTGAAAGTAGAAAATTCTCTAACTCAATACCATCCAAAGTCTTACACGTTAAAAACATTGATGTTGTTATCTTTACATTGACAAAAGATAGGCTTCTGAATCTGATATCCAATATTTAGGACAAAATAAACATTTTACGATTAGTACATGAATCGTGTACCATAGTGCGTTTCAGTGTCATTGTAACAGGGGACAAGAAAGAACGAGGCTAGACATATTCTACATGTGAAATGGCAGTGCCATAACTTATCTGGAGAGCATACGCAATAGACTGGAATTTCTTATTAGGTTGAGACGTATGCCGTATTTCGCTTGACATAACTATTTAGAGTCAAAACGGAAACAATTGAATGTTTTAAATCATTTCATATACAATCAGATTACATTATTATATTCATTGTGACCCATTTAGGTCCATTGCCAGGTCCCAAATATTAGTGATTTAGTACCTTTAAAGCTCCAATAGCATTTTTTTAAGTTATATTTTTAAAATGTATTAAAATAAAGCCCAAAAATAGATTGAACCTATAAACAGTCCTACCTTGTTAAAGAATAATCCTATTAATCCTATAATTCAGTACTGCCAGTTGAGAAATTGGCAAAAATATCATTTTCAACTTCAAATTCAAACGTTTGAAGATGGCCGTTCATGGAGAGGAATGGGAAAACAAGGGAGGTAATTGAGTTACTATTTCCTCAATCACCCTGTGTCACCCTTTATATTGCCCAAAGAATTTTGCCCAGGACCGTATAATAGTGAGTTGACAACCTTTTGAGCAAAAGACATAGAAATAATTATGTTTTGACTTTCTTAGAAAATGTGAAATTGGAACTTTAATATATGATTAATATTGTACTTACAAGTCTGATAATGGTCCCTTTAAAGTTGTATATATGAGGAAGCACCTGTTAATATATAGACTATTGTCTATATGTATATACAGTCTAGTGTGAAACTATTGTCTCCTGTATAAAGTGTAATATATAACATCCATGTGTCATGGTTGACTGGGTAGAAGGTAAACAATAAATATATTATAACAATGGCCTCCAGTAGATAGCCCTTCCTTCAATTATCAAACAAACATCCTATCCTACTCTTCTGCTCCAACTGGGCTAATGAAGGTGTGCATATGCCATACGGTGTGCTATGAGGGAAATTTTGCCTAGATAGCGGCACTATAGCCTACTATTTTATTGAAATTCAAGGATCATTAAGATGTATGCCAATGTGTAATCTATATTCTTGGTTTTTTGCCCCATCCGACCAACTAAACGTTGTCACTTCCCAGGCCCTCGGTCCTGCACAATGGTAATATGTTACACCAGTGGTTCCCAACCTTTTATGGGTTGTGACCCCCTTCCAGAAACCAGCATCTGATCAAGACCCTTGAAGAGAGAGAGAGATGGGGTTTAACGTGCACTCAACATATGGTTAAATTTTATTTCAATAATTCCCTTGCACATACGGGTCTTTAGCAGTGGGAGCACCTGGAGAAAACCCACTCCTTGTTGTCATGTACAACTGGGGAATCGAAACCACGCCAGTTGACTCAATGACAGACCTTATGATACTACGCGCACATGCTAACCATTCGGCAATACAACTCTTGAATAACAAAGGCACCATTCACTATGAAACATTATCATTTATTTACATTTAATATTGTTCTACATGTACTTATTTGACAAATTATATGGTTTTGTTATTGGCAAGGTGACATGAGAGGTATAGGACAAAGATATATGGTTTTCAAGAAAACAACATATTTTCAAACGTTTCAGAGTTGTTAGTCACCACTCCACAAAAAGTGCTTTGAGTCAACAGGTGCTTTGAGTCAACAGGTGCTTTGAGACATTTTGTACTGACAATGATGCTTCTGTCTACAATTAGTTGGATTCCAACTGTCAAGGGATTATTTACGTGCATGTTTTTTTATCCCATTTAACCAACTAGACACTGTTCCTTATCCCACACCGTTGACAATAGGGAAACAGAGAGAGAGAGAGAGAGAAATGGGGACTAACATTGGCATGCTTGTAAAAGAGTAGGCCTTAACGCCGCTCTCATTGTACACTGTATGGTGTACATGTACATGTATATGGAAAATCTTTGGAACTTTCTGCCTCGACCCGGATTGCCCCTCAGACCTTCTGATTAAATGAACTAGTACCTATCTCACAGATCGACTGTGGTCCCTCTAATGAAGCCTCAGATCAGTGAGCTTTAATCAAGTTAGAATAAAATTTACCTCAAGCTGGGGTTTAAATCATTGACTGGTCAGTGAATAACTGATTTCACATACTAAAGGTAAAGAGGCCTACAGTTTATTGGTTATCATGTGACATGTATCCATGCTTCTGATTGGTTAGTGCTTATCATGTGACATATATCAATGCTTACAATTGGTTAGTAATTAGTAAGAGGATTAATAATTGTTTATCATGCCCAATGCATCAGACCCTCTCAATGGTTCATAGGATTAATTATCGGATCCTATGATTGGTTAATGAGAGAATTAATAATGGTCTATCACCGCCTGATTGCCTAATATGGTATTAAACATTGACCCTGGCTATTGTTCTATTTTATCTTGTGATTTGATTCCAACTTATCCTGTTAAACATACATTATGCAAGAGCTAAATCTGCCATCTGCAGGTCTTTCTTTAGGCCTAAAATGTTATCTTAAAGGAGCTAAATCGCTAACATTTGGGACCTATAAATTGACACAAGTGGGTCGCAACGCATATAATTCTGTAATATGAATGTATATAAACTGATTTACATTCAAGGTTTTCCGTTTTAACTCTAATTTCAAATCAGTTATGTTCGGCGAAATAAGACAGCAGTCTGAATCAAGCGTTAATTTATAGCGTCTTGTTATTCCAGTCTACATACACCGTTTGATTTGGTGCAACGTGTTTAGCCTCGATTCATGTACCAATGGTAAAATGTTCATTTTGTCTTAAATATTGGATATCGGAAGCCCATCTTTTTCCGGTAAGATCACAGCATCAATGTTGATTTAAATTGACAAATAATTTGTGTTTTCAATGTTGAAGATTTTTGATGATACTGAGTTAGAGACTTAGCTACTTCAAATATCAATTAGATATTAATTAACTTATCAAGACCTTAATCAACTCTAGATATCATCGCTAATGGTGACGTGCATATGCCATACAGTGAGTGTGCTACTGCTAGGAGGGAAATTTTGCCAGGACTGCGGCACTACTGCCTACTCTTATATTGAATTCCAACTGTCAAGGGATCTTTTATGTGCATGGAAAGTTCAAGGTTCACTCAATGTCAAGGTTACTATGGAGGTCGCAATGTCACAACCTCTGACTGGACGCTATTGTTTATGTGTCTGTAGATAATGCAGGGAATTGCAAAGCTATATAGCAACATCCAGATGTTGTAAAAAACGTGCAGTCGTTGCTATAGGAACATGCAGCAACCCTAAACGCAAGAAAAATCCTATATAACAAATTGGTATAAAACAATATGACATTAGGAGTGTCGTGCCTGACAAGATATGACCTTGAGCTAATGTGCACACTAGAAACCATTCGGTCACCGAACCCTCGTTTTCAATATAAATATCTTTGATAGGTTTATGGTGTAAAAACAATAGATAACATTATGACAAGCTATGACAAGTTATGATGAATACTGATGGATGGCACGAGATATTATAGGTTTGTCATCAACAGACATCATTATATATACTTAGATAAGTTTATCATAATAAGTGTACGTCATTATATCTATTATTACAAACAAACAATACATCTGATAAATGAAATGAAATGAAGTGAAATGGGGTTTATCGTCCTACTCTTTTGCACCGAACCTGGGCTAATGGAAGACGGGCATACGCCATACAGTGTGCTATGAGGGAAATTTTGCCCGGACTGCGGCACTACGGCCTACTCTTATATTGAATTCCAACTGCCAAGGGATCTTTTACGTGCACTCCAATGTGTACACAGGACCTCGGTTTTTGCTCTCCTTGTTATCGTTTCTGTTTAGTTGATCTTATCTCCAAAATGAACATTTTTGTAACTCATGGTTACAGCAAGTACTGCAGGTTTGTTTTTATATACAGAAGAGAGAGAGAGAGAGACAGTGGAAGAAAGAGTGCGATGGGGTTTAATGTCAATTTGGGACTAACATATGGTTTAATTTCGTTTCAATTCAATAGGGGTCTTTCGGCAGTGGTAGGATATAAGAGGACCCTACCCCTTGTCATATACAAGCAGGAAATCGAAACTACGCCAGTTGACTCAATGACAGACCATTGGATACAACATGCCAACGCTAAACAGTCGGCCCTCTACCCCCCCCCCCCCCTCAATTATCATTATATTCAACTTACTTTATTACTATATAATAAATACATGTTCGAACATTCTCCAACGGGATACATCCCCAAAGCAGTGGCTACAAGCAATGTCAGGGCAATACCCATTGCTACACTATAATAACAGACTTAGATGGAAAGTGAACATTAATGATGTATGATCAAGCAATGGTTAAGAGCATCATTGCTACTGGAGTGTTTTCTTACTGTATGTATAGTGCAGCAATGGTTAAGCAATAGTTAAAAGCATTATAAACTTATTAGTCATTGCTTTTGGAGTATCTGTTTTAGAAGGAGGTTCTAGAAAAAGCTTAAAAATTCAGCAGAAATGAACACAAAAAGCCAAGTGAAACAGACAGTTAATTGACACATGGACATTTCACAGACTTAAAACAAACACCAAATATTTAAAAAACAACAGAGTAAGACACATTTCACAATAAAATATTCAACAATTATTGACATCAACTAGGTCATTTCGGGACTAACATTATGGTTAAATCTTATTTCAATAATTCGCTTGCGTGTAGGGGTCTTAAATCGCTGGGGAGGGAAACCAATGAAGTTGGAAAGCTCCCCCCTCAAAAAAAGAAAACAATGTCAAAAGCAATGAAAATGAAAATTTCAAAAAAATGGAAAAGGAAATCTTAAAAAATGTTTATCCCCCCCCTCCCCAACAAGAAATCAAACCAACAATAGTACAATGAAAAACAGAGAAATAGAAATCAATGAAATTTGAAAAGATAAACATGTCCATGCATTAACCATGATAACATTCTACCTACCAATGGCTGTTAATGAATAAAAAAACAGAAAAAAATAAATTCATTTAAATCTTCGCTTAATTATAAGTTTTCTCATTTATAACAAATTTGAAGGCGATGATATTGTCATTTGAGGCATTTTTAAGCCCGTAAAAATATATAGATAGCACTCGATGACCGTTGAAAACTGCTCGAGTTATTCAGTGGTTTACGAGAGTATCCTGACAGCTTGGTTATCACGCATTCCATTTCTCCTTCAAAGCAAAAATATAAATGACCGCAAGCGAAAACTCACAAGGTAAATATATTTCAGATTCTGGTTGTCTTTACAAAGTCAAAGTTGATCTCGAATCTTAAACAGAAATGAAATGAAATGGGGTTTAACGTCCTACTCTTTTGCACCTAACCTGGGCTAATGGTAGACGGGCATAACGTCCTACTCTTTTGCACCTACACTGTAACCTGGGCTAATGGAAGACGGGCATACGCCATACAGTGTGCTATGAGGGGAATTTTGCACGGGCAGTGGTGCTACGGCCTATATCGAATTCCAACTGCCAAGGGATCTTTTACGTGCATTCCAATGTGTACACGGGACCTCCTTTTTCGTACCATCCGAATGACTAGGCAGCTGTCCATGTCAGGCCCTGCTTCTGCTTCACTGACAAGGGAGAATCACGCTGGAAAATCGAGATGAACTTTCTCGGCCAATGCAGGGATCGAACACCCGACCTCCAGGCTAGCGAGCCAGCGCCTTATCCTGACAATCTAATATTAGGATTAAATAAATTTGCCAGAAACTGAAAATTTATCTGTAATATTACCCGTGTGGAATCAGACATCGATGTCAAGCCTTTTGAACCATCGGAAACTAACCGAGACGGAAAAACAAAAAAGGTAATTTCTGGTTTCACAAAAATATCAAGAAAAGAGTTATTCCCCTTGCATAGTAAAGAGACAGTAAATAGGCGGTATCTGGCATATTTGATGAGATTTGATTTTTAGAATCAGAATGCACTTGTCTTATTTCAATAATCGGTGGTTTTATAGATAGTGTATCAAAATGCTAGGTATGAGTCGATAGAAAATACAACAATCATCTAAAGAGTGTGAAAATATTATATTTCCATTAAAAAAAATTGAATTTGTGACAAGCCAAAAAAATAACATAACAAGCAAACAAGAAGTAGCTAATATTGTTTCATGTTGAAATTATCGTCCAGTCTCGACTGCATGGAATTAAAGGTGAATCTATTTCAGAGAAATACGTTTTCGTAATCCGGTAATTATTTAATCTTGTGTATTTAGCACTTATTTCTTTAACATTCATTTAATATCAAATCCTTGTTTATACATTCGTAAAAATTGCTTGAAATCATCTAATTCGAATTTGTGTCCAGATTAAAGCTGACCATTCAATTTACAAGCGTTAATTTCTCGATCACTGTTCAGAAATAAACAACCCAATGGTCAGGAAATTAAATACTTGTAAAATGGACACTGAGTTTTAAACTGGACATGAGAAGAAATTAGATGCTTTTTTGTGATTTTAACGATTTTTACTAATTTTTAAACAAAGCTTTGATATTGAATGAATGTAAAACAAATTAGTGCTAAATACACAAGGTGAAATGATACAGCAATATAACTGTATCAATTTCACTCCTCCTTTCAGCCGAGGATGTACAGTCTGATAAATTCTGATAAATTTCATTTGATTAATTAAATGTCTAATAAAACAGGTGGATGAAAACGAATACTTCAAGTGTATTTACAGTCACAAAAATAACATCCGGGTTACAAAAATTACAAAATTTTAAACCAATTCATTTTAAGATATTTCTTTTAAAAATAAAATATGACAATCTGTCGCAATATCAAACTATTGTATATTTTACATGTTTTTCCAAACAAAACTGTACTTATGAGTAAATAATTCAAATTCTAATTTCATGGTACAGGTAAGTTCTCTCGTCCATGACTAAACCGAGAGCCTTATAGTCTGGTCAACTATTGTCATGGTAATCGTGTTGTTAGAATGTTTAATAGATCATCATCAGAACTTTAATATACATATAATAATAAGTTCCAGTAAAAATGAAGTGAATGATAGTTGCGTATTAGTTAGAGTCGGTCAGTGGTGGGAACCATGTGATGCAATGATAATGATGTATAAGTTATAGTCTGTCGAGCCTGAGACTGTTTAGAATCTGTCATTACATAGAAGCTGTTTGGTTATTTATACTAGTATATATCATGCTCGTCAAGACTAATATAAGATGCCCGTAGAGAACTAGCAATTTTATATATACAAGCCTGGAAATAAGCCATCTGTCACAGATTTATCCAGTCTGACACAATTGCTTGGGTCTTTAGCAGTGGGAGGAAACAAGACAACCTAGAGAAAACCCATGAGGTTGGACAGGTGACCCTACTTCCCTTATCAATAACAGGCCTGGTGATCTGAATCATTCGTCTACTCAACCTTTGTCTGTAGAGGTAGAGAACGGCCAATAAATATAAAATTATTACTTACTGTCGAGCGTCTGGAATAAATTTGGTTTATCTTCCAACTTGATAGCGTTTTCTACCTCTAACTGTTTGTCTAGTTGTCCAGACTTACTTTCCGTCTCGTCACTGCTTGGTTCCTTCATATCATTAATATCTGGAACAACTTGATCCTCAGTAGTGCTGCGGAACAATCCGGTTGCATAATTCACAAAATTGTTCAAATGCTGAGCGGACACTTTTAAGGGACTGAACTGTGATTGCGGCAAGTCCTCCTTGATGTCCGTATTTACGCGTAAATTCTTTGGTAAAGCGTTTTCTGTGTCTTCCTCTCCTTTTACCACCAGTTTCCCTTCTGCATTTTCCTCGATAGGAAAATATGAAATGCTTCCGATCTTCGACTCGTGTTCATTTGTTTCTACCATTTCACTAACTTCTTTTTGGCTTTCATCAGCAGTTTGTGAAACGGGTTTGGCATCGCTCGATTCAACGATCTCGGAATTTGACTCAATGACCTTTGAACTATCAACAATATTTTCGGAAACAATGTCAGCTTTAACAGTGTCATTAATATTTCCTTCTGCTGTATTATCACTTGATTGTTTAATACTGTCAGTCTGAGAAAGGAGATTACTCCCATCCGCTTGAAAAGGGAGGTTACTCCCATCCTCTTGAGAGGGAACAATGTTGGATTGCACAGTTATTTCGGAATCAAAAGAGTCATAAGCGAGTGGATCCTGGATATTTTGGGGAATTATACTGTCAATATCGGAAAGTTTTTGCGGTGTTGTGTGACTCGTGTCCAAGGAGCTGACGTTGCCAACCGATTCATTAAGTTCGCTAGCCTCGCGCGATAGAGCTCCACACGAACACATACTCCCGGCCTCGGATAAAAGGCTCTCGACTGTTGTGGAACGACTAGGTCTCATGCTGTCAAGGTCTGTAGCAAGTTCGTTGTTGTCCGGACTATCCAGATGATCTTTATGATGATACAGGGGACAGGTGTGAGTGTGATAAATCTGGGGTTTAGGTAAAGACGTATCAGCACTGAAATAATAAAATATAAAAATCTTTCAACATCCTACTGGTAGTTGCCTCCCTTTAAAGGGGCATTATGGAAGGTAAGATAAAGGGGATGCTCGATTCACAGTTCCGAAATTAAATTCCAAAACTGGTGTCAATCGAGTAAAAAGGAGAATTTCGGAGTACACTGCATGTGTCGACTGTATAAAAAATATCTCAACCAATCATGACAGCTGAAACATATTTTTCACCTAGGATATATACATCACGATTCTACACACTCCACCTCAGCTGTTGGGACTGGCAAAACTGTGACAGGACTGAATTCCTCGTCACTCGATTGTAATTCTGTCAATTCGGGACGTTCTGTACTGTGAATCGAGCATTCCCATAGAGTTCACAGTTACCCCATTAACAGAATATGCTAAAAAAAATTTAGACCTGGCCTTGCTCATCATTACGATAAAAAATCTGCTAATCCTTAAACATAAATTATGCAAGAGCTAAATCTATCCGTTGTAGGTCTTTCTTTAGGCCGAACATGTTATATACATGTAAACTATTAATTTGATTTTTATTAACCCCTTGTGGACGGGATTTTCGACGAAATTTCGTAACCCTGGACGGGATTATTTATGGGAAAAAATCATTTTTTTTAAAATGTGAATTTATCTTCAATCTGCTTGGCTTAAATTCTTAAAAAAGAATTCCTGTTGTAAGTTTATGATGTTTTGAGTTCACAAAATGAATTTTCCTTGCCTTAATGTCTATTTTAACCCCAAACGTCGTCGAAAGGCAGCTGGCGCTTCCTGGCAACCGCCATTGTTTACATGTCGTAAATATGCAGAAAATTTGAGAAAATTACACGATAAAATACAAGTGATACCATCTAGAAAAGGGAGATAACTAGTTAATGATCGCAAGGCAAAGGGGAATTCCCCGTGCTAAATTTAGCATATTTAAATGAGGACTGATTCAGGGTGTCACGTGTGACATGCCAACACGTCAACCGTCTCTGGGCACGGAAAATATTTGCGTGTCAACACGTCATCCGTCCACAAGGGGTTAATAAAACAAGACCATAATCAAAACTTGATGGCGTCGGATACTTGAGATTTTAACTAGATTACAAACTTGATTTAAAAATGGGAAAGCGAGGCTAAGTCTTGAATATACATGTACCCGTGTCCCGGTTCGCAAAATGCACACATTTTTTCAAAACTACAAAGAGTGAGAATTTGGCTCAGAATGAGGAAATTCCCCCCCCCCACCATGACTGTCTGTAATTGCACGTATGGATGAGTGTGAGCCAGACTTAAAGTGGCTAAGTCTCTAACTCAATATCATCAAAAATCTTCAACATTGAAAACACAAATTATTTGTCAATTTAAATCAACATTGATGCTGTGATCTTACCGGGGAAAAGATGGGCTTCTGATATCCAATATTTACGACAAAATAAACTACCATTGGTACACGAATCGTGTACCATAATGCGTTTCAGCCACAGTTTTAACAAGAGACTCGAGGGACGAGGCTAAACACATTGCACCAAATCAAACGGCGTATGTAGACTGGAATAACCAGACGCTATAAAATTGCGCTTGATTTAGACTGTTGGCTTATTTTGCCGAACATAATTGATTTGAAATTAGAATAAAAACGGAAACCATTGAATGTAAATCAGTATACATTCATATTACAGTGTCAATTTCTAGGTCCTTAATACTAGCGATTTAGCTCCTTTAAGCAAATCAAAAAGTTAACTGAAATGAAGTTCTGCTACAGTGTGCTAAGAGAGAAATTTTGCCTGGGCAGCTCTGCTATGACCTACTCTCAAATCGTATTCCAATTACCAATGGATCTTTTACGTGCATGCCAATGTGAACACGGGTCTTCGGTATTTTGTCCCATCCAAACGACTAGACAGCTGTCCTTGTCAGGCCCTCCATTCTGCATCACTGACAAGTTAACTAAATAAACACCTATTTTTAGCCAATTCAAAGAGTTTTAGTTGACCAGTTTGCAATAAAAAATAAAAAAAATCTTTTAATTTACCCTTTCTGCCCTCGTAGTTTCATAGCTGCTATGTCGTGATACATAGCAGCACTGATCACCATATCCATGGGGGTTATCATACCGTATTTCTCTGCTCCATGTTCCAAAACCAATGGATCAGAAACATTGGGATCAAACATGACAGCGTTGGGGGTTACCAATAAGGTACCACTTACTACTCCCTGCCGAAAAAATAAAAAAGGGTAGACTGAATCAACAATGGTAACATACTGTTTCAGATAGATGTCCTTTTGATCAAGACTAAGGTCGGCAAAAATGTGATAAATAATTAAGGAATTTGTATACAATATTTCAAGATTTGTATCTAAAACTAAACTTGACTCCAATGTGGGTTGTCAATTGATTTAAGACATCACTGCAATTGTCAAAGTATGAAGCAATTGTCCCATGAAATTGCAATATAAATGAAATGAGAGAGACCCCTACGCGGAAGCGAATTATTGAAATAAAATTAAAACCATATGTTAGTCCCGAAATGACCTAGTTTGTGTTGAGTGGACGATAAAACCCATTTCTCTCTCTCTCTCTTTGCCGTATTTAATAAAGGGACATAACTCACCTGGCCATCTGTAATATGTTTGACATTTATTTTAATAAATCTCTCCAGACATTCTTTATCAATGGTCTCGACTTCATCTTCTGATAATTTATGTGGGAGAAGTATTTCCGGGTCATGTGGCGGGGAAACTGGGGAAATCTGTCTCTCTACATGACCTGGTATTTTAGCAGGCGGCTTGTCGGCCATTTTGACTAGAGGAACATCCTGCAAATGAAAACATCAAAATCTATTCATTCATAATTTTTAAATACATAATATAGCATTATCAACATGTTGCCCATCTTCAATAGAAGGCTTGATCTCGCCTTAACTACGTACATCTTATCAAGCCCTTCACGTAATATCCTACATATTTCGCCAATAAGTTCGATTGAGAACCTATCAGATTCATCGGTCGTCGTGAATACCAAGTCTCGTGCTTTTAGCTAAAATGCCTACATGTGACAATCGAGTTGCAATGTTCAATGTCAAGGTTGCTGGTTTTCCACGAATTTCTCAATTTAAAAAACCCTGTTTGTTTTGAGTGTGTTATGTGCCACAAACTCTGATTGGACAATGCTAATTAGTCACATGTAAAAACAATGAACTTAGTGGCGAAATATGTAGGATATTATGTGAAGGGCTTGATAAGATGTATGTAGTTAAGGCAAGATCAAGCCTTCTATTGAAGATGCATGTTGCCTGGCAACAGGGTTGGGTGGTTTAAAGCGTGCGTGTGAAATCATAAGGTCTGTCATTGAGATAAGGTCCATGGCTTCGATTAACTTCTTCAATATGATAAGTAGTCAGCTGTTCAACCTCGTGGGTTTTCTCCAACTTGTTAAAAACCCTTTGTGCAAACGCATCATTGAAATAAAATCAACCATATGTTAGTCCTGAAATTACCAAGTTTGTGTTGAGGGGACAAAAAACCCCATATCTCGCCCTTCTGCCTGGCAATATCATAGCTCGTCCAATCGTTGTCTTGCAATTGTAGACCATTCAAGTTTGTGGTAAGGACAGTAGATTTAACACTCTAGATCACTAGGCCATCCCAGTTTGTGATGAGGACAGGTAGGTAGACTATTGACACCAGGGCTCGAAATTCGTTTTTTCGATCGAAGGCCAACATTGGCCTACGATAGGCCAAAGTGCAACCTTGATCGTAGGCCAAAAATTAAAAATCCAAGACCAAGTCATAAATTATTATATTATCAGCTCAATATGTAATATTACGTTATGAATCTGTTTATTGTAGATCTTTTTTCTCAGTCAAATGGTTGTTACAGGTTGTTATTTATTACTTTTACAAAAATAATGCATCCTTACAGTTTAGGGGGAGGGGGATAAAACTCTTATCGTACCGTTTTAAGTACGAATTTTTATTCTAAAAAATATTTTTAAAAAATCGGCATTTTTATTAGGAGTTGAAAGTATTATTATATCATCGGTAGAGCTTCATAAAATATCAATACAAATCGATAGTATTGATAAGATATGCCAAAAAAAGCACTATCAAGTATCGTTCTCTTCGTCTATTTTTCGTGCGTGCGTAGGGGACTGAGGAGTCGACTCGATGTTTTCCGTGACTTAATCCTTCGTATATATAATAATACAATAGCCTACATCGGTCACTTTATATTTATATTTCAAAGTCACAATCCAATCTCAATGAACAATTTATGATAACAAGCTCCTAAGCCTTACTTTATACAATTCATTCTTCCATAGTTTTTGCACGAATTATCCGCCATGTTGGTATTTGTCGCGCTCACGTACGCAATGCTTTGAGTCGACTCGTGCTCATTTAATTTTGGTTCCTCAACATACATCGGCCTATCAACTGTTTTTCGTCATTAAGAACCACGGCTACATTATTTAAAAATTAAGTACAATTTATACGTAATATGAGACGGTTTATTATTAACTAGACAAACAAAAAACAACTATCGCAAAACATCGTATGGTTTTGACTTTTAAACACATAATCCAGTCTTGATTACGACTGTGAAAATAAGATTGTTTCAATATTATCAATCGACACTTCAATGCCGATTATCGATAGTAAGAATAACTATCGATACCCAGCTCTAATCGGCGGCCATACATGGCCGTGGATAATTGAAAATCAGCCACGAATCTGCGGCCAAATTCTAAAATTCGGAGGCCATGGCCGCCGTGGCCGCCGGCAGTGTCGAGCCCTGATTGACACTCTAGATCACCCCAGTATGTGATGAGGACAGGTAGGTAGACTATTGACACTCTAGATCATCCCAGTATGTGATGAGAACAGGTAGACTATTGACACTCTAGATCACCCCAATATGTGATGAGAACAGGTAGACTATTGACACTCTAGATCATCCCAGTGGTAAGGAAGTAGACTATTGGCACTCTAGACCATCCCAGCATGTGAAGAGGACAGTAGACTATTGGCACTCTAGACCATCCCAGTATGTGATGAGGACAGTAGACTATTGACACTCTAGACCATCCCAGTATGTGATGAGGACAGTAGACTATTGACACTCTAGACCATCCCAGTATGTGAACAGTAGACTATTGGCACTCTAGACCATCCCAGTATGTGATGAGGACAGGTAGACTATTGCCACTCTAGAGCATCCCAGCATGTGGTAAGGAAGTAGACTATTGAATGTAAAACTTACAAATTTGATTTTTTCTTGTGGACTGACTAGTGGTGGTGGTGTAGTAGAGATATCTTCATCGGATAAACTAGCTGATCCATCTGGTACATATAATACCTACAATATAGACATGAATACCCAGTACATATAATACCTACAATATAGACATGAATACCCAGTATCTACAATACCTATATACAGTTAATATAGACATGAATACCCAGTATATATTATACATATAATATACATGTAGACACGAATATTAATATGGAGTTTAACGTCCTACTTTTCTGCTCCAACTGGACTAATGAAGACAGGCATACGCCATACAGTGTGCTATGCGGGAAAGTAAATTATTGAAGAAAAAATTGAACCATATGTTAGTCCCAAAATGACATAGTTAAACCCAATTTTTTTTTTCTCCCTCTCTCCTATATCCCTGGAATAACTCTATTCAAAAAACTAATTTTCTGATTAAGCTGGATGCTATTTCATAACTGACCTGTTGAGGAAAGACTGTTCTCATCACCAATTTGTTCAGTTTAATTAGTTCTGAGGGTGTCGTGTCAAACTGGGCTGCTATACTCGCTAACGTATCATGCAATTTCACCTAAAAAAAAGAAATCAAATATAAAACCTTCATTCGTCAAAAAGTTCTTGTGGTATGTAGTATTTGACTACAGGCCTCTTGTACCGCAATCAAATGGGTGGATTAGGGTCCTATAGTGCCACAACCAGTTCATATTCCTGAAGCAATGGCCCGAGAAATCCCTCTCTGGCCATTGTTGGAATAGCGTCTGTTTCTTGAACTTATGCGGGAGTGTGTCTATTCTTTCCGTTCAATGAAAGCTATCACTTAATTACAGTCCTTCGTTTAATCTGGGTCTTCCCTAAAACTTTGGACAGTGATTTAAGGTATTAAAAACGGTGAAAGTATTTTCGTTTCCAAACAGTATTGTTTACATTTCATTCGACTTGATAGCCTCGTTTGTCACGCAATTAGTTTAATGCAGTATTCTGCTATGCACGGGTTAATTAGGCATAATAAAATCGTGAGTCATGACGTAACGTTATGTAAACATATTTGGTCCAATATTGGCACTCGTTTTAAATGTAAAGCTTTTGTAGGGCAGCTAGTGATTGGTTGGTAGACGGACTACTGACCAATCAAAATTTAAAACAACAATATCCACTCATAATAGCAGTGTGTAGTGGGATTACCTCTAATCAAACGAAACGCTGCGCGGAGTATGCAACCAGTTGGGTGGTGTAAGGCCCTCTAATGCCACAACAAGTGGGGTGGTGTAAGGCCCTCTAATGCCACAACCAGTATGGTGGTGTAGGGTCCTCTAATGCCACAACCAGTTGGGTGGTGTAGGGTCCTCTAATGCCACAACCAGTGGGGTGGTGTAGGGCCCCCTAATGCCACAACCAGATGGGTGGTGTAGGGTCCTCTAATGCCACAACCAGTGGGGTGGTGTAAGGCCGTCTAATGCCACAACCAGTTGGGAGGTGTAGGGCCCCCTAATGCCACAACCAGTTGGGTGGTGTAGGGCCCTCTAATGCCACAACCAGATGGGTGGTGTAGTGTCCTCTAATACCACAACCAGTTGGGTGAAGTAGGGCCTTCTAATGCCACAATCAGATGGGTGGACCAAGACCCTATCCACAATCAGAGAGGTGGAGACTATGGTTCCACAGCAAGGGGGACGATCATAAAGGGGATCTGGTTCCATACAGGGATTATAAAGGGGGTTCTGACATGTGAGGAAACATGATAAAATTGACCATAAAACACTGCAACCATAGAAACGGATTAAAATACAGATGTATATTTCGTTTCCTTGTTTTATACTTTCTATGTCCTACACTACGAAGATCTGAGCAGATGTACTGGGAGTTTGCGTCAGGGGTCGTACAAGCAGCTTTTACCCCATGACGTCAATCATTGATAAATCAGAGTTGTTAACGTGCAGAGCGCAATAAGGCTTATTCATCACATTATCTAGATCACGTCAATTATAACAACTCTTCCAGATCCTAGTGTTCTGAAGACAAGTAATAAGAAATTTTGAACTACCAAAAACGAAACAAAATCGGATCTGTGCTTTAATCAGATTTAACCATGGCAATATTCATATAGTTAATTTTGTTGAAATTCATAAAACAATTTAGTAGAAGTAAAAAATAATGGATGGACGGACAGCATACACATGTAATTACAATCATTTGTTGCTAAGAAAAAGGTAATTACCTCATATTCTGTTGTTCCTTTTGGTTTGGTACGCGGAGCTGGTGAACGTTTATCATTGGTGCCATGGTTACCAGCATCTGATGACATCATACTGGTAACCATGGGAACATTGCTTGAATCTGAGTTGACATACCAGATACTAGGATTCGGCTCTTTCTCCACACCTGAAATACAATTGATTCAATCAAATTACACAGACGTCTATCAAAAGAAATGGAAGAGTGTCTAGTTGTAAGAATGGGACAAAAAAAACTGGACACATGGATGAGGTTAGACAGGCGACCCAACACCTTGTCACATACAAGCAGGGATTCAAAACCATGCCAATTGACAGGCCTTATAAAAGTGCATGGACATGCTAACACGCCCCGGATGTCTATGAAATGATTTTGTCGATAGCTTACAGGTGGAATGTTTATATCATCTTCTTCACTCTTCAGATAATGTTGTGAAATTCATATCTTTGAACCATTTGGAACTGAATCAATTTTGGGCTAGTAGTAGTATGAACACAACAGGACTGAATTAAGATCTCAAGGACCCAGGATATACCCAATATGGCAGACGTCATACCCCAAGGGCCCACTGCCCAGTATAAACAAAAAAGGATTGTCATTTTTATCAAATAATAATCCTCATTTCCAAGTCACTTTCTACTTAATCATCATTCATCATCATTCATCCATCACCATTCATCACAATACAATGGTCCAGTATAGAACTGACATAATATTACACAGAATAAACAAACAAACCCAGAACACATGGACACCAGTAAGACAAAATTGTGGACATCACAGACATTATAAGGCATCCGAGAACTATTCAAGCAGTTATCTGTCAAATGTGGACACCACAGATATTGCAAGTTATTCAAGAACTATTAAAGCAGTAATCTTCTAAATGTTGATGCCACAGGCATTGCTAGCAATCCAAGAACTATTAAAGCAGTAATCCTCTAAATATGGACACCACAGACATTAAATGCAATCCGAGGACTATATCAAAGCAGTGATCTTCTAGATGTATGTGGACACCACAGATGTTGCAAATCATCCGAGAACTATTAAAGCAGTAATCTTCTAAATATGGACACCACAGACATTAAACGCAATCCTAGAACTACTAAAGCAGTAATCTTCAAGAACTATTAATTTCTAAATGTGGACGCCATAGACATCGAAGCCATCCGAGAACATGGACACCACAGTGAATTCTAGCCATCTGAGAACTATTAAAGCAGTAATTTATGTTATTTATGTATAAAAACCATTTGTAGGTTAATGTTTGTTAATTATTTTATCATTTAAATAAATCGAACTGAATATCTCACTTCTGGTAATTACATTCAAATATTTATAACAATGTCTGCTATATTAACCATTATACATGCATCCTTAAGGTTCTATGTTACATGTATGTGTATATATATATATATATATTATTAGTAGTACATGTATAAGGGTTAGCATGTGCGCTGTATCATAAGGTCAGTCATTGAGTCAACTGGCATGGGTTTTCTCTGGAACCTCCGGTTTCCTCCCACTACTAAAGACCCATAGTTGCAAGAGAATTATTAAAACAAAACTTAACCCTATTTTAGCCCTGAAATGACCTAGTTTGGACCTTAAAGTGTCTCTCTCTTCCTCCCTCTGGAACACAGCCGTTCTCCAATCCAAATTCAGATATTTACTGAATAAAAATATTGTTTACCGGCATAAAGAAAAGAAACAAGCCAACAGTGAGGCTGATGTCCCCCGCCGAAATCCCATAATAAATAGAAGACACATATTAATTAATCGCACATTTATTTTTTTCAATGTATCGAGCAATCAAACTGTATACGAAGTGTCATCCAAAAGTGTTTTATAAAGAAAAATGCTAAAACCGACGAGAAAAATGAAAATGAGAATGCAGTCATTGTATTGGCATAAAAATCATCAATCAAAGTATCAACCAATCAAATTGCTTATCTCTGCTTACCCTAAGCGGAAAATGCTCATCTTCGAACTCCATCAAGGCATTGACCTAATAAGCATATACACCAAGTTTGAACATTTTAACTCAATTAGAAGGAGAGTTATTGTGTTCCAAAGTCTCGACCAATCAAATTGCTCTGCTTACCCTGAGCAGAAAATGCTCATTATCGAACTTAGTCAAGGTATTATTGTAATGAAACTATACCCCAAGTTTCATCACTCTAACTTAATTAGAACTAAAGTTATCGTGTCCCAAAGCATCAACCAATCAAATTGCTTATCTCTGCTTACCCTAAGCGGAAAATGCTCATCTTCGAACTCCATCAAGGCATTGACCTAATAAACACATACACCAAGTTTGAACATTCTAGCTCAATTAGGAAGAGAGTTATTGTGTCCCAAAAAGTGTGACGGACAGACGGACAGACACACAGACAGACAGACAGACAGACGGACGAACCCATTTTAATAGTCCCCCAACTTTCTTCGAAAGGCGGGGGACAATAAAAGAAATAAAATGGAGTTTAATTAACACCCTACTGTTCTCCTCCAAATGGGCTGTTGAAGATGGGCATACACCATACAGTGTGTTATGAGGGAAATTTTACCCGGATAGCGGCACTACAGCCTACTCTTAATACTCTTATATCGAATTCTAACTACCAAGGGATCTTTTACATGTACGCCGACTTTATAGGGAAATTATTAATGTGTATCATTCAATAATATTGTAATTACAAGAGTTTTAACTGTTAGAAATTCTAGATTATTTACTGTGATAAAATTATGATTAATGAAAAACTTATTCCAACTTACATAGATTGATTGATAGCGTAATGATGTATAGGAAGACCAGTTGACCTTAGCTACATCTAGTAGAGAAATAAAATGATTTATGGCGATCGAGAGACTGGTTGACCTTAGCTAGTAAAGAAATAAATGAGGTATGTTGGGACTGGTTGACCTTAGCTAGTAGCTTTAAAATGATGTATAGCGATCGAGAGACTGGTTGACCAGGAATATAAATGAGGTACATGTATGTAGAGACTGGTTGACTGTAGCTAGTATTAATAACGTAAACAAAGAAAAAATCAATAGAAATCCTTCTATATATTACATTAGGTTGTGATGGTATCGTAATTATATCACTAGGTCAATCACCTGTCTTACACTCGTATAATCCAAACTCTCAATCTAATATACAACTACATGTAGTTCCCAGTTCACAAAACATTCTCAAACCCAAGTTAAGAATTTACTCAAAATTATTCGCCTTATTTTAAATAAAATATAGCTCCTTATAAATCTTTTGTTGTTTTAATGTATCAAATTAAATACTTCACTAAGAAACTATGAGCACAGTTTGATATTTCTGGATCAAAGATATTTTTATAAACAGTAATTGAGTAAGTTCTTAACTTAAGTCTGAGAATGCTTTGTGAACTCTGGCCCTGATATTACAATCATGGAGAGAGAGAGAGAGAGAGAAATGGGGTTTAACTTCCACTCAACACAAACTAGGTCATTTCGGGACTAACATATGGTTTACTTTTATTTCAATAATTCGCTTGCGCGTAGGGGTCTTTAGCAGTGGGAGGAAACCCGAGTGCCCGGAGGTTGAGAAGACGCCCCTATCTCCATGCCACATACGCTCACACCAGGGATGGAAACCACAGCCGCAAGCCAGAGGTGACCGACAGCTAGAGGTCGAAGCGCAACACTCTAGACCACTAGGCCATCCCAACCTCCCTTACAATCCTGGGGAAGAAATGAAATGAAATGCAGTCTAACGTCCTACTGTTCTGATCTGACTGGGATACCGTAATGAAGTTGGGGAGTATTTCAAGATAGATCTATTTCTTAAGGCCAAGTTTATGTTTGGTCAAAATCACACGGTTTTGTAGGTTAGGGTTAGGATAAGATTATCTAGTTTTTAACTATTATAGTAAGAACTGCCATTATCTAGTTTTTAACTATTGTAGTGAGAGCTGTCTTTGTCTAGTTTTTAACTAAAATAGTGAGAACTGCCATTATCTAGTTTTTAACTATTATACAAGTACATTAATATAGTGAGAACTGCCAACTCTTTATCTAATCTCTCATAATACATCTTTAATATTTGTCTTAGTTGCTTCTGCAATTAAATATTCATTAATATACATCGTAGACGACATCCATTACTTCATTAACGTTTTCAGAAAAATTCACGATTTTTTACGGCATGGTAAAAGAAATTATTTAGATGTTTTGAGTCACTTCACTGTTCACTCGATATCGTTCGATTCCATCTGACGGCCACGGTAATAAATGAAAGGATGATTTATTGTCGAAAATCTCGAGAAAGATTTGATGGTAGCAAGTGAAGCGGGTCAAAGGTCAATTGATTTCTGCTACAGAAGACCTCGGTCTTATTGCCAAATTATTGGAATATTGCCAGTGATCTATCAGACAACACTTGTAAGTATTGTGGTGAACGATGAATGACTTTCTGGTCTGAGAAGAGATAATGTCTCTCAGAATTAATAATATTCTAAAGTACAAAATTTCAAGAATTAAAAAAAAACAACCAAGTTTGAGAATCAAATATAAAACAATGTTTTACAACATTATCTTTAAAAAGACTGAACCATATGTTAGTCCCTAAAATGACTTTGTTTGTGTCGTGGACGTTAAACCCCATTTACATTTATCATTGTTTTACTTATTTGACAGGGGTTGGTTGATTGGCTGAATGGTTAGCATGTACGCGCTGTCATCGAGTCACATGTTTTGGTTTTGAGTCCCCAGTTGTACGTGAAAAAAAGTAGGGTCGTCCACCCAAACTCGTGTTTTTTTCTCCGGGTCTAAAGACCCCTACTCGCAAGCGAATTATTGAAATAAAATTAAACCAGATGATATTCCCGAAATGACCTAGTTTGTGTTGAGTGGACCTAAACCCCATTTCTCTCTCTCGCTCTGTACCGTATATAGATTTTAGACATCTAGGGTATTCTAAGTTATTAGCTTCTCAATTACTGGGCCATTGTCATTTTTAAATCCCTTCCTAAATAAAGTAACCAATCGTCAATAATTGTTTTAAGCGGTCTGACGTCAACCTAATTCTATCAGTCAACACAGAATCAATGATAAAAGACACCGAAAGAAAACCAACGACTGGTTCTCCAACGTGTTAATGGTCAAACTTAATTAAACTCTTCGATATCCTCGTCTCAAAACGCACGATAAAAAAATTCACACATTCGTTCAGTTACCGACGGAGATTAAACTACTTGATCTCCTCGTCTCAAAACACATGATAAAAAATAAAAAAAACCCTCACGTTTGTTCAGTTACTCTCAGAGATTAATGGTTGTATTTGGATCCTTAAAATAGATCAAAATGGGTCTAAAGCATGAGTTAAAGGTGAATTATGTAAGATTTAGATATGGAGAGGAGTTTAATATTTTTACATTAACTGCATATTTTATAAACCTATCTACATTCTTTATTTTTACATTAACTGCTATTTTATAAACTGCTATTTTATATCTATATTCTATATTTCTACATAAATTACATTTTTTATAAACCTTATCTACATTCTATATTTTTACATGAATTACATATTTTATAAACCCAATCTATATTCTATATTTTTACACAAATTACATATTTTATAAACCCTATTTATATTCTATATTGATATTGTGACTTCATTGAGTGTTATTTTTTCATTGTAAAGTGCATCTGAATATGTTTATCATGAAAAGAGAGTAATATAAATACATATAATAATCATAAAAAATAATAACATAGGCTATATATGGATGTTCACCAATCCCAAATTCTCTAATTTGGAACCGTAAAATGGTTATCATACTTGTTAATCAAGACTAAGCCTCGTTTCACGATCACATTTGTTGAGTTTCTCTCAGAGATTAAAGAGTGTATTGCTCTGTTACTTGGAACCATAAAATGGAGTAAAATGGGTCTAAAAGTACATATTAATTATGTTTGGTGAAATATACCGGTAAAAAAAGAAAAAAGATATAGATAAAGGGCTTGTCCTTTCTTGCCATGATATTTAACAAAAGAAATAAGATAATAAAAACTGGATATATCGAAAATTTCATTAAGTTATTTTTTTCTGAGACATGCTATCACTGTTTGAAGATGTATCGTAAATTGTTTATTATTTAGCGCAGGCACTTGTCAATCCAATCTAAGCCCCGTTTCACCATCGCATTCGTCACGTTTCTCTCAGAGATTAAAGAGCATATGATTCTATTATTTGGAACCATAAAATGGTTATTATACTTGTTAATCAAGACTAAGCTTCGTTTCACGATCACATTTGTTGAGTTTCTCTCAGAGATTAAAGAGTGTATTGCTCTGTTACTTGGAACCATAAAATGGAGTAAAATGGGTCTAAAAGTACATATTAATCCATTTTAAACGTTTATTAATTATGTTTGGTGAAATATGCAAACAGTCTAATTTGAACGACTGTCATTAACGACTGCTTATTTAAATTATCATCTTTAATTATTATTGTTGTTTAAATTATTTTGTTGTTTGTGAATCAGCCATTACTTATGACTTCTGCACAGTCTCACCGTGGGGTATGTTTTTCTTTGTTTATTACAAATGGGGTCTGAAACCATAGAGTACACAACTCATGAACTACATTTGTAATTTTAAAATGTTCTGCATCACTGATAAGGGGAAATCACATTGAAAAATATTGAATTAGAGATTTAGCTACTTTAACTTTACAACTTTATTATTTATTCAGACCCAACTCAATGTCGTCCATTGAAAAGATTTCTGAATTTCTAAACGAGTCAATTTACACTAGCAACAAAAATTCAATGGAAGAGTTTTGTAAAGAAATTTATTGTGTCAACTGAAATGATTTTGAAGCACCTACAAGTACTTCACTTGCTCACTTTATTATTCACTCAGTTCAGGAAATGAAATGGCGTTTAACATCCTACCTTTCTGCTCCTAAACTTGGCTAACGGAAGTCGGACATATGTCATACAGACGTGCTATGAGGCAAATTTTGCTCTGACAGCTGCACTACGTCGCACTCTTATAGAATTCAAACTGCCGCTGTCGGAGCAAAATTTCCCTAATAGCACACTTGTTTGGCTTATGCCCATCTTCATTATTCAGTTGGAGCAGAACAATAAGACGTTTAACGCCATATGCTCTTTATTAGATCCGAAGTTTCTATGTTAGTTTCTTCTTATGGCTTAATGACTGCTTCATCCAGAGAGAGAGAGAGAGAGAGAGAGAGAGAGAGAGAGAGAGAGAGAGAGAAAAGGGGTTTAACGTCCACACAACACAAACTAGGTCATTTCGGGACTAACATATGGTTTAATTTTATTTCAATAATGCGCTTGTGCGTGTGGGTCTTTAGCAGTGGGAGGAAACCGGAGTGCCCAGAGGAAACCCACAAGGTTGAGAAGGCGCCCCTATCTCCATGCCACATACGCTCACACCAGGGCTCGAAAAAGAGTGAGAGAGAGAGAGAGTTTAACTCTACTAGACACAAACTAGGTTATTTTGGGACTAATTCTTTTTAATTCAAATAATTTGCTTGGGGGTGGGGGGTCTTCAGTAGTAGGAGAAACTTGAGTACCCAGAGAAACAGGTGACCCTACTTCTTGTCACGTATAAGTAGGGAATCAGATCCACGCCACTTGACGCAATGACAGACCTTACCATACAACGCGCACGCATTAACGATTTGCCAATCCAACGCCCCCTTCTTCCACAAGTTTCCAACTCAAATTGAGACCAATGCTTATATATACATACCACTGGAATACACAGCTAATTGTGTTATATACTCAATCATAGTTTATATATACCAGACTGCAACACACATCTGACTAGGTTATATAGTTTATATTATACACCACAGCAATACACATCTGACTGTGTTATATAGTTTATATACCCCACACTGACGGTGTTATACACCATGCCAATACACATCTAACTGTGTTATATAGTTTAATATGCCCCACAGGCCCACACTGACTGTGTAATATAGTTTATATACACCACACTGACTGTGTAATATAGTTTATGTATTCTACCCTGACCGTGTAATATAGCCTTATTATATACACCACACTGACCATGTAATATAGTATTAGATACTGCACCCTGACAGTGGTATATAGTTTATATATTCTACAATGACTGTGTAATATAGTTTATATACACCACAATGACTGTGTAATATAGTTTATATACACCACATCTGACCGTGTTATATAGTTTTATATACACCACACTGACTGTGTAAAATAGTTTATATACTCCACTAGAATAAAAGTCTACACAGATCTGTTTGTCAGCTGTTATTGATTCTAATGATCAGGACAAAACACAAATTCTATAATCCCATATTTCGTTCTTTCATACTTGACTGTTTACATGATCAGTAATTTGCTGTCACTAACAATGATGGATTCTTCGTACTGTTTATCTAGTTGGATTCTATTGAGAACAAACACATCATTTCCAATGACTGATTACGGTCATGAAGGGCTGATTGCACTCATGAAGGGCTGATTACGGTCATGAAGGAATGATTACGGTCATGAAGGGATGATTACGGTCATGACGGTCTGATTTTGGTCATACAGGGATAATTGTGGTCATGAACGGCTGAGAGATAAAAACTTTAAATGAACTGTCCACATGAGCAGAGTTTTGTGGATAAAAACAATTCTCAACTCATTGAGTCTAATTAATCACAAGTTAGGCCCACATAAATCCATTTGCTAAGAAACAAAATTATTCCACTTTTTGACTTCTTAAACATAATTAAACGTAATTAATCCCAAGTGACAATCAGGTATATAAATTCATTCATTGAAGAAACAAAATCATTCCACTTTATATCGATGGAGTTTGTAAAACAGGAATATATCCCTAAGATATTTTACAATACTATATTAATCCCAAAGTAGACCCTTTATAAATCTAATCACAAAGAAACAACACCATTAAACTTTAACCAAATAGAGTTTCCCTACTAATTACAACGTAGGCCCATGTAAATCCATCAGTGAAGAAACAACGCCATTAAATTTTAAACAAATAGAGTTTCTAACAAGAGAATATATCCCAAACTTTGTCACATCAAGTCGTATAAATGCATAAATACACAGTTCATGTTCTAACTTTCTTTTATAACACCGCGATATTGATTTGATATTTAAATAAATGTTATATATGTCAATATCTCACGATAACTTAATATCTATCACCTGTTTCACTTATTTACATATTCAAATTTCTATATAAATAAAATGAAAGAAATAGGCTGTACCAGGGCTCCAACTTCAAAATTTTCACTACTTTTCATTTTTGATAACACACGAAAACTTTGCAAAATAAATTGATATTTCATGTATTTTTTATTCATGGTAGGGTATTATTGTGAATTCATGTGTCTACACCACTATATGTCAGCATGGGGTGTTCAAAAAATTATATATTAAAAATTAAATATTAGTAAGGTTTATGATAATTATTTATTAATTAAATATTTCCTGCTGTTTGTGGAGAGGCAGTGGAGAGAGAGAGAGAGAGAGAGTGTTTAAGTCATTTCGGGACTAACATATGGTTTTAATTTTATTTCAATAATTCGCTTGCGCGTAGGGGTCTTTAGCAGTGGGAGGAAACTGGAGTACACGGAGAAAACCCACAAGGTTGGACAGGCAAACATACTCCTTGTCAAGTACAACCAAGGATTCGAAACCATGCTATTTGATTCAATGACAGGCTTTATGATACAGCGCGCGCACGCTAACCATACGGCTACCCACCCACCCTTAAAGATACATGATTGGAGATAAGATAAAGAGCTGACAGTGACAGTGGACAAGTACAAAATATATGGCAGATAGAGGTCAGAGCATAACCAATAATATGTAATTCTTTAATAACTTCCCCAAATCTATACTCCACATGATAATCACTGACATGGCTGTCTATTACAAATAGGGAGTATTTTACAACTATGATCGGTAACTTTTTTGAAAGGGGGGGGGGGGTAATTCATTTCTTCAGGGATGGGGGGGGGGGAGATTAGTAGCCTACTATCTATATGTAAAATTGTGAGTTCTGTATCATCTCTTAATTCGAATTCTAACCGTCAACGGTGCATTGAATGGCAGACCTTATGATACAGCGCACACATGCTAACGATTCGGCCATCCAACCAACCCCATGCGCGTTGGTATGTTCCTGACACTGATAACAACAGTAAAACTGAATAGTCCTTCAAAAATATTATCACTAAGCACAATTTCACTTTAAAATGAATTAATAATTCTAAAATTTCAAAATTTAATAAATAATTTTCAATAAATATGTAATAAACATGATACATGTATTCAAAGAAGGAATGTCGGGTAAATAAAGCAACATGTGTTCTACCCTTGTTCTACTACAGTTAAATTGATTTTATTTCATTTATTTAAATAAATTTGAATCCATACAAGTAGGTAGATAATAGGAGCTGTCAGAATTTGATCAACTATTATATTCAAGCTAACAGGTAAACATGTATGTATTACATGGTAAGGCGGACAGTAAATAGATATGTATTAGGCGGTTCTGCCGGAGGGGGGCAGGGGGCTGGGATTATACATGTAGCTCTATGTATGGTGGCATGTATGAGAGAAATGGGGTTCAAATTCCTAAAATTCTTTTTCAGGTCCAACAAGGCTTATAAAGATGGATATAAAAGTTTTCTCAGATAGCACAGGAATTCCAATTGTCAATGGTTATTTTACATTCACACCGTTCTTTGTCCCATCCAAAGGACTATGGGAAAGGGGAACTTGCACAACGCACATCAGGATCAAATCTCGGGCCTCCTGGTTAGTACGCCAGTGACTTACTTACTGAACCACAGTGGTTCATTTACAACCCAGGATTAGCATTGCATTGAGGTTGGAACAAGTTGTGGGACCTCCAGTACGAGTTTTGGCCCAAGTATTCACAAAGCCGGCCAAGTCCTGTTCAAATTGCCTGTTCATCAAATTGGTCATCAATTCATGGCGAATAAGGTAAGTTAGATTTATGCCCCCTTGTCGCTACGCGAGTCACGACTGACTCAAGTCTCTAGTCACAATAAATATTTCAAGTCGGGTCATTGATGCGAGTCGAGTCTGAGCCTCTGACATTGGGGATAGGAAGATAAAGACTGCCGAGTCGGAGTCAAGTCTCTAGTCACAATAAATATTTCAAGTCGAGTCGCAAGTCGGGTCATTGATGCGACTCGAATCTGAGCCTCTAGCATTGGGGATAGGAAGATAAAGAAACTAAGTTACCTTTTGTTTTTGCCTGAAGCCATTTAGGTTTCCTGACTACAAGAAATTTATATCTAAATGACTTGCCCATTCTCTATCAATCTCGTATTATATATATATATATATATATATTCCTCATGCACTAATCCGACGTTCCGAGATTTACTCAATATACCAAAATCACATCATTCATTTATCCAAGATGGTGTAGTCTAATCATTGTGTTTAATTTTATCCAATAAGCTGTAGTCTTATTATTTTGTGTAACTTATCCAATATGCTGTAATTTAATCGTTTAGTGTAATTTAACCAAAATGGTGTAATTTATCCAATATGTTGTAGTCTAATCATTGTGTGTAATTTATCCAATATGTTGTAGTCTAATCATTGTGTGTAATTTATCCAATATGTTGTAGTCAAATCATTGTGTGTAATTACCCAATATGGTGTAGTCTAATCAATTTGTGTAAATTTATCCAAAATGGTGTAGTCTAATCGTTTTCTGTAATTTATCCAATATAGTGTAGTTTAACCAAAATGGGTATAGTCTACTGGTTTTGTGTAATTTTATCCAATATGGTGTTGCCTAATCATTTTGTGTAATTTATCCAATATGTTGTAGTCTAATCGCTTTATGTAAGTTTATGCAATTTATACAGAGAGTAAAAAATACAACCACAATTAAACATGTCACAAATATCAGTTTTAAGAAAATAGTTTAGTAAAAATCAGTCTTAAAAGTTTGGGATTATTCCAGCTACATCATCTACAGAATTAGACGTATTAATCCGAACTGACTTTCACTTTTCACTAATTATTCTAGCCACAAAAAAAAAAATTAAAATCCAAATGTCTATTTTAATCTTAACTGTATGTTAGTCAGTCTATAGAGGTATTTAATGTTAACTGATGTTCAAAGAACCCTAAAATCCTTATCCATATCGTAAAAGTTGAATAATTCTATATTCACTGGTAAAATTGTTTCTCCATATTGCCAACTGATTTCCAAAGATGGCTAAAATCCTGAGCCAAATCATAAAAGCTGATTGTACAGAATATAAAACGATTCTATATTCACTGGTAAAGTTGTTTCTCCATATCAAAAATACACCACAGAACGATAACCTTCCAAAATGAAACCAATTCAATTTAAAATCAATACACCAACTTGTAATAATTCATGTGACTTGAGTGTAAGACAATCAAAAGATGATAAGTGATAGATGAAGATAACTTCAAACACCTGGTGGACAATGGTCAAAGGTTAGAGGTTAAAGGTTAGGCAGGTCAAAGGTTAGGATTATTGTGAAATGTTATTATAATCAGTTAACAGGATGAGGTTTTAACCACGTTTCAATAATATAATAATCTAACAGGAAGGTTGATTGATTTATTTATCAGGGTACGGTATCATTGTGTGATCTGTTTACTGGGTACGCTATCATGGTGGGATTTCAATGATAAAATTTATCTTTTTTTGTTGAATTAAAATGTCCCACTTTTCTTTTTTCTGCACCATACTGGTTTCTTAGAGAGAGAGAGAGAGAGAGAGAGAGAGAGAGAAATGGGAGAAAGAGAGAGAGAGAGAGAGAGATGGGGTTTAACATCCACTCCACACAAATAAGGTCATTTTGGGACTAACATCTGGTTCAATTTTATTTAATAATTCGCTTGCGAGTAGGGGTCTTTAGCAGTGGGTAGGGCTGGGTATCGATAGTGATTTTTACTATCGATAATCGGCAATGAAATGTCGGTCGATAATCGATAGTATCGAAAACAAACTTATTTTCACGGTCGTCATCAAGACTGGATACAGTGTAAGTTCAAAGTTCAACACCATACGAAGTTGCGAAAGATCGTTTGCTCCTGTGCTTCCACACAGCACTTTTAGCTTTGCCGGTAACAACAACAAGCGTTTTGACGTCCATGTGTACTATTTATTGTACCGGGTACTCTATTACTGAGGCACACGTACAGAAATAGTGAACTGTTCAGACGAATTCTGAAGCTTGCAAAGGGAAATAACGCTAACTTTATTTACACATCCGGGTATCTCCGATTTAGCGATATTCAACAATAATTTCTTCAAAACTAAAGTAACGTTTCAATGAGAGTGAATTTATGAAAACGGCTGTTCAATAAGCAGTCACAATTTTGTTATGTGTTACATTGAATACTTCACTTGATAGTAATTAAAGTGAGCGGTGTATTATGATTAACTGAAGAAGCCACTGACATTTCAGACGCAAGAAAAATAGACGAAGAGCGATAATCGATAGTAACCCACCGCTATCGATAGTGCTTTTCAGGGCCGTCCAATCGATACTATCGATTTATATCGATATTTTACCCAGCCCTAGCAGTGGGAGGAAACCGGCAGACCTGGGGGA
This sequence comes from Patella depressa, assembly GCA_948474765.1. Taxonomy (NCBI): domain Eukaryota; kingdom Metazoa; phylum Mollusca; class Gastropoda; family Patellidae; genus Patella; species Patella depressa. Next base: position 6,327,460 of record OX419715.1, on the reverse strand, counting down.
AACCCATGAGGTTGGACAGGCGACCCTTGTCCTTGTCACTTACAACCCGTGGATTTAAATCATGCCTGTTGACTCAATGACAGGCTGTATGATACAACGCACGCATGCTAATCATTCGGCCATATCCTTCCCAACTCAATATAAATAGGAATTAAGCGTCCTTGTTGAGGGTCCACAGTGGCTCTATGTGGGTAATAAGGGGCTGGCTTGCTAGTCTGGAAATTAGTGTTTGACCCCTCCACTGGGAGGTATTAAACTGAATGGAAAATAGCCTAAAGACCATGGTCCGATAATGACGGAAAGGGCAGGGGTTATGCTTTTTAACCAATCAGATGTGAGAAGTAGTTATATGCTGGAACTCAAATCTCCAACTAAAAAGTAAAATGTTACACAGTGTACAGGGAATGTGATAGCCTACAATTATAACTTATAAGTTAGGATAAGGGTTAGGATAAGGGCTGTGGCCTGCAGATTTCGTCACAGTCTCGAGAAGTAGACAGGGCTAGCCCTAACCCTAACCCTGGGCCAAGCCTAACCCTTATCCTAACCCACAATCCACATATGACGTCATAAGACCAGGATGCAGTGGATGGAAAAAAACGTTTACTACTTCTCACATCCGATTGGTTAAAAAGAATAAACCCCGCCCCTTTCCGTCCTTATCAGACCATGTTCTCTAGACTATTTTCCATTCAGTTTAATACCTCCCACTGGCCGAGAAAGTTCATTCAGATTTTCTGGTTTGAATCTCCCTTGTCAGTGATGCAGGACGGAGGGCCTGATAAGGACGGTTGTCTAGTCATTTGGATGGGATGAAAAAACCGAGGTCCCGTGTACAAATTGGTGTGTATGTAATAAATGATGCCTTGATATAAATGTAGTGCCGCTGTCCGGACAAAATTTCTCTCATAGCACACTGTATGGCGTATACCCGTTTTCATTAGCAGAACAACAATATGACGTTAAACCCCATTTCATTTCATATTCCTAGTTGAACCCTTGATCTAATCTAAAGCAAATATAGATATATATTTAGCAGGCGTTGTTGATTAAACCATTGATTTGATCTAGATCGCCTGTGTTATACCAGTCAGACACCCATGTTAAACCAGTCAGGCACCAATACATGTATATATGAGATAAGATGTTATTATGTAGTATCAACAAAATTTATTGATTTCTATCCAACAATTAATGTGTGATGTATCATCTTTCATGGTAAATATTATATCATTCATCACGCTAAATAAACACAGCAAATAACTACTTTCAATTGGTCACGATATAATCACATGAAACTCATCCGTGTTATACTCACGATTTTAGAATAAAATAAAATGAAATGAAATTGGGTTTAATCTTCGACCGTCCAACCTTCCTGTAGGAAAGACAGGATTGGTGGGAGGGAAGAAATGAAATGAGAGGGAAACAGAGAGAGAGTTTAAAGGGACAATCCCGATAAGAACAGTGTCTCAAAAATTAAAGTCCAAGTATTTATGAAATTTATGGACCAAAATATAGAGGCATGGTGTATTTACCTTGTCTCAAAATTTCAGCTCAAAATATTGAGTTGTTTGGACGTGAACGTCAACACTGCTTATCCGGACACGTAACCTTTTTAAGATTTCAGGTCAATTTTTTCATTGGGTGACCTGATAATCGATTTCCATTCCTTGAGAGGTCTATACAGTGAATGACCCATGTACTGTACTTGATAACAAAAGGTAAATTTCACCTACATATTATTTTTATACAGAAAAGTCTGGATGACATCGCGCCTGGTACGTTCGTGCATTTTTATGCGCGAACTCTTAGTTTTCCTATTACTGGCACGCGCACGGGCACTATTTCTTTTTCTTTTGCATGTACCAAAATCGGGTGTTTTGCGCGGAGGTACTTTTGAGGTATTAGCCTGAGAAGCATAACACTTGCCACTGTACCTGTATATCGCTAATTATAAATCGAGTGTGTGAAGACAGTTTATATAGATCACGCGAAAATTTTTCAGTACAGAGTTTATTCTCGCTGTATTTGCAGCTAAGAAAACCAATGGGACTATTTTCTCAACAGTGTATGAACTTTTTCAAAAGCGATAATATCCTTACACCGAGAGAAATTATCTAGTCTCGGTGAAAAACCATGATCATCTGGTAAAAAATTACTTTTCTATTTTTTGGAACGAAAAACAGTGTTTTTAAAAACAAACGAACCTGCCGCACATGAGGAAGTCATTATACTAATAATAACAGACGAGAACTCTTTTTGGGCACAGGCTTTCTTACTGAGTAGTAAATCGTCCACAATAAATCATGAATGAACTATAAGAGTAGCGACGACTGTAGACAGTAAGTAGGTTATACACTATACTTTTGAGTCGAGATTACTCGCTTTGAGTCGAGATTACCAGCTTTCAGGTCACCGATAACCAATTATGTCAGAAATACCATACTGACATTCGGTTTTTTCAAGTTGTACGCGAACTAACAATCGGCGCCCTAACTGTCTTCGTCAGCTACTTTCAGTTTCACAATGGCGTACGACATTCGGTTTTTCAAGTTGTACGCGAACTAACAATCGACGCCCTAGCTGTTTCGTCAGCTATTTTCAGTTGCTGGCGTACGGCCAGTGCCGGTGGGAAAAGACAACATTAAAATCAGAAATAGTTTATTTATTATTGTCGGACTTACGGTATCAATCCTGTCTAACAAATCATAAAGCTGTGGTGTTACGGTAGCGGCATAGTATTTCAACGTAACACCACAGCCACTGTAACAATTCATAATACATCTAACTATCACTCCCTACACATTTCCCCTCGACCTACTTTCCCAAACGTCAACAACACATCTCATACATCCAGTTCACTGATTAACCCTTGTACCACGTCTACTGGTTTTGTCCAGATACTGTATAATACAACGGTCTCCACTTCCAGATGAAGACTGTCAAGTTTAAGTTATTTACAAGCGTATCACAAATATCGGGTTAGTTGGTCGGCCTTAGGTAATGGGTTTTAAGGGATTTTAACACAAAATTAAGCAGTTTTATTCCTCATAAAGTTATCAGGATTGGCCCTTTAATGTCCACTTGATGCAAACTAGGTGATTTTGGCTCAATTTCCTTTCAATAATTCACTTGTGCATAGTGGTCTGTAGCAGTGGGAGGAAACCAGACGACAAGGCGACCCTACTCCATGTTATATACGAACCAAGGAATCGAAACCATTTCAGTTGACTAAATGCTAAATGATCTAATGATAGACCCCCCCCTCCCCTCACCCCCCCCTCCCGAAACGAAATGTGGTTAAATGTCATATTGTTTGGCTCAGAGTGGGTTAATGAAGACGAACATCTCACATAAGCTATACAAGAGGGAACTGTTGCATGGGCAATGGGGCTGTGGTCTACTTTATTTTCAATTCCATCTGATCTGCTATATAATTTCTTTTATGTGCATGGGATTATGCATACAGACAGGACTTTATGTTTTGTCCCATCCGAAGGAGCATGCATCATTCCTTGCCATGCCTTCTTGTCCTGTATCATTAAAAGATAGGTTGCCAGGCAACGAAACATACGGCCACAACAGCTTAGTCATCCCGGCAGAAAACAAGGGTTGTCGCATATTTTTTTTTTTTGTCAGTAAGGAGAATGTTTACAAAACATGAATATCTTTCGAGTAATAGCCCATTAAGTAATTATCAGAAACGGTTAGAATTGTCTCCATTGTTTGTCTTATGGCCTTCGTCTACAAGATATTTCAAAGTGATCAAGGGCCATAACTCTGGCAGTAATTATTAAAAATCATTGAAAATGACAAGGATCCTTTGTCTTATAGCCGTAAACACTGTGTATAAATTTAATGTCAATCGGATATTAACTTTAGCCTCTAGTGTGTTCACAAGAAATTGTGGATGAAACACCGACGTACATATGTATGGGGCGACGGCAATATACGATCACATTTCCAATGTGGGCATACAAGAATGGGGAACTACATCAGAAAATCCGGATGAACTTTCTCGGCCAACACCAGGACCTCATAATTCGCAAGCCAATGACTTACACAGTGATTCTGAGCAGATCCCTCCTGAAGTCAAAGTAAATAAGATAAAAATACCTGTGACCCTTTCATCGGCGTCATCATCCGACTCTGATACATGAAACTGGGCTTTAAACTTGCCACGAAGAAATTCACGGTGGTTATTATAAACAGCCTTTCGTTCCAGACTATAAACTCTCTCTCTTGCTATCGGAGTTATCTCTTCTGGTTGGTGATCTAGCATGACCGCTCCAGTACGCCTTCTCCTAGGGGGAGCTTTAATCTGTTCATTGGATGCTTTGATTTGTCCATTGGGTGAGTAAACTTGTTCACTGGGTGAGACGACTTGTTCACTTGGCGAGTTAACTTGTTCACTGGGTGACTTGACTTGATCATTTTTTTTAAAACTGTTGTGTCGCTTTGGTTCTTCACTCTTTTCAGGAGTTATCCGTCCCTTCATTAGATGAGTCAAATTATCGTGCTCGTTGTAAATGTTTTTAAGAAATTGATCAAAATAATTTGTCCCCCTTTCCGAGTAGCTATGACTTGTAGGCTGATCCAAAGCGGTTGTATTATTCTTGGAATGCATGGCAACGCTGTGGTCTTGAGAATGTCGTCCAAAGAGAGTCACTTTCTTGGTACTGTCAGGACTGGTCTTCCTTAATCTTGGTGGAATTGTTAGTGCTTCTAGATTCGGCGCATCAGAAGTTGAGTAACTTCTCCCAGACATTTTGGCACCGGAATTATCATTAATGAGCTTTTTAACTCTTGGTGGACGTACTAGTCCTTCGGGTTTTGGTTCATTCAAGGACGAGTGACGTCTTGCTCCGACAACACCCTTCTTCTTCTCTTCATGTTCAAGTGCCTCGAATTCAGCATCCAGCTGTTGTTTTGGATTCTGTGTAGAAGAGTGACTTCTGATCCTTTGTCCAAAGAGACTAGGTCTCTTTTTACTTTCGTCACTTTTTATTCTGACCTTGGTTTCGTAAACTAGGCCTCCCTCTTCGTTGGGCTGTTGATTGCCTGTTGAAGACTCAGCATTTATCTGAGGCCTTTTCCCAGAAGAGCGACGTCTAACTAAATGTGCAAAGATACCCGCCTTTTTCTTTTTGCTTTCACTTGTGTTCTTCCTGACTCTTGGTCCTTCTCCATCTGCCACGAATATATCAGTATCTGAATCTTTCAAAAGAGAGTATTCTGGACTTTCACTCAAAAAGCTGGTTTCTCTTCCAGAAAAGCTGTGACTAACAGTTGGATGATCGTTGTCAGGTTTTTGGAGGGTAATTATCGGAAGATCCACAGAACTACGTCGCCGAAGCCAAAAGTGACTTTTTTTAGTATCTTCATTGCCAAGCTTTATAATCCTCGGCTCATGTTTAGTCGTCCCATCATTTTGTTGCTGAGGTTTTTCACGATCAGGACGCTTATGATCACTAGCTGAAGAATAGCTTCGAATACGATTCATGATTCCCAAGCTGGTTTTCCCTTTCCTTTCCTCATTTTTCTGGCGTGCTTTGAACTCAACTAGCAGCTGTTCCTTGGTTGGTGGAACATGTTTTGGTAGTTCTTGTACGGAGACTCTCCTATCAGAAGAACTACGAACGACAGAGTTACTAGTTTTTGCATCAATATTCGCCATTTTCAATAAGGTGAGTGGAATTTCATTGTGGACAGAATGGCGTCTAGGCCAGAGTTTCCCTTTAAACAAACTTTTCTTCTTTCCAACAGTCTCATCTTTCGATTCTACCTCTGGTTTCTGAGTGTCCTGCACCCATGCTTCAATGCTCTTGTCATTTTGATGCTGGAGAGATGGAGAAGAACTTGGATTAACAGCTCCTATTGGATTGTTTTTCGCGTTGTTCCTTTGATCCACTGCATGTGGTTTGGTCCAATGTCCAATTCCAAAGAAAGCCTTAGGTTTTGGACTCACTCCTTGACTGGCTGGACTAGACCCAGAATCAGTTACTCTGTGATAAACAGGACTTGATCCAAGAACAGCAGGGCTTAATCCAGGTGACATGCCTTTAATAATGGGACTTGATCTCAATTCAGAGGCTACATGTTTTGATTCGTTGCCCTTCCCATTTCCTCTCCTTCCATCATACTGTTTGTCTTCTGTACCAGTTGCCTCCCTTGTTATTAAATATTTATTAAAATCAATGTTAGATTCTCCGGTCTCGAGTTCTTCATCGAGTGAAAACACTGTCTCCTCACGTTCCTTGTCAGGTATGAGGGGAAAATTCTCAAAGAACTCCAAATCTTCTTCATCAAACTCTGCAGATGGAACCACAGGAACGTCAAAACCTCCCTCGGGCTGGATTCGAGTTCCAGTAGAAACCTTCCTAGTCAAATCCTTCAGAGTATGCATTTTGGTGTTGAAGGTGAAGGTTACGTTTGTAGACAGGTCAAAGTTCAATAAACTGACTAATTATCCAATATTTGATTATTCAATTCAAACTATGCCGATGCCAAATGTTTCTTAGCAGAATTGTATAATTCATAGATTCATTTTTCTCCGGAAATATTTTTCTACAGAATTTCAAATTCATAGTTCCACTCCAAGATGTTCATAATTATAATAATAATTAGTTCAAGTCTATTACTGTCCACGACAAAAAAACCCCCTGAATTTATTTATTTAATTAATTCACGATCATTGCTTCCACATATTTTATAATTCACAGATTCAGTCCACTTAGTCCATATCATTAACAGTTGATGATAAAAAAATATTTCTGTACAAAGTAATAAAATAGAAGATCCTTTTTCATGAAATATTTCTTAGAAGAATTTTAAATTCATAGTTGTACATCACTACGTTGTCCTACACAACACTTTATGTCAGACCTTCAACTATCATGAACGATCAAAAAATACATTTTTAGACAAAGTTTCTTATCAGTAAAAACATATTTAATTCGAAAAACAGATTGTTTATCAGCACTTTTATTCAACTGGTAATGTAAATATGGATAGGTAAGACGTGCAGAATGACGCAAGATTCAAATTAACTCAAATAACTACAAATCATCGTCTCTAACAACATCGGTATTTCTACCTCGATCCTAAAATAAACAACACAAGACATCAAACAAAGTCAGGTAACGTTTCATAATTTCACCTGTGTACAAGTTATCCTGGGTTTATTTTTAGTTGTATTTGTACAGTTTTTTGATAATATGCTTATAAAATAACAGTTTCAAATAATCGTTGATTAGGCTAGTTAGGACTGTTCTGTTACGCTCTACTGTCCTTCCCTATCCAAATTTTGTTGCGTTTTTTTTTTCAGAGTGTGTGACAATTGAAAAGTTTTATTAACTAAGAAAGAACAATGTTGATACTCGATACACGTAAAATAAATCGTTGATTCCGATCAGTATCAATTATTTAATATCTCTTCAAATCCTTATTTGTGTTAGCTAGGGATGCCAGATTATTGTGGGACTATTCTTCACTATCCAATATTGTTACGGCTTTTCAGAGTGCATGACTGCACAGTAATTATGCATATGATGAACATTTCTCGTCAAAAGAATAACCATTATGATTACTGAACTAAACCCAGCACAGTGTACACTATAGGGTTTATCTAGCACTGTTTAGTTGAATCCTTTTATTGAAATAAGCAGGAAAATATCTTGAAATTTTCAGATCACAAATTAACAGCCAGTCGCAGTGAAAAATCACATGAAAAACTGTTGAAAACATAAGAACACAGAATCCTTTGACACAAAAATTGTCAACAACTTTGATCTAAAAATTCTATAAGTTTTCGATCAGAATAAAAAACAACTCTGTTACAGTGATGATAAAGTCCAATGAATCCACAGGACTGATACAAACATTTCACATGAAAACTGAAGAACACAGAATCTTCTGGCATAAAAATCCTGAAAGTTTCTGATCCAAAAAGCCTACCCAAACCAAACCGAGTTAATGATAAAGTCTTTGATTTTTGATTGAAGTAAAAATTTTCAGTTTCACATCACATGAAAAATTAGTGCAAAATATGATGTTGGGATCACAGAAAAATAGCAAGCTGATGGTGATAGCGTTAACGATAAAATTCGACGAATCTACCGTTAACAACTGTCACCGAATGATCTGCTTGAACTGTCTATCATTATTTCGACCCCTTCGTCATGAAACAAGGCCATAAACTGACCCTTTCTTAGATAACGTCATGTCATGTTACTGTCAGTAAATACCAGGGTTTCTATGTAGGTAAAATATTCTGAATTAAACTTAAAAACAAAACAAACATCTTGTCATCATGTACGTCTTCAGTGGTTTAAAACAAATGACAGTAAGGTCTGATCACACAAAAACACAAGAGAGAGAGAGTTCATCACACATCAAGGTCGCCTTAAAGCTCCAATAGCATTTTTTTAAGTTATATTTTTAAAATGTATTAAAATAAAGCCCAAAAATAGATTGAACCTATAAACAGTCCTACCTTGTTAAAGAATAATCCTATTAATCCTATAATTCAGTACTGCCAGTTGAGAAATTGGCAAAAATATCATTTTCAACTTCAAATTCAAACGTTTGAAGATGGCCGTCCATGGAGAGGAATGGGAAAACAAGGGAGGTAATTGAGTAACTATTTCCTCAATCACCCTGTGTCACCCTTTATAATGCCCAAAAAATTTTGCCCAGGACCGTATAATAGTGAGTTGACAACCTTTTGAGCAAAAGACATAGAAATAATTATGTTTTGACTTTTTTAGAAAATGTGAAATTGGAACTTTAACAGCAGTGCACAAACATGTAAATGGGTTTTTTTTTAATAAAATTGAACATAATATATCTATTTCTATATTAAATGAAGTGCCTATGCCTGTGGCTTACAACTGTCACATCACAGGTATCTGTAGAAAATGTGTTATTAAAGGAGCAAAATCGCAAATTTTGGCACTTGGAAATCAATACATATTAGTCTCCACGCATATAATATGAATGCATATGAACTGATTTACATTCAATTGTTTCTGTTTTTACTGTAATTTCTCATCAGTTATGTTCAGCAAAGTACGACAGAATTCTCAATTGAATGGCAATCTCTGGCGTCTGGTAATTCCAGTCTACAGCGATAGTATTTATTATGTATGCTGTCCAGATAAGAATATGGCGTCACTGTTTAACATGACATGTGGAATATGTCTAGCCTCATTCTTCGAATCTCTTGTTACAAATGGTGCCTAAACGCACATTTTGTCTAAAAATATTGGATATTAGAAGCACATCTTTTCCCGGTAATATTACAACATCAATGTTGATATAAATTGACAAATAATTCATGTTTTCAATGTGGAAGACTTTGGATGTTATTGAGTTAGAGGCTAAGCATCTTTAAGATAAACATTAAAATGATTTATATCTTTTAATCAACGTTAAAATTCCATAGAAGACTGACATTGTTTTAGATCACAAATAACGAGGTAGTCAGTATATAAAATGACCTACATGTTTGTAATTAAATACTAAATAATACTGAAGTTACCATACTAGTAAATCACTGACAAGATACGACGAGATTCAAATATCTTTAAATCAAACAACTAATATGTCACATTTACAGTTTCATTTCATTGTCGTGCATTTCAGACGATTCATAGGGAATTGAAATTGTAGCGGAAAAAAACATTAGTTGCTAGAAAAGCATTGATACAATCATTTACGGACATATCTACAGTTCTGATGTCTGCATTGTTACGTAACATTTCTATTTGATATGAAGACTACCCATCAGGATTACTGCAAGACCTGTAACAGAATCTGATTCATCTACGAATTTGATGTTGTCGTTTGTCTTGAATGTAGAGGGGATTGGGGAGGCCGAGGGTTAGCATGTTCATGTGCAAGCTGCATCGTAAGGTCTGTTACTATGTCAACTGCTGTGGTTTCGATTCCCAGATTGTACGTGACAAGGAGTAAGGTCACCTGTCCAACCTAACACATGACTCACTTCTATTTCAATAATTTGATGGTGCATAGAGATATATAGCTGCTGGGGGAAACTAGAGGCCCTGGAGAAAAACCCACAAGGTTGGACAGACGACCTTACTCCTTGTCACATACAACCGGAGAATGGAAACCATGCCAGTTGACTCAATGAATGATAGACCTTATGATACAAAACACACGTTTCACCATTTGGCACTCCACCCATTGCATGAATGCACTGATATGAGGCTACAAAACCCATCACCAGATAGTGGAGTACATGTAGGTCTACTAAATGCCTTTCAAGTCAAGTAGTGTGGGATCTACTGGGTACTACGCAATATCGTTAACTCACTGGCGTCTTACTTACAGAAAGATAAACAAATCTGTTACCCAAACGTCATCAAGATAGCCTTTCATTTCACAAGGTCACCTTCATTATTAGCAGAAGTTAATCTTGCAGGGAGGTTTTAATAACAAATCAATCACAGGGGAGAAGGTGCCACGAAAAAATGGAAATTTTGTATCGCAATATTGTTATTGTGGAAGCAGAGGTTAAAAATCAACCAACCAAACATTTTGAAACTATCTTTATGTTGAGTTGATACAAACTTTAAAAAGTCAACCAACCAACCGTTTTGTACAGCAATATTGGTATGGTGGAGTATGACAATTTCAATACACATCAATCGCAACCAAGCAGACATTTTGTACGGCAATATCATTATTGTGTCACTGTCAGCAAACATAAACCAGTATGACAAACATTTGTCAGACGTGGTATCACATGTTCTAGAAAGGAAAAAACTACTATGTGCACTCATCCCTACTCATAAGTGGTATAAGGTCTTTCAGAAAGGAAAAGCAGATTATGTTGACTCTTCCCTAGGCCCTATTTGGGCTCCTCCCTACACAGCTGTGTTATCATGTGTTCTAGAAAGGAAAGACGTAGTACATGGACTTCTTCATAATTTCCAGGCTGGGCTTCCATTTGTCAGTGGAGCAGGAGTGAGGGCATGCAAGGAACAGTGTTTAGTCCTTCAGATGGGAACCAAAAAATTGAGGTCATGTGCACACTACCATACCGGTACAGGTAAGGAATATTCGTTTATAGGGTTCAATACCTGCTTCCTCTGAATGTGTTATTGTAGACAGGGGAGGAGGTGACCAAAAGGTTAACTTATATATAAAGACTCCAACTTGCAAGCGAATTATTGAGATAAAATTGGATCAAGTGTTGGTCCTGAAATGAGGGGACGTTACCCCTCTCTCCCCTCTCTCATATTCAGTGCAAGTTTTCTTTTCTCTTTCTTGGTACCCCAAGTGGTATCGTTCTATTCCACTAACCCATGGATCCATCCACTGAGGAGACACAGTCAAATTATCTGCCCTTGACACTCCTGTTATATTTATTGACCAAGATGATAGAGAACCAGGAAATGATTATCTCACACTACTAGATGACTAAATGAAGTGAAGAGATTGATATATATATATATCGAGTCTGTTCTTGTTTCTACCTGGAACATACACTGTAACCTGAGAATCGTTTAATCTTGTGTAGGGCCTACCTGGCACTAATTTCTTTCACATTTGATTTAATATCAAATCTATGTTTAAGAATTTGTTTAACTCATTAGAATCAGCTAAATTCATCTAAATTGTCCTTGTGTCTAATTTCCTGACCTCTGTTCAAAAATTAAACAACCCAATTGATTATTAATGTATAATGATTAATTTTTGAACAGTGGTCAGGAAATTTAATACTTGTTAATTGTCCACTCATTATCAATATTAATCATTCAGCTTTAAACGAGACACAAGTACAAATTAGATAATTTTTGGTGATTTCAAACTATTTCTACAAATTTTTTAAACAAAGATTTTTAATACTGAATGAAAGTAAAAGAAATTAGTGCTAGATACGCAAGATAAAATGATACCATGGTTACCATGGTTACAGTGTTACTAAACCACTGACAAGATTCAATGATACCTGGAACACATTTCATAACCTAATCAAAATCAGGGGCGGATCCAGGATTTTCAGAAAGAGGGGTCGTGCTGCACCAGCTTGGGAGTGCGAAGCCCGGAACCGTGATTTTTGAGTGTAAAAAATGCCCACAAGGACTAATTTCGTTCTAGTACTGTAAATTACGATTTCCAACCTAAACTATTTTCGTTCTCCTTTCTCGCGAGAATATATGGAGCTAAAAATTGTTTGAAACCTCAAAAAAATAGAGATTGCGTGCGCCGGGTGCGCCCCCCACTGGATCCGCGCCTGAAAATATTTATGAAACTTTGTACAAACATCAACACCAATTGTATTACATTTCGGAGGGCCTGACAAGGACAGCTGTCTAGTTGTTCGGATGGTACAAAAAACCAAGGCCCCATGTACACATTGGCAAGCATGTAAAAGATCTTTTAGCAGTTGGAATTCAATATAAGAGAAATCTGTAACCCCACTACTCGGGCAAAATTACCCTCATAACAGACTGTATGGCGTATGCGCTTCTTCATTAGTCCAGTTTAGGAGTCGAACAATAGAACGTTAAACTCCATTTCCTTTGTATTGTATTCTTGATATTTGGTTAAAACTTGGTTAAATTTAAATTTGATACGCAATATCCTTACCTGTGTCATCATAGACTTTATTAATAAAAATTCTTTGATGTTTGTAATACATAGAGATTACCTGTCTACATGTCCTAGTCACTCATTACCTGTTGTTTACCTTAATTACCTAGATTACAATAGGTTATATAATAATAATACAATCAGGTAGGTCAAGGTCATATTAACCACTCAAAACACAACCAGTTAAGAGTTTTAACATAATTAAAATGTCACCATGACATTATGTAGAAAAAAACACATTATTCCTTGTGGTAAAGCAATAAGTGGTAACGGCAATAAGTGGTAATGACAAGTGGAAATGACAATGACAAGTGGTAATGACAATGGCAAGTGGTAATGACAATGGCAAGTGGTAATGACAAGTGGTAATGACAGTGGCAAGTGGTACCAAGAATGACGGGTTCTAAAGACAATGACAAGTGGCAATGAAAGGTAGTAATTCCATTTACAAATCGTAATGAAAATGGCAAGTGGTAATGATAATTAAATAATGTGGTAATAATGACAAGTGTTTGTAATGACAAGTGGCAATGACAAGTTCTAAAGACAATGACAAATGGTACTGACAATGACAAGTTTGAAGTAGTAGTTCCACTGACAATTGGTAATGACAAGTGGTAAGACAATGGTGTGTGGTTAAGTGGAAAGGTGGCAATGACAATGACACATAATGATGAGTGGTAATGACAATGAATGGTGGCAAGGACAACTGGCAAGGACAGGTGGCAAGGACAACTGATAAGGACAATGATCGTGGGTAATGCTTAAAACTTGACATACCTGACTTGGGTGAAGTTGTAGAAGTTTTTTTAGCAGCACCAACAGACTCCTCGGCACGCAGTTGTTCTAAATATCCAGCCTTTTCAGTACCTCCGATCGGAGTATCACTAGACTGTGTCCGAAATCTGAAATGAGACAAGAATGGAGATGTAAAAACATGTAAACATAACAGAGCCATGTCATCCAAGTGAGGACGATGCTATCTTGCTAGTCTGGAGGTCATGGATTTGATCCTGGTGTTGGCTGTGAAAGATCATCAGGATTTTCTGGTGAGGTTTCCCCTTGTCAGCGGTGTATGACGAAGGGCCTGATAAGGAAATGAAATGAAATGGGGTTTAGCGTCCTACTCTTTTGCACCTAACCTGGGCTAATGGAAGACGGGCAAACGCCATACAGTGTGCTATGAGGGAAATTTTGCTCGGGCAGCGGCGCTACAGCCTACTAGTACTCTTATATTGAATTCCAACTGCCAAGGAATCTTTTACGTGCACTCCAATGTGTACGCTGGACCTTGATTTTTCGTCCCATCCAAACAACTAAGTAGCTGTCCTTGTCAGGCCCTCCATTCTGCATCACTGACAAGGGGAAATCACGCCAGAAAATCGAGATGAACTTTTCGGCCAATGCAGGGATCGCCTGACAAGGACAGCTGCCTAGTCATTCATATCACGGAAAATCAAAGTTTTGTTTACACACTGGTTTGCACTTATAAGATCTCTTGGAAGCTGTAATTCAAGATAACTTACATGTAGTAGAAGCAGGGGCCTTATTCACGAAATTTTAACTAAGATAAAACCCAAATTTTAGTTATATGATTGGATAATATTAGATTGATTTTAGTGCTTAGCCAATCAAAACTGAAGTATCTACTAAAATTTGGATTTTATCTTAAGTTAAGATATCGTGAATCACGGCCCTGAACAGTAGGACGTTAAACCCCACTTCCTTCTTGTATATTCTAAAACTAATAGCTTTGTTTTCCTAGAGAATTACACATGCCCCCATTAAAGCTCCCCGGAAAATTTTCATAAATAATAATGGGAGTAATTATGTCATAAATATAACACGATCCCGAACGTCAATGCTACATGCCACTAAAGCAATTTCCGCTGCTCTCCGTGAATAATCATACCTTTCTGCAAATAAAACAGGTGTGACGTCATTTTAACCCGTCTGCTCACAAGTTATTTTGTCCTTCAGCTCAAATTCAAATTATTTTCACAATATTTACGTAATAAACATATTATCATCTACCCACAAATAAAAATTTAAAGCCAATCAGATATTTACTTTAGCTGGACGGACGGACGGCAGCGAAAACAATATACGTCTACATTTCAATGTGGGCGTATAAAAAGTCAGTAGGGAAAATTACCCAAAGTAACAACAGTGATATGTTGCCATATTAACCCCAATATCTCATGAGACCTTGATAAAAAAATATTTAAGCGGAAAAGTAAATAAAGTATTAAAATGATGTTAATCTTGTGGTATAAAATTAAACATGTCCTATATAGATATAACATGGGAATAATAACAACATAGATATTTATATAACTATCACTCATCTACAAGGTCAACTATCATAACAAATCACACAGAGGGAAGGGGGGAGAGGGAGGGGGAGAGAATGGGGAGAGAGAGAAAGAGAGAAATGGAAAGAGAGAGTGGAAAGAGAGAGAGAGATTTATTGTTTTATTAACTTTGAGTATTTGGTTGGTTTCGCACTTCAATTTGTTAGTGTCATGCTTCCTATGTAATGAACAAGCAAAAAATCGCCTTCGTATTCCACTTTTACTTTATAGTCAGTAATTAAGGCTGTCAATTAGTGATTTTATCATCTTGTTAAGGGTTTAACCTACATTCATAGAAATAAGGACAGAGAGAAAGAAATGGTATTTAACCTCCACTCGACACAAACTAGGTCACTTTGGGACTAACATATGGTTTAGTTTAATTTTATTTCAATAATTCGCTTGTGCATAGGTGTCTTTAGCAGTGGGAGGAAACCGAAGGACCCAGAGAAAACCCACAAGGTTGGACAGGCGACCCTACTCATCAGAATGAGATACCTCAAGGTTACATGTACATGTTTTGATGTCCAATGTAACCTACCCATGGTTCTATAGAAGTAGGCTAGGAGAAAACCTGGACCCTGTTTCACGAAATTTTAACGTAAGATAAAATCCAATTTTAGTAGATACTTCAATTTTGATTGGCTAAGCACTAAAATCAATCTAATATTGTCCAATCAAATTACTAAAATTGGGATCTTATCTTAGTTAAAATTTCGTGAAATAGGCCCCTGGTTTCAATTACAGGTCTTGTGATCTAAAGCGTATATGTTAGGCTACTTGATTCAGTGACAGGCCTTAAAATCTAAAGTGTGTTTGTAAAATCCCTTGTTTCAATGACAGACCTTATGAAATAAAGCGTTATAGAATGTTAAAGAAATAAAAAAAAAATTATGTTATTACAACATGTGTTTTTTATCATACATTTTTGGCAGATAAAATATTCAAGTTGGCGGGAAAAAAATATCATCATTGTTTTACGTAAAAATTAGGATCCATTTTGGCGGAAAAAAAATGAAAGCCAGTGTGAGCCCTGCCACCTGACTCGATGACAGACTTTATCATCCAAAGCATATATTATGTTAGGCCACTTGATTCAATAACAGGCCTTATAAACTAAAGCGTGTATAACTTGACTCATCCAACCACGAAATATAAAAACCCCACAAAGCCAATAAAACCTATAAATAAAAATAAATTACCGTGAACAAAAGGATGTGATAAGTTTAACGATGCTTGGTGACATATTAAACAATGGGCACCATGTGTGTCAGACATTCAGACATCAATATGTTGTAATCATGTAGGATTTAAAACGATTGTGAAGAACAACATCTGGTATTTTAGATAAAACATCACAATACTAGTCTTATCTTTAACTGGATGGCCCAATGGTTGAGTCAAGTAGAGTGGCTTTAATTCCTGATTGTATGTGACAAGGTAAGAGTCACCTGTCCAACGCTACACTGCTAAAGACCCCAGGGCAAATTTTTGAAATAACACTGGACCATTTTAGTCCCAAAATAATTGACCTCGTAGTTTTGTGTCTAGTAGACGTTAAAACACATCTCTCCTGGCAAAAACATGTAACATTAAATAAAGGTTGCCAGGCAACATAATAATAACTTACATGCAATCGTGTGGAGGAGACGTCCATAGAAATCTCCCCATAATTTCTGCGGCATATTTTTCCCAATACATTTGTGGATCCTATACGATACCTTGTCGTTTTAACATATAAATTTAATAGTCCACAAATAAAATGTTCAGAAGCTTAACTAAAATCTTCTCACCCACAAATAAGATGTTGAAAAGCTTAACTAAAGCAGCCGCCTCAATCTCCTGGGCCACAAAGCACAACACTAAGATCGGAAATCAATCATTCTTTAAATTCAACACACATAGAAATTTATAAAAATTCTAACAGTTTAAAGCTTCACAACCTTCCAACAATGTCTATTAGCAAGCAATCCACACATAACGCAATGATAAATTCTAAGAGCCTTAGCTTCAGAACCTCCGAACAACATCCATTAGCAAGTTATCCACAAATAATACGATGATAAACTTAAAAAAAAACAACATTACAAAGCAGCTGCCTCAATCCATTGGGTGACAAAAACTAGAATCTTAAGCTGTAGAACTTTCTAATAACGTTCGGTTTTGCAATCCACAAATAACACGATAACCATCATAAGACAGCCTCCTCAAATCTCTTGCCCCACAAAACTAGAATCATTGACATCCTTAAAGTTACAACAAATCTATTTCTTGTCAATTGTCATTATTCAGCTCATAATATTAAATATGCATAAACAGATTAAAAATGTTCCGAGTTCAAGCTCTGGTTCTTTCTGATAATGCTCATTTTTGTTAGTGGCTAATGTCACTAACTGTAAACAACGTAAACAAATGTTATTTTAGTTTGATTGTTCGTTCCTGTAGTTTTACGTCCACTTCCACCCAGGGTGATACCACAAGTTATTTTGGTAACTAACTAACATTAATAAAGATACATGTAGTAGATGACAATAACTTCACACAAAGCCAAACTGTGGGTGGTTGTTTTTTTGGGTTGTTTTTTTTTATAAATTATTAAACATATCACAACTGGTACTCTCAAAGAATGTCCATTGTCTAATAACCAATTCAAAATCTGGAGTTTACAAGATTCATTAAGTTTGTAACCATGATATTTTTATCTCTTTACATTAGTTAAGAGTTGGCCATTCTTGCTACAGAAATTCAAATTACTTTATTCTGAACAAAATTATCACTGTTGGAAGTTTGGAATAGGAGTAGGCATCAACTATCTCTGCGCCAACCATTTGATTGACAAAAGATAACTCCACCTTCATATTCTCAATTATCAAGTAACATTCTCAATGGCTACAGTACCCTCGATTGTCCTTTCATCAACAGTCTCCGAGAGTGACGTCAGTGATTAACGGTAAATGTTACCCTGGTCAACCATTGAACGATTTAATTTTGAATGAACACTGTTTAAATCCGAGCTGTATCCAAGTCGCCCGAGGGTCAACAGAGTTGAATTAGAACTTGTTATATAAATAAAAGTCTAATTAATAATTACAGTAACATCTGAAGCCTAAAGAAAGACCTGCAATAGGCAGAGTTAGACTAATGTAGCTATGAAGTCTGGATGTCGTTAGTTTTTATAAATTAATAATGACTTTCTTCTTCCACATACATGTAGCCGATTACTTAAACACTGTATTTACATCTGTAAATCCTTAAACTCGTCACAAATGTATCCTCACATTCAAATTATTTGATTTTACTCTGGTAAAATCACTGTATTTTTTGTCCAAACTTTCAAAATAAATACAGTCTATGTCATAGATTAATTTAAGTCTTATCAAATTTAATTTCTGAAATACTTTATCCAAATCCGACTTCTGTGAATTTCTTTAAAATTATCCACAAATTCAAATTACAAGAATTCCTGAAGTTGGCTTCATATCTTCCATCAAGTTCCAGTAGAACTTGCAGCATTTCTTCTGTCAAACTTTCAACAAACAGCTTTCTTAATCGTAGAAATTCAACTTTATGGACACGTAAACAAATACTTCAAATATCTCCCACATTTAGTCCTCATACATGTATGTTAAATGTCGTAATACTCGTAATTCAGATTATTTACTTCTGTTAAGTCGGTTTGACTCAAAATTACCAACAAATTAACTTCTAAAAGCTTCAAACATCACACAATTACACATAGAAATATAAATTCTGAAAACATGACTTCCTGAAACCCAAACAGTCTATTTCTTTAATCATTTCATATATACAGTCTTCAGACACATGTTCATAGAAATTTAAATTATTTCAATTCTGTAAATATAACTTCATAAAACCACAACTTATTCATTCCCGTACCTTTCTCACTTATTCAATGAACATGTTTCAAACGTCAGAAACTTAGTCATAGAAATTCGAATTATTCAAATTATGACAATCTTGTTACATCCAACCACAGCTTGTCTGTTTCTTTATCTATCTCACTAAGTTAAATAAATTTAAACAATCAGTTTCCTTTCTCCTGTGGTATATATGTTACAAACTCAGTTTTTATTTAATAATTTTTAACTGTGACATATCACACAGTGTATTTACAGTTTTAATAAAGTTAATATCCCAGCAGGATCTTCCAGCCAAACCAGCCCGGCCCTGAGTCATTTTAACTGACTTGGATTATAAATTTCATCCCATTGTTCTTTCTATACTAGGAGTCATGGTGGCTAAGTGGATAAGACGCTGGTTCGCTAGTCTGGAGGTCGGTTCTTCGATCCCTCCATTGGCCGAGAAAATTCATCCTGATTTTTCGACATGGTTCCTTCTTGTCAGTGATGCAGGATGGAGGGCCTGACAAGGACAGCTGTGTAGTTGTTTGGATGGGACGAAAAACGATATAAGAGCAGCCCAGTCTTCGTTAGCCCAGTTTAGGAACAGAACAGTAGGACATTAAATCTCATTTCATTTATTTCTGTAATGTATGGGACTACTACTTTAAACAAAAGCTAACTGTGTCAATAAACTTTTAGAGGATTATCTTTAAAGAAATTTCCGCAAGTATAAAATAACATGCTGTATAGATAAAATAAAAACTAGAATAGATTTTTAACATGTTGTGATGTAAAATTATTTATCATGTTAGATCAAAGCATGCAAGGCTGGAAGTAACGGTTTTAGATGTACCTGACAAAATGACAGGCACTCATGAAAGTGTAGTACAGTATTGAGTAATTGTTATTATATAAGTTTTAGTGTAGAATCGGGTAATTGTTATTATTATACACTTTTACATAAGTTTTAGTGTAGAATCGGGTAATTGTAGTTATACACTTTTTTTAATCCATAGAATTTTGTTTTCCTTTTCAATGACTTAATTCCAACCCTCAAACAGATTAAGAGGCCAGGCGGGGGGTGGGGGGTTGGGGTTAATGGCGTAGTGGTCTAGAGTGCCGCTCTTCTACCTCTAGCTGGCTTGCAGCTGTGGTTTCGATCCCTGGCGTGACCGTATGTGGCATGGAGATAGGGGGGCCTTGAGCCTTCTCAACCTCGTGAGTTTCCTCCGAGCACTTGCGGCTGTGGTTTCGATCCTTGGTGTGAGCGTATGTGGCATGGAGATAGGGTGGCCTTGTCAACCTCGTGGGTTTCCTCTGGGCACTCCCGTTTCCTCCCACTGCTAAAGACCCCACGGCGCAAGCGCATTAATAAAATAAAATTAAACCATATGTTAGTCCCTAAATGACCTAGTTTGTGTTGAGCGAATGTTAAACCCCATTTCTCTCTCTGTGTTTTGGAGTCATAATTGATATTGTCTTGTTTTAAAGTTAACGTTGATATTATCTACGCGGTAAAATTATGAATCGACACAGATTGTTATCTTAGAAAACAAATCAATAGATAAAATAGATGGCACAACATTTTACCCATAACCATGCACACATACATGGGCTAAATATTCAACACGCCATAATCATGTACACATACACAGGATATATATTCAATGACTGTTAACTAAAGTCAATTTCCCCAACAACAGCCATAAACATGTACAAATACAAGGGATAAATATTAAATATGCCGTAAAAGGGCTATGTATTCAATAACTAGGGCTTAAAGTCAATTTGCTATTTGCATTTTCGCTATAATGTCTAATTTCACGCTAAATATGTAGGCCTACTTAGATTGGATATTTAACATTTAATTATGAAAAATAAATCCTACTGCGAGATAACGAGAGAGAAATTGGTTTGATGTCCACTCGATGCACACTAGGTAATTTCGGGACTAACATATGGTTCACAGGGTTGGACAGGTGACCCTATTTCTTGAAACGTAGAACCAGGGAATCTAAACAATGCCAGTTGACTCAATGTCAGACCTATGATACAACGCGCATGCGCTAACCAATTTGTCATCAAACTCCGCATTTAATTTGTGGAAAACGTTCTTCAAATCTTATTCTCTATTTATCCCGAAAAACATCCCTACAGACATGTAATACTACATTTGCTGTGAATTTATACATTATTATTGAAATAATTTAAATTTAACGCTTGAGGTAGCACGTAGTTGAAAGTGCAGTGAATGATTTAATTTTTTATCTCAATAAATAAAGGATTATGATTTTAACTCAATAACCTTTACGTCTCTATGGGGTTGTTAAACAATCTATTCATCTGAATTGTATTCGTTTATAATGCATCTGGGATGGGTATTTAATGTATGCAAGCCTGTAGAGTACATTTCTATCTGTACATATCATATCTATTATTAGTGTGAAATACCTACTTTTTACAGGAAATGAAATGAAATGAAATGGGGTTTTACATCCTACTCCTAAACTGGGCTAATGAGGACGGGCATACCGCCTAGTCTTATATCGAATTCTAACTGTCTATTGATCATGCCAATGTGTACGCGGGACCTCAGTTTTTCGTTCCATCCAAACGACTTGACAGCTGTCCTTTTCAGGTCCTCTGTCCTGCATCACTGACAAGGGGAAACTTTTTAAAGGGGTTTCAGGCAATCTGATTAAAATACAGGGGCCTTATTCACGAAATTTTAACTAAATAAAATTCAAATTCTAGTTATTTGATTGGATAATATCAGATTGATTTTAGTGCTTAGCCAATCAAAAGGATCTCTAAAATTTGGATTTTATCTTAAGTTAAGATTTCGTTAATCAGGGCCCAGATCTACATTTTGTTTCGTTTTTTTATACTTTTGATGATCTACAATACATGAAAATCTGAAAAGTTGTACTCAAAGGTTGTGTCAGGGGCTGTACAAGAGGCTTTTGATCCTATGACATTAATACATTGATTAATCAATCAACGTTAACATTTCTAGTGGATTACCCACAGTTCTGTGCATGGCACACCAAAAAGTTGCCGTAACAGACAGTTTCATTAGCTAATCCCTCACTTTAACCAAAATGCCGGTAATACATGTAGAGAGAGAGAGAGAAATGGGGTTTAACGTCCACTCAACACGAACTAGGTCATTTCGGGACTAACATATGGTTTAATTTTATTTCAATAATTCGCTTGCGCGTAGGGGTCTTTAGCAGTGGGAGGAAACCAGAGTGCCCGGAGGAAACCAACGAGGTTGACAAGGCGCCCCTATCTCCATGCCACATACGCTCACACCAGGGCTCGAAACCAAAGCCGCAAGCCAGAGGTGACCGGCCAGCTAGAGGTCAAAGCGCGGCACTCTAGACCACTAGGCCATCCCAACCCCCCTTAATACATGTAGAACAACTCGTCCAGATCCTAGTGTAGTAAACACAAATAAAACCAAATTTTTTGTTCTAAAAAAAACCAATATGAAATATGACCTGTGATTCAATCAAATTGGGGTTTCAGGTCATGTGGCTTTAGCCAGCAGCTGAAATATAGCCCACTTCAATCTACGATTCTGAATTACCTTTTTATGTAACTATACTACAAGCAATTGCATTGTAATAGTTTAAAATCAATCTCAATATCTGCAAAGGTTCAGACTAAAAGGTTATTGAAATGTGACTGTAAGCCAAATTACCGTTTAGGTACGGTAGACGATTGCTAGACATCTGACATCACTCAGATATGACTGAAAAGCACTTATTTCCGTGCCGTGCCATGCCACGCATTGACTGGTATGGAGCATTTTGATTACATAATTGACTTTGATCTCGGATTTTATTTGGACCTAATTATAATTAGAATATTTTAATGAAATACAAATTTTGGGGTATCATTTCACAAAATATTAAAAAAAAAATTTTTTTTCTGTCATTTAACACCTTGACTTGAAACTCCTACCATTTAAAGCCAAGTACTGAAATAGAAGGTCTAAAGTAATACTATTTCACTGTAAGTGTAAAGCAATAAGTACTAAAAGTAAAATATTCTCCATGCTGTTGTTATAAAAATGTTATGATTTACATTATTATACAATTTATTGCAACGTGTCTGTCAAATACATACCTATCTTGACATTTATACACAGAACAATATAGCTGATTATATCTGAAATAATGTCTACGTTGATATTTAGGTCCACAATAATCATGTTACTAAAAATAGATCAATGTTTATAAAATGTAATGAGTTCGCCAGCAGAAAAGCGACATGACGTATTTTTGCTACGTGACGACAATAATTTACAATAGCTTAGAAATACTAAGGATGCACTTACCTTTGGACGAAAGCAAGCGGCTTATCCAGCAGGCTTTTCCTATTCATTTTGATAATACATGCAAATTATGCAAAGAATTTGGGCTCATTACATCAACAAAGTGTCGAATCGAATTTTCGAGTTGATCCTCGCCTCCGACCCTCGCCAACTTCACCAATATTTTTCAATATGCTGACAATGTGGCATTGCAAGAATAATCTAACGTGTACAGGGACATGTACCGAAACGTTTACCAAAGTCAGTTTTAGTGACAATTGAAATGGGTGGCTTAAGTACAAGAAAAGAATAACATGAAGTCAAATCCAGTTGGAATTACACCCTTATCTCCGCCATATTGGAATCAATAATATCAGTTTCCTGTCAAATTATCCAAAGGGAGGGAACTCCAGAAAATTCTACAATGTTTAAGAAGATGTTGAAGTCTGCAAACCAAGTCCTGAATAGCCAGAATAGATATGAAAAACACCGAGAGTAAACATATTTTAAGAAAGCATTTTAAACAAAACCTATGGAAAAAATGTGGTTGGCTAAATAAAATAAAAACTGTCAACACGTGTCATTATGAATTGTTTGCGCGCGCTTTAAGGCCCTCGACCAGACCAAATTTTAAACAGGCGTAGGAGGAAGTTTCAATGTCTTGTCTGCAATCGCTACCGTTGAAGATTCCTTCCCCGGCACAAACTGTGTGATTTGGGGATATATTTGGACGAAAACCTTATTTAAAGTAATTTATATATCAAATCCTTCTCGATACATTTTATTCCAAATAAAATTACCCGCCCCATCCCTCAAGAATCTATTTTAAGAAGTCTTCATCTTGTTCAACTCGGAACGTGGTAGCCACGGTGGGTCAGTTTATAAGGAGCTGGATCTCTTATCAGAAGAATCTAAGTTAGACACCGGCGATGCCCGAGCACGTAGGCCTACGCCCTACATTTCTCATCGTGGCTCCCCTCTGTTAGTGGGGGGGGGGGGGTGGCCTAGTCGTCTAAAGTGCCGCGCTTCGACCTCCTCTAGCTGGCCGGTCACCTCTGGCTTGCGGCTGTGGTTTCGAGCACTGGTGTGAGCGTATGTGGCATAGAGATAGGGGCGCCTTCTCAGCCTCGTGGGTTTCCTCCGGGCACTCCGGTTTCCTCCCACTGCTAAAGACCCCTACGCGCAAGCGAATTATTGAGATAATTAAGGTCCCGAACTGACCTAGTTTGTGTTGAGTGGACGTTAAACCCATTTCTCTCTCTCTGTTAGTGGTACAAGACAGGGGGGCTGGTGACGACAGCGTTTGTCGTTCGGATGGAGTGAAAAACGCATGTACACGTTGTTGTTCAAACTTGTTGACGAGTTAGCCGAAATGCCGATATCTGACCGTCTTAATTATCCCGGGGGAGCCACTATTCCTCAGTGAGTAATACTTTGGCTCGCTAACCTGGTTTCAAATCCCCGTTTGCACGTGGCAAGGAGTAGGATCGGCTGTCCAGCCTCGTGGGTTTACACCGTGTACTCCGATTTCCTCCCACTGCTAAAGACCCCTACGCGCAAGCGAATTATTGAAATAAAATTAAACCATAATATGTAAGTCCCGAAATGACATAGTTTGTGTCGAGTGGACGTTAAACCCCATTTCTCTCCCTCTCTCTCGCTAACCTGGAGAAACCGTGTTCGATCCCTACGCTGACCAGAAAGTTCAACGGAATTTTCCGGCGTGGTCTCCCTTGTCAGTGGTGCAGGACAGAGGACTTGACAAGCCGTTTGGTTGCGACGAAAAACGAGAGCCTCGTGTTCACATTGACGTGCACGTAAAAGATCCCTTGACAGTGGAAATTTGGATAAAAGTAGGTCGTAGCGCCACTGTTCGGTCCACCCCAACCACACTTTATGGCGTATGCCCGTTCTCATTAGCCCAGTCAGTGCAGTAAATACGTCAAACCCCATTACATTTCAATTCATTTTCATTTTCAATCAGCCCGGTTGGTGCAGAAAGGTCAAAAGCTAAACCCCATTTCACGTCTACCACCCTCACCCCCATTCTGCACATATAGAACTCTGTGCTTCAAGAACAGATCTCTGCTCTGCATGGCCGCCATATCTACCCCGCTTCACATCTTTCATACAAACAATTATATAATATATTGTCTAGTTCGGTATGGTGTATGCATATATACGCGGATAAAAGGTCAGATTCCTGTGATATAATACAGAAGCGGAATGTGTACTTCTCAAAATTCTCCGAATGTAAAAATGTTTTCCACCAAAATTGTCGATTTAGGAAATAAAATGTCGGTCAACTAGCTTAGTGTCTGTCGTCACGTGGAGCTGATTGCAGACATACAGCGCAAGTTTAGTATGGTACGTGACCCTACTAAAGCATTTAGTGTAAACTTGAATTTTACTGTGTCAGAATAGATCTAAAAATAAATATTATCACGACAATAATAGCTCGAAAGCTTTCTCCCTCAACAAGAAACACGACCGCAGGTGCGGATCCAGATGAAATTACATCACAAAGTGATCCTACATCAGTATAAAGCTCAATTTGTATGTATGCCTATGTAATTTAGAGACGATGATGGCAGACCCCCTCCTGCAAAAATTCCTGGATCCGCCCCTGGACCGACGTACATCAGAAAGTCACCCTTTTGGGAATGGATTCTCTCACGAAAAATCTCCCTCCTCTCTCTCTCTCTCTCTCTCTCTCTCTCTCTCTCTCCGCGGAACTGGTTTGTCATAGTAAAATTAAGACCACTGTAAGAGAAATGAAACATTGTGGATTGCTGTGAAGCACTACAACTTAGTCAAACATTATCATGACATTTGGTCAGTGCCAGCCAATCAGGGGCGTTTAAAGGTTTATCATGCCGGAGGCTATACTATTTTGAGGGCCCTCTTTCGCGGGGGTCCGGGGAGGGTGGGGGGTGTCGTGATAAGATGATTTTCATACCAGTGCAATAACTACATTCTCATTCAGTAGTGGATTCGACAGTAACAGTGTAAAGAAAACGATTGACTCGGACTCGGGGGCCCTCTCCCTTGGCCATAGGGGCCCGTTTGTCAGACGAGGGGCCCTCTTGTCTGCCTTTAGGTCCCTCCCTAACTAGGTTTCATTTCATTTTTCTCATCGGTTTTAGCATTTTTCTCCCGTTTTATTTGTTCAACTTCTTTGATTTTTTTCTCAAGGAGGCTGGCCCCTCCAGCGCCTCAGCTATAAAACGCCAGTGACCGCCAATTACCAGATTAAATGAAAACAAACTTAATTCATTATTGCTTAAAAGAAGAGAAATATATTCTGTAATTGACTTTCAAGTATCTAAATTGACTTGCACACATGAATTCAAATTTAAAAAGGGCGTCCAAAATTTGATGGGCCCCTTTTCGGGCCCTAGACAGTTGCCTACACTGCCTATTGGGTAATACGCCTCTGACCGCGGTAGAAAATTATGAAATTTTCTGAAAACTGTAAATAGGACACGTCATATGTTTTAAATTGCGTTGTTTGTTTTCTCTATAAAGTGCTAAAAAATCAATTTGGCTAAATTATAAATTTGGCTACATTTAGTCGTAGAACTTTTTTTTATTTTCCGATAAATGATAATTGCACTCATATATTTTAAATTGCGTATTTTCTTATAGTTTAGATATAGATAGAACTTACTGAGCAGCCAGGTATTAGTCATGGGTATTAGTGGGCGTGGTCTATGACTCATTGGATGGTAGGCGGGAGGTATTGTGTTCTCTCTCGGGATTTTCCAGTGTGGTTTCCCCCTGTAGATGAGGAAGGAATGCCCGAAAGGTACAACTATTGTGATTGGTGAATCTCTAATAGGAATATGAAGTCAAAATGATTCTATTCCGTTCAGTATTTACAAAGAGAGGGAGAGAAATGGGGTATTAACGCCCACTCGACACAAACTAGGTCATTTCAGGACTAACATATGGTTTAATTTCATTCGCTTGGGCGTAGGGATCTTTAGCAGTGGGAGGAAACCGCAGATCCAGGAAAAAAACTTCGAGGTTGGACAAGCGACCCTACTCCTTGTCATCTACACCCGGGAAATCAAAACCACGTCAGTTGACTCAATGGCACACCTTATGATACAGTGCGCGAATGTAGGTTAGGGTTGTGGTTAGGTTTAGGTCCAGTGTTAGGTTTGGGTGTGGCGCTAGCCCTGTTAAATCTCGTGACCTTTGACCAAAGATGAAATTGGCCTTATCAAATAGATTCACCTGAGAAATGTGATATTTTACCGATGACGCAAATGCAAATGGCGCCTTGTTACTGTAATTACCGACATGCTCCTGTTAGCATGGCAACCTATTAAGCTAATTACTGCTGACTGTTAAATTAAGAAATCAGTAAATAACCGTCAAGTCGTTTAAAACGTCTAGAATATTTGGCAGGAAATTCTAGTCTGGTTATCATATCGATAAAACATATTTCAGACAGTTCAACTTTTAAAGTGGTTAGTCTCTATTTACCTTAAATATCATCTGTTACAGGAAGAGGGAGAAATGGGGTTAAACGTCCACTCGACACAAACTAGGTCATATCAGGACTAACATATGGCTTGATTTTATTTCTATACGTCGCTTGCGCGTAGGGGTCATTCGGCGAGCAGTGACAGGAAACCGGAGGACCCGGAGAAAACCCACGCGGTTGGACAGGCGACCCTACTCCTTGTCACTTACAACCGGGGATTCGAAGCCACACCAGTTGACTCAGTGACAGGCTTTATAATACAGCACGCACGTGCCAACCATTCGGCCACCCACCCTCTCAATTTACTCAAGATACATGGGGGTCATGCTGGCTTAGTGGGTAAGATGCTGGCTCGCTAGCCTGGAGGTCGTGTGCTCGATCCCTGC
Source organism: Patella depressa (assembly GCA_948474765.1). Lineage (NCBI taxonomy): Eukaryota > Metazoa > Mollusca > Gastropoda > Patellidae > Patella > Patella depressa. The sequence continues at coordinate 6,299,414 of OX419715.1, read as the reverse complement.
ATTGGCCGAGGAAATTCATCCCGATTTTCCGGTGTGATTTTCCCTTGTCAGTGATGCAGGACGGAGGGTCTGACAAGGAAAGCTGTCTAGTCGTTCGGATGGGGCGAAAAACCGAGGTCCCGTGTATGCATTAGCGTGCATCTTAAAGATCATTTGGCAGTTGGGAATTCCATATAAGATTTGGCCGTGTTGCCGCTGCCCGGGCAAAATTTCCCCCATAGCACTCTGTATGGCGTATGCCCGTCTTCATTAGCCCTGTTCGGAACAGAATAATAGGACATTTCATTTATAAAGATACACGATTAAAGGTCTTTATTTTGGCTTCAATTAGATAAATAATCACCATACAAGACCATAATCAACTATCTTGATCGCCATTCAACAGTTTAATTCAAAACTGGACAACCAAGACTTAGTTATTCTCGTTACATGATAGCAACAAAAACCGAGACTACACTATTCGTATCAATTCTTCAAAAAGTAATAATTTTGTCCCGAATAAAGTTATTTTACTGAAATTTATAATACATTCCCTTACCATTATTTATTTTTATAGCAAAAACGACCAGCCCTTTATCTAAAATTTACGTAATGCAATCGTAAACAAGAAACTGTGTTGATTCATTAGTCGTATTTATTTCCCGTGTTTAGAACTTAGATACAAAAATAGTAAGTACAGGCACACAAACAAAACCGGCAAAACAACCCTGCGAATAAGACAAACTAAAGAGATGAAATATGATGAAATGGGGTTTAACGTCCTACTGTTCTACTCCTACTGGGCTAATGAAGACGGGCATAATTAACGCCATACAGTGTGCTATGGGGGAAATTTTGCCCGGGCAGCGGCACAACGGCCTACTCTTTTACGTCCACGCCCATGTGTACACGGGACTGCGGTTTTTCTGGCCCTCCGTCCTTCACATCACTGACAAGGGGAACTATGCCGGGAATCTGGATGAACTTTCTTGGCCAAGGAAGGGATCGAACACCCGACCTCTTGGCCAGCGAGCCAGCGTCTTACCCACTTAGCCACCGTGATTCCCACAAACTAAATAGAAATTTCATGAAATAAACAATACATATCATATCAAATGAATGTACCCGGAGGCCAGTCGTTAATTCGGATAGAATTTTGGAAAAACACTAAAAATTAATAATAAGATAACTCGCCATAACGTCATAAAAAACACACGCGCACGTCATCAAATACACGAATCACTGGCAAGATGAATACTTTTAAATACACATGCACCACGTCATCAAATACACGAATCACTGGTAAGAATGAAGCTCGTAAAGGCCCACTTTCTTTAGTCGTTCGAAACAAGAATCCAATCGTATAAAACTCTCCATTACCAATCACTAACAGAAATATTACATCACAGCAACCTAACGAAATACTAAAAAAAAAACCCAAACAAAACCACAAAAACTCAAAGTGGTTTACCTTTAAAGGAGCTAAGTCTCTATCTCAATATTTTCCATAATATTCGAAATTAAAAAAAACGAATTAGAATTCAATATTGATCCATTTCAATCAATATTGGTGTTGTTATCTTGTCGTAAAACTATGGAATCATAATATCCAATATTTAAGGCACAATTAATATTTTATTATCTGTACACGAGTCGTTTCGGGTGCCATTTGGGAATGAACGAATACAAAAATAGTACAGGCTGATTCACAAACGACAAAATAATTATTTAAAAAACACGTAGAATGGACTAAACAGGCGTAAACGACTGTCGTTTAATTTGAACGAATTTCACCGAACATATGGATTAGAAATTACAATATCTTTTTCAAAAATTGAATATAAATGACTTTAAATACATTCATATTACTTTAATATAAAGCTTTTAGAGCTATTGTCTATTTTAAGGTTCCTAAAAAAAATAGAGACATATACCCTTTAAATGAAATGTTGTTTATAAGTGAAGTGAAGCAGTGGTCTGTGTAATTGTTAGATCTATATACATGTATTTGTATTTAACCAGTTTGCACCTGTTTGTGAGAAATTCTGAAAACTTTACAAAACTTTTATGGAATTTGTAGACCTCTAGATGTATCCGAGGTTTCTGTTAGGCCTACTGTTGTCCGAGTGTGTGTCTATTTAGTGTTATGGAATTTGTAGACCTCTAGATGTATCCAAGGTTTCTGTTAGGCCTACTGTTGTTCGAGTGTGTGTCTATTTAGTGTTAAAGAACCCTGGAATTTATAGACCTATAAAACACCCAGGTTTATCCTCGCGTTTGGATTTATACCGGTATCTACAATTCATTGAGTTGGGCCCTACTAATACCATAGTCCACGTGTTTGTCTTTTTAGTGTAAACAGATATTGGAATTTATACAGGTCTAAATACATCGATATTCATCAGTGTTTTTGGATCTTACTTTTGTCCGTGTTCTTGGATCGGTATGTAGCGCATTAAGTTTAGCCTTACTGATGCCTTGTCGCGAGTGGTAAACAAGCATAGAATTTATAGATCACGAAAGTCTTCGAGATTTATCAGATCTATACTCCTATAGGCCTACCGGTAGCCTACCTACTTTTCATTGAGTTTTGCCCTACTATTTTCCGTGTGTTTCTATTATATTTGGAATTTATGGTTCTGTATCTATTGTTCATTGAGTTTTTGTCGAAGTTTTCTAGCACTAAATAAATAGCGATAATCCTTAGACTTTTTTCCAGGCGACTTAACACAATCGGCCACATTTCACACGGGTTTTAATTCACTTCCCAAATTTTGCGTCATTTTTACGTCAATGGTCTGGACATTCAAAGTTGTATGTAAAGGGCGGTAACTATTCTTGAAACCGGATGTTTACAAATCGATTTTGTTAGCAATGATTTTGTTGAGTTTTTACTTTTTTTGTGTTTTGTGGGGTATAATCAACGCTATTCATTTTAGTTTCAGTAAATATTTACAATAATGGTAGAATGGTCGCAAAAATTATTCTGTGAAGGCTTTTGCTTAGGAAGTTTGACAAATTTGACGTTTGACGTCGTCATACGGACAAGTAAACAACCAGCTAGGCCTAAACACTAACGCTGCGTGAAGTATAACAATCCTCACGAATATTTAAATGAGTTATCTTGTTTATGACCAGACTACTGACCAATGACCAGACAAAACTTATATCTGTTGTTAAAGAGGCATTCTCCAATCAAGAGATTAATCTGCTTTTTGCATGTCTTTAGGCCTTAAATTATTAATTAGACATGGCCATAAACTACAAACATTGATATCTTCGCTCAGAATGGAATAATTTGAATGAAATTTTCAATATAGTCATTTTACATTATCTTTTTTTGAACTATTACAAGAGCCGTCATCTCTTTATCCAAATCTTACATAATGTATCTTTAAATATCAGGGCTGTTAAAATAATAGAAAACAAATTGTATGTTTATTTTATTTCAGGCAGGCGTGGTGTAAACAAATAGATTAAACATGAGTCAACGAGAATAATTATTTTAGTTAGAAGGTTATATTATGCTGTGATTTATACTGTTAACAATAATCATTGAATATTGACAGTCTGGACATTGCTAGAGAGATTGTCGTTCAATAGTGGGAGTATTTTCAGATGTAATAAACATTATTGTTTGGACATCGCTGGAGTGATTGTCGTTTAACTGGGGATGTATTGCCCGGTGTATAAACGTTGCATATTGACAGTTTAACCGTGTAATATAGGGAATATTGTCCACTGTATAAACGTTGGATATTGACAGTTTAACCGTGAAATATAGGGAATATTACCAGCGTATAAATATTATAACATGTAATTACTGTAATGGAGGTAATATTTCCTGGTGTAGACATTAGATATTTACATTTATTTCGTGTAATATAGGAAATATTGCCCGGTATATAAACATGTGTAACGTGCAATAAAGGGAATATTGCCCAGTGTATAAACGTTATATATTGAAAGTTTAACCGTGTGATATAGGGAATATTGCCCGGTGTATAAACATTGTATATCAACAGTTTAAACAGTTATAGACAATATTATTACAATATGTGGAATGATATTTAGTTTTAAACAGTGAAAGACAATATTATAGCAATATGGGGAATACCATTCCGAATGTGTGTTTGTAAGCGTTGATGCAAAATTGGATAGATAACTGATATCGTGATCACATGCCTGAATAGTTGACTGAAATCGTGAACACGAGATAAGATAGTTGACTGAAATTGTGAACACGATGTGTAATAATATTAGAACGTATATTTGTTAATATAAATAGTGATTGTTTGAATGAGATGGCAGCCATGTTGAAGAATCTAATACTCGTGATTATTATTGGCATTTTACTTTTGGTTGAAACAGTCGTCCATACTAAAAGATGTACGTACCATGATGATTATCCAGGGGCCTGTTTCTCGAAATCTTAACCAAGATATAAAATAAAACTTTCATTAATTTGATTGGATAATATTAGATTGATTTTAGTGCTTTGCCAATCAAAATTGAAATATCTACTAAAAATTTGGATTTTATCTTTAGTTAGATTTCGAGAAAGAGAGCCGTGGTGTTTAATTAATGGGGTTTAACGCCCTACTGTTCTGCATAAACCGGGCACGCTGTGACGGATTTTCCCCAGGGCTACACTCTTCTGATTTCTGGAGGAATTGGATGGCCGAATGGTTAACGCGTAAAAACACAAGGCGTCATTGATTCAGGTGGCGTACTTTCGATTTCCCGCTTGCACGCGACAGTGACAACCAGTAGAGTCGTATGTCCAACCTCGTGGGGATTGTTGGATTCTCCCCACAACTAAAGAAAGACCTTGAAATGAAATTGAACTATTTGTTAGTCCCAAAATTACCTAGTTTGTATCGTTACCCCCCTCCCCCCCACACACACACACACACTCCCTCTCTCTCTCTCTCTCTGCTTAGGCATCTTGAGCGTGCATATGGAGGTTTACTGGCACAGGAAGGGGAGCCAGGCATTGTAGAGCGCATAGACATTGAGATGGGTCTGATTAAACAGGTTTTACTGTATATTTATATTATTTATATTCCAGTACCCAGATCAACAGGACTAATTGACCTCGTCTTTAAAAGACCATCAAGTGATTGCAAGGATCTATATTGTAGGTAAGAAAATTTCAGAAGGTTTTAATCTGAAAAATGAACCTGGTGGCCCCTGTAAAATTCTGCATCTTCTCGTTTCACGCGTATGTGTCTTGTACGTTTACATTGCGAATCACTTTCACTAAAAGAGACGTTTTTAAAGAAGGCCAACTGCTACCTCTCCGAAAGGTTGGATGACCAGGTAGTCTATCTTTCTTAGCGGGTGGGAGTCCGAGCTATCTGTCTAACTTAGCTGGTTGGATGTCCAAGTCGTCTGTCCTTCTGAGCAGATTTGATGGCCGAGTGGTTTATCCATATGAGCGGGTGGGAGGCCGAGTAGTCTCTATCTTAGTAGGTGGGATGCCGAGTTGTCTATCTATCTGAGGGTGGTAGGTCGAGTTGTCTATCTCTCTGGGCTGGCTGTTAGACCGACTGGTCTATCTTTCTGAGGGGCTTGTAGGACGACTGATCTATCACTCTGAGTGGGCTGGTAATCCGACTGGTCTATCACTCTGAGCGGCCTGGTAGTCCAACTGGTCTATCTCTGTGAGGGGGCTAGTAGGCTGGCTGGTCTATCCTTCTGATAGGCTTTTAGTCCGACTGGTCTATCTCTCTGAGTGAGCTGGTAGTCCGACTGGTCTATCACTCTGAGTGGCCTGGTAGTCTGACTGGTCTATCTCTGTGGGTGGGCTTGTAGTCCGACCGGTCTATCTCTCTGAGCGGACTGGTAGGCCAACTGATCTATTTGAGGGTGGTGCCTCATGATTCGTTTTAAGTGGACGCTAATTTTGTGTTTATATTACAGGGACCAGGTGGGATGTCGTCTTTCTATTTATCCATACGGCTGGGGTTTACACGCTTCAAATACCGGTTGCTGTGGAAACTACAATGGCTGCTGTAAATTAGCCTCAGTCGTCTGTTATATTCATGACGTCATGTGTGACTGTTGTGGCTCTATATTTTGTGGTCCCCAGTGTAAAAAAGACCCTGCTTGTGACGACGCGAAAACGTTAGCAGACGACGCCGATGGCGGCAGTGACGACGCGAAAATGTTACCAGACGATGTCGGTGGCGGCAATGACAGGGCGAAAATGTTAGCAGAAGATGCCGACAGCGGCAGTGACGACGCGAAAATGTTAGCAAACGATGCTGATAGCGGCAGTAATGACGCGAAAATGTTAGCATACGATGCTGATAGCGGCAGTGGCGATGAAGAATAACAGCCTCAAACCAACTTTCATCGATGACAGTGCAGTCGGAAACATTAATAGCATGATTGGACGGACGATCTTCGTTTGCACGGATTTGAAAATTGGAATTTGTTACTGAGTGAATCAAATATTGATCCTTATCAAAGATAGGCTACGACAGGTCTTGTTATAACATCCATTTAGATCGCGGCCATCCAATAATCTAGAGAGTTGACTTTAGCCCTGCTATGTTAATAAATGTTTAAATAATTATTTATATAACAGTTAAAGCTAAAAGAAAGACCTGCAATGGACAGGTTTAGCTGTTACATAATACATCTTTAACGGTATTACTTACTTCGAAAAGGGGACTTGATGAACACGACTTTTCGTGACTTTAGGCAAGTTCCATCCAGAAATAGCAAGCACCGAGAACACAAATTATACACCCACCTGTGAAAATTGTTCCCAGAAACAGAGCTGCGTAAAGTTAGACCGCACTAATAGGGTGAAAATTGTTCCCTGAAACAGAGCTACGTAAAGTTGGACCGCACTAATAGGGTGAAAGTTTCTTAGACACAATGTTGTCTGTGACAGCCACTTTAATTGGATTCATAATAAAATATATCGGGGACAGCCGCTTTAAATAGTTTAATTTTTTAATAAAATATGTCTAGAACAGCAGCTTTAACTAGTTTTATATTAATGAAATTGGGATTCACGGCGACTCAGTGAATAAGACACTGGCTAGTCTGATAAACGTGTTGGCCGAGGGTGCACCTCGTGATTTTCTAGCTGGTTTTCCTCTTGTCAGTAGTTAAGGCGGAGTGGTGTCCCCTTGTCAGTAGTGAAGGGCGGACTGGTGTCCCCTTGTAAGTAGTTCAGGGCGGGGTGGTGTTCCTTTTCAGTCGATAAGGGCGATGGTGTACCCTTGTAAGTAGTGCAGGGCGGAGTGGTGTGCCCTTGTCAGTAGTGAAGGGTGAGTGGTGCCCCCTTGTCAGTCGTGAAGGGCGGAATGGTGTCCCCCTGTCAGTCGTGAAGGGCGGAATGGTGTCCCCCTGTCAGTCCTGAAGGGCGGAGTGGTGTCCCCTTGTCAGTAGTGAAGGCAGGAGGTATTGGCAAGTAAAATATCTAGTCGTTATGATGAAATGGGGATTAACGTTTCGGCACCAACTGGGCTTATGAAGAAAATGGTGGAAAATTTGTGGTTCAATTTCATTTCTATATTTTGCTTACTCAAAGGGGTCTTTAGCAGTGTCGTACTGCTTGTCACGTACAACCGGGGAATCAAAACCACGCCAAGTGACTCAATGACAGATCTTAAGATACAGTGCGCACGCGCTTACCACTCGCCTCCCCCCCTACCACACACATCACGGACAACGGCGTCACGTCCGACTCTCATATCGAATTTAAAATGCAAATGCTTCTTTTACGTGAGTGCGCCATTGTATTCCCGATTTCGTCGCATCCGAACCCCCGTAGGACGTAAAGAACCCTGGTCTGTTAAGTTGAAAGAGAGAGGGAGAGATGGGGGTCATTTCGGGACTAACATAATGGTTTAATTTTATTTCAATAATTGGCTTGAGCGTAGAGGTCTTTAGCATTGAGAGGAAACCGGAGTACCCGGAGAAAATGCATGAGGTTGGACAGGCGACCCTACTCCTTGCCACGTACAAACGGGATTCGAAACCACACCAATTGACTCAATGGCAGGCCGTGTGATAAAGCGCGCCCATTATCCATTCGGCCATCCAAACCCCCGCAGTTAAGTTTAAGAATATAATAGTAGACTGTAGTACTTTGTGTGACCACAGAACTAGAATACTAACGAACGCATTCCTTAGTCCAGTCGGCATAGAAATGTAGGAGCTTAAACCCCATTCATTGTGTAAAGTGAAATCGACGAATACCGATTGCATTTGAACAAGTCGTTAGCGCAATAGTACAGCAATTGGAAACCTTTGTTAATCATAAAAGATCTGTAAAGCCTATTGGATTGGTGCATATAAAAAACGTGTATTATAATATAATACCACGCTATAGTGTACAGTATAGATGTATTATACACGTGTATTATAATAGAATACAATGCTATAGTGTATAGTATATACGTACCGGTAGTATAAACAAACAGCTTAAATTGTCAACATACACACAAACAACCATTGTTCGCCGTACTTGACAGGGAAGCTGTCTAGTTGTTCGAATGGGACGAAAACCCGAGGTTTCGCGTACACATTGGCGTGCACGTAAAAGATTCCTTGGCAGTTGGAATTCGATATAAGAGTAGGCCGTAGCACTGCTGCATGGTTAAAATTTCCTTCATAGCACATTGCATGGCGTATGTACGTCTTCATTAGCCCGGGTAAGAGGGCTTGACAAGGACAGCTGTCTAGTTGTTCGAATGGGACGAGAAGGAAAACACATGAATCTTACAAACTTCCTCATTTCTCAAATATAACCCTTGATTGTTATTATTCTTATTAGTTGACTTTCAAAAGAACGTTACATTAAAGGAGCTACATCGCTAATATTTTGGACCTAGACATTACAATAAATTGTCCGCAACGTATATAATAATGCTATTTGAATGTACATAAACTGGTTTACATTCAGTCGTTTCTGTTATTGTAATTTCAAATCAATTATGTTCCATGTAATAAGCCAGAAGTCTCAATCGAATTGCAATCTATAGCGCCTGGTTAAGAATATGATGTCACCGTTTGACATGATTTGCTGAAAATGTCTAGCCTCGTTCTTCGAGTCCCTTGTTACAATGGCACTGAAACGCATTATGGTACACGATTCGTGTACCGACGGTAAAATCTTTATTTTGCCTTTAGTATTGGATATCAGAAGCCTACCTTTTCCCGGTAAAATCACAACATCAATGTCGATTTAAATTGACAAATAATTCGTATTTCCAGTGTCAAAGACTTTGGATGGTATAGAGACTTACCTTCTTTTAAGGGACGTCACATAGAGGTAAAGAATGTTGCGAGTATGAGAACATATAATATTAAATTTTTAAAATTAATTAAAGCATATAAAACACTTGGAATACTAAAAAACCGAATAATGACGTCAAATTATGATGGTTTGTATAGACCTGGGCCCTGTTTCTCGAAATCTTAGCTAAAGATAAAATCCAAATTTTAGTAGATACCTCATTTTTGATTGGCTAAGCATTAAAATACATGTATATCTAATATTATCCAATCAAATTACTAAAATTTGGATTTTAACTTAGTTAACATTTCGTGAAACAGGCCCCTTGTTTTAAGTTCAATAAATTATATTTTACAAATTCTGCATATCTGTTTAATCCAATAGAATTTAAGATAACAATGCTACCTCTGTTATAAGTTTATCAATGATGTATTGATAATTTTTATTGGGTAATGGTCGAACACGTGGGAAAAATTACTCTTATTGAGCTTGTCAAACAAAATGGGCGTGTCTGACCACTCCGTGAGAATGTTGTAAAGAATTTTCATTTGAGCTGGAACCCTGTCTGTGATATCACTTCTGTGGAAGCAGACGTTAAAAGCACGAGGTAGTAATAGTAGGTGGAAGCGGTAACTACGGCTTTAGTCTTTTATACTATATTGCGGGGTATAAACAGTATTTTGTTCTCAGAGGAACAGTTAGGCCCCTATTACCTCTCTCGTGAATCGGATGTAAATTATTAATATTTTTTTTTTTTACCGAATTCAAGATGACCACATGTTCGATTTTATTTCATGACGTCATGTTGATGGTATTAATGATGGCCGATTCCCAGGTAAGAATTGTTTAATTTTTACTTTATTTTACTAAAAGATTTATTTGAAGATGCATCATTTAATGAAATACTGGCGTGGTTTCCATTCCCGGCTTGTACATGGCGGATGACGGTGGCTTCGTGGGTAAGACGCAGAGGCCGATCCGGGAATTTTTGCAGGAGGGGGTTTGCCAGGTTTCTGTCACGGAAATCTGCCATCATTGTCTCTAAATTACATTGGAATACATACAATCTGAACTTTTAAAACAGAGAAATCTTTTTTATACCGATGTAGGATCACTTTGTGATGTAATTTCATTGATGCAAGGCATTAATTTTTTTATGTAGCTGAGCAGGGTGGGGTTTGGCCCCCCCCCCCTCTGGATCCGCCCCTGAAGACGCTGGGTCGAAAGCCTGGAGGTTGGGTGTCCGATCCTTGCAGTTTCCGGTGTGGTTCCCACTTGTCAATGATGTGGGACTGGGGTTCTGAAAAGGACAGCTGACTAGTCGTTCGGATTGGACGAAAACCCTACGTCCGGTGTACACATTGGCGTGCACGTAAAGGATCTCTTGACAGTAGTAATTTGATATAAGAGTGGGTGGTAGTGCCGCTGCCCGGGCAGAATTTCCCTCATAGCACATGGTATGGCATATGCCCGTCTTGATCAGCCCAGTTCGGACGTTAAACTCCATTTCACTTCTTTTCTTTTTTGTTGCACGTGCCCAACCTCTTGGGTTTTCTCCGGTTTCCTCCCACTGCTAAAGACCCCCTACGCGCACGCGCAAGCGAATTATTGAAATAAGATTAAACCATATGTTTGTCCCGAAATGACGTAGTTTGTGGACGTTAAACCCCATCTCTCTCTATTTGTTCGCCCAGTAAGACATGAAAATGTTATATTTCACTTAACGAAAGTAAGATTCGATCATCCAGTGAAGACATTATTATGTTATATTTCAGTTAACGGAAGTACGATTCGATCATCCAGTGAAGACAATACATGAAGATATATATATAGATACTGTTATAACTAATGTGATATTAGAGGGCGGGGATATTGACACAGTTACCTGTAATATACAACAGACTCAACCTATTGTCGCTCCCTTTGATGTCTGGTTAAAACCAGGTGATCAAGGTAATGAACTATTTCATTAATGGTGTATTAATATTTGGTTAAAACCAGGTAAATCAAGGTAAGGTTCTACTTCACTGGCGTATTGATATTTGGATAAAACCAGGTGATCCGGGGGTAGATCTATCTATTAAGGCCGCCTTCAGATTTGGTCAAAGTAACGAGATGTAAACAGGGCTAGCGATAATCCTAATCTGGACCTAGCCTTACCCTAACCTACAAAGTCTTCAACCCTAACTTTTATCTGTCCAAGTTGAAATTATATATAAGATTGGTCATAGTGCCACTGCTCGGGTAAAATCTCTCTCATAGCAGACTGCATGGCGTCATTCTGAACGACATCCACTCTACCTGCAGAGAAGTACCCTTCGATTTTCGCACGTTAGTTACGCGCGTCGGAGCAGAAGAAGACGTTTTAACAACCATTTCAATTCAGTTCATCGCATTGGCAGGGACTCGCGGTGGCTCACTGCGTAAGGTGAAGACTCACTAACCTGGAAGTTCTTGTGATGATCCGAATGTAACTGGAATCAGCCATCCGATTAAAAGAAACCTTGGCAGTTTAAATTTGACTATGAGTATGTGTTGTCCGGACAACATGTCCACTGATAGACCCATCTTCACTCTCCCTACTGGTGCAGAATAGAAGAACGTTAAACCCTATTTCACTTGCATTTCGGTTTTATCTGTGATGTTTGTTTTGGATTTTTAAACGTTTTTTTAAATATAAATTGTCGATATTTGTATATGATCGATATAAATTTGTATATTTGTATTTTGTATATTTGTATATTGTATATTTGTATATTGTATTTTTGTATGTTGTATATTTGTATTGTCCATATTCGTATTTTGTCGGTATTTGTATATTGTAGAATATAAAGTATATTAAGTGTATATTATACATTTGTATATGTCCATATTTGTATATTGTACATTTGTATATTGCTATTTTCCATATTTGTATATTTTATATTTGTATGTTGTATATTTGTATTGTCCATATTTGTATATTTAATTTTGTTTATTGTATATTTGTATATTGTAGAATATAAAGTATATTATACATCAGCTAGTGGAATCAGGTTAAGTTACAGTAGAACCCCGTCTTATATACTGACTATAGTCTGTACAGAACGAGATAACACCATCACAGCTCAACTTGAGGTAGATGTCTTACCAAATAAAGCACCAGATATCAACGACTTCCCTGGTAGTAAGTCTGCTTTATCAAGTCTATTTTGAAACAGGGTTCCTTTTTGGGAATCGTCAAGGGGTTTAGAGTATCTTGCTTCAAGCTCAAGCTGGCCTGTCACCTCTGGTTTCCGGTCTTGATTTCGATCCCAGGTGTGAGCGTATGTTACTTGGGGGATATGGGCGCTTGCTCAACTTCGCGTGTTTACTCCGGTTTCCTCCCACACCACGAACAACAGCACCAGAGCACATGGAGAACATACAAGACTGCCCATCCAACCTCCAGTATCCCACGAAACTAATTTGATATTTTGGTTCGTAGACTGGACCAAATATTCAGAAATCAAACCTTGATTGGCGTCTCAAACACTTCATTTATTCCTATACAATCCAACAAAGAAAAGCTATTAAGGACCTTTGTGCATCGGTACGAAAACGAATACGAAAACGAACACCCCATCGATTCGTGTGTACTTGTGACGTCAATCCGTAATAAGAGTTCGACCAGTGAAAAACGTTACGCTTTTGGAGCGGGATTCACGTAGGTATGCAAACGAAAATGTTTGCCTCATATATTGAATTTCGACAATTTTTCGAAGCCTTGTGTATATATAATATGTAGAGTTTGTAGAATGTGTTCAAATGCAATATCTATCAAAATATCGATTGAAAACTTTGCCTGGACAGAGAAATTAATGGAGTGGAAATTAACGCCATCTAGCTATTATCGTACGTCAGATTGCGAAACCGTGTGTTAGAGGATACGGATACGTAAACGTTCGTTTTGGTGTTGGTTTTGGTACCGATGCGAAAGGTCCCTATTTACCGTCCTTAGCGATTACTTGTAATAGCAACGATGGCCCGCCTTCTGACAATAATATTATTATGAAATCAACCAATGGAATGATTTCGATTCGATTGTAATTGTTTACGTGATATGATGAAGCGAGAATTTGTCTTTCAACTGCACCGACGCCCCAAACATCTGAAATGACCCTTTCTTGTCATAGGCCCATGTACTACAACTATAAATTTTGGAAGGGAGTTAGTCATTTTCGACTCATCGTTCTGACCCGGATCCCACTCCCTCCTCTTACAAAAAGAAATTAGACCCGCACAGATCAGACGGGGCTAAAAACATTTCGTCTTGCTAATTACCCACTGTAAGATAAAATGAACCCCAACCCCCATCAAACTATGTTATACGTATATTTTTATTCTTAAAACTTGTTATATTTAGAAAACATGGTTCTCAATGCGAGTGCAACTCCATCTGGTGTCAATATTTACAGCGTGACAGTTACGGACCCTGAGAATGACGTCATAACATATAGTATGACCACAGAACCACCTGTCAACTATTTTAGCCTAGATAAAAGTGAGTGCCTTTTTGTTTACAAAAATCAGCAAATTGTTCGATAGACTAACGTCATTCACGAAACGATCACAGTTGCACTATTTCTAGTGCTATGGGTTACCAAGTAGAAGGTCCTGGGTTCGCACCAGGTGCTGACTAAGAAACTTTATCAGCATTTTCCAGCCTCATTTCATCTTTTCAGTGGTGTCTTCATTAACCCGTAGCCTTTCATTTCATCGTGTAAAGTAGCAATGGGGTTTAACGACCAACTGTTCTGCTCCGACTGGCCTAATTAAGACGGGCGTTCGCATTATTCTGTGTTATGCGGTCTAATAGAATTCCAACTACCAGGGATGAACGCCAGTGTGTATACGGGAGGGCCCCTGACCCGCACCAACCACTGATGACAAGGAGGAATCACGTCTGGAAATCCCGATAAACTATCTCGGCCAATATGAGAATCTAACATGGGATCTCCAGGTTAGGGAGCCAATGTCTTACTCCTTCCTCCCACAAGCGAATTATTGAAATAGTTTATGTTAAATGGACGTTATCTCTTCCTACAGATAATGGAGTGTTGAAGACAGTGGTTGATCTGAAAACTTCAACAGAATCTATCGTTTCAGTAAAAGTCAATGTATCGGATGGTAAAAATGTTGTTGGTCCATTTACTATTCGTATAGAAATGACAGGTGAGTGAGTAGCTCGACGTTCTGTCACTGTTCCCATGGAGATGACTGGTGGAAAGCAAATCCGTTCTGTTGGAGAATGCATAAGACTTAATGATGCTGATGTTAGTCGCTCTTAGTCAATTGATGCCAGTTGATAAATGCAAAGTCCCCAAAAAATTATTATGCAAACAATTTCTACCGCAAAAAAAGCAAAGTTAACGGGTAATGCAAAGACTCTTTATGAATTCGGAAAATGAAAAAGTTTCTAAAGCGGATGCTATTCTCTAGCCTCTTCTTTATCAGCACGATACTAGATCTTTCCGATCTGTGAAATATGTGTCCGTGTTATAGCCACAATTCTAACCCAAACCCTTCAAAATAGTTTTAGATAAACCTAACCCGAACCCTAACCCAAACCCTTCAGAATAGTTTTAGATAAAACTAACCCGAACCATAACCCTAACCCAAGGGAAAATATTTCACAGATCGGAAAGATCTAGTATTATGCTCTTTATCAATATCCTATAGCTACCCCAAGAACGGTGTCCCAAATTTTAACATTTTGAACAGACGTATAGACGGCACTTCATTAATTTATTTACAGATTTAAATGGGCGGCCATATTTCACCAACTTGCCAACCACCCTGTACATACACGAAGACGCTGCTGCGGGCACAACACTAATAACCTTGACCTTTAATGACGACATAGATAATACTCTCCAACCCACATGTACAGTAAATCCTATATCCGAGAGTTTTAAGTTTGATTACGAGAAGGGCAGTAAGTATTTTTAGGGTTAGATCTATTTGATAGGGCCAACTTCAAGTTTGGTCAAAGGTCAAGAGATGGAGAGAGAGAGAGAGAGAGAGAGAGAGAGAGAGAGAGAGAGAGAATCCATTCCCAAAAGGGTGACTTTCCGATGTACGTCGGTCGTGTTTCTTGTTGAGGGAGAAAACTTGCGAGCTATTATTGTCGTGATAATATTTATTTTTAGATCTATTCTGACGCAGTAAAATTCAAGTTTACACTAAATGCTTTAGTAGGGTCACGTACCATTGTAGCACCATGGGTCTTTTTGTCTGACGTGGAGAGCGTCTACGGATAACCCATGCATCTTTTCTTACTACATATTTTCGTAGCCTTGTGATCGTCTAGAATTTGTCTCTAGCTGTCTTTGCTTCTCCTTCACGTTGTGTTTACTTCTTACTGTTTTCTTAAGACGTTTGTCTTCGTCAGTTATAACAAAGCAACAGTTCGTTTTTACCTTTTATGTAGCATAGGTATACATACAAGCATAGTACATATTACAATTACAGTCAATACTAACTAAACTCTTCTCAACCTAGACACTCTTAGATGGTAACCCTCTGGAATCTAGTCGAAGTCTGCTGAATTCTCACGAGTATCCTAATTTTGTATCAACTGGTTTTGGACATTCAATTATCTAATTGGTCAAACATGATGTAAATAATTAGAGAGATTGGTTAATTGAGCCCAATGACGTCAAAACACACCCTTATATGGTTATGGAAATTTACTCTAGAAATTGCCATGAGATATCTGTTATCATGTTGTTGACATATAGAAACAGCTATGTTTTGTTTCTATAACCCTTTTTTTTATATAACAATATGTCAATCAAATGTTAGTTGATTTCAGTACACACCTGCATATATGTGAAACATATGTTAGAAACATAAAACTATATCTTATCTCCTCATTCCTTGTCTATAATCTTTAAAAACAATGTCACCACGACTATATTGCTACACCATACTAAACTTACCCTGTATGTCTGCAATCAGCTCCGCCTGAGCACAGACACTAAACTTGTTTACCGACATTTTATTTCCTAAATCGACGTCTTTAATAGAAAATATTTTAACTACATTCGGAGAATTTTGAGAAGTACACGCTCCGCTTCTGTATTATATAAGTGAGAACGAAATGGGGTTTAACGTCCACTTGACACAAACTAAGGCAATTTCGGGACTGTCATTTGGTTTTTAAGTTTATCTCAATAATTCACTTGCGCATAGGGGTCTTTAGGAGTGGGAGGAAACCGAAGAACCTGTAGAAAAGCCACGAGGTTGGACATGCGAGATGTAAACGGGATTGGCGCTAATCCCAATCCTAAATCTAACCCTGGAGTTAGCCCCAATGCGTATCTTAACCCTCTACTATTCCGCCAAGAATCACATGCCCTAACAGCGACCTTGACGAAAATTGAGCTGGCCTTAACAAATAGATTTAGTTTGTTCTGGTTCATTGTACATCTTGGCCTGACCTTCCATCTGTGTAAGCATCCCATTACTAACCGTGGGAAAGCGCACTCCAAATCAAGAAAAATTAAAAGTAGGAGAATTCTGCCCAGGCTGTGGCGTTTCTTAGAACACGTCAATAAACAAATTACGTCGTGTATCATTTAACGCCAGGGAACACACCAAGGCTACATGGGTAACAGTAACGCTAGGAAACAAGGTGGGGAAATCCCGAGAAATGGTTAGTGAAAATGCGTCTTGGTTGCCGAGTCAGCGTATTATTCACTGGGTCAGCGTCTTACTTACTGGGTGTGTGGTTTTACTTGCTGGGCCACAAGAATTGCGTGTATAAGCGATCGTAATATATATATCTGTTTCTAGCAGGTTAAGTAGCGGTCAACCAAGACAGAAAAATTTTTACTGCGTCAGTATCGTCCAATCCAGAAATCCATGCTCAGGCAACTTTCTAATTGTATTTTATATATCATTATGTTATAAAATCTTTTATATATTGCACAGATGGGCTGTACAATATAAATTAATTTACACTATTTCAGGTCGTCACCTGCGGTTGAGCAACACTGGAACTGGTCATAGTGTTCTAGACTACGAGGGTACCAGACTGTACAATATAACGTGTCTAGTTTATGACGGCTATCTCGAGTCTATAGACGGGAACATTATACTGCATGTCGTCAATGTCAATGAAGCACCTGAATTTAGCGCGGATATATACTACTGTAGTCTGTATGAATCTAATGTAAGTCGAAATCATCAACTTGGTTAATAACCAGTGTCATCTTAAAGAACAATATTGGTGCTAGCCATTATATTTATTGTATTGGTATTTGCCCACAACATAAACAGCAAGGCACACCATATTACCACGGGGCCCCTCTATTTGTGTGGGCAGCCACGGTGGCTAAATGGGTAAGCCACTGGATCACTGACCTAGAGTTGCGGGTTCGGTTCCGGTGTTGACCACGAATGTTCGTCAGAATTTCCCGGCAATGTTCCCCTTGTGGTGCAGGACGGAGGGCATGATGAGGATATAATTATGTCTAGTTGTTCGGGTGGGACGAAAAACTGAGGTCCCTGTAGACATTGGTGTGCACGTAAAAGATCCCTTACCAGTTGGAATCCGATATAAATGTAGGTCGTAGCACCGCTGCCCGGGAAATATTTCCTTCATAACACACTGTATGGCGTATGCCCGTCTTCATTAGCGCAGTCGTAGCAGAACAGTAGAACGTTAAACCCGATTACATCCCATGACTCGTAGGGCCGCGGGCAACGCCACAGCGTTAAGACGGCCTGGAAGTTTACATCATCGTCATCAGCCTGGTTTAACATCATCTTCATCAGGCTGGTTTAATATCATCTTCACTAGCCTGGTTTAATATCATTTTCATCTGCCTGGTTTAATATCATCTTCACCAGCCTGGGTTAACATCTTCGTCATCAGCCTTGTTAAATATTATCTTCACCAGCCTGGTTTAAAATCATCTTCACCAGCCTGGTTTAACATCATCTTCACCAGCCTGGAGCAACAGGGTCGTCATCAGCTTTGTTAAATATTATCTTCACCAACCTGGTTTAACATCATCTTCACCAGCCTGGTTTAACATCATGTTCACCAGCCTGTGTTAACATCATCGTCACCAGCCTGGTTTAATATCATCTTCACCAACCTGGTTTAACATCATCTTCACCAGCCTGTGTTAACATCGTCGTCATCAGCCTGGGTTGATATCATCTTCATCAGTCCGGTTAAATATCCTGGTTGAATATTATCTTCGCCAGCCTAGGGTAATACCATCGCCATCTGCCTGGTGTAACATCATCTTCGCCAGTCTGGCTTAATATAATCATCATCAGCCCGGATTTATACCATCCTCATCAGTCTGGGCCGTTCATCCATCATGTATTTGTATATTATAGGCTGGTGTGTCTGTTTGTGAAATGACTATATCTGTTAAAGACCCGGATGGTGATTTCTTCACCACAGACCTTCTCCATGGCAACAACAGTCAGCGGTTTTCACTCACTTCCATCAACCAGAATACCCGGATGACGTTTAATGTTGACTATGACGTAGATGATGGTACTATGCCTCGACATGCACTGTTGACACTCGGAGCTGTCGATAGTCTCGGTTTAACAGGTAAAAATACTCGATTATCAAGTTCTATGTAGTTATACCTTTATGGCCTTACTTTTGTCATTACACCCGGTCAATATTTTGTTTGTTTGCTCGTTCGGAGGCCCTAACACCCTCTTCCCCCTAAGGCGATATCACAGACAATCGATATCTGAATATTTGACGTCACACGCCCTGCACAGACAACGGATCTGGCCCAGTCACTAAAATACATGGCGTCAAATGCCCTGGCCCCAAGTTCACAAAGCATTCTCGGACTTAAGAAATTACTCAACTCTTAATGACTGTTTATATCTTTCACCCAGTAACACAAAAGTTTGCACATAGTTTCTTATTGATGTATTTGATACATTAAAACAACAAAAGTTTTATAAAGGGCTATGATTTAATTAAAATAAGGCGAATAATTTTGAGTAAATTCTTAATTTAAGTCTGAGAATGCTTTGTGAACTCGGGGTCAGGTGTTTCATGGTTGTTCCGGTTTGGACAGCCTTTATCGAGGACAGATTAAGCTTGCATGATGCCCCTTGCTGAAAATGCCACCAGAGCCCTTGCATCATGAGTGAATACAAAATCAATAGGCATTTTCTCACACGATATATCATTACAGGTACTGCCAAGATATCTATAAACATTCAGGACGTGAATGATAACAGACCAGAGTTTAATACGGCTAGATTAGATTATAACATAGATCAAAGGACGCCGCCAGGTATACTAGGCTCTATCAACGCTACAGACAGAGATACAGGACATAACGCTCAGATATACTACTCTATGAAAGGTATGATAACACCTCTATAGGCCTAGAGATACTGGTCATAACGCCCATATGTACTACTCGACACAAACTAGGTCATTTCGAGACTAACATATGGTTTTAATTTTATTTCAATAATTCGCTTGCGCGTAGGAAACCGGAGGTCCCGGAGAAAACCTACGAGGTTGGACAGGCGACCCTACTCCTTGATGACTTGCGCATACGTCATACAGTGTGCCATGAAGGAAATTTTGCCCGGACACTTATTTCAACTACAAGGAATCTTTTAGGTGCACGCCAACACGCAGATGCGATCTCGTGTTTTCGTCCCATCTCAACTTCTAGACACTGTTTCTTAGTAATCGTTCCAACTCTTCGTCGAAATCGAACTTTCAGGGAATCGTTTAGGTACATGTGACGCCTTTTATGCTCTCACCAGACGTAATATCCTCGAATCGAACCAATTGCTTTCCGTCCAGAACAGGATCGTTAATGTGGTCACCAAAAGAACAGGGAAATAGACAAATAAATCGAACCACACGTGTTTATATTTTCGTAAAAATCTTTACTGTGTATGAATTATTACAGGAGCGCTGCCATCGTCTACAACAAATTACGTTCACGTCACTGGTAATGGTGACGTCAGATATACCAGCCTCTTTCCTGATTCAGCCAGTGGCAGTTATCTCCTCTTTATTGAAGCGCGTGATAATGGCGAGCCGTCTAGATCTTCGACAGGCACAGTAGCTATAACCTTTACTACAACTACGACAACCACTACCACTACGTCTGCGACAACGACAGAGATAACAACTCCGGTAACACAACCGTATAATTTCTGGGAACACAGTGAAAATGTGACGTTGTTTGCTCTGTTGATGACGTTATTGGTTTTGGGATGTATTATTGGGATCTGTTTGTTTCTGTTCGGTTCGTGTTGTAGTTCGAGATCAACAAGAAGACGTTGGGATTGTGATGGATGTTGTCCCAGGCAGTGAGTTATCGTCTATTTCATATTTTATGCTACACCGAATTTTTTGCCTCGAAAATCAATATTTCGCTATTTTATAAATATATTTCCGTTTTAGGCTGTATTTAAAAGACATTTTTTTTAGTCACGATTGTCAGTTATACTTTCTGCCGCGGCACAGATTTCTAAAGGCTTCGTGGACGTTGTCTGTCCATCTATACACGGTCCATGGTTTAACGTTCACTCGAAACAAACTAGGTCATGGTCGGTACATACATATTTTTCAATAATGCGCCTTAGCGTAGGGCCTAGGGGTCTTTACCGGAAGACTCGGAGAACACCCACGAGGTTAGACAGGAGGCCATTATATTTTGTTAATTACATATGCTGGATCGAAACGACTCCATTTGACTCAATTCTAGACCTAATGATCGAAAGCACAGGCGTTAAACCAATCCACCCCATCCCACATGAAACGGCAATCGAGAACCTAACACCCATAAAAATGAGTGATAATCGTTTGACGTAAAACAAAAGCACTTTGACCGTTAGATATCGAATAATAAGACTAGGCATCCAATTCCATTCTCTTACGTAATCGTTGGACAGTGTGAATAAAGTAGTGTTTTTGAGTTCACGTGATTCAAATCTATATGTGTTCACTCTGTGTATTATATTTTAGAGAGGTTCACGTGAGAAGGGTTCAACCGATCTACGAAGATTAGTAAGTCATCATTTTTAATTATTAAGTATGGGGTCACAGTGGATCGGTGAGTCCGGGGATGGTTTAATTACCACCTTGGATCTGTGACGTCATCACGGCCATCTTGGAATTGTGACGTCATTATCGCCATCTTGGGATTTAGACGTCATCACAGGCAACTTGGAATTAAGACGTCATCACAACAAAGTTGGACTTTTGACGTCATCACAGCCATCTTGGACGTCATCAGAAATATTTTGGAATTATTGCTCTTGCATCAACAGTGAAACGTTGGAACATTGTAGTCGCTGTTTGTCACACACGCACAATAGCAATGTGTATGTCAGTGTGGTAGATCGATTTATTTGGCTTAGACTAAAACATCTATATGAATACAATCAAAGATGTGTATATTTGTCCATTATGCTTCGTCGCCGCGATCCAACCCCACATTATGTGATATCGAATTAACCAACTTGACTATGTGTATGGTTAGGGCATCGAATTTGGGCCCCGAACGAATTGGGGACACAGACGAAGCCGGGTATCCTGATAGTAAAAAATGAAATCATATCGTATTATATAGAAGTAATTTGGGAGCCCCTTTTATATAAGGGCAATTGACTCGAGCCCAGTAACTTCCCCGCCCCCTGGCTAGATGAAGGGTGAAGTGAGGTGAGGTGAATTTCTAACTATTTATTTTCCAGTTATCCTTCCCATGAACCATCTGTAGCATCCGCAGAATACCGTGAAGATTTCTGGAACAAAGGTTTGTGGAGATTTATAATAATCGCATGATCAATTTCGCGTGGGGTTTTGGATGTCAACTGGCGTGGTTTCGATTCCCTGGTTGTACGTGTCAAGGAATAGGATGGCCTGTCCAACCTCGTGAGTTTTCTCCGGGTACTCTGGTTTCGTCCCACTGGTAAAGACCCTTACAAGCGAATTATTGAAATAAAATTTAACCATATGTTAGTCCCGAAATTACCTATTTTGTGTCTAGTGGACGTTAAGCCCCATTTCTCTCTCTCTCAATTTCGCACCCAATAATATTATGTCTGTTAAGGGGTCATTTATTATTATCGATTCTAACACGTGTCCTATAGCTCCTTGTCAGTGGTTCAGGGCACTATATAGTCGTTCTGATGGGACGAAAACCGGGGGTCTCGATACATATTGGCGAACTCTTGACAAATCCCTTTGCAGTTGGAATTCGAAATAAGAGTAGATCGTAGCGCCGCTGTCCGCTGGGGCGATTTGATCGATTTTCTGTATGCAAAGGGTTAAAGCTGTGATAGGAAGGAATTTGGATAGTTTAACAATGGAGTGGTACGATATAATTTGGTAGTATTCAAATGGTTAAGGGAGTGGAACCGTATAATTCGGTTGTATACAAAGGGTTAAATGAGTGGCACGATATAATTTGGTAGTATACAA
Source organism: Patella depressa (assembly GCA_948474765.1). NCBI lineage: Eukaryota > Metazoa > Mollusca > Gastropoda > Patellidae > Patella > Patella depressa. Next base: position 6,276,705 of record OX419715.1, on the reverse strand, counting down.
AGGGTTAAGGAAGTGATTCAATCTTAATCTATTATAGGTGATCATTTTGAAGATGGCCGTCCGAGGTCGACGGGTCTGGTCAGATTGCAGGATCCAAGAGGAGTTGTGGATAGGACTGTTCTAGCCAGAAAAATTTATTAAAATTAGTTCACCACGGCGCCGGAAGTAGTGACGGTTAATAGGACTGTTCTAGCTAGGAAAACACACCGCAACGCTGGAAGTAGTGACGGTTAATACTACTGTTCTAGCAAGAAAAATACATTAGCATAAGTTCACTGCGGCGCCGGAAGTAGTGACGATTAATAGGACTGTTCTAGCTAGAAAAATACATTAGCATTATGATACCCCGACACCGGGTATAGTGAGGGGTGTAGTGACGGTCTACCAGTGGCATAATAATCTCCTGTAATTATATAAAAAAATATATCAATAAATATTGAACTTTATTCTATATCTACCCCACCACAAGAAATATCGGTCAGAGTGTTTTTGTAATACCTGAAGATGTATGGTACACTGCCACTGCTTGTGCAGTTTTCATGTGGTACACTTTTGAGCTAATTTAGCCTAGTTGAGGGGGGACATTTTGGTCGTGGAATACCCACCACCAGATACCAAGCAGACTTACAATCTGGTGATACCAGATAATACATGCATTGATACCATATAGGAGAAAATTGTAAACATTTCAGCTAGGTTGACTCCCGGTTCTCTTACCATCCATAAGATCACGTGGAACCGAGTTTTACTAACGACGCCTGGTGGGAATTTCTTCGGAGATGATTCCCATTAATGCAAGAATGACGTCATAGAAATAATCCGACCGGCCCAGACAGTGTTGGAAATCAAGCGTTTATTTTTAGAATTTTAATTAAAATATGTCCACTGTAAACTATGAATTCAGCTGCTCAGTGCAATAGTGGTCTAACTCCACTTTTGGTAGTTTTGAGAAAACACTTGACAAAGTCCAGAAGTCATAAAAAAAATCCGTGGACCATGATCATCATCCTCATTGGCACATTTTGAAATCTTGGAATCTCCTTTGTTTTGGTCGAAAAATCAATTTTCATTTGCATAATCGTGTCTAACTCAAAAAGCAGCTCAATTATAAAGATCTATGAGGTATCCCAGTTCATAAAGGGTGTTGTTTCAAGATTGGGCGGAAATCAGTTCATATTGTACGAGTCAATTTAATGAACAATGAGATATTTATTTATCAATTTAAAGTAAAACAACCCAATGATATCTAATCCCTTTGTGGCATTTAGCGATTGATGACATAACAGAACTGACACAGTTATATGGGAAAAAACAATCACTGGTTTATTATACACAAGCACGACGTTTCGATAAATATCCTCTTACCGTTATTGAAACGTCGTGCTTGTGTATAATACACCAGTGAATGTTGTCCCATATAAATGTACCAGTTTTGTTTTTCCAATGATATCTCTTAGACAGGCTTAAAAGAACACCACAGACATAAAGTTAATAGTGTAATTATTTACCTGTATGCCTGAAACCACCCCTATAATCACTGGCTGTAACTGGTGGCATATCACTGTAAATATAAACGACAACAATAAAATAGTTTGGATGCAGCTATGGCGCCAGACAGGGTAACCTTACTCTTCCGGAAACCTGTTTGTCGTGTATTTTGTACACGGTGAACAGTACATTTGCTGATTACACAAGTTGGCCTCAACCGTTTTTTAGGACTTCGAATTTTGACTAATGGTTTGGAGTGTTCGTACTTGGTTTTATTTTATTTCCCCACAATTTATGACTAAGAAATTGCAAGAAAACTAAAAACCGATCGCACTCAATGTACGTACAGTCCGTTTTTCATGTCGATGTAAGGGCTCCATACAAGCTCAATCAGGCCCTGATTTCCACGTATGACTTCCACAACAGATTTCACAGCTGGATTAATATTTTTCATAATATTCAGAATCAACTAATTTGTCTTAGTTTTATTTATTTATCTAAATGAATACTGGGAAATTGCAAAGCCAAAACTCCCCGCCATCTGGAATTATTTCCTAATATTGACTCCACGGTTTAACTAATCAACAAAATGTGTATGGAAATGGATATATTTTTATACCAAACTCGATCATATTTTGATAATTGGATAAAAATTGGTATTTTCCAGTCAAAATCGGCGGCCATTTTGGATTTTTGTCAATTTGACCCATTTGGGCACAGATTTCGGACTGGGACTTTTTGTGGTGATAATATAGGACGAGAATGACCATAAACAGTGATCGACATTTATATTGCAGCAACTGTACGCATTTATGCTATCTAACCAGAGTGCCGCGCTTCGACCTCTAGATGGCCGGTAACCTCTGGCTTGCGACTGTGGTTTCGATCCCTGGTGTGAGCGTATGTGACATGGAGATAGGGGCGCCTTCTCAACCTCGTGGGTTTCCTCCGGGCACTCCGGTTTCCTCCCACCGCTAAAGACCCCGACGCGCAATCGAATAATTGAAATAAAATTAAACCATATGTTAGTCCCGAAATGACCTAGTTTGTGTTGAGTGAACGTTAAACCCCATCTCTCTCTCTCTCTCTCTCTCTCTCTCTCTCTCCATCTCTTGACCTTTGACCAAACTTGAAGTTGGCCCTATCAAATAGATCTAACCCTAAATATACTTACTGCCCTTCTCGTAATCAAACTTAAAACTCTCGGATATAGGATTTACTGTACATGTGGGTTGGAGAGTATTATCTATGTCGTCATTAAAGGTCAAGGTTATTAGTTTATTTATTGCTGGGATGTAATTTTACATTTGTCAATGGGTTGTGTTGCCATTCTTACCAGTTGGCCTGTTTCTGAGATGTGGTTGTTCCGAGTGAATGTTTAATAAAAGTAGCACTCACAAGTATTCGTACTCCAAAGGTGACGGCTGAACACGTTTGGATGGAGGCGGTCTACAACAGTTGTCACAAATACCACCTTGACCACCTCCCCCGCCACTCTGGCCGATAATACACCACCGACACAGGTAGTAGAGACCAATTAAGAACACCGGAAACAGTAGAGTCATCAAAACGCTAAATGTAGCTACGTTCTCCACTTTCTCGAAAAATCCCGGCTCCGGAGTCGTGGTAGGAATAGTTGTTGGTATAGTAGTAGTTGTAGTTGTCGATGTTGTAGTTGTAGCTTCTAGCGTTATGACTACGGTACCGGTTGAAGAACGAGCCGGAATGCCCCTATCCTTAGCTTCAACAGACAGGTGAACACTGGAACCAGCCAGACTTTCTGGATATTGACGTTTATATTGTATATCACCATTACCTGCATATTAGATAAAAAAATTTAGAGAGAGCGAGAGATAGTGCGGGTGGGGTGGGGGCGGGGATCGAGAGATGGGTAAATTTTATTTCAGGTGAGGTTGGAATGGCGACCCCGCTCTCTTTGTCACTTACAAGCTGGGGATCCGTATGAGTTTTGACTCAGTGACAGACCTTAAGATCTGCATGTAAAGTACACGCGTTAAACCAGTCGATCATCTATGTAGTATACAATATAAAAAATCATTTAAAGGAAATCTATTAATAAAACCTGCTTTTATCATCATTTCTTCAGGCTTTCAATTATATGAATGATTAAATACACCTTTATTAACAGAACAAGACCATAATAAACTCTCGATGACATCAGATGGCTCCGATTTTAAGCAGATTACTACAATTCGGCCATTTAATGACTTAATGTAAAATGGAGAAACGGGGCTAGGACTCGAATGTCCATTACGGTGGTTACGATCAATACAAACACATCTTTTCAAAACTATAACCATTGACTTCGCACAAAATGAAGTGATTTGAATGAAATTTTCAATTCGATTTGCATTATCTATTTTGAAACAATTTATAGCAAGAACCGCCAGCTCGTTATCTAAATCTTACATGATACCCATTAAGAGTTTCCAATAAATTTGTCATGGGCACACGGAACCGGGGTCACGGAGATAAATTATTGCGCGTACCCAAGGTCGACGTTTTTACATCGACAAGTTCCGACGGCCAAAGAAAGAAACTTTGTGAAAGCAGGTAGAGAGGTGGAGTTTAAAATTGGTTTAGTTGCCCCTGGTTTAACGATTAAATCTTAATATTAATGCCACATCTCGTGACCTTGATGAAATCTGCAAGTGGATTTACTATTTATACAATCTAGGCCCTGTTGCACAAAATTTTAACGAAGATAAAATCCAAATTTGAGTAATTTGATTGAATAATATTAGACTGATTTTAGTGCTTAGCCAATCAAAATTGAAGTATCTACTAAAATTTGGATTTTATCTTTAGTTAAGATTTCTAGAAATAGGGCCCAGGTCAACTTCAGCGTCTGAACGAGATAGGAGATTCGAATCACGTATGTTGTCTATATTTGAACTTACGAAATACAGAAACGAAATTGATTGCATTAGGTGGAACAGCTTGTACTAATCTATAGTCTATTTCACCATTTGTACCAGAATCATCATCTGTGGCTTTTATAGAACCCAACAAACCTGGTGGAGAAATAAGAAACACTATATAACTCAGTGTAGAAATTAACTGTTACGAATTTTTTATCTTGTCCCTTTTAAAATAAATCCAGACTCGTCTAAAAACCGAAAATACACATAACCAACTTTCCACATGAATATGCTATATATAGATTTATTACCTGATAAGTGACGTCAACATGCTATATATAGATATATTACCTGATAAGTGACGTCAATATGCTATAAATAGATTTATTACCTGGTAAGTGACGTCAATGTGCTATAAATATAGGGATTCATTACATGGTAGTTATAAATATAGAGATTTATTACATGGTAAGTGGCGTCAACATGTTATATATATAGATTTGTTACATGGTAAGTGACGCCAACATGCTATATATATTAACTACACAGTGAGCGACATCAATGGTCGAGAGCGAAACGATTGGAGTTAGTCACGGGTTGTTGTTGCAATATATTACGCAATGCCTTAAGCTCGAGACCATTAAACAACTTAAAATACAAACAATCGCACGTACTTTGCAATGAAATACGCCACACGGGCCCAAAATTTTAACTAGTATAAATAATGTACGCTTGGCTTCTAGTGTGCAACATTATTTGAAAAAAATCATACGCCAACATCAAAGGATGACGTCACATCTGTATCTTCAATAGGTATATTACCTGTTCTGTTCTGGTACATGACGTCAAATACGTTGTACGTTATATATGGTGTATTATCATTTACATCTCTTATAACAACCGATACAGTGGCTGTAGATATAGCACCCTCGATATCTATAGCATTTACAAATAACGTTACCTACAATATACAACAACCGATTCAGTGGCTGCAGATATGGCTCCATTGATATCCACAGCATTTACAAATAACGTTACCTACAATATATAACAACGGATACAATGGCTGTGGATATAGCGCCAAATCTATCCACAGCATTTACAAATAACGTTACCTATAATATATAACGTTATACAACACTATTTTTACAAATGACGTCACCTACGATCGTTATAATCCAACTCGATTGTATAATATAAACTAGTGAGATAGCGGAAAGTTTTTTTTCTGTTCTCTTTCCATTTGGCGAGTCACGTTGCAACTGTGATTTTTATTGTAGCAATATACGTCGTCATTCACATTATGGAAAGTGAAATCGACCAAAAAGCTTACCACATCCGACGTCCGATATATCTTCTTAACCAGTGATCGTCTAGGTTTGTCTCTGGCGTATGTTATTGCAATTCTCTCTACCTTAGGACACCACTTTAAACTCTATTTGCTGTGTACGATAGATGTCATGCGCACATTGGACTATCATAGATCCCTGGATCGGTGGCGACGTCAGCAACCGGTGGCTGGAGGGGCAAAGCTGGGGCAAAGTCCAAGGTTAAGGGTCAAACACAGGAGCTTCAACTAGGGGTAGCAGGTCTCACCCAGCCATATTTGAATAACAGGCTGCTGGAATGCAGTCTGGCAGTATTTCAGGCACTGATCGTTGAGATAAAGTGTCAACCGAACGGACTTGCGAATCTCGACGAAGCCGACTCACGAGCGCCAAAGTAGGGATTCCCTATGGAGGTATGGGGGATCTCCCCCAGAAAATAGTCTGCCGGAAATGCTGTCTGACAGTATTCTGTCATGCACTGATCGTCGAGATAAATAAAGCTGACCAGATAACGTCCGTCTCCTGATCACTAGTTTATCCGACCCCAGAGAGGAAAGTGTCAAGATTTTGATAATACAATTAAATGTAAATGAATTAGAAATATATACATTATTTACATAAATCATTCAATAAATGCACACGAATATTTATGGTTATCTAACCTTATAAAAACGAAGGCAAAACGACTGGTTTGTAAACTGTTGTTTGATTGTTTCGTACACTGTGGCTATCATGAAGGCCAGGGCAGATAATTTGAAATCGTGGAAACCCTATGAATTAACCCAGTGGAATGAGACCACTGGGCCTCTCGTACTTACCCGTTCTGGCATACGATCTTGATCTACGTCATAATCTACATCAAAGGTCAAGCGAGCATCCTCCGTGAAGAAATTATTGTTTTGGTTATTATTGTTAGAGTTTGACGTCAGAGCGAAAGGGATGCTGTTTAAATCTTGAGACAGTCGGGTTATAAATCTGTTGCCTTCTGGATCTCTAATACTAAAACCAAGGTTACACGTCGACACTCTTGCCTGTAAAAATAAAAACATTGCTGTAGAAAGTCCAGTATACAATGCTAGGACCGAATTGGGCTATGCCACTTAAACATGCATTATGCAAGAGCTAAATCTGTCTTTAGGTCTGAAATGTTATCTAAATAATTAATCAGACATTAATTAACTTATCCAGACCATAATAAACTCTCGATGTCTAGGCTAGCCTTCGATGGTTGCTGGGTTAGAATCCTATATTAAAAAATGAATAATCCAGACTATGCTCTTACTCACTTTAGTAATGATGATCGAGACTAGGTGGGAATTTCAACCGATTAGTTCTTGGTTCATAGTGGATCCAATTGACTGAAATTTTCAGCAAATTACCTTTACACTATCTAGTTTTTCACTATTATTGTGAGAACAGCAACTCGTTATCTAACCCCCCATAATGTATCTGTATGTTTTTTCTCCCCACCTCACGACTAGGGGAAAATGAATTTAAGTTTTAAACACGCTTGAGCAAAGCTGATGGCGCTTATTATAAAGGCTTACAAATAGACTTATCAATAATACTACACTCCTCAGCTAGAGGTCCCCATATTCCTGGAGCAACGACTGCGAGTTTTACAATATCTGGACGTTGTTAGATTACTTCACAATTCCTGAACTTATAGCTACGTTATCTACAAACACGTGACCAGTAGTGTCCAATCAGAAGGTTGTGACATCGCGACCTCCACGGAAACCTTGACATTGAATGAACCTTGAACTTTGCAACTCCATTATCAGAGGTAGAGATTTTAGCTTGAAAGCGTGAGACTTGGTATTCTCGACCATCGAGGTATCTGATAGGCTCACAGCCCAATCGAAATTAATGCTGAAATATGTAAGGTATTACGTGAAGGCCTTGCTAACATGTACGTAGTTAAAACGAGACCACGCCTTCTATTGAAGATGAAGGTCCCCTGGACCAATCCGCCATTGTACCCCACGTAATCTTGTCTCATTGTCTCAAGACAATTAATTGTAATAAAGAATAAATTATGGTTACCTTCGATTCGTCCATGATACAGTTCACCACATTCTCACTGAACACCGGAGCCTCGTTCACGTCATTTACATTCAATATAAGAACCTCGTTCTGAGATTGCAAGAAACCATCTGATACAGTACAAAATATGGTATAACGTGGGGTCGTCTCAAAGTCTAAAAAAGTACTTCCAAACTGACTGCCTCTAGATTTTAGTGATATTGGTCGAGTTACTGTAAAACAACAAAATACACAATCTGATTATTACAATTTCTATCTAGACCGCGGTGGATCAGCAAGTAAGCACTGGCTCAGGTCCCGGATCCAATCTTTGTGTTATCCTACAAAATTCATCGGGAGGTTCCATTCAAGGAAGCCCAAACAATTCATCATGACGTTTGCCCATCCGGGTGTATTCATTTCGTTTCAAAACATTTCACAGATTGAACGATCATTTATCAGACATTAGGTTTGACTGAAAATAAAGTGTACAATTGCGTTGATCCTGGGTGGACACTCTCATCGGCACCTACCGGCTTTCGAAACATAAATCCTGACCACATCGATGACGTCACACGCAGAATCTGTACGGATACGCGATACGGACAAGGAAATTACGCTTGCCAAAAGTCTCTAATGACGTTAACGGATTCGTGACGCTTGCAAAAAGTCTCAATTGCAACTCTGGAATGTACCTTTGGGTTGGACCGTATAAACAAAAACAAAAAACCCACTTCCACTAGGAAGCTGGACGCATAGATAGGTCACGTACATAAACCGAACAACCCCTTACCACCGGTGTGCTGGTTACATACCTAAATCAAAAACCTTATTTACACCTGTGTGCTGGACCGTATGGCAGGTTACATACCTAAATCAAACACTTTATTTCCACCTGTGGGCTGGACGGTACAGACAGGTTTCAGACTGGTAAGAACACCCTCGTCATATACAGTGAGATGAACAATACTTAACGTCTGGGTAGTCTCGTCTATATTTATTATATCTGGTAAACCGACTATATCTGGTCGTTGGTTCATATCTAGAAAAATAAATTATATAGCAAATATATTTAGTAAGGAAGTGAAACAACATGAAGTTTAATATTTTACCGGGTTAGGCAGCTATTTTAAAGATAAATCAACTTGCTCAACCAAAGCAGGGGTCGAACTCGTACGCTCCAGGTAAGCGAGCCAACGCCCAACTCACTGGTCAACCGTGGCTCCGTTTCCCACAGCGAACATAAAAAGCACTTTCTTTTTTTATATAATGTAATAATATCGCATTATGTGTGGCTTAATGGTCGAGAGCGAGACATTACGTAATATATTGATACTGCACGAGGTATAAGCCGAGTGTTGTTTCAATATATTACACAGTGTCTTGCACGAGACCATTAAACAACTTAAAATACAGAAACCTTATCCCACAAAGGCCTATATCCTATTTTCTTCTTAAAAAACTACTTATGTTGTAGGCCTGTGCAATGGACGATTTTTATTAAACAATAAACAGATTATTCCATAATTACAGACCATGAAGAAAATATAAGATACCACAAAAAATTAACTTTTATATCTTTGAACTTTTCTAAAATTACAAGAAAAAAATACAACTGGCAATTTAATGTAAATCTTTTTGTATATACATAGTCTAAACTCTAAACATTATATCATATAAGACCACATAAAATAACTGTTCTATATATCTTGACCCTTTTCTCTCTAAAATACTGAATAGTAAAAAAGAAAATGAAATATTTGTGTGAGTATTTGTATGTTATATTTATATACACACATATTCTAAACTTACAGACTATGAAGAAAATTAGCTTATTTATAAAGGAACTTTTCATTTCTTAATAAAATGAATAGTTTAAAATATGGAAGTGTAAAAAAGAAAATAGAATATAGGCAGGCTATTGATGTATGTATGTAGAAGAAGGTTATAAAATTACATAACAAATTGAACATAACAAATGTATCTCTGCAGTATTTATTGACAGCAGTTCATCCAAAAGAAACGTAGTTTCTTTTGTCGTTATTTATAATAAATTATTTACTTGTCAACGTGACTGTAAGGACCAATGATGTGTCTGCAGAATTATAACCATCAGTAACGTCTATAGTTAATACTATTGGACTCTGTGTCGCTGTTCTCAAATCAACTTTATTGGTCAAAATACCACTTGCTAAAAATACATAAATATAACTCAATGACCATTGAATACGCTTGGTTTAATCAATGGCACAAAAGAGTGTATTCCTGCATGCAAATCTCAAAATACCCCCCCTTTTTTATTTTTTTTTTTACAAAAATTGCGGTTGCCTAGTTGTGACGTCTTTCCCGTTTGACGAAAGTGGCGCCATTCTGGACAAAAGTATTACGTTTTGAAACCATTGAATACAACCATAGGCTATTCACTGGCTGTATTGAATGATATTTGCTTGTATTTGCATGTAGTTATAGAATAAAATCAATTATTCTATAACTACATACAAATACAAGCAAATATCATTGAATACAGCCATTGAATACAGCCATTGAATAACCTATAGTTGTATTCAATGGCCATTGAATAACCTCTAGTTGTATTCAATGGCTTCAGTAGGGACTACTTTTTCCGGAATGACGTCAATTCCAGAATGACGTTATATTGTAATGACGTCATTACTTGGTGACCACCAATTTAGTAAAACAAAAATGGCAGAACCTATCATTAATTTTGAAGTTATTGGGGATGATTGTTTGGAAAATCTGTCTACATTAGAAGAAAATGACATCCAAAACAATAGTTTTCATTAATTTGCATATTTTGGGGAAATTACTAAAACCTTTGGGGAACTATTTTTTATTGGTGTATGTTCTATAATTGAATCACTTTTCATGAAGGTGTGATACGGTCTTAGAAATCAACAGTTTTCGTGTAGCTATAGAATAAAACATAACTCAATCACCATTGAATTTGTACTTATTTGCTTGCATTTGCATGTAGTTATAGAATAAATACAGAACCCAATGACCATTGAATACCGCTCGGGTTATTCAATGGTTCACTCGAGTGTATCCCTGCCGCATTCCACTCGCTATCGCTCGTGGAATACTTGCGCAGGGATACACTCTCTTGAACCATTGAATAACCCGAGCGGTATTCAATGGTCATTGGGTTCTATCTATATATTATATACCATATTAAACAGGCCTTATGTGTAGCGGGAGAGAAAGAGAGAAAAGGGGTTTAACGTCCACTCGACAGAAACTAGGTCATTTCGGGACCAACATATGGTTTAATTTTATTTCAATAAATCGCTTGCGCGTAGGGGTCTTTAGCAGTGGGAGGAAACCGGAGGACCCGGAGAAAACCAACTATGTTGTACAGGCGACCCTACTCGAAACCACGCCAATGACAGGCTTTATGATGCAGCATGCACCTGCTAACCATTCGGTCGTCTAACCAACCCCCTTACATGTAGCGAGCGTCGCTAGGATACGTAATGGAATGGGGTTTAACGTTCGACTATTCTATATCTAATCAGATAATGAAAGCAGACATACGCCGTGTCGAATTGAAATTATTAATTATTCTTTCACCAGCTCATCAACATGTAATCTGAGCGTCAATTTATCATCCCACCCGAAAAACTAGACACTGGTTCTTAAACTCGTCTATTTCTCACCTATAGCCTAGTGAGAAGCCTCGGAACAAAGTGAAACACATTAATCGTTATCTTTTAACTACGTATATACCCTGCATATTTCGGCACTAATTTCGATTGGGTACAAGCCCAGCCTCGGTCCTAATTTCCTACCCCTATAAAAAAAACCCTTTTATTATTATTATTTAAAACGTATACACAGAGAAAATGACGTCACTATTACGACCCAACAACGATTACATAACATATTATTTGTTGACGTTATAATAATAATAATAATAATATTAATGATGTGAACATTTATATAGCGTCAATTCCACACTAATTAAAGTATGCTCTATGCGCTTTTTACACACACTTTTAAATTAAATATAACGTTGAAACTGGTATGTTTTAAGCCTGGATTTAAAACACTCGAAAGAAGGCGCACTTTTGATGAACACTGGGAGATCGTTCCATTTTGATGGAGCAAGAAAACTAAAAGCTCTTGCCCCAAATGTTTTCATTTTCAACCTTTGGGTTACCAACTGCATTTGGTCACATGAGCGTAAACTCCGGGAAGGCTTGTAACTTTGAATTAGTTCAGTTAAAGGTTATTAACACATGATAGGTCGGCGATAAAATTTTGAAATCAATCCTTTCCTGTATAAAGAGTGTAAAGAGTTTAATATTGGTGATACATGATATGTTTGTGGGGCACGAGATACTATCCGAGCGGCAGAGTTTTATCTTTTGTAACTTCTTGATAGACTCTTTTGACACACCACCTAGATGGTTATTGCAATAGTCTAAACGGGATAAGATTAAGGAGCGGACAAGTGTACTTGTTGCTTCAGGTGTTAGATAATCTCTAATCCGGCTGATATTTTTAAGGTGAAAGTAACATTTCCTGGTAAGATCATTGATATGACTGTTCATGCTTGGAATCTATGAGGACACCTAGATTTCTGACTGACGAGGAGAGAGTAATTTTGGATTCTTCGACAACTATATGGTTAAAATTAAGTTTGTTCACACGAGTCGGTGGTCCAATGACTATCGCTTCAGTCTTGTCACCGTTTAGTTTCAGGATATTTTGTGTCATCCATGCTTTGATGCCTTGGATACAATATTCCATATTGGAAATATCACGCTACTGAGTAACAAGTCTAACTTTTCCATCAGTTGTGTGTCATCTGCTTAGAGGTGGTGGTTTACATCAGTGTGTGTGTTGATAAGACTCCCTAATTCTGTCTTGTACAACGTGAAGTGAATTGGACCAATTACGCTTCCCTGAGGAACACCACATGGTAACAGAACCTCCTTTGGGAAAGAATCGCGAACGGAAATAAACTGTCTGCGACCTGTAAAATGGACGTCGTGGATAGGTTCATCAAGCCTTCTAGCTCCAGTCATAGGCTTCATATGTTGTCATTGAATAATGAATAAAATGAAACGATATGAAATCGAGGTGAACGTCCTACTATTAAGCACCAACTGGGCTAATGAAGACGGACATACGATAGGCCATGAGAGAAAATTTGATCTTTACGCGTATATGACTATCGGTGGACACGTACCCCGGTTTTTCGTACAGTGCCCCACCCCTACCACGCTCAGCACGGTGTGATTGAACGAAAGAAATACTAGATGTACTCACCGGTATTTAAGGTAAAATAATCCACATTTGGTTTGACATTTCTAATACTGAAAGCTAGTTCGTCTGTAGGCGGGACATTTATGACATCTACCATAGCGTTATAAACAGACACACCATTACTGGCAGATACGTTTACAGCCACATCCACTGTAGCCATATGTAAAAATTCATTAATTTACATAATTAATATGTGCCCTTTTAATCGCAAAGACGTTTCCGAGGCGGAGACAACGTCAAGTTTGGCATAAGGAACGTGGGGAACTGCCCGCTAATCAGAACCTCATAATTAGATGCACATAATTATAGACTTACAGTGGCGTGCACCAAAACGGCGGCAATACTTCGATAGTATTTCCATGAATGTAGGATAGAATAAAAATACTCCGCCCCACAAGGGGTGTTTGGGTGGGGACGTTGGAGATCCGAAATCCTTGGAGCCCCACCCACCCCACCCCAACACCTGGACACGCACCTGAATCGATTTATAATTGGTTGGCACTACGGATTATTTGAGACCATTATTTCTTACAGGCCCCAAACATTCTGTAGAATACTATAGAATTTAAAGCTATAGAAAATGGAATAGACCCCCATCGCCCAACCCTCTAGAATGTTCTATAGAAAATTACACTAGTAATCTATGACTTTTTGCTTAGGGGATCTTTCGACTGACAGCCCACTAATGCCATCGTTTAACAGATAAAGGAGACCAACACCTCCGTTTAATATAACGACAACTTAAACTTAACGGGGCTTCCAGCAGCAATCTTTCTCTCCGTTAAAGTTAACGATCCGTTATCTCCATGTTAACGGATCGTTAAAAGTTAACAGAGCTTTGAGCAACCGGCCTCAGGTCCAAAACCGGCTAACAAAATTATTTAAATTATTTAAAATGTTTTTAAGGAGAGCCCTTTTTATTAGCGATTTTCTGGGGTCAAATTATACAATGATGATTCTACTTTAAATAAATTATTGGCCTACCATGAAAGACTAACCAAATGAACGGTTTGGATTTCCAATCAATCGCCCAAAAACGAGCTTACTTTATATTATCAAATATGTAATCTAAAGAAAGAGTTCGGCCCACAAAATGAACGTCTAAATGAGGATTGGGTTTATGAAAAAGTCGTTTAATGATATATCGCAGCAAAATACTCATTTTGGTAGGAATGGTCGTCCAAAAAGGGTCGAAAGACTAAGTGGGCGCCTAAAGAGTGGTACCGGATCTAGGCGGTGGGGGGGGGGGGGAAGTGGGACAAATGTCCCCCCCCCCACACATTTAGGGGGCCACCACAATTCTAATATTTTATCCCGGGCGGATCCAAACAGTACATGGGCTAAGGGGGCGAGAATTGGGGCTCTAGGCATTAAGGGTATTGGGGACCCCGGGACTGGTAGGTACCAACAGATTTTCGGTGGCCCAGAGATCGGTTAGGCCCTAAAATGAACTAAATTACATAACTTAGAGGTTCTACCAATCAATAGGTCCTAACCAGTTCCGGGGACATCATCCCGCGATGTGACTGTTGGGGCCCAACCAGTCCCGGGAAATTAACGTATCATGGTATAGTAGTTCAGACAAATGTATAATCTGAACATGTTTCCTGCCTAAATTTCTCCTTGTCTTTTGTTTGGGATGTTATGTCTTGGGTTGACCTATGCTCAGTTAGGCAATTGGTTGAATTCTCTTAACTGTTGATAATTTCGTGCGTATCGTCCAAAAATATATGGGAAATTGCCAAAACATCATTCCCATTGCCTTGGTATTATGGAATCGCATTTTCAGCCCATTGTCCGTCCCCAAAATGAGGCCCCCCCCCCCGCATGAGGTTAATCGGGCACTGCTAAAGAGGGTGGGAAAAATTAATAATGTCGACTAAGTAAGGAGAAGCCTTAAACAAAAGATCGTCTAAATATGGACTGCACTTACCAGTAGGTCGTTTAAAAGAGGGTTTAATATTGGAGAAGACGAAGACAATAACAGAAGCTGTGTTGGTCTGGGTGTTGGTAGTATCAGTTGGATCAGTACAAGTAGGGAAGAGCTCATATTTCGATACACGAGTTGTGTCTAATTTCAATGGCGAATCAGCACTGAATTTTATGGTATTTCCTGAAACGAAATAGTGATTGAACATTAAATATTATGGTAATATCTGAAAGGAAATAGTGAATAAACATTAGATACTTTACTATTATCCGAAACGCAATACTGAACCAAAAAATACTATCAACATTAGACACTGGAATGAAACGCTGAACCAGTATTTAATATAACATTAAATACTGTAGTATTATGTGAATCAACAGCTGACAGATCAAGGGCCAAAGCTATTTTTAGCCTTTTCTTTCTCTCCCACTTTTTGCCCCTTTTCTATTGCGAATTGTCTTGACTTTATGGTGTAGAATCGAGAGAGAGAGAGAGAGAGAGAGAAATGGGGTTTAACGTCCATTCATCACAAACTAGCTCATTTCGGGACTAACATATGGTTTTTCAATTTCATTTCAATAATACGCTTGCGCGTAGGGGTCTTTAGAAGTGGGAGGAAACCGGAGTGCCCGGAGGAAACCCACGAGGTTGAGAAGGCGCCCTGTATACGCTCCATGAGTGTTTTTCGGGGAATCCAGTATTTTTCTAATAAGATTGGATATCTCTACTTTCCAAATATACCAAAATTGTAATACTTTTATAGATAATGACCACCCGATAAATACTTATCTGGGAATCCAACTTTAATTAACTGTACGTAGTAGCGTTATTATCTACTCACCCACAAAACCAAAATTAACAACAAACGGCGAAACATCTATTGTACTGGTACGTATCTGCCCACTGGAAGTCGTTACGGTCGTTTTCCCGATTCTACAATTCAAAGAATTTGCAGTAGATGTTGTCGCTTGTCCTATCGTTGCTACAACCAAATCCGTACTCTGAGTCTCCACGATAAAAAACGATGTGGGTACGACACTGATTTCGAACTGTAAAAAAATTATATAATACTAATCCTGATATATTGGTAAATGAAATGGGGTTTAAAGTCCTACTTTTCTGCTCCTAACCTGGGCTAATGAAGACGGGTATACGTCATGCATATTCTACACCAAAGAGAGAGAGAGGGAGAGAGAGAGAGAGAGAGAGAGAGAGAGAGAGGGAGAGAGAGAGAGAGAGATGTGTTTAACACATGGTTCAATTTTATTTCAACAATTCACTTTCGCGTATAATAGGAGTCTTTAGTCCCGAAATGACGTTTGTGTCCAATGAACGTTAAACCACATTTCTCTCTCTCTCTCTTAATAAAGACATGGTAATGCACGGAATATTTCTATATTCTTTCGTTTTCGCTTTTCTAGTGACAGTCAATTGTCAGATATCCGCTCACAGTCTCACATAACAACTTTTGGTCTTCGAAGGAATTATTAATATTAGTGAGCAGGATTTGCCGGTGTATCTGTTATCACTCGTCACTTCATGAGTCAGCAATATAGAAGGATACCTCGTGTTTTCCTTTTTGTATTCGTCACTTCCTTTTGTAGAAACCTTCACTACGCATGTATCGTAGCAATGATCTCTGTGTTAAAATTATATTTGGAATGTGTTTAACTTCGTTCTATCACATATGTAATAATGACTGACATCGATATTTATCCTTAAAATAAAGTAATACTAACAGTTTGTACAGTTATTATAACCGATAACAACACTTGTATTATATTCATTAAACCCATTCTTCTTCTCTTAAATTAAACACAATATTTATCACTTTAAAAACACGATCAAAGTTAACACAATCTCTCAATGTTGACCTCCTCGAAAACATGATCAAAGTTACCACAATGTCTCAATATTCATATCACTTCCGTATCATTTACATTGATTGTTGTCTTGTTTTGTCCTTCTTGAAACCATCTTTTCTTCTAAAGACAGTAAAATATATCCTGGTAACCATCGTCAACAAAGAATCTATTTCCAATATTTGGAACTTTTTATTTGTACTTTCGTCTTTACAGCAACTGAAATGTGTTCCGAGAACTCCGCCCCCATACAACTTGCCTTTAAAATGTAGAATACAAGATGGTGGATTGGTTAGTTATACATTTATTTATTACATGTTGAAAAAAAGGGACATCTCGCTTAAAAAAAAAAAAAAAAATTACTGATTTTTAATTACGCTTGGTTACTGATTTTAGGAGCAAATCTGTCCAACCATCTTTCGATATACCCGTTTTAACTCTCAAAGTACGGGTCATAAATTGCTTTATTTGTTTTCAAGAAGTTTAAAGAATGCTTGTCGGAAATAACTGATTTTAAACAAACAGTTTGTCATGACAATTACATCACAAGTGAGGTCAGATTAAACTTGACATCCATTACTCAGGGTGGGGGTGGGGGTGCATATGCCAGAAGGTGACACCGTTTCGGGGGTGGGGGGAGGAAAATTGTCTAAAAGCATACAAGAAATACCCTTTGTATATTTATGTACTGCTTTATTGTTCAATTCTACTTCTACGGTGCGACAAAGAGTACTGTCGCCTGTCCAACCTCGTGGGTTTTCTCCAGGTGCTCTGGTTTCCTCCCACTGCTACGCGCAAGCGAATTATTGAAATAAAATGAAACCATATGTTAGTCCCGAAATGACCTTGTTTGTGTTGAGTGGACGTTAAACTCTTTCTCTCTCTCTCTTTCATTTCTACAGCCTTCTCTGATATCGAATTCCAACCGTCAAAGGTTCCTTTACATGCACGGCAATGAGTACACGGGAAACCCTACGTCCTGCTCCACGAACAAGGGGGAACCACGTCGGAAAATCACGTCTAACACCGGGATCGACCATGGGTCCTTACTAATTGAGACACCACGGCTACCGGGCACCTGCTTTATAATTGAATGATTTAATTCGATAAATAGACTTAGTCTATCTCGAACCATTGTCTCTTGATAGACGTTACAATATATTCAAGCTATTATGGATATTAAATTGATATATTATTGTTATAATTGTCTTGTAATTGCTATCATAACAATGTGAAGAAAGGTGAACAGGGATTTGTGCACACGTATTTAACAAATTTTAATGACGCGCCAGTTTTGTTGTACATTTGTATAAATGTATATATAGTATTTTAATGACGCGCCAGTTTTGTTGTATGTTGTATATATATGTTTTGTGTATATATGTTACAGGAAACAAGCATAATCAGTAATTATGTATAATTACTGAAATTTTCAGTTATTATGTATAACAACTGATTCACTCAGTAATTATGTCTAATTACTGAAATTTTCAGGAATTAGGCATATTTACTGAAATGGGCCAAGGAAAATTGTACTTGTTTACTGAAACCTTCTACATGTTCCTGCGTATGATAAAACTTATCCCAGAGTAACTGAGTAAAGTACCTCGATAATGATCAAAGTGAATGACATCACAACATGGATTACATTAACAATGGGATTATAAGATCAAAAAACCTTCTCACATGAAACATCTGAGAGGGTTCTAACTGGCTTCAATTAGACACAGATTATCAATCCCAATATCATAATATGTTTTGACTAGGCTTCAATGCTAATCCACAATGATGCAAAAACAACATCCTTCTCTTAAAAAACAGGACTGTGTATCTCCAAAATTGAGTCAATCAGATTAACACTTTACTATAAATAATCACATTGGACAACTACCCAACAGGCCACGATAAGACGGGCCTGGCACCTAAACCCCAAAAGATGACTTCTACCAATCCAGAGACGAGAGCATATATGTCTGCATAAATGCTGTCTCTACAGATCAACTACCAAACAATATGTGTTTTATTTTTATTAAATAAAGGGAAGAACTTCTCACTAAACCTACCCCATGGCCCGAGGCCGCAAATGGAAAGATTGCAAAATCATATTGTAAAAACAGGAAAAAGCCTCGGCTCTCCTATGTCTTGTCTGCGATATCACTTCTGTGGAAGCGGACGTTAAAACACCAGGTAGTAGTAGTAGTACTACCCAACACTTCTAACCATGGAGCCTAACAACTCCTTCACAAATGCCTTGTATAAGATGCATGCTGAAAACAAGCGTGTCCTTATCCCGAAGGAGATTTACATTTGGACATATTCTTGTTGATGGGTTCTGTAGAAAGAGCCAATTGCGACATTAAAGATATGTTAGTTGCGTGGCTTGGTGACAACAACACCAGTGACTGGAGAGTAGGACTCAAATTCTTTCAGTTCCAAAAGAATTCCAGCCTCCACAGTGGCATCACGAGATCACCATTTGCAGCTTTGTTTGGATCAGATGCCCGAATTGGACTATCTTCTTCCACCAATCCACGTGAAATTCTCGAGAAACTCCAATTAGAAGACGATCGTTTGGCTGCCACTGAATCTCCTCCATCCAATACCAGTGACTCTATAGCCGCATCCTGTGAACTACCCATTTCAACAGCTGCTGATGATGACTCTGATCCATTGCTTGTCTCACAAGATCCAGTTTCTCTTCAACATGACATCATCGTGGAGAACAGGAAAAGTGCCAGAGAAGCTCAAGAGGAACAAGCTCAACGTATGGTAAAACGCAACAAACGTGTATTTGGTCCTGTGAGTGTTGGAGACAATGTGACTGTTCCTATCCCATATGTCGACAGAGGAAGAGGTGATCCACGCAACCTCATCGGTGTTGTAACTGAAATCAGTGACAATGACATGTTCACAATTGCAGTTAATGGTGGAGTGCTGAACGGGAAATATTCCCGTAACCAGTTTAATGTTTGTGTTACAAAGCTCTATAAAGTAGATGACTTTAACACTGATCAAAGAGTCTCTCTACGCCAAGCTGATCAAATGGATTTAGTGTGTGGAGGTCAAGGATTTGTAAGATGCAATTGTTCTGGTACCAAACGATGCGAATCTAACCGCTGCAAGTGTTTCAAGGCAAAAATGGCATGCAATTCTAGATGTCATTCAAATCTTTCATGTAAAAATAAACATTCTTAAATGGCATGATTTCTTCATTGTCATATATGTATCATATGCTTTTGACAGATATGTCATTAGAATTGATGTCATGTAAATATTCATTTTTATTTGTTATAATTTCGTCATGATATGATATGTCATGTAAAAGTATTATTTAATTTGATATGTATTGTCATATTCTAATCCTTTTAAAGGAATACATATATTTTGTAATGTGGAGTGATGAAAATAAAGATTGCGCCAACTGTACACGTTTCTTTCTGTTATTTTATATTTTCAGTAAACAAGTATAATTATTGCTGGCTCATTTCAGTAAATATGCTTAATTCCTGAAAATTTCAGTAATTAGACATAATTACTGAGTGAATCAGTTGTTATACATAATACCTGAAAATTTCAGTAATTATACATAATTACTGATTATGCTTGTTTTCTGTAACATATATATATATATGTGCATATATTTCTGTATCTTTAATTAAAGATGCATTATGTAAGATTTAGATAAAAAGCTGGTCGCGTGCAATAGTTTCATATTTCTTATGGTTTTGAATGTACATATATTTTACATATATTTCGTGGCTAAGTGGGTAAGACGCCGGCTCGCTAGCCTGGAGGTCGGGTGTTCGATCCCTGCATTGGCCGAGAAAGTTCATCCGGTTTTTCGGGCGTGGTTTTCTCTTGTCAGTGATGCAGGACGGAGGGTCTGACAAAGACAGCTGTCTAGTCGTTCGGTGTGTACGTAAAAGATCCCTTGGCATTTGGAATCCGATATAAGAGTAGGCCGTATGTTTAAGATAGCCTCTGTATGTTCCTATATAGGTACTATGATAGAGTGCGCACGTGCTAACCATTCAGCCCCACCCCCACCCCCGATTACGTGACGCATAATGTGTTTATGATTTTGGAATAAATGTTAGAATGGGGCAATGGTATTTTAACATGATTTGTTTTATGAAAACAAATTAATTGTATTTTAACTATACAAAACTGTTAGGTCATATACCATAAATCACCAAGTATAATAACAAAACGTATTCAAACTGAAATCGAGGCATGTCGAAAGAATTTAAAACGGGCCATTAATTGCATTAGTCAACAATTGGAAGCCTTTGTTAATGATAAAAGATCTCTGTAAAGCCTGTTGGTGCACATAAGACATCCAGTACGGCAGAAGTATACAGTCTAACACATGTATATACATACTGTATAGTACAGTATACAGAGTTAGGGTGCCCCACGTGCCAACTGAAAAGTTGTTCTTGACACGTTGATCTTTCACGTTTTAGTTGAATGACTAACTACTGATTTCTGACGGTCTCGCGCACTCGTTGAGGCTATAAATAGCAACAGCATGCGGAAATGTTCAAAACACCAAAACACTACTACAGCTGTAAAAAATCTATTGTTGACGATTCTGAATAGCAATAATATTTAACTTTTTGGTTATTACGGCATCTTTAGAAATTACGCTCGTTTTATTTTTTAAATTGCCTTATAATTAACTGTACCATTAGAAGCTGCATATTTTGGTTTAGTACAAATAATATCTCTGACTCACATCCGTAAAGCAAGAATATGATACTAGCAGTAGTTTCATTTTACTTTTACAAGGTTCTTAAAGTATTGTTGAGTTGTCTGATGTATGTGTTTCTAAATTCAATTTCTTGTTCCATGTTTCGTAAAAAAGTAGTCTTGATTATCCTGACCTGTCAATTAGACGTAGAATGATCGATGGACTGGTTAAGCGAGACTAATTTCAAAACAAGGGCACATAACCTACCTTTTACTCAAAAGTGTCTGGATGTTATGGACGCCACTCCAAACCATTTTTCAGTATTATTTATGTATGGTAAAATGGTCATAGCTTTTTAAGTACGACATGGTCGTTTATTTAGTGACTATAAATGTGTGAAACAGATTTAAGGCTTGGTAAATATATTAATATTGTGGTGTAATGTCGAGATATTTGGAGATATTCATTTGGGGTGGGGCACCCTAACAGAGAGAGAGAGAGAGAGAGAGAGAGAGAGGGAGGGAGAGAGTGAGGGTGGTTAACGTCAACAAGGCCACTTCGGGACTAATATGGTTAAATTTTATTTAAAATCATTTGCCAGAGAGATGCAGGTTAACGTTCACTGGACGTAACATATAGTCTCGAACGCTTTGGGCTGTTTATTGGGAATAGAAACCACGCCACGTGACTGAATAACAGACCTTATAATCAATAGCGCGCGCGTTAAACATTCGGACACTTTCTGGTTCGTTATTCGGGATTTGCGAATAACGAATAACGAGCCAGCAGGTTATTCGAGATTCGCCATCAAAACCGAACCATCTATCTGGCATCCGACCATTTCCTCGTTGGGTGACCGATTACAACGGAGACGACCGTTTGTCAATCACCTATTCTGTTGCTGAATCCCGAATAACATGCTGGCTCGTTATTCGGGATTCGCGAATAGCGAATAACGAGCCAGCACGTTATTCGGGATTCGCCACTAAAACAGACCGACTTGCGTTGCATCCGACCATTTCTCGCTACACCCGACCGTACGGATAAGTGACGTTGGGTGACCGACTAACAAGGAGACGACCGTTTGTCGAGGGAATAGCGTGATTGCTGGAGATGACTGCACTGCACACTTTAACAAACCAGTCAGCACCTATTCGAATAACAAACGGCCGTGCCCGTGCTAGTCGGCCACGTAACGTTCATTTATCCCTACAGTCGGAGGTAAAGATGAAATGGTCGGATGTAAGGTAGGCCAGCCTGGTTTTACTTCCGAATCCCGAATAAGCTCGTCGTTCGGGATTCGACATTAAAACAGGTGAGTGCAGGAGAGGACTGCCCAGGGGATACCAACGAACCAGTCAACACCATATTCGCTCGACAAACAGTCGTCTCCTTGCTAGTCGGTCATGCAACGTTCACTTACCCCTACGGTCACCCAACTTCACTTACTGCCCCGTACACTCCAACAAAGCAGTCAGCACCCTAATCGCTTGAGACGCTACCATCTCCGTGCTAGACGCTACCCGTCGTTCACTTAACCCTTAGGTCGGAGGTAGCGATGAAATGGTCGGATAGAAGGTAGACCGGTCTGTTTTTGTGGCGAATCCAGAATCCCGAAAAATTTGATAATCGAGACTCTGTTTAATATCGTAATAACGGTAGCGATGACAATCGCGGCTACATTGTAGTTGTATAGCTGATAACGTTGCCCAGAATGAAGTAATTTAGCTGAAATTTTCAAAATAATCATTTTTTATTATCTATTTTTAAAACTATTATAACGACAACTGTCGACTCTTTACTGCATTAGACAAACATTGTGTATAAATACACATAATATATACACAATACATCAATATGTATAAATACACATAATATATACACAATACATCAATACACACAATATGTATAAATACACATAATATATACACAATACATCAATACACACAATATGTATAAATACACATAATATATACACAATACATCAATACACACAATATATATAAATACACATAATATATACACAATACATCAATACACACAATTGTAATACTTTTAGAAGAATTTTTGCTCGAGAAAATAAGATGGCATATTACTTCATTGATTAATATCTTTGGCAAGTCAGTAGATTGACATATATGTACTTAAAGTACTTAAATCAACTTAGTCATTGATGGGTATATTGTTATATAAAAAGAGCTACAAAACCATACCAAACTGGCTATATTTTTCAACAAAATACATGTGATTCGAGATATTCCTATTGCGTCATTTGGCTTAATTTAACCAATCATTTCGTTGATTGCACAGGTTCATGGTCATGAACACGCATGGGTCTGCGTGATACCCTTGCGGCTATAAAGGAAACTATATTATGTCATTAAATCAGACGACATTTAGATTCCAGAGGGTTACCATCTAAAAGTCCGCGAGTTTAGTTAGTATTGACTGTAATTGTAATATGTACTATGCTTGTATGTATACCTATGCTACATAAAAGGTAAAAACAAACTGTTGCATTGTTATAACTAAAGAAGACAAACGTCTTAAGAAAACAGCAAGAAGAAATACACAACGTGAAGGAGAAGGAAAGACAATCTGAGATAAATCCTAGACGATCACAAGGCTACGAAAATATGTAGTAAGAAAAGATGCATGGGTCATACGTAGGATCAAACTGATCCCGCAGTGAATATTCGCTTGGCCGCTACAATCACTGATAAGCATGACATCGACGAGGCTTAATGAGTACGGCATATTAACTTTTTTACTCCGACAAATTAAATTCTCAAACATTTTTTTGAGGTAAAAGAAAAATAAATAACGACGTTTGAAGTATTTGTAGTTTAAAATATTTCTTATTTAGTGTAAATGGGTATTAAAATGAGTAAAATGCATCATTTTGCCCGAAGCAGTTAGGTGTTAAGTAAACATTGCACGAGTCGTTGAGCCAATGACTACGAGGCGTGCAGTCAACGCACGTGTTTTGGACAGGCATCCGTTACAGAGATAATTCGTAAGTAATTCTCTGTAAAACAGATTGACGTAGGATGTGGCGACCGGTTTGACCATTGCGACCCCCGCCCGCTCTCCACGTCAGACAGGAAGACCCATGGTACTACACAATATATATAAAAAAATACACATAATATATATATATATTTACATAGTTACATATGTGACGTCATATAAGAACAATGCCATTTATGACGTCACATATGTAACTATGTAAACTATGTAAAGCATCATTCTGAAGATTAAAGATGAAAGCGCTCATGCTTTGCTAGATCTACGTGTTTCTAGTTTTAACTATTTTTATATACATACGGGACACTGAGAATTTGAAAACATTTTAGTATATATATATATATATGAAAAGTTGAAGATAACTACTTTTAGGTATTGAATACACAAAAATATAAAAGTTTTTGAAAAAAGAACTACATTATTTGTCGATTACTAGTACTTTCGCTTATTTTATTAAGCTCTTCAGATAATCAACATTTGGTTAACACAACAATGTCTATGACGTCATAACGTAAAAGTAACACAGTAGTACAAAAATGGAACATAGAATATCAATTCAGACAACAATAACTAGGCCTATATGTAATGAAACTACTACAATTTTGCATTTAAAGTTGGCCGATATTTGTCAATAAAATATCAAAGTTTATCAAACCCAGTGTATAGTAGATGTATACACAATTTTACACCCAGTGTATATTATATACAGTGTATATTATCATCAATGCGGTCTACCATGAACATAAGAATCTCCTGTAATTATATAAAACAAACATATAAATAAATACAAATAGAAAGAGATCGTAAATAATTAAAATAAGTAAAGAAATATAGCCTACTCAAGAAAAGAAATAAATTCTAAGTAAGTAAATAATTAATAAAAAGATATGAATTAAGTAAGTAAATAAAGAAAGGAACACAGAGTAAGTAAATAAAGAAATACTAAGTATATAAGTAAAGAAAGAAATACTAAATAAGTATATAAGTAAAGCAAGAAATACAAAGTAAGTATATAAATACTTAAATAAAGAAATACTAAGTAAATAAAGAAATACTCAGTAAGTAAATAAGTAAAGGAAAATATTAAGTAAGTAAATAATTAATAAAGATAAAGAAATACTAAGTAGGTAAAATAAGTAAATAAATAAACACTAAGTAAGTAAATAAGGAAATACTAAGTAAGTAAAATGTAAGTAAGTAAGTAAGTAAGCAAGCAAGCAAATAAGTAAGTACATAAATAAATACTAAGTAAGTAAATAAGTAAAGAAAGAAATACTCAGTAACTAAATAAAGAAAAAAAACCCGAAAAAAACTAATATAATCAGTAGGCTATAAACAGCAATAAGGTATTTCAGATAAAAAAAAATTCTTCGGCGGAAATCACTTCGCTGAATAAGAAATTTGTTCCTTCATTAAAAATAAAACAACAACAAGGACATCAGTTTGGCATTCCCGGACACAACAGACATACACTTAATAGTGTAGGCATTTCAAAAAGGACACCACAGATATCAAGTTAATAGTGTAATTATTTACCTGTATGCCAGAAATCACCCTTATAATCACTGGCTGTTACTGGTGGCATATCACTGTAAATATAAACAATAACAATTTATTACCCAAGCAAAACTTTTTGTCTGCAATGCTGACAAAACGTATTGTACACAGACAAAACTGACTAAAACACACATAAAATCCAAATTTTAGTAATTTGATTGGATAATATTAGATTGATTTTAGTGCTTAGTCAATCAAAATTGTATTTTAATCAGATTGGTGTCTAGCAAAACAACGAATAAACAATTTATTCCTGGGATGACTTACTTGTAAAAGGTAATTTTAAATTTTTCAAAACAGTTTATTGACATTTTAACCATTATTTCTGAGACCTGGTCCCGAGTTTACTCAAACTCTCCCACCTTATCTTGACTAAAATATAGCCCTTTAAAAACTTTTGTTGTTTTAATGTATTAAATACAAAGTGATTGAAAGTTGAGTAAATTCTTAACTGAAGTCTGAGATTGCTTGGTTGTTTCGAGTGAACGTTTAACAAAACTAGGACTTACAAATCTTCGTATACCATGGGTGACGGTTCAACACGTCGCGGTGGAGGTGGTTTACAGCAGTTGTCACAAATACCATTTTGACCAGCTCCGCCACCGCAACAACTTCCGGTAA